>CM060925.1:236617450-237854950 GCA_030737875.1 Allium sativum
AAATTTTTCTACCTCTTTTAGAAGCACTGATCGCAAGAGCATGCACCTGTCCTCCAGAAGTTCCTACCCTCTGACCTTGTCTCTGTTTCTTCGGGTACTCCCTCGCAAAGTGCCCGACCTCTCCATAGTTGAAGCAAGAATTTTTCCTTCTTTTGTAGTCTTTTTCCAAATGACCCTCACTTCCACAACTGTGACACTTCCTCTTCTCCTTGCCCTTGTCATTCTTCCCTCCATTCTTCTTTTTCTGTTGTTGTTGCTGTCCTTTCTTAAGCCATATCTTCTTGTTTAGCGTTGTTTCCTCAGCTTTAACCTCCTTCGTTTCTCCTTTCTCTTCCTCAAACATCAAGGCCATATCAAAAAGTATTTCAAAGGTAGCTCCCATTGGAATATGAGACATGGCTATCCCATGAAGGGGTTCGTTTAGCCCTTTAAAAAACCGCAAAGCGTTCTTATACGGAGTGTCTACCAGTTCCAGTCCAAATCTTGCCAATTGGTTAAATTTGTTCACATACTCTTTAACCATTAAGTTTCCTTGTTTGAGTGCTAGGAATCTCTCCATCTGCATGCTTTTCTCAGCTTGGGAAAGAAATTTCATTTCGAACCTCTGTCTAAAGTCATCCCAAGTTTCCATTGGATGCCTGCTTGAGTTACCTCCTCAAAACGAAGCTTTATCTTTCAATAGCCAAGCAGCTAACTGAATCTTCCTTCGATCCTCTACCTCAAATATTACAAACAATTCCTTGGTCTCCTTGAGCCAGTTCCTTGCCTCCACAAACGTCTTGGTTCCATGGAATGGCTTCCCTCCCATAGCACAGAAATCTTTGCAAATCTTTGAGAAGTTTTCTACACGCGGAGAAGGAGGAGGAACAACGGGTGCGGTTAGGGGAGGAACGTTTCCTTGGCCTTTGGCAGGCGTCGTGGCCTCCGGATACCTACGAAACCATCCTGGTATCGCAGCGCCATCTAGGATATTGGGTTCCCCAGACATGTTGAAAAAGAAAAGGAAAGAGATTTAGACAAGGGATCAAAAGATATTATTTAAGGCTTTTTGGGGAATGTTTTTCAAAAAAGACTTTTCTTTTTTAAAATGCTTTTTTTAAAACCATTTTTTTAAAAATAGCTTTCAAAAACTTTTATCTAATCTGGTAACCTTCAGCTCTGATACTAAGTGTGACACCCCACGTCCGTTAATGTCACTTGCTAAGGGAATGCATTAAGTTTCGTGAAGCGTTATAGGTAAATAGGCACAGAATATTACAAGATAGATATAAATAAGATAGCAGCGGAATTTTAATTTTCTATTTCAAACTTGAATCATCACATCGTGGTTTAAAATACCATAAGTCACAAAAACCATTACAATAAGATAACTTCTGTATTGTACAATCAGAGTACATAAATATATAAAAAGTATAATTCCCCAGGAAAAAGAGCTAAGCCATAGTAGAGATAAGAACTTGAGCTATACATCAAAAGCATCTCCAACAAGATGATAATCTAGTCTTGACTTGTAACAACCCGTATTTTCAATAACCTGTTATAACATAAATCGAGGCAGAATTTAATTCTAAAATCTGAATCAAGGGAAACGGGCTATGCCATTGCGTTCGTCTCGGAAAAATACGCGAAATAGTGTCCGAGTTTTCGAAAATCGGAGTCCGTATGACCCGATTAAGGCCCAACGAAGTTTTCAGAAAAATTCCAAAGCAAAAACAGATTTCAAATTCAAGTTTGAATTTGAAAATTTGGGCCAGTTTGGGCCAGGCGGGAGAATTCCCGCCAGAACACCCAAGTCGACAGCCCTGTCGACTTGGGAGTCGACTTGGTTGGACCCAAGTCGACAGCCCTGTCGACTTGGTCCAGCCGGGCTGTTTAGCCTGGTGCACCATTTTGAGATTGTGTTGAGCTTGGGGGCCAGATTCGGTTTTAAGGCTGAGATTGGAACTAGGGTTTAATCCTAAGGCTAGAACTAGTCCTAATCTCTATAAATAAGGCCCTAACCTAACCCTAAATCATCATTAAACAATCCTACAACTAAACTATGGCAAAATTTTACCTCTCATGGCCTCCACTCTCTTCATACAATTCCTAAATAAATTTCTAAGTGATTTTCCATGCATACAAGTATTTTCAAGCATGTATGAGCATCATTAGCTTGCATTCAAGTCAAGTTTCTATATTTGCATCATAAAGAAAGAGTTTTGATCATTTTGGCTCAAGGGTTTTATGTTAGAGCTTGCATTTTGGGTCTATTTGGTTGCATAAGGGCTTTATCATAGTTTTGTGTGCCTTCATAAGTATTGTAAGCCCTATTCTACTTTCATACTTAAACTCTAAAGTTAAATGTATGATATGCAAGTTTGCCATGATATGCAAGTTTACTATGATGTGTTATGCAAGTTCATCAAGTTATGTTATGCAAGTTCATCAAGTTATGTTATGCAAGTTCACCAAGTTATGTTATGCAAGTTCATCAAGTTATGTTATGCAAGTTTATATGCAAGTTGCCATGTTGTAATATGCAAGTTTATATGCAAGTATGTCATGTTATGATATGCAAGTTCATCAAGTCATGTTATGCAAGTTTACCATGTTATGCTATGCAAGTATGCCATGTTATGATATGCAAGTATGTTTTGCAAGTTTGGGATGATCATCTTGTTCATGTTATCATGTTATGCAAGCTTATCTTGAGTATGTGAACATAAAGCTTCAAGCTTTATGCTAAAGGTTGCATTTTGGCAACATGTAAGTTATCATATCTCTTATGATAACTTGCATGTGAGGCTAAATGCGAACTTATGGCCATTTCTACATGTCATTTAGCACCATGTATCACCAATATGCCAAGTTTGGTTTTATGCATGCTTTTGGGGCCTAAAAATGTAATATGCAAGTATATGAACATATGTACATTTCATATGCCACCATGTTGAACTTGTGGCTTCAATACCTTTATGTCATGATTATGCCAAGTTCCCTCTTTCTATCCTTTATGCGCTATTGCGATATGTAAGCGATGGGATTGCGTTTGGGGTTGGGTAAACTTAAAAGACATAAAAACATAAGCTTGGGAATTTACCTATTAAGTTAGGTCTACCCATTGGGAATTTACCTATTAAGTTAGGTCTACCCAATTGCTTGAAAATTTGTAACATGTTTTGGAAACATGATGGACATGACACTTAGAAAAGATAAGTGTGACCAACTCGAGGTTGGGTTGAGTTTGTAGCGTAAACCTACCCGGAACCGACCGGCTTAACTAGTTGCTACAAACAATAGGACCCAATGTGAGAAGTTGGTCATGTTGTACCTTGAACCCGAGGTTAGACCAAGTTGTGGTGTAAAGCTACCCGGACCCGCCCAGCTTAACTAGTAACCACAACAAGGTCTAATGTGAGAGGTTAAGGCGCATTAAATTAATTAATGCCTCGTGATTAGGGTTAAGTCATGGTCCACTTAATACTTAACCAACTTGGGCTTGGTAGATTAATCGGGGTTAAGTCGTGAACTCATCGTTACACTTAACCAAGTTAATCCATGATTAGCAAGAGGGTTAATCCGTACTTAACCCACTAGAAAACCCTAGCAATGGGGGGCCCACTCCGCAGTAAATCCCCAAAAATTGGTATCATTAAGGCCCTAGGGACTAGGCTAGGGAGGGGGCACGATTACTGGGCTGGAGGTAAGCGACCCAATAAACGACGGCCGAGTGGTACGCCGATGTAGTTCCGGACGGACTATGGTCGTGCACGTAGTCCGTATTTGGAGAAGTCACCCATGGGTACCAGTAGATCGAGACTGTGCACTCATGTTTATGGTGTCCAGGGGTTGGCACCCTAGGGCATGATACACCCGAAGGGTGGACCCGGCACAGTTCGACTACAATTATGTTTGGGCCGTATTGACACCAACACGTGATGAGTTAGGCTTAGGGAGCCGATCGACTAGACCATTGGGTTGGACCTTGTATTAGGGTCATTTCATGTTATTGGGCCAAAGCTTGGGCCAAGGGATCAATACTTGTATATTCAAGTCATGTTAGTTTGCTAGTACACCTGTGGTGCAAAACCTTAAACCGGATTATGCGATGACACCTTTATCTACCTTGTTAGTTAATCATCATACTAGTATATGGTTATCCTTATGTTCATCCCTACTGCTCATGACAGTTAACTTTATCAGTTTACATTGATTGTAGTAGGGCTTACTCAGTCTTTTTGACTGACCTGTTTTCTTTCGCCTCTTTTCTTCCGTTTCCCCCCCTAGGTTCTCAGGGAGGGAATATTGGAGCTTAGCTGGATTTCTGATCGCTTGCTTGTGGGATTTTAGCTCATGTACGGTCTTGACATGAAGCTAGCTATGGTTATCACCTATTTTGGGGATTAGTACTTATGTATTTTCAGTTTTTCTGAAATGTTGTTTTATCTAGACTTGTGTATTTGGAAAGTTAACGTTATGTTGTACCAGACTTGTTTTGAAATGGTTTAAAAATCTTCCGCTGTTTTATCTATGTTATTTACTCTGTTTACATATATACATATGTTCTTGTTCTGCCTTGATATATCATTATGCATGTTTACCTGATTCAAACGCCCCTCCAAAGTCAGAGTGCTTGCAAGAGCCACCCTGGCGGAGGTGGGGTGTTATATTTGGTATCAGAGCATATGGTTTACAAGAAGGAACAAAAAGGTTTTTAAAACTTTTGGAAAACTATTTTCAAAACAAAGTAGAAAGTATTTTCCAAAGAAAAGTCTAGTTATTTTAAAGGCTATTCCCCAAAAAGCCATTAGCAAAATTCCTTCGTTTTTCTCCATTCTGAATCTGTCTTTTTCTTCGTTTTCAGTATGGCCGATAACTTTGCCATTCCGGAGGGAGTACACGTACCTGTTTGGTATAGGAGACTTTTGGAGGCTAGGGCGACCGAAGCCGGCCCCGCAGATGTTTCTCCTCCTCCTCCGGTAGTTAATGTTCCTCCTCCTCATGTCGCTGATGTTCCTCCTCCTCCTGTCGCTGATGTTCCTCCTCCTCCTGTCGCTGAGGTTCCTATTCCTCCTCCCCCTCAGCATGCACAAGTGAATTTCGCAGAGATTTGCAAAGACTTTAAGGCGATGGGTTGCAAGAATTTCTTTGGAATCGAGACTTATGTAGAGGCAAGGAATTGGTTGAAAGAAACTGAAGATCTTTTCGCCATCTTGGATATAGATGACCGTAGGAAGGTTTTATTATCAGTGTGGTTGCTAAAGGAAGAAGCTGCACGTTGGTGGGTGGTCACCACCGCTACTAGGCCAATTGAGACTTGGGATGACTTTCGGGGAAAGTTTGGACTAAGGTTCCTATCACTGAAGCAAGGGGATATGACTATTAGGGAATACATAGATAAGTTTAATCAACTGGCTCGGGTCGGTTTAGACTTGGTTAACACAGCTCCGAAGAAGGCCCTATCCTTTGCTCTAGGATTAAACGAGCCATTACATGGTTTAGCCATGACTCATATACCCTTGGGGGCAACTTTCGAGAGTTTGGTGAATATGGCCCTACTCAATGAAGAAAATAGGAGTGACAAGAAGGAGATCAAGATGAATAATACTCAAGCCAAGAAGACTGATTCCCAGTGGAAAGGAAATCAGGGTAATCCAAGCGGTCAGAGCAGTCAAGGCAATAAGAACAAGAACAAGAGTCAAGGCAACAAGGGGAACAACAACAAGGGCAACAAGAACAAGGCAATGGAAACGAGAAAGTGCAACTTCTGTGGGATTGTTGGGCACATAGTCAAGGACTGTAGGAAGAAGAGAAGGAAATTGGGTGAGTGCTTTCACTGTGGAGAGACGGGACATTTTAACAAGGAGTGCCCTAGGAAGCAAGGGCAAGGCCAGGGTCAGACTCAGCGTGCTGGACCTTCAGGAGGGCAAGTTCATGCTCTCAATGCCGCTCCAGTTCCCGATCGAGGTAGTATTTCTGTTGAAAGCCTTGTATATATTTCTGATTTTTTTTTCAGTTCGTACCTTGTTTGATTCTGGTGCATCGCATAGCTTTATCTCATCTGATCTTGTTGAAAGTTTGCACCTAAGTACTAGTCTAGTTAATGATCCCGTGTGAGTTTCAAATCCAATTGGGGGTTCCGCCCATTTGTCTATTATCTAGGTGGATTTGAATTCTCGTGTGATGCTTATATTCTCGGTTTCATGGGGAATGGGTTGATTTTGGGCATGGATGGGTTGTCCAGTTTTGGAGCCATCCTTGATTTTTGAGCATAGGGTTGTGGGGCTCATGACTCGCCTCGGTAATACCCTAAAAATTTCTAGTAACCCTATGAGTCCCGTCATGTTGTGTTATCCTCAACTCGTCTATCGATAGTTTGTAATCGGTGAGGGTGGTCCGAGAATATCCTGATATCTTGGGGGAAGTGAAGGGGGTTACCCCTAAACGAGAGATAGATTTCTGCATTTATCTGGTTGATAATGCCAAGGTAGTTTCGTAGCCGGTAAGGCACATGGCCCCGCAAGATGAGAGTTAAGAAAGCAAGTCAAGGAGTTGCTTGAGAAGAACTTCATTAGATGAAGTATATCTGAATGGGGAGCGCCTGTAGTATTTACTACAAAGGCAGATGGTTCTCTTCGACCTTGTGTCGATTTTCGTGAGTTAAACGAAGAGAATAGTTGAAGATAGTATAGGCAAAACTACGTTCAGAACTCCAGATGGATTCTTAGAATGGCTGGTCATGCCATTCGCACCCACCTACTTCGTGGACTTGATGAGTAGGGTGTTCAGGGAGTTCTTGAACAAGGTTGTCGTGGTCTTCGTAGATGATATTCTGATCTTCTCTAAGGATGAGGAAGAGCACGCAAGGCATCTCGTGGAGGTGATGGATACGCTTAGAGCGCATCAGTTGAAGGCCAAGTTCTCCAAGTGTTACTTTTGGAGAAGGGAAGTTAGATTCCTTGGGCATATAGTATCTAAGCAAGGCTTAGCGGTGGATCCCGCTAAGGTAGTTGCAGTTCAGGATTGGAAGACTCCAAGGAATGCAACTGAAGTAAGAAGTTCTCTCAGTTTAATTAGTTAGTAAGCGTCCCTTGAGTTTAGACCTACCCTTCTGGATCAAGTAGGGACTTCATAGAAAGAAGACCCGCAGTTAGTCGAGATCATGGACAAGTTGATTCGAGGCGAGATGGCAAGTCACCTCGCTATAGATGACAAGGGATGGCTAAGACGCGATGAGAGAAAGAAGGTTCTTGAAGATGCACCTCACCCGAGGAGGTGACCGAGTTTGCCCCAAGGTGCATGTTGTGCCAACAGGTTAAAGGCCGAGACATAGAAGCCCGGTGGGCTATTACATCCATTGGAGGTCCCCGCAATAGAAGTAGTAAAGCGTCACGAAGGATTTCGTGGATGGACTGCCTAGGTCAAGGAAAGAGAATACAAGCATGTGGGTCATAGTAGGTAGACTCACGAAGAGTGCTCATTTCACTCCGGTAAAGAGCGAAGGGACTGCATCATAGCTAGCGACAGTTTACTTTCAAGAAATAAAGCGGTTGCACGAGGTTCCCTAAAGTATAGTTAGTAACCATGACCCAATCTTCACTAGCCAGTTTTGGGATAGTCTACGGGAAGTCATGGGCAAGCAACTGAATCTAAGCATGGCCTATCATTCGTAGGCGGATGATTCATTTCGTTCAAGCATGAGTTATCGGAAATCACGTTAGAGCAATTGGCAACGTGGATTGGTATTTCCAAGAAAAGTTCTGCTGCGTAGAATACTTTATAGTAAGTAAACGAGATCCAGGATTCGCTAGTGAATTTTGGAGAGCTTGCATGAAACCATGAGGTCATAGTTATGTTTAAGCCAAGAATGTTAGAAGAGTAAGTGAAAAAGGAAGACGAGAGGCGACAATGAAATGGGTTCCAACTCATATTTGGAAATAAGAGTTAAGAAGCTAAGAAATCATGAAGTAAAAGACGGTCAAAGCACAGTGGAGTTAAGCTCAAGGAAATGTGACTTAGAAGACTGGAGGCTAGATACGCGCATCATATCTCTTTTTAAGAGCATATCCTTGATCCTTGTTTTCCTGTGGAACTTACTCGCATATTATCTTTTTCCTCTCGGTCCCATTTTCGGTCCTATTTTTGTTGGGAGGTATGACTTATTGGCTAGTAATACATGTCTGGGTTTGAAGGGGGTCCGTTAGGTTGACTAAACCTTTTGGGCTTTTATAGGATATGGATTGGGTTAGGAAGGGATTTCTTGTAATCCGAAAGAGGAGTATATCCTGCTTATCTTCCCGATCTCTTTGTAGCATATCTTTTGCTATCCATGTTTATCTGGATTATCTAGTATATCGTGTTAATCTTGTCATGAGAACCTTAGGTAGAAACCCTTTGGATGAAACATGTGTTTGAAACATGTTATGCTTGTTGGTTGCAAGTGGTTGCAAGTGTTTGCAAGTGGTTACTCGTGGATGCATTATACACGTTAGGCACTAGATCGGCTCACACACTCCTCATATTGCATATGCATGAGTGTTTACGCTTGTTCATGGATGAAATTTTTTGTGTTATCACATGGATGTTGCATATGGATGTATGTTATGTGCACACATATAGATGTTATACATTATGTTAGGAATTGCATACATATGGATTCATTTCACTAACATAATTTGCATTGAGGATATTCGCATTAGATAAGGACATATACACACACCTTTGCATATGTTCATACAACATTTAGAATCTTGTAAGGACAATGATTGCTCGTGGATGATGTTTTGAGTAGATGGATGTTGGATGGTAGGATACGTTCTTCCTAACTTGAAGATTTCGGGGACGAAATCCTTTAAGGAGGGGAGAATGTAACAACCCGTATTTTCAATAACCTGTTATAACATAAATCGAGGCAGAATTTAATTCTAAAATCTGAATCAAGGGAAACAGGCTATGCTATTGCGTTCGTCTCGGAAAAATACGCGAAATAGAGTCCGAGTTTTCGAAAATCGGAGTCCGTATGACCCGATTAAGGCCCAACGAAGTTTTCAGAAAAATTCCAAAGCAAAAACAGATTTCAAATTCAAGTTTGAATTTGAAAATTTGGGCCAGTTTGGGCCAGGCGGGAGAATTCCCGCCAGAACACCCAAGTCGACAGCCCTGTCGACTTGGGAGTCGACTTGGTTGGTTCAAGTCGACAGCCCTGTCGACTTGGTCCAGCCGGGCTGTTTAGCCTGGTGCACCATTTTGAGATTGTGTTGAGCTTGGGGGCCAGATTCGGTTTTAAGGCTGAGATTGGAACTAGGGTTTAATCCTAAGGCTAGAACTAGTCCTAATCTCTATAAATAAGGCCCTAACCTAACCCTAAATCATCATTAAACAATCCTACAACTAAACTATGGCAAAATTTTACCTCTCATGGCCTCCACTCTCTTCATACAATTCCTAAATAAATTTCTAAGTGATTTTCCATGCATACAAGTATTTTCAAGCTTGTATGAGCATCATTAGCTTGCATTCAAGTCAAGTTTCTATATTTGCATCATAAAGAAAGAGTTTTGATCATTTTGGCTCAAGGGTTTTATGTTAGAGCTTGCATTTTGGGTCTATTTGGTTGCATAAGGGCTTTATCATAGTTTTGTGTGCCTTCATAAGTATTGTAAGCCCTATTCTACTTTCATACTTAAACTCTAAAGTTAAATGTATGATATGCAAGTTTTCCATGATATGCAAGTTTACTATGATGTGTTATGCAAGTTCATCAAGTTATGTTATGCAAGTTCATCAAGTTATGTTATGCAAGTTCACCAAGTTATGTTATGCAAGTTCATCAAGTTATGTTATGCAAGTTTATATGCAAGTTGCCATGTTGTAATATGCAAGTTTATATGCAAGTATGTCATGTTATGATATGCAAGTTCATCAAGTCATGTTATGCAAGTTTACCATGTTATGCTATGCAAGTATGCCATGTTATGATATGCAAGTATGTTTTGCAAGTTTGGGATGATCATCTTGTTCATGTTATCATGTTATGCAAGCTTATCTTGAGTATGTGAACATAAAGCTTCAAGCTTTATGCTAAAGGTTGCATTTTGGCAACATGTAAGTTATCATATCTCTTATGATAACTTGCATGTGAGGCTAAATGCGAACTTATGGCCATTTCTACATGTCATTTAGCACCATGTATCACCAATATGCCAAGTTTGGTTTTATGCATGCTTTTGGGGCCTAAAAATGTAATATGCAAGTATATGAACATATGTACATTTCATATGCCACCATGTTGAACTTGTGGCTTCAATACCTTTATGTCATGATTATGCCAAGTTCCCTCTTTCTATCCTTTATGCGCTATTGCGATATGTAAGCGATGGGATTGCGTTTGGGGTTGGGTAAACTTAAAAGACATAAAAACATAAGCTTGGGAATTTACCTATTAAGTTAGGTCTACCCATTGGGAATTTACCTATTAAGTTAGGTCTACCCAATTGCTTGAAAATTTGTAACATGTTTTGGAAACATGATGGACATGACACTTAGAAAAGATAAGTGTGACCAACTCGAGGTTGGGTTGAGTTTGTAGCGTAAACCTACCCGGAACCGACCGGCTTAACTAGTTGCTACAAACAATAGGACCCAATGTGAGAAGTTGGTCATGTTGTACCTTGAACCCGAGGTTAGACCAAGTTGTGGTGTAAAGCTACCCGGACCCGCCCGGCTTAACTAGTAACCACAACAAGGTCTAATGTGAGAGGTTAAGGCGCATTAAATTATTTAATGCCTCGTGATTAGGGTTAAGTCATGGTCCACTTAATACTTAACCAACTTGGGCTTGGTAGATTAATCGGGGTTAAGTCGTGAACTCATCGTTACACTTAACCAAGTTAATCCATGATTAGCAAGAGGGTAAATCCGTACTTAACCCACTAGAAAACCCTAGCAATGGGGGGCCCACTCCGCAGTAAATTCCCAAAAATTGGTATCATTAAGGCCCTAAGGACTAGGCTAGGGAGGGGGCACGATTACTGGGCTGGAGGTAAGCGACCCAATAAACGACGGCCGAGTGGTACGCCGATGTAGTTCCGGACGGACTATGGTCGTGCACGTAGTCCGTATTTGGAGAAGTCACCCATGGGTACCAGCAGATCGAGACTGTGCACTCATGTTTATGGTGTCCAGGGGTTGGCACCCTAGGGCTTGATACACCCGAAGGGTGGACCCGGCACAGTTCGACTACAATTATGTTTGGGCCGTATTGGCACCAACACGTGACGAGTTAGGCTTATGGAGCCGATCGACTAGACCGTTGGGTTGGACCTTGTATTAGGGTCATTTCATGTTATTGGGCCAAAGCTTGGGCCAAGGGATCAATACTTGTATATTCAAGTCATGTTAGTTTGCTAGTACACCTGTGGTGCAAAACCTTAAACCGGATTATGCGATGACACCTTTATCTACCTTGTTAGTTAATCATCATGCTAGTATACGGTTATCCTTATGTTCATCCCTGCTGCTCATGACAGTTAACTTTATCAGTTTACATTGATTGTAGTAGGGCTTACTCAGTCTTTTTGACTGACCTGTTTTCTTTCGCCTCTTTTCTTCCGTTTCCCCCCCCCCCCCCCAGGTTCTCAGGGAGGGAATATTGGAGCTTAGCTGGATTTCTGATCGCTTGCTTGTGGGATTTTAGCTCATGTACGGTCTTGACATGAAGCTAGCTATGGTTATCACCTATTTTGGGGATTAGTACTTATGTATTTTCAGTTTTTCAGAAATGTTGTTTTATCTAGACTTGTGTATTTGGAAAGTTAACGTTATGTTGTACCAGACTTGTTTTGAAATGGTTTAAAAATCTTCTGCTGTTTTATCTATGTTATTTACTCTGTTTACATATATACATATGTTCTTGTTCTGCCTTGATATATCATTATGCATGTTTACCTGATTCAAACGCCCCTCCAAAGTCAGAGTGCTTGCAAGAGCCACCCTGGCGCAGGTGGGGTGTTACATGACTATGCCTGAGAATTACCCCCTTGCGAACCTTTGGGGGGAGGGGGAGGGGAACGGAAGAAAAAGAGGAAACAAAAAGGGTCAGACATAAATTCTGGCGAGTCCAGTTACTTTTAGCAAGTAAATAAATAAAAGTAGCATGACAAACATATAAAGTGGATAAGGGAGAGATAACTACCCAAAAGGCCGGTATGACAAGGTAAACAAGATAGAATGT
This sequence comes from Allium sativum, assembly GCA_030737875.1. NCBI lineage: Eukaryota > Viridiplantae > Streptophyta > Magnoliopsida > Asparagales > Amaryllidaceae > Allium > Allium sativum. Next base: position 236,629,665 of record CM060925.1, read on the forward strand.
ATGTGCTTCTAATGATTACTCTGCACTATTACTAGTATATCCAGAATGAGATGATCCCTTCCACTATAAGGTGGTAGACTTAGGCATACGTCCAAAAGTATCCTGACTACTACCCTAATCGATCGGCTCCCTAATCCACGTAGATACTCTGTGTCGGCCCCATCGTAGGATGTATCAGCCCTAAAGTGGCAACCCTCCGCTGATATGCATAGCCCCATATCTACAGGTGTCACAGCCGTCTTATCTCCCTCTGCCCGGCTCATGCACGCACATGGCCCGGTCGGTTTGCGCCGCCCACATCGAACTCCACGTTTGGATCTCTTATAATCAGTTCAGTAAGCGTGCCTCTTCTCCGACCTAGTTCAGAGTACTCTGCCTGATACCTACTCCAGGTTACTGACTGAAACGGGTCCCACACAATGTGATACAAGTTCTCCCCCTTGTATGGTATCGCCCACTAGGTTTTCCACGGGTTATATTTAACCTAAAAGGTGACTTTAATTATATGACCCCAATCTTTCTACCGGTTATGCTTACCTATAGGTGTCTTTAATACATAACCCCCAATTGGTTAAGTTTTGTGGTCCTATATCAAAATATTACCCACCCAACTCGAATAGACTTAACTTAACCCTCCCATTGTCCAACCAAGTTTACTTAACCCCTATTCATGTTTATAATTCAACTAGGTTAAGTATTTCAATTTGTGACTATATCCATTTATGGTTGTAATGGGCCAGACCTCCCACATTATGCCTACAGCTTGTGGATGCTGGATATGTCGGTTGGGACCGGGCAGACTTCTTCCGCAAGTTAGGCCTAACCTCGTATCTTAGCCCGATTCGTATTTGTGCATTTAGGCCTATCACATTAGGTTCAACATCAGTGGTTGCTGAATATGCCGGTCGGGTCCGGGCAGACTTCCACCATTAATGCAACCTAACCTCATGTCATAAGTGCCATTACAATTTCTAATTGTAATCCTAGGTATTTCATTATTATCCAATTCTCACCTTTTGTCATTATTGGTTATAGATTCCATGCCCTGTTTTACCCCATTTTGTAAAAAGTAAATTATATGTCCATATTCAATTTCATCAACCAAGTTATGCCAATTCTAATAATTCCCCCATTCCCTAACTAACGCATTCGCATAATTTTTGGCGGCATGCCTAGGCTATAAAGTAGCCTGGACATAAACAATAAAAGGGAAAGGTGATGGGAAGATGACAATAGTGATTATTCCAACATAACCTGCATAAACAAATGTATATATACCGACATGGTGATAAGGTGGACATATAAGAGTAGATCCATGAACTTGTGATAATTAAACTAGATCTAACATAACAAGGGTGTCATAAGAAGCATGAATAGATTCATATGTCTAATAAATGACAAAAATTAACCAAAACAAGATGATCTAGATCTAGACAAAGATTTAGGTGTCCTAATAATGATAGTTCCAAATTAACCACAAATTTGACAAAGGTTCTGATCCACAAAGGTGACATGATAAACTAACCACAAGTGAATTAGATATATAAAAATAGATCTAGCATAATAAAATTTGAGATCCAAGAATAACATAGATTCATGATTCAAGAAAGATCCAAAGCACAGTACTATCACATTTTACTTTTAATCATTTAAATCTAAAAGTAACCTAGAACTCACAGTGTTTGGATAAGAAGATAGAACTAGAAAGGAAGCTTGTTGGGTTGTATATCTACGCTTGAATCTCTAATTGATTAGCTTTAGTTGACATTTTTGAAGAAAAGGATTCATCTCAGTTCAGGCACCGGTAGCATTTGGCCTCCATTGATTTACAATAAAGAAAACAAGAGAATTGGACCTCTATATATAGCTGCCAGCCCTCTGAAACTAACTGCCACCTCAGCCCTAACAGGGTCGACCCCCATTTATGGGGTCGACCCCCCCTTAAGGGGTCGACACCCTTACTATGTGGTCGACCCCCACTAAGGGGTCGACACCCCTGTGGCGGGAATTTTACCGCCTTTGGGTTCTTGAAACTTGAACCAAAATTTGAATTCGTGGACCATATATATATATATATAATTCTTCTACACGTATACAAACTTCAAACCTACATAACTTCTTCATACGGTGTCCGTTTTACGCAAACCAAATGTCTATTTTAACCAGAATTTCGAGACGGACGCAATGGTATAGTCCATTTTTCTTAATTCTAAATATTAAATTAATTATTATTAAATTTATCCTCTTTTAGTGTTGTTAGAATTACGGGGTGTTATAGTAGGCGCATGAAGGCAGCTAAGGACAGACAGAAGTCATACGCAGATAAGAGAAGGACCGATATTGAGTTTAAGGATGGAGACATGGTTCTCATCAAAGTATCTCCTTAAAGAATGTAGTTCTCTTTGGATAGGTAGGGAATCGGTGCCAAGGTTTGTAGGACCATTTCCCATAGTGGAAAGAATAATCAAATGGCCTATAAAGTAAAGCTACCAGAAAGAATTGCGGAAGTTCATGATGTTTTCCACGTTTCTCATTTACGGAAGTGTCTACATAATATCGCAGAAGTAGTTGGGCCGAGTATGCTTGAGGAAGTAGAGGTGGAACGGGAGGCGGCATTTAGACGAGTTCCTACCCGTATTCTTGGATCAGAGGTTAAGAAGCTACGCAATCGAGAGATCAAGTTAATGAAAGTTCATCGGGGTGATGACCACGAGGATGAAACTTGGGAGATTGAAGAAAAAAATCACGCTTTGTAACCTTTTCCTTTCAAGGGGCTGGTCTTAACTTCTTTTTCCAAAGCTTTTATTCGTACTTTCTTCTGTCATTTAAGTATATCCTATCGATCGAATCTTCGACCTTTAGGTAGGGAACCAATGGATGTAAACATGTATTTGAGACATGTTATGTTTGATGGATGCAAGTGGATGCAAATGTTTGCTAGTGGTTCTCGTGGATGCATATACACACACATTAGGCACTAGATCGGCTCAGCCACTCTCATAATGCATATGGATGTGTGTGAATTTTTAAATTTTATGGATGAAAATGGGTGTATCATCATGTAGATGTTGCATTTGGATGAATGATTGTGCACACATATAAAACTTACATGTTATACTAGGATTATTTGCATACATGTTGGATTCATGGCACTAACATACATTGCATTAAGGAGGTCAATTGAATTAGTAAACCGAGTGATCTTTCGCATTAGTATAAGGACATATACACACACCTTCACATATGTTCATATAAGCACTATAAATCTTTTAAGGACAATGGATACCTGTGATTGGTGGATGAGTAGATGGATGATGGATGTTAGGATATACATTCTTCTTAACTTAGAGATTTCAGGGATGAAATCCTTTAAGTAGGGGAGAATGTAACACCCGTAATTTTAAAGGACATTATAACGATAAAATAAAGAATACTTAATTGAATATTGGGATTAGGTAAAACGGAGTGCGCCATTTCGTTCGTCTCGAATTTTTTTAAGATAGACTCCGAGCTTGCATGAAACAGACATCGTATGAAGAAGTTATTAAGCCTAGAATTTTGTATACGCACAAGAGAATTATATATACACAAACAAATCAAAATTATCGGAATAATTCAAAATAGCGAAGCGAGAATGCTAGAAGTGGAATTGACCTGTTGGAGGGGTGGACCCAAGACCTGGCTGGGTCGAAACCGGGGTCGACCCAGGATGTTTGGGGTCGACCCATGGGTCGACCCTGGGGTCGACCCCTATACAGATCAGGGCAGATAGAGTTTTTGAATGTGGACTAATTTTTTGATCAGATTCGTTGACATTAGGCTATCAATAAGACCTCATTTATATTGTTTTATTCAACAAAAACAATGGAGACAACGAGGTGCTGCCCCAACTCGGATTGAATTAGCCTACTCTTCTGCAGCAACAACTTATAAGCATACAAGAATCTCTGCTACAACATCAACAGTCGTTTCTCTGTTCTTTAGATCCAGTAAAGGTGAGTTTATGTTATTTTTAGATATAAACATTTAAAAAGTAATCTTGACATTTTTATAAGTTTGGATATAAACCTGTGCCTTTAAATAACTTGAATCATAACTAAACAGATCTGCCACTACTTGTACACCTAATCTACTGTTTAGTTCTCATATGCATATTCCTGAAATGCCTATTCTATTATTATGCCTAATTTTTTTTATCACATGCCCATTCCGCTACTCTTCCTATTTCTGTCACTGTATGCCTATTCAGTTAGTATGCCTATTTCTGACATCGTATGCCTGTTTTTTATATGCCTATTCATGTTCTCTTCTATCCTTCCTTCCCTGTTTAATTTTATAGCCAGCTTACCTTCGAGCCTAGGCCTACCGCAGAAATATGCGAACGAACGAAATTGGGAATGGTTGGGAATGATATTGGGCATAACTTGTATTGTAAAACTTGAGTGGGATTTAGGGGCATAATCTATACCTTGATCTAAAACTTTAATTTTGGGGCATAACTTGTATCGTGGACCAGACTAGGATTTGGGGCATAACCTTAGATGAATATGAAAAATTGTTTAAGAATAAACATGCCAAAATTTATAGCAAATAGAAACTATAACCGCATTTAGACATTAGGTTAGATTACACTTGTGGTAGAAGTCTGACTGGAACCGACCAGAAAATCCAGCATCCAAAAGTGGTTAATCTAATGTAAAGGTTCTAGGCGTAAATGCAAACATAACGGTGTCATTGCATTCGTCTTGGAATTCTGGTCAAAATAGACACCTAGTTTGCGTAAAACGGACATCGTATGAAGAAGTTAGGAACGTCTGAAGTTTTTATACGCGCAAGAAGAGTATATATATATATATATTAAGTCCAGAAATTCAAAATTGCGCAGTTTTGGGGAGGCGGGAATTTTCCTTCTCAAGGGTGTTGACCCCTCAAGGGGGGTATCGACCCCTATGTCTCGACCCCCCTGCGGCAGATCACATAGATTAGGGTTTCAGGACATCTATAAATATGGCCTCATTTCTCATTTTTTTGCACACCAAAAATAATGGAGAACTAGATGCTGCCTCTGCCCAGATCAAATCAAGCCTTTTTCTTCTTCTGCAATCAAGTTATTCAAGCTTAGATCTATGATTCAACGCTGGCAATCCCTTCTCTATTTTGCTAAATCCAAACACTGTGAGTTTAAGTTACTTTTTGATCTAAATAATTAAAAGTTAAACTTGATATGACTATAACTTGGATCTATGCATGTGACTACTTGAATCATATCAGATCCGTTATAGCTTGTGTATCTATGATATTCTGACATGACCATGACTTAAGTCTTAACCTTTATCATGTCAGATCTGTCATTGATTGTAGATTTAATTCACTATTTAGATCACCTTATACCTATTCTATTATGTTTATGGCCAAATCAGATCTGTTGTTAGTTGGACATCTAAATCATTGTTTAGATCACATCATGCCTGTCCCTATTATGTTAAAATCAGTTCTATTATCATATGTTTATTAGATCTGTCCTATATGCCAACCTTGTCATTATGCCACTCTACGTTTTATGCCTGTTTCCATCATGTTAGTATGATCATATATGTTCTCTTCCCTCTATCTTTTCCCATTTAGTTTTATATAGTCAGGCTACCTTCGAGCCTAGGTATGCCGCTGAAATATGCGAATACGTTAGATTGGGAATGAGGGGAAAACGCTAATATTGGGCATAACTTGTAATTGGGAATTTTGGCATAACTTGAATAAAGTGTAATAATATTAATTTGGGGCATATGGTTCATTATGAACATGACTTGGGAAAGGGGCATGAAAACCTATAACGACATAGGTAAAATAATTGCTTGATAATAGAAATGCCTAGGATTACAGCAATTAGAAACTGTAACCGTGCCTAGACATGAGGTTAGATTACATTTGTGGTGGAAGTCTGCCCGGAATCGCCTGACATATCTAGCGACCACAAGTGGTGAATCTAATGTGAGGGGTCTAGGTGCACAAACATAAGACATGCTAAGATACGAGGTTAACCCCGACTTGTGGAAGAAGTCTGCCCAGAACCGACCGACACATCCAACATCCACAAGTGGTAGGCTTAATGTGGGAGGTCTACCATATTATAACCATAAATGAATATGGCAATAAGGTTGAATACTTAAACTAGTTGAATTCATAGGGATTGTATGAACTTGAACTTCAATAGGGGTTAAGTAAACTTGTTTGAACAATGGGTGGGTTAAGGAAATCCGGGGTGGGTGGGTAACATTTATATATATAGGCCCACAAACTTAACCTGTTAGGGTTATGCAATTTCATGACACCAGTAGCTAGGCATAACCTATGGAAAACCTAGTAATGGGGATGCAAGATAAAGGGGAGAGCTTGCATCATCTTGTGTGTGGGACCCGTTTCGGTTAGTAACCCATATATAGGTATCAACCGAGTACTCCGAACTAGGTCGGAGTCGGGGAGCGCTTACTGGGCTAGTTGTAAGAGATCCAAAAGTGGGGACGCTGTCTGATGGTGCGTTCCATCAGAGTCATGTGCGTGCATGACTCCGCTTGCTCGGGAAAATAAGATGTTGTAACATCAGTAGATATGATTGTGCACATCCGGGAAATGAAGGGTTGCCACTTTAGAGAGTGATACACCCTACTGTAGGGCCAGCACAAGGTATCTACGGAGTAGGGAGCCAATCGATTATGGTAGTAATTAGGGTACACTTAGGCTTCGGTATGTTTAAGAGCCCAATATTATCCATAAGGGTAACTCCGAAACATTGGACTGCCTATTGATTGTATGGGGCGAGAACATCTCAATGGAAGTACACTTAAGTCTACCATCTTATAGTTGTTGGGATCATCTCATTCTAGTTATACTAGTATCGGTGCAGAGGAATCATTAGAATAAGCGTATACACTCTATCATGTTTATCTTGTTTACCTTATCAGACCTGCCTTTTATGATGTTATCTTTCTTATCCACTTTATATGCTTGTCATGATACTTTTACTTATTTATTTGCTAAAAGTAACTAGACACGCCAGATTTTATGTCTGACCCATTTTGTTTCCTCTTCTTTTTCTTCCGTTCCCCCCTCCACAGGTTGTCATGGTAGGAATACTCAAGCCTGACCAGGATTCTGCCTCCATCTTGCTTGGAGCTGCTTAGATGTATTGCTCGAGCTCTTATCTACTATGGCTATGCTTTTATTTGGGGAATTATGCTTCTTTTATTTTGTACTTTGCTGTTTTAAGTACAAGATAGAAGTTTTGATGATGTACTGGGTTTATGTTTTTTTCAGACATATGATGTTTTGAACCACGATGCTTTATGGTTAATAAAGTTTTTAATTCCGCTGCTATTTTATATCTGTCTTGTAATGTTTCTGTTTCTGTTTACCTATAACACTTCACAAAACTTAATGCATTCTCTTAATGAGTGACATTAACGGATGTGGGGTGTCACACTTGGTATCAGAGTTGAAGGTTAACAGATTAGATAGAAGTTCTTGAAAATTATTTTCAAAAAGGTTTTAGAAGAAAGCATTTAAAAAAAAGTCTTTTTTGAAGAACATATTCCCCAAAGCCATATTTAATATCTTTCAATCCTTTGTCTGAATATCTTTCCTTTTCTTTTCAGCATGTCAAGGGAATATATTATTCCAGAGTGCGTTACGATACCAGGCTGGTTCCGTAGGTATCTAGAGGCCACGACGCCTTCCGGTGGTCAAGCTGACGTTCCTCCCCTAGTTGCACCCATCGTTCTTCCTCCTCCGCGTGCAGACTACTTCTCTAAGATCTACAAAGATTTCTGTGCTATGGGAGGAAAGCCATTCCGTGGAACCGAGACATTCGTAGAGGCAAGGAATTGGCTCAAGGAGACAGAGGACATTTTTGAAATTTTCAATGTGGACGATTGTAGGAAGATTTAGCTAGATACCTAGCTACTGAAAGATGAAGCTTCGCTCTAGTGAAGAGTAACACAAGCGGGGTGTCCGGTGGAAACTTGGGATGATTTTAGACAGGAGTTTGAAATGAAGTTTCTTTCTCAAGCTGAGAAAAGCATGCAACTGGAAAGGTTCTTGGCGCTCAAGCAAGGAAACATGTCTGTTAAAGAATATGTTAACGAATTCAATAGCAAGATTTGGATCGGAACTAGTAGATACTCCACATAAGAAAGCTTTGCGGTTTTGTTAAAGGACAGAATGAACCCCTTCATGGGTTATCTATGTCCCATATTCTAATGGGAGCAACTTTTGAAAGGCTTGTTGGCATGGCCTTGATGCATGAGGAAGACAAAAGTGACAAGAAGGAAGTTAAGCTTGAGGAAACACAAAACAAGAAAGTATGGCCCAAGAAAGGACAATAACAACAGAAGAAGGGCGGAAAGAATGACAAGACTAAGGATAAGAGGAAGTGTCACAATTGAGGGCGGGAGGGTCATTTATCAAGGACTACAAAAGAAGGAAGAATTTTAGCTTCAGTTATGGAGAGGTCGGACACTTTGCTAAGGAGTGCCCGAAGAAACAGGGACAAGTTCAAAGGGTAGGAGCTTCTGGAGGGCAGGTGCATGCTTTTGCGACCAGTGCTCCAGATAGGTAGGAAAACTTCATGGAAGGTTTGATTTCTCTTTCCAATCATCCTATTAGAACTTTTTTTGATTCTAGTGATTCACATTAATTTATATATAGATCTGTGGTTGAGTCTCTCCACCTTAATACTAGTATGGTAGTGGATCCCATTGTTGTCTCAAACACCATTGGTGGTTCGGCTCATTTGTCCATGATTCGTCGGGATTTGAGAATATCTGTGTTAGGCGTTGAATTTGAGTGTGACGCATATGTGCTCGGTTTTATGGGCTATGGTTTGATACTAGGGATGGATTAGCTAACCATGTATTGTGCTATTCTGGATTGTGAGAGGAGGGTCGTTAGAATTTTGATTTGCCATGAGAGGACCCTCGAGATTTCTTGTGACCTACAAGGGTCTATTATGCTTAGTTTCCTAGAGTCTCTTGATGCATCTACCGATGATCTGCGATCTATACCAGTAGTCTGTGATTATCCTGATGTTTTTGATGAGGTATGGGGCTTACCTCCGAGGAGTGAGATCGATTTTTGTATATATTTGGTGGACAATGCAAATCCAGTTGCATTGCCTGTGCGCCATATGGCTCCAAGGGAAAGGAGGGAGCTTAGTAAGCAATTAGGGAAGATTCTTGAGAAAGGGTTTATTAGGCGAAGCATATCTGATTGGGGTACTCTAGTGGTATTCGCAACTAAAGTGGATGGTTCGCTTTGCTTATGTGTAGACTATAGAGAGTTAAACAGACTCACTAAGAAGAACAGGCACCCACTCCCGAGGATAGATGATCTGTTTGACCAACTTGTTGGTGCATCGGTATTCTCTCAGTTAGACTTGGCCATGGGGTTTCATCAGTTGAGGGCGACTGAGGACAGTATAGACAAGACCGCTTTTAGGACTCTGGATGGTTTCTTTGAATGACTCGTTATGCCTTTTGGGTTGACGAATGCACCCGCCTATTTTTTTGATATGACGAGTGGGGTGTTTCTGGAGTTTCTAAACAAGTTCGTTGTGGTCTTTGTTGATGATATCTTGATTTTCTCAAAGAGCAAGGAAGAGCGTGGCTTACATATAAGGTAGCTTTTGAAAACTCTCTGTGAACATCAGCTTAAGGCAAAGTTCTCCAAATGCCATTTTTGGAGAAAAGAGGTGAGATTTCTAGGGCACGTGGTCTCCAAAGATGGGATAGCAGTAGATCCCGCAAAGGTAGTTACAGTTCAGGATTGGTAAATTCCTAACAATGCAACGGAGGTGAGAAGTTTTCTTGGATTGGCAGGTTATTATAGGAAGTTCATTAAGGACTTCGCAAAGATATCAGCCCCACTCACCAGGATGACGAAGAATAATCTGACGTTTTCATGGGATATGGATTGTGATATTGCTTTCCAACGATTGAAGACAACAACCCCAGTCTTGATCTTGCCAGACGGGAATAAAGTGTTTACAGTATACATTGATGCATGTGGAACAGGGCTTGGTGCGGTTCTGATGCAAGAAGGAAAGGTAGTATGTTATTGTAACAACCCGGAAAATCTGGGCCAGTTTAAAATTTTTATTTTGGCAATTATAGCGAGTTTTGATTATTTGAAATGAATTATTTTAAATAATATCGACGAGAAATTTATTTTGAATAGAATTCGAACGTATATATTATACGCGTCGTCGTTAGAATATAAATAATTATATAAAATTATAAAAGGAATAGGAAATGGCGCGGTAGTTCGAAAATTCGATTTCTAATTTCAAATGAATATACAGAATTCAATATAAGTCAGAAATGAACGAAACAAGAAATATTTGAATCTGTATAACTATATCTTTGTAATGAAGTTAACAAACTGAGATTTCATCTTAGAAATGATAAGATATGTCCAGTTTAAAATTAGAAATAGTCGCTGTGGAATTTATATATATTTTTATATATATAAGGCCCTTAAAAATAGCAATTTTGCAAACGACCTCGGATTTCGACGAAACCAGTTTTGTTGGGTCCGTGATGTTAAGTTATTGCTAGGTTTCAAATTTCATAATTTTTCGAATCAATATGTGAGCGTGGCAAAGGAAAACGCGTTTGACCAGTTTTAGTTGATTTTAATCGACTGGAAAATGACCATTTTTCCAACGGTCTCAGAATTCGACGAAACTAGTTTTGTTAGGACCGCATCGTCAATACGAAGCTAGAAAATATTTTTCTGGAATTTTTCTAGTTAGTATGTGGCCCCGGTAATTTGAAATGTACGTTTAAAATTCAATATAGTGATTTAAATGTAAATTTAACGGAAACTGATTGTAACGATCAAACCAGCTTACGATACATATCCCATTGTGTTCGGAATGGGGGTAAAACGCTATGGACGACAGGCGGTAGGCCTCGTTTCGAGGTCGTATGTAAAAGTCAACTTTTTAATAATTAAATAAAAAAAAAAAATATCTTCTCCCCTTAACTACCAGGCCCCCCCCCCCGACAAATCATTTAAATCAGAAGCAAAAAAAAAAAAAAAAAAAAAAAAAGAACGCTCTCCAGATCGGCGGCCGCCTCCCACCGCCCTCGCGATGGCCTCCCAACGCCGACGCCCTCTCTTCTTCCCCCTCCCCTCCTCTTTTGCGATGCCCGAACCATCCCAGGACCCCACCATCGAAACCACCCAATCCCCCCCCCCCACGGCGCGCCGCCGCAAGCGGAAGCCCCAGCCCAGAGCCGACCGCCACCAGAGAAATCCCCCCCCTTCGCAGCTTCGGTGAGCATTTTCTTTTTTTTTTATATTTTATTTTCTTTTTGTTTAATTCTTTAAAACTGATTTATTTATAAAGTTTAAAACTGATTTATTTATAAAGTTTAAAACTGATTTATTTATAAAGTTTAAAACTGATTTTTGTTAGGGTTTAAAACTGATTTTAAAGGGGGTTTAAAACAGATTTATAAAAGATTTTAGAACTGATTTTAATTATGATTTTAAAACTGAATTAGAATTTAAAAAACTGATTTTTGAATTAGAATAAAAAAACTGATTTTTGAATTAGAATTTAAAAAGCTGATTTTTGAATTAGAATAAAAAAACTGATTTTTGAATTAGAATTTAAAAAGCTGATTTTTGAAAAAGAATTAAAACTGATTTTATTTTAATTTTAAAGATTAAAGAAAAAGGTTTAAACTTTAAGAAGATCAGATTTGTAGAGATAAAAATCATATTTTTATGTATAGAAAGTCGAGATAAAAATCATATTTTTATATATAGAAAGTCGAGATAAAAATCATATTTTTATGTATAGAAAGTCGAGATAAAAATCATATTTTTATATATAGAAAGTCGAGATAAAAATCATATTTTTATATATAGAAAGTCGAGATAAAAATCATATTTTTATGTATAGAAAGTCGAGATAAAAATCATATTTTTATGTATAGAAAGTCGAGATAAAAATCATATTTTTATATATAGAAAGTCGAGATAAAAATCATATTTTTATATATTGAATAGCATCGTAAAAATTCGATTTTTACATATGTAGTGAAAGCGGACAACGAAAGCGACGAAAGGCGAGTTGGCGAAGATCTCTACAATAGAAGTGCCGTGAAGTTGGATAGCTTTCGGTGAGAACTTCTCACTCAAAATTCTTTTTCTAGTTATATATATATACTAGGATGCAGACGGTGCTTAGTAGCACCCGACACAATCGTCCACAGACCATGGACTTGTTTGTTTGGCTGTTTGGTTATTGATTGTGATATTGGTTTGAATGTGGTTTGTGGTGTGAAAAATCGAATCGATAAATTGGTTAGGATTAGACGTGCGCCGTTATAAGGCGAAGGAGTAAGGCTAGGTTAGATTCTTACTCCAAATTTTGTGGTTTGCATAACGAATTGATTTGATTGATGTGTGAATGGCGTGGGCCTTCACTAGACCGGGGATAAGGCTAGGCCTTGTCCCGTTTCTAGTATCGTGCCGTTATGCCGCCGAAATTTTCTAAAATATGTTAGAAAAATAAAAATATCATTTTATTTAAAGAATGAATTGAATAGAAGTTCATATGTTGGAATAAAATGTTTTGTCGTTAAAAATATAGTTTTTAACGTGAATGTGAATAAATAAATATTCATTTACAAACCAGACGGTTTGTTTATGTACACCTATTTGAAGAACATTGATTGGGACGATAAATTTTACACATCGCCCAACTGCACGAATAAAAATCTGTGTTTGATTGTTTGAAACCCCACACGGGTGTTGGGATGAAATATGAATTTCACTCATCCTGATTGATTAAATATGTCGATCGATTGATTGACAGGCTGTTATGAGCGTTGAATATCTATATTTGATGCTTATACAGTGTAGTGCACTTTGGTTGATGGTTGATTATTTTCAATGTTATTATATACATGTGTTGTATGAAAATCCATATAATTAATTTTATATGGTAATTGATTGGGCCTCATTCCAATCGTGAAAATAAAGAATATTTTGATAATAACAAATATTTTGATAATAGGAAATATTTGAAATAGAATATTTGAAAATAGAAATTTATGAAGCCGTGTTAATTAGATTGACGCCATTTTGACGTAAACGATATTTATATCGATTTGAATTTAAAATGATTTCGAATTGAAATGAATTTAAGATGATTTCGAAATGAATTGAATTGAAAACGATTTCGAAATGAATTGAATTGAAAACGATTTCGAAAAGAAATGAATTGAAAACGAATTCAAATTGAATTGAAAACGATTTCGAAATGAATTGAATTGAAAACGATTTCGAAATGAATTGAATTGAAAACGATTTCGAAATGAATTGAATATATAACGATTTCGAAATGAATTGAATTGAAAACGATTTCGAAATGAATTGAATTGAAAACGATTTCGAAATGAATTGAATTGAAAACGATTTCGAAATGAATTGAATATATAACGATTTCGAAATGAATTGAATTGAAAACGATTTCGAAATGAATTGAATATATAACGATTTCGAAATGAATTGAATATATAACGATTTCGAAATGAATTGAATTGAAACGAATTCAAATTGAATTGAAAGCGAATTGAAATGAATTCAAATTGAATTGAAATTTGAATTGAATAGAAATGAATTTTAAAACGAATTTATAAAAAAAGAATTCAATTTTGATTTGAATTGAAATGGAAGTTGAAATTTCTTTTGAAACGAATTTGAAACCATTTATATAATTCGTTTTAAATAGAAATCGACGAAGTATATATTATATATATTATATATATAATATAATGGCCTGAATAGAACGCGCCGCGCCGCGGCAGTTCGTGAATTTCGACCATTTATTTCAAACGGACATTGCGGGAGATCCGACCGTCGGATTCTCCTAAAACCGGAACCGTTGGGTTCGTATCGAAAAGAGCTTTCTAATGAATGTTGGAAATTTGAAATCTAACGGTTGGATTTGGAGATACGTCCAAATCAAATTCGAAAAAGGTCGCTGTAAGTGCAGTTCGATGGCCATTGGTGGAAATCGACTGTACGGGCCTTGATAAAATTATTAAAAATAGTAATAATTTGTGTAAAATCATAAGAAATGATTTAGAAAGAATTGGGATGAAAAACTCCCTATTTGAAAAGATAAAAATAGATTTTTATCGAAATGAACTAGTTTTGAACTAGAATTATAATTCTATTTATTTTTAAATAAATAAATTGAATTTGAAAAGGGTTTTGAAAATAACCAAAATTTCCAATGATTGCATTGGAGTGGATTTGAATCGAAATTGTCTTCGGAATATTTCGATGTTGGAATTCGTGATATTACAGGTGTTGTTATGGAAATTTGAAAGATATATATTTGTATCGTTGTTTCCAATACGACATTTGTTAGTCGTAGAATTCGATATTGAATATAAGCCGATATATTTTCTATTCAGAGCCTTGTATTGAATATCGAATGTGATTTGGGTTTGTCGTGAATGGTGTCTTCACTAACACTGTTCTTGAACCCAGTTGAGAAAAGATTAAATCTTTTTATTTAGATTTAATGAAGTGTACCAATTAAATGATATTTAATTGGAATTGAATTGGTATTGATTTTTGGGTTTATCGTGAACAGTGTTTTAAATAACACTTGTTCTTTAACCCGATAATTAATGGAATGTGATTTTGGGTTTATCGTGAACAGTGTTTTAAATAACACTTGTTCTTTAACCCGATAATTAATGGAATGTGATTTTGGGTTTATCGTGAATCGTGTTTTAAATGACACTGATTCTTTAACCCAGATAATGATTAAAACTAAGTGGAGTTTTAATGAATCTTTAATTAGATTGAAAGATCGAGAACGGAGTATCACCAGTTTTGCTCCAGGCGATAGTTAAATCTTTAATTAGATTTGAATGTGAAATTTAGAAACTAACTGTCGGTTAGCCAAGCAGAATGGTTTTCTGGATATTGATCTGATGTTGGTTTCGGCCTTCGGGGTTAATATTTGGGAAATTATTCTCTTGATTAATTTACAGTTAGTGACTAATGAATTGGAATGAGGCGTATGTTGTGTTTGTGTAACACTTTTATAATATATACGCGAGTTATTCGGAAAGACCGGGTTTATCCCATTCTGAATAACTGATACGACGATAAGTCGAAGATGAAGACGATGGTCGAAGACCGGAGGTCTTCACGTCGTTTGGGTGATAACTGATGATCTTGATTGGGCTGTACACCCAAGAAGATGGAAACAGTTGGTGATCGTCCAGACGTACTTGGAGATCGATGGATATGCGGGGTACTAGGTGCCTCCGGTTTCGTTCAGGCCCAGAACGGACTTGTAAATGGACTGTGTGTCTGACATTGGATTTCATTCTGTGTGACTGATATCGGTTGCATAGAGTGGTTTGCCTGTGTGGCATGCTAAGATGCAAATGATCAAGGCTTCTGTTGAAAAGCAAAGTCTTGTGGTGATGATCAAAGCACGGCCTTTGTGGCGTAGCTTTGTGTAACGTTTACTTCGCGAGTTTCACACCCGGTATGAACCAAAAACGGGAGAGGACATCAGGGAGGACTTGCGTTTCTTTCTAGCTAGAAGTGGCGTCAGTGGTTTTACACGCCCTGACGAGTTTGACTTATGTGGTTGTTGCTGTTGCGAGGCGCCTCGGATTGATCGGTCGTTCTCGAACCGATGGAGTCATTCGTTGGCTCGTTTGCGCCCCAAAGGGCGGGGAGACGTATTGTTCAGGCATAATAATCCACATCGGTGGACCGGCCCTGACGATCCAGGGGGCAGTTGCGGCTGTTCCTGAGACATGGTAGGCTAGATTGTCTCGAATCGGTTGAGGACTATCTTTTGCCTCGGTTCATAGACGGAAATCCAATTTCCAAATACGTGACATTTGCGGTTTTATTTGTAAACCTATATATGGCGACATGATATATGGTACCCATGCCGCCTATGATTGATACTTATGATTTGAAGTGTTTTATACACTATGCACTTATAATAGTATCAAATGATTTGTTTTAAACGTATCAAGCATTCTTTGGCTGTTATAAGGGAAAACCCTATCCCCCGGCTTGCGTTGCATTGTGTGATAGGACCTGGGTCTTATAACAGCTTCATTTTTCTTTATTTAGCATTGCGCTGTTTGTTTTATGCACTGGTATTCTTGGGAGGAAACCCGTTCCGTGTTATACGGAGTGGTCCCTTGATTTACCTTTGAAAATAAAGATTAAAAACTGTTTTAGTTCTCACACCAGTCACATGACTGACCTGGAGTTTATTGTTTTAACCTAAACTCTGGGTGCCCCTATTTTTGACACGGGCAGCTAGTAGTTTTGGTTTTGCAGATTTATATTCACAGGATCCTGGTTTACAGCTGGAACGATATCCGGAAAGCTTTGTATCCGTATATCTCTTCTAGTTGTGTATTGTATTATTTTCCGCTGCGATGTATTTAAATGTAATTTAAATCTCTGATATTTCTGTGTAATATTCATTTATACTCTGTATATTCTTGTAATCTGATGCATTGTTGTAATATACAATGAAATGTTCTTGTGTATGCGTTCTGTTTTGTCGTGTTCTCAAACGATAAGGCGTTTCGAACGGCCTGGATCGGTTTAGCGACTGGTTCGGACCGAGCGAAATTCCTTGCCGTCACATTTGGTATCAGAGCTTTGGTTTACAAAGCTTAGAGAACAAGGCACATTAGAACCCTACGAAAGAATTCATCAGATATTGGATTAGTAATATCCAATGAGAATGACTCGTTAGAGATGGGATCAGTAGTATCCTAGAACGAGTGTGAAGAGTAAATTTTTGAAAGTGAAAACAAATTTTTTGTTTTGAAAATTTAAATCAATTATTCGTATTTGATTATCTATTTATATTGAGTTGGACAATCCAGTATATATAGATTTTGCGTATACGTCTGATCCGCGTGTATTCGAAGTTTTAATATATTGGATAGATATAGCATCACACTCTAGTCGCCCGAAGATGGTACTGATGATTGTCATGACATCATCAGTATTTATGTTCGTGTTTCGAAGGTGAGATTTTCTATATGTTTCCTATTGACTGGTGTGAGAACCAAAACTTATATAGTTAGGAACACTTTGTTGAGGATTGGCATCAAAAACAAGATTTTCAGTATATATAGCAAAATTATGAATTTGAAACGTTAATTCACTAATTGATTGATGTTTGGGTTGTATGTTTATTTGTTTGATAATTTTTAGCCATTTTGCCTAATTAAATCAAATATTGAACTGTATTGAAGATTGGTCGCATTTGCTTGCATATACATATATATCATTGAACAGGTCATAGCAAGGAGGCTAGAGCAGAGAATAAAATTTGTTTGCCCGACAAATAGGTACATGTTTACTACATAATTTCCTGTTTTGTTTGGGTGATGATGATTTTGTGAGCCTATTGGCTAGCCGCTTGGCTTTTTCTTTTTCTTTTTGAGATCTGAAGGACCGGGGAAGCTATTTGAAATTCCCCGATGCTCCCGGTGCAGGGGAGGTTATGGCGAAATTTTTCAAAAATTTAGGGTGTTAGCCAAATTTTTGAAATTTTAAAATTTCTCAGAAACTAAAGAGTTGGAGAATGGAAGCCTGATCGATCGTAGAGCTGATTAATCAAACCACTTTCGACTTTGTTCCTTTTCGGGGACGAAAAGTTTTAAGTGGGGGAGATTGTAACAACCCGGAAAATCTGGGCCAGTTTAAAATTTTTATTTTGGCAATTATAGCGAGTTTTGATTATTTGAAATGAATTATTTTAAATAATATCGACGAGAAATTTATTTTGAATAGAATTCGAACGTATATATTATACGCGTCGTCGTTAGAATATAAATAATTATATAAAATTATAAAAGGAATAGGAAATGGCGCGGTAGTTCGAAAATTCGATTTCTAATTTCAAATGAATATACAGAATTCAATATAAGTCAGAAATGAACGAAACAAGAAATATTTGAATCTGTATAACTATATCTTTGTAATGAAGTTAACAAACTGAGATTTCATCTTAGAAATGATAAGATATGTCCAGTTTAAAATTAGAAATAGTCGCTGTGGAATTTATATATATTTTTATATATATAAGGCCCTTAAAAATAGCAATTTTGCAAACGACCTCGGATTTCGACGAAACTAGTTTTGTTGGGTCCGTGATGTTAAGTTATTGCTAGGTTTCAAATTTCATAATTTTTCGAATCAATATGTGAGCGTGGCAAAGGAAAACGCGTTTGACCAGTTTTAGTTGATTTTAATCGACTGGAAAATGACCATTTTTCCAACGGTCTCAGAATTCGACGAAACTAGTTTTGTTAGGACCGTATCGTCAATACGAAGCTAGAAAATATTTTTCTGGAATTTTTCTAGTTAGTATGTGGCCCCGGTAATTTGAAATGTACGTTTAAAATTCAATATAGTGATTTAAATGTAAATTAAACGGAAACTGATTGTAACGATCAAACCAGCTTACGATACATATCCCATTGTGTTCGGAATGGGGGTAAAACGCTATGGACGACAGGCGGTAGGCCTCGTTTCGAGGTCGTATGTAAAAGTCAACTTTTTAATAATTAAATAATAAAAAAAAAAAATATATCTTCTCCCCTTAACTACCAGGCCCCCCCCCCCCCCGACAAATCATTTAAATCAGAAGCAAAAAAAAAAAAAAAAAAAAAGAAGAACGCTCTCCAGATCGGCGGCCGCCTCCCACCGCCCTCGCGATGGCCTCCCAACGCCGACGCCCTCTCTTCTTCCCCCTCCCCTCCTCTTGTGCGATGCCCGAACCATCCCAGGACCCCACCATCGAAACCACCCAATCCCCCCCCCCCCCGGCGCGCTGCCGCAAGCGGAAGCCCCAGCCCAGAGCCGACCGCCACCAGAGAAATCCCCCCCCTTCGCAGCTTCGGTGAGCATTTTCTTTTTTTTATATTTTATTTTCTTTTTGTTTAATTCTTTAAAACTGATTTATTTATAAAGTTTAAAACTGATTTATTTATAAAGTTTAAAACTGATTTATTTATAAAGTTTAAAACTGATTTTTGTTAGGGTTTAAAACTGATTTTAAAGGGGGTTTAAAACAGATTTATAAAAGATTTTAGAACTGATTTTAATTATGATTTTAAAACTGAATTAGAATTTAAAAAACTGATTTTTGAATTAGAATAAAAAAACTGATTTTTGAATTAGAATTTAAAAAGCTGATTTTTGAATTAGAATAAAAAAACTGATTTTTGAATTAGAATTTAAAAAGCTGATTTTTGAAAAAGAATTAAAACTGATTTTATTTTAATTTTAAAGATTAAAGAAAAAGGTTTAAACTTTAAGAAGATCAGATTTGTAGAGATAAAAATCATATTTTTATGTATAGAAAGTCGAGATAAAAATCATATTTTTATATATAGAAAGTCGAGATAAAAATCATATTTTTATGTATAGAAAGTCGAGATAAAAATCATATTTTTATATATAGAAAGTCGAGATAAAAATCATATTTTTATATATAGAAAGTCGAGATAAAAATCATATTTTTATGTATAGAAAGTCGAGATAAAAATCATATTTTTATGTATAGAAAGTCGAGATAAAAATCATATTTTTATATATAGAAAGTCGAGATAAAAATCATATTTTTATATATTGAATAGCATCGTAAAAATTCGATTTTTACATATGTAGTGAAAGCGGACAACGAAAGCGACGAAAGGCGAGTTGGCGAAGATCTCTACAATAGAAGTGCCGTGAAGTTGGATAGCTTTCGGTGAGAACTTCTCACTCAAAATTCTTTTTCTAGTTATATATATATACTAGGATGCAGACGGTGCTTAGTAGCACCCGACACAATCGTCCACAGACCATGGACTTGTTTGTTTGGCTGTTTGGTTATTGATTGTGATATTGGTTTGAATGTGGTTTGTGGTGTGAAAAATCGAATCGATAAATTGGTTAGGATTAGACGTGCGCCGTTATAAGGCGAAGGAGTAAGGCTAGGTTAGATTCTTACTCCAAATTTTGTGGTTTGCATAACGAATTGATTTGATTGATGTGTGAATGGCGTGGGCCTTCACTAGACCGGGGATAAGGCTAGGCCTTGTCCCGTTTCTAGTATCGTGCCGTTATGCCGCCGAAATTTTCTAAAATATGTTAGAAAAATAAAAATATCATTTTATTTAAAGAATGAATTGAATAGAAGTTCATATGTTGGAATAAAATGTTTTGTCGTTAAAAATATAGTTTTTAACGTGAATGTGAATAAATAAATATTCATTTACAAACCAGACGGTTTGTTTATGTACACCTATTTGAAGAACATTGATTGGGACGATAAATTTTACACATCGCCCAACTGCACGAATAAAAATCTGTGTTTGATTGTTTGAAACCCCACACGGGTGTTGGGATGAAATATGAATTTCACTCATCCTGATTGATTAAATATGTCGATCGATTGATTGACAGGCTGTTATGAGCGTTGAATATCTATATTTGATGCTTATACAGTGTAGTGCACTTTGGTTGATGGTTGATTATTTTCAATGTTATTATATACATGTGTTGTATGAAAATCCATATAATTAATTTTATATGGTAATTGATTGGGCCTCATTCCAATCGTGAAAATAAAGAATATTTTGATAATAACAAATATTTTGATAATAGGAAATATTTGAAATAGAATATTTGAAAATAGAAATTTATGAAGCCGTGTTAATTAGATTGACGCCATTTTGACGTAAACGATATTTATATCGATTTGAATTTAAAATGATTTCGAATTGAAATGAATTTAAGATGATTTCGAAATGAATTGAATTGAAAACGATTTCGAAATGAATTGAATTGAAAACGATTTCGAAAAGAAATGAATTGAAAACGAATTCAAATTGAATTGAAAACGATTTCGAAATGAATTGAATTGAAAACGATTTCGAAATGAATTGAATTGAAAACGATTTCGAAATGAATTGAATATATAACGATTTCGAAATGAATTGAATTGAAAACGATTTCGAAATGAATTGAATTGAAAACGATTTCGAAATGAATTGAATTGAAAACGATTTCGAAATGAATTGAATATATAACGATTTCGAAATGAATTGAATTGAAAACGATTTCGAAATGAATTGAATATATAACGATTTCGAAATGAATTGAATATATAACGATTTCGAAATGAATTGAATTGAAACGAATTCAAATTGAATTGAAAGCGAATTGAAATGAATTCAAATTGAATTGAAATTTGAATTGAATAGAAATGAATTTTAAAACGAATTTATAAAAAAAGAATTCAATTTTGATTTGAATTGAAATGGAAGTTGAAATTTCTTTTGAAACGAATTTGAAACCATTTATATAATTCGTTTTAAATAGAAATCGACGAAGTATATATTATATATATTATATATATAATATAATGGCCTGAATAGAACGCGCCGCGCCGCGGCAGTTCGTGAATTTCGACCATTTATTTCAAACGGACATTGCGGGAGATCCGACCGTCGGATTCTCCTAAAACCGGAACCGTTGGGTTCGTATCGAAAAGAGCTTTCTAATGAATGTTGGAAATTTGAAATCTAACGGTTGGATTTGGAGATACGTCCAAATCAAATTCGAAAAAGGTCGCTGTAAGTGCAGTTCGATGGCCATTGGTGGAAATCGACTGTACGGGCCTTGATAAAATTATTAAAAATAGTAATAATTTGTGTAAAATCATAAGAAATGATTTAGAAAGAATTGGGATGAAAAACTCCCTATTTGAAAAGATAAAAATAGATTTTTATCGAAATGAACTAGTTTTGAACTAGAATTATAATTCTATTTATTTTTAAATAAATAAATTGAATTTGAAAAGGGTTTTGAAAATAACCAAAATTTCCAATGATTGCATTGGAGTGGATTTGAATCGAAATTGTCTTCGGAATATTTCGATGTTGGAATTCGTGATATTACAGGTGTTGTTATGGAAATTTGAAAGATATATATTTGTATCGTTGTTTCCAATACGACATTTGTTAGTCGTAGAATTCGATATTGAATATAAGCCGATATATTTTCTATTCAGAGCCTTGTATTGAATATCGAATGTGATTTGGGTTTGTCGTGAATGGTGTCTTCACTAACACTGTTCTTGAACCCAGTTGAGAAAAGATTAAATCTTTTTATTTAGATTTAATGAAGTGTACCAATTAAATGATATTTAATTGGAATTGAATTGGTATTGATTTTTGGGTTTATCGTGAACAGTGTTTTAAATAACACTTGTTCTTTAACCCGATAATTAATGGAATGTGATTTTGGGTTTATCGTGAACAGTGTTTTAAATAACACTTGTTCTTTAACCCGATAATTAATGGAATGTGATTTTGGGTTTATCGTGAATCGTGTTTTAAATGACACTGATTCTTTAACCCAGATAATGATTAAAACTAAGTGGAGTTTTAATGAATCTTTAATTAGATTGAAAGATCGAGAATGGAGTATCACCAGTTTTGCTCCAGGCGATAGTTAAATCTTTAATTAGATTTGAATGTGAAATTTAGAAACTAACTGTCGGTTAGCCAAGCAGAATGGTTTTCTGGATATTGATCTGATGTTGGTTTCGGCCTTCGGGGTTAATATTTGGGAAATTATTCTCTTGATTAATTTACAGTTAGTGACTAATGAATTGGAATGAGGCGTATGTTGTGTTTGTGTAACACTTTTATAATATATACGCGAGTTATTCGGAAAGACCGGGTTTATCCCATTCTGAATAACTGATACGACGATAAGTCGAAGATGAAGACGATGGTCGAAGACCGGAGGTCTTCACGTCGTTTGGGTGATAACTGATGATCTTGATTGGGCTGTACACCCAAGAAGATGGAAACAGTTGGTGATCGTCCAGACGTACTTGGAGATCGATGGATATGCGGGGTACTAGGTGCCTCCGGTTTCGTTCAGGCCCAGAACGGACTTGTAAATGGACTGTGTGTCTGACATTGGATTTCATTCTGTGTGACTGATATCGGTTGCATAGAGTGGTTTGCCTGTGTGGCATGCTAAGATGCAAATGATCAAGGCTTCTGTTGAAAAGCAAAGTCTTGTGGTGATGATCAAAGCACGGCCTTTGTGGCGTAGCTTTGTGTAACGTTTACTTCGCGAGTTTCACACCCGGTATGAACCAAAAACGGGAGAGGACATCAGGGAGGACTTGCGTTTCTTTCTGGCTAGAAGTGGCGTCAGTGGTTTTACACGCCCTGACGAGTTTGACTTATGTGGTTGTTGCTGTTGCGAGGCGCCTCGGATTGATCGGTCGTTCTCGAACCGATGGAGTCATTCGTTGGCTCGTTTGCGCCCCAAAGGGCGGGGAGACGTATTGTTCAGGCATAATAATCCACATCGGTGGACCGGCCCTGACGATCCAGGGGGCAGTTGCGGCTGTTCCTGAGACATGGTAGGCTAGATTGTCTCGAATCGGTTGAGGACTATCTTTTGCCTCGGTTCATAGACGGAAATCCAATTTCCAAATACGTGACATTTGCGGTTTTATTTGTAAACCTATATATGGCGACATGATATATGGTACCCATGCCGCCTATGATTGATACTTATGATTTGAAGTGTTTTATACACTATGCACTTATAATAGTATCAAATGATTTGTTTTAAACGTATCAAGCATTCTTTGGCTGTTATAAGGGAAAACCCTATCCCCCGGCTTGCGTTGCATTGTGTGATAGGACCTGGGTCTTATAACAGCTTCATTTTTCTTTATTTAGCATTGCGCTGTTTGTTTTATGCACTGGTATTCTTGGGAGGAAACCCGTTCCGTGTTATACGGAGTGGTCCCTTGATTTACCTTTGAAAATAAAGATTAAAAACTGTTTTAGTTCTCACACCAGTCACATGACTGACCTGGAGTTTATTGTTTTAACCTAAACTCTGGGTGCCCCTATTTTTGACACGGGCAGCTAGTAGTTTTGGTTTTGCAGATTTATATTCACAGGATCCTGGTTTACAGCTGGAACGATATCCGGAAAGCTTTGTATCCGTATATCTCTTCTAGTTGTGTATTGTATTATTTTCCGCTGCGATGTATTTAAATGTAATTTAAATCTCTGATATTTCTGTGTAATATTCATTTATACTCTGTATATTCTTGTAATCTGATGCATTGTTGTAATATACAATGAAATGTTCTTGTGTATGCGTTCTGTTTTGTCGTGTTCTCAAACGATAAGGCGTTTCGAACGGCCTGGATCGGTTTAGCGACTGGTTCGGACCGAGCGAAATTCCTTGCCGTCACAGTTATAGGGGTAGATAGCTAAGGGTTCATGAGAAGAACCATCCTACCCATGATTTAGAGCTAGCTGCCATAGTATTCACGCTTAAGACGTGGCATCATTATTTGCTTGGAGAGAAGTTCTAGTTGTACACCGACAATAAATCTCTCAAGTACTTGTTCTCGTAGAAAGATCAACAAAGGTAGATGGAGTTCCTAGCTTCTTATGGCTTTGAGATTGCTTATACCCCTGGCAAGGTTAATGTGGTGGCAGACGCACTGAATAGGTAGAGGATATCCTTAAGACCTCTGTTTGCGGAGAGGAAAAGCTTGGATTTTATATAGACTTTTGACTTTAGACCCTCCAACGAGTTATTGCCTGGTTTGTTTTCATTGCTAGAGATACGACCTACTCTTATGGATCAGATAGGAGCTTCGCAGCGAGATGATCCATAGATTTCAGACATCTTGGATAGACTTAGTAAAGGGGAGACTTCTAGTCGCCTCAATAGATATTCCATAGACGATAAAGGGTGGTTGCAACGAGATGGAAGACTTTGTGTTCCCCAAACTGGGAGTTTGTTAAAGACAATCCTAGAAGAAGCCCATCATTCTAAGAGCATCTCCAATAGATTACATAACGTAATCTTACAGCTTGTAACATTTACCTTGAATAATACTTTTTTTACCCAACAGTAGTTTTCATGAGAATCAGCTCGTAACATCTCCAACAGACACGTCATTGATGCATCAATACTTTTATGAGGTTTGCTTTGCTGTCCTTGCTTTGCTGTCCTATGCCGCAATACTTTACATCAAAACGTTGTTTGATTTGTTGTCCCTTGCTATGTAAGAATACTTTATATTAAAATAATGCTGGAAAAGTGCTCGTTGAACTACAGCGCCGAATAAATCGGCGCCCAAACTCACTTCACCATTCAGAATACACACCTGAATTACTCCCTGAATATTCAGAGGGAGGAGATCTGTTGGGTTCAATTTTTACCAAAAATCAGAATTCAGACACTGAATTATGCATTTGTTGGAGATGCTCTAAGATGACTATTCATCCAGGTGCTGATAAGATGTATAAATACACGAAGAGCGTTTTCTTTTGGGCTGAGATGAAGAACGATGTGGCAGAGTTTGTTTCTCAATGTTTGGTTTATCTATAAGTTAAAGCTGAGCAAAAGAAGCCCCGTGGTTTACTTCATCATTTGGAGGTTCCACAATGGAAGTGGGAGAGCATCTCTATTGATTTCATAGATGATTTGCCTAGATCAAAGAAAGGAAACACCAGTATTTGGGTTGTTGTAGACAAACTTATAAAGAGTGCTCATTTCATTCCAGTTAAGAGCAAGTGGACGGCAGCATGGTTGGCAGCAGTTTATGTTCGTGAGATAGTCCATCTTCATGGAGTACCTTCCGGTATCGTAAGTCATTGTGACCCCATTTTCACCAGCGAATTTTGGAGGAGCTTGCAAGAAGCGTTAGGTACACAGTTGTGTTTGAGCACCGCTTATCACCCACAGACCGATGGACAGACAGAAAGGATGAATAGGGTTCTTGAAGATCTTTTAAGGCTGTGTATCCTAGACTTCAGAGGGACTTGGAAAGAGCCCCTTCCTTTAGTAGAGTTCGCCTACAACAACAGTTATCAAGCTAGCATTGACATGACACCCTTCGAAGCATTATACGGACGACCCTGTAGATCACCAACTTGTTGGTGGGAATCTGCAGAAAGGCTATTACTTAGACTAGATATGGTTAGAGAAATGCCCGAGAAGATTGATCTTATTAGACGGCGAATGAAGACTGCTCAAGATAGGAAGAAATCTTATGCAGACAAGAGAAGGACTGACATTGAATTTGAAGTGGGAGACATGGTTTTCATTAATGTTTCATCTTTGAGGAATATGGTTCGCTTCGAATCTGTAGGGAAATTGGCACCTAGGTTTGTAGGGTCGTTTCCCTTAACAGAAAGGAGTAGCCAAATGGCCCATAGAGTAAAGCTACCAGAGAGGCTATCCGGCATTCATGATGTTTTCCATGTTTCTCATTTGCGGAAGTGCTTGCATGATACCGCGGAAGTAGTTGAGCCGGGTATATTGGAGGAAGTAAAGGTGGAACGGGAGGCGACAGTCAGACGAGTTCCTACCTGTATTCTTGGATCAGAAGTTAAGAGGCTACGCAATAGAGAGGTCAAGTTGATGAAAGTTCAGTGGCGAGATAACTTAGAGGATGCGACTTGGGAGATCGAAGATAAGATTCGTGCTTCGTACCCTTTTATTTTCGAGGGTATGTTCTTACTTCCTTTCCAAAGCTTTTCTTTATACTTGTTTCTATCATTTAAAGTATATCCTATCGATCGAATCTTCGACCTTTAGGTAGGAATCCCATGGATGTAAACATGTGTTTGATACATGTTATGTTTGATTGATGCAAGTGAATGCAAGTGTTTACTAATGTTTACTCGTGGATGCATATACACATACATTAGGCACTAGATCGGTTCAATCACTCTCATACTGTATATGGATGTGTATGCATTTTTCCTTTATTAATAGATGAAATTGAATGTAACATCATATGAATGTTGCATTTGGACGGATGATTGTTCACACATATAGAACTTACACGCTATAATAGGATTTTTTGCATACATGTTTGATTCTTGGCACAAAAATACATTGCAATAAGGAGGTCGACTGAATCAGTAGACCGCCTGATCATCGCATTAGTATTGGGACATATACACACACCTTTGCATATGTTCATATAAGAATTAGAAGTCTTTAAGGACAGTGGATGCATGTGATTGGTGGACGAGTAGAAGGGTGATGGATGGTAGGATATACATTCTTCTTAACTTGGAGATTTCGGGGACGAAATCCTTTGAGTAGGGGAGAATGTAACACCCTGTAATTTTAACAACACTAACAAGGACAAATTAAAGAACAATTAAGTTAATATTTAGTATTAAGGGAAACGGACTACGCCATTGCGTTCGTCTCAGAATTCTAGTCAAAAATAGACACCTGGTTTGCGTAAATCTGACACCGTATGAAGAAGTTATGAAGGTTTGAAGTTTGTATACGCGCAAGAAGAATATATATATATATGTATATATATATATATACGTATTAAGTCCAGAAATTTAGGTCCAGAAATTCAAAATCATGCAGTTTTGAGGCAGGAATTTTCCCGCTCAGGGGTGTCGACCCCTTAAGGGGGGTGTCGACCCCTCAAAAGGGGTGTCGACCTATGGGTCGACCCGCCGCGGCAGATCAGACAGATTAGGGTTTCGGGGCATCTATAAATATGGCCTCATTTCTCATTTTTTTTGCACACCAAAAAAATTTGGAGAAATAGATGTTGCCTCTTCCCAGATCAAATCAAGCCTTTTTCTTCTTCTACAATCAAGTTATTCAAACTTAGATCTGTGATTCAACGCAAGCAATCCCTTCCCTATTTTTCTAAATCCAAACACTGTGAGTTTAAGATACTTTTTTATCTAAATAATTAAAAGTTAAACTTGATATGACTATAACTTGGATCTATGCCTGTGACTACTTGAATCATATCAGATCTGTTATACCTTGTGTATCTATGATATTCTGACATGACCATGACATAGATCTTAACCTTTATCATGTCAGATCTGCCATTGATTGTAGATCTAATTCACTATTTATATCATCTTATACCTGTTCTATTATGTTTATGGCCAAATTAGATCTGTTATTAGTTGGACATCTAAATCATTGTTTAGATCACATCATGCATGTCCCTATTATGTTAGAATTAGTTCTATTATCATATGTTCATTAGATCTGTCCTATATGCCTACGTTGTCATTATGCCACTATATGTTTTATGCCTGTTTCCATCATGTTAGTATGATCATCTCTGTTATATTCCCTCTATCTTTTCCCTTTTATTTTTATATAGCCAGGCTACCTTCGAGCCTAGGCATGCCGCTGAAATATGCGAATACATTAGATTGGGAACGAGGGGAAAACACTAATATTGGGCATAACTTGTAATTGGGAATTTGGGCATAACTTCAATAAAGTGTAATAATATTAATTTGGGGCATATGGTTCATTATGAACATGACTTGGGAAAGGGGCATGAAAACCTATAACGACATAGGTAAAAAAAATTGGTTGTTAATAGTAATTCCTAGGGTTGTAGTAATTAGAAACTGTAACCGTGCCTAGACACGATTTACACTTGTGTTGGAAGTCTGCCCGGAACCGCCCGGTATATCCGGCGACCACAAGTGGTGAAACTAACGTGAGGGGTCTAAGTGCACAAACACAAGACGTGCTAAGATACGATGTTAAGCCCGACTTGTGGAAGAAGTCTGTCTTTGGACAAGGGTTGGACAGACATTCTTTTTCCATTCAGACGAGGGTTGGATGGACGACGCTCTAACTGGGGGCACAACCTTGACAAAGGTCGATGCCTTTTGAGAAAGAGGCACATCATTCTGAGTGTTGTGCGAGGAAGAAACCTAATCATATAAGGGTCCTAATGTCCTCCCCTTATCCAAGAGATGATAACGACGAAGGCTTGCATCGGTTAAAAGCTTCTTATAGTTTCGGTCCTTCTTCTCAAGGGCAGCCAAGGTAGAGCTTTTGGAACACTCCCCATTTGGGCCTTTTTGGCTCATTACCTACATGGAAAAATTCAAATGAGGAGCTTGCTTATGATTAATTCAACTAAAATAAAAGACTTACAGCATTGAAGCCAGCGACGGGCACATCTTACTTATTGTTTAATATAAAACTAGTCGTGCTTAGTGTCACTCAATTTATTGGGGATGCGCTCTACGATTTTTCGATTATGGAAGGAATCAAAGTAAAGAAAAGAGGGAGACATTTTCTCTTGATGTCTAAATTTGAAGGAAAAACTATATCATCGAGTGTTGGGGGTTGGTTCAGATACTTTATGTAAAGGACGCATAAGGACAATAGGTTGGTGTATGTAATCGGATGAAGCTGCATAAGAGCCTGATTCGTTTTCCTTAGAAAGTTGATTACGAACGGAGAAAGAGAGGTGATAGCCCTGGCCGTGCAGATTGGGCGAGTAAGCGCCATATAGCCACTCAACGGATTGTTAGGACGATCCATCTCTGTGAGAGCAAGGAAATTAAGTCATGAAAGTTTATGTTTTGCACTTAAGTTTCTCATCTATCTTTCGCTCATTGTACCGGGATAGGAGTCATGAGGATCTGTTACAGAGTTAACCCCAGGGAGAGTATCAGTCACAGTTACTGCTTGCATGATTCTCCAATTTCCATAGCAAGAGGCGGATCGACCGAGCGACCATGGGTATCGATGTTAAAATCAGATTCAAGATTGGTCTCAGATTTAGAAGGCGATGCACTTTCCAAATTTATAGGGGTGGATGTGACCTTTTCCTTGCTAGCCTCGAGGTTACGAGTGTTGCGTCATTCAACCATTGTAGGTTATGTTGTTCATAAAAGTCATCGGACAGACTGATGAGATCGTAACGCCTCAACATATGCATTTACATGTGTGTGCAAGATAAAATCACAGTTTAAGTTAAAAGAAACAATCATGAACGTGTTCAGCTTTATGGTTGTCAACCATAAAGAAGCCGACTGATAACCTTACCGACCCAAGGTTGGGTTGTATTCCCAAACATGATCAAGGCAATCACTTATTACAGTGTTGGGTTTGCATGCACCGATTCTAAAGTCATCCCTTACCTCCTTCTCCTGACCGTATCAAGAGCCATCATTATTGCCTGTACACGCCCGTATAATCAATCCCTCTCTTCCACTGACACGTGTCTTGAGAGTTGATGGCGCATTGAAATTTGAAATGTTTCGAAAAAGCGAGATACCTCTTTGTCCCCTACCTCTTCACGGAGACAATTCTACCCTTGCCACATATTATTACCGCTTATGCCATCAAAAGCACATATGACCGCCGCCCTACCACTGGGCCACAATTCCGGCGAGTTCCACGCCGCGACTCAGACCGTAAATTATATGGAATACGAATTGAAACGGAAAAAGAAGAATAGGGAAGATGTATGTGAAAAATCGGTGTTTAAAAAGTGAGGAAAAAACATTAATACCTATGGAGAAATCGGAGAAGACAATCTTGACCTTCGGTAAAGGAGGTTTTCCCAATTATTTTGGAAAGTAACGAAATCAGATGCAGTAAAAAAGTAAAAGTAAATAAAGAAGGTGGGCCAGCCTTTTATAATGAAATGAAGGGACTCTTCGTCGTTTGTTGACATGACTATTGAACCCAACGCGGGGGCTAACGTGTCAATCCATTAATGAGCCAAGACTAGTCGAATAGACATGTGACTGCAGAGCTTCATCATTTCCCGGACTAGTGTTAATTCCCATGGAATCTGGTCGACCCTTAGCTCGTATAGCTCATGGAAAGATGTTCAAGCCGATACAAATATATCCTTCCAATTTCGTTGTGATAAGAGATGATTCTGAATAAAATATACAAAGCATACCCTGTTCTTAACACGACATTCTTTGGGGGGCCGAGTGTTGACCAGCCTTTTAGCAAGGCCATCAAGACTCACTAACGACATAGGCTTCGTCCCAAATGGCAAGAAGGGCCGAGTAACCCTAAATAAGGAATTGGCCGATCCATAGATGGGTCGGTCGATACCTAAGACTTAAGCTGAGCACATGGACATGATATGCAAGTCAGCTGGAGCCCGTGACTTTCGGATCGACTAGGTCTAGCCCAGTATAATTCTATACAAAATATCTTCCTAAAGAATTGGTCTTATCCCTGCTTGGACGTTCTTAGTCATCCTTAATGATCACATCACATGCCACCTATCACTGTGGATTCAAATCTTGTCGCCATTCACGAAAACAACTCCTCTTCGAAATCTCCTTAAATATTGGATCAGAGGACATATGTCTCAGCTAACTTAAATGTTGTAGCACCTATAAATAGAACTTTTGGACTCAGAAGAAGGATCTTTTGGCAAAAACTTCTAATTACATCATTATTGTGACTATTCGCCTGTAATAGATCATTTGATATAAGAAGATTATAAAGTGGACGTAGGCTCGTTAATGGCGAACCACTATAAACCTATGTGTGATCGTTTTCCTCTTCATTTTTTCATTTATTTGTCTTCATTTATTCTCAACAATTTTATCTCTTGGGTGTTGTGCCAATTTTTGGTGTCAGCAGAATGGTATTTGAATATAAATTTGATCTTGGTCTTTCTGTATCAACAGTCGTATATGCCAAATTTTATAGTTGGTTATTTAACTATCAAAATAACCATCCATTCAACCATGAAAATAAAATGAGTTCATTGGTTCAGTATATAGCATCACTTGGCCTCTTTAATTAAAAATGATAACCGAATGGTTAATTTAAAACTTCTAAATGTTTCAATATTTCGAACATAGCTTTTCACTTCTTATTTTAATATACCAATATTATCAAAACCATTTCATTTTAATACTTAGAAAATATCTTATAACCATATCCAATTTTCCAATTTCAAAAACATTTGCTATAATATTACTCATTAACTATAACCAGGAAATCAGCTTAACTTATCATTCGTAAAACAATGTTACAAAAGGTCTTTTGTTTCATTGGTTGAAAACAATAATCGACACTTATCCTTTTAGAATAAACCTCATTCCACAACTTATTTCTTTATTTCCTTTTACCATGAAAATATTGTTATATTTTCACAAAATCTCTTTTTATTTCCTTTACTTCAGAAATCTTATTATATATTCTCAAATGTTTTAATTTCCCGTACTTTGGAAATCTCATTGCATATTTTCCAATCTTTTTAACTTCCTTTACTTCGGAAATCTCATTATATATTTTCAAATTTTTTTAATTTCCTTTACTTTGAAAATCTCATTATATTTTTTAAATCTTCACAAATAACATTGAATTATTATTCCTCTTATGAAAATAATAAATTATTGTTAACATCCTTACCATTACAAAATAATATAATCCTCCGATAATCCTGAAGTCGTTCATGTTGGGGTATTTTATTTACCTCTCAGACCTTAGTCGACAACGTTCTTATCTTAAGATAGACGTGAGTTCGTAACTCAAAAACTTATATTCATTCTAATATCAAAACAAATCTCACTTAACTACCTTATTTAAAATATGGTTTTATAAACCCTTATTATTTTGAAAATCTTGTAACTTATTATTATTTAATTCACTGACAAAGTAATTGCTTACTAAAACAACACCTTTTGGCTTTAACTTCTTTAAAACAATTCATTATATAACACGGATTTTATTACAAAATCTTATTACTAACTGTTACTACCAAAATCATCTTAACATAAGATGGAAGTTAAGGGATGTTGAATGAATATAAGCATGGAAGGAAGAACCCGAGAGCGACATAGACTAGCACCCCTCAGGAAGAAAAGAGCTCAAGACCCATAGAACGACAGCAAAGTTAATCTAGCATGGCCCATCCGATGGGGACTACCCGAAAGTGGGTTCCATGATGAAAAGTATCCTAAGACAAGGATCAGGAAAGAAGAAAGCACAGACTCCGCTTATCGAAACCCCAAAGGACTATCGGGATCAAACCATTTAACGCTGACACGCCAGAGGAAGAGGAGTATCAGACCAGTACGTAAAGATTGTCTAGGGCCGACTTCCAAGAATCGACAACATGGATAATGAAGGGCTACCTTCACAAGTAACAAAAATATCACCGGAAGCCACCTTTCGGAGAACCAACCCATCTTAAAAGTTCCACCGAAAGCCTAAAACAAGACCCAAGCGGGGATACATGCTACCTGTACTAATCCACCTAGTACCTAAACCGGCAACGGTTTTGAACCGACAGGTATTTACGTACATCATGAGGGCAAGCTCCTCTAAGTACTCACGATAAAGCCGAAAGCCTACATCCGAATGCTTACGTCCGATGGCCAACAACCGGAAGCTGCTAATGGGGGTCCAGACATCATCCACGAGCCGCAACGACAACAAATCCGTATTAGTCTCAGGGAAGCCCAAGTCATCCGGAACCTTCACTTCGAAAACCGTAATTGGCACCACAAGGACAACCGAGAGCCAGACGCCCGAGACTAAGAGAAAAAGCGGCCAACAGAGGCCCGTGCAGTCCCAATAGCCTATCAACTAAAGGACCCCGTACTCTCTATAAATAGGACCTCAAGAGTCACATGGCTGGGGGACAAACTTTTTATTCCTCAATTCAGTTATTTCTCTCCCAGAGAAGATAAAATCATCAATTCTTGTAATACATCTACAATTTATGAATGGAGAATTTCAGGTTCTTAAGCATCTTGCGATTTGATAATATTTTATGCCATAATGATGAAATAAGGAGTTAACACTAACCTTACTGATGAGGAGATCAATCAGGACACCCTAGCGATAGAGAAGGACATTTGTAGAAATATGAAATCTCCTTCCCCTCACTTCAAGGATTTGTCATAATTGATCGACACTCTCACGATGAGCCTAACATTTCCTGACCCTTGGGAAAGGAGGGTGTCTGTGGGTTCATACTTGATCTCTAACATGATTATGACCTCTCTCTTGTGTTGGTCAGACGTGGAAAGATCACCGAAGTTAATGAACATCACAGTACCTTCTTCCCCAAGCTCGGGGGAAGCGTTAGCCTGTTTTCCTCTTATTACAGTACATCAAGCCACCTTTCCACAAATCCTAGTAATATCAAGCTAGATAACCTTTCCAAAGTCAATTCGGAATACCATCATGCAATATGTGCAATATCCATCCTTTGGGCATAAGATAATCAATCATCAGAGTCAAAATTTTGGTGCCCAGGGAAAGGCCGTCTAGCTTAGATTTGCTAGTCTTAGAGTGTGTTTCGATAACTCTGAGTCATGGCGATGTGAAATCCCATGAATATATGCCCTATGCATTATAATCTGGGTGTTAACGAAAAATATCATTAACATTTTGGCTCTAGAAGGAGGGCCTAAAACTCTGTCCTTATGGTTAATTTGTTAAAATTAATTTGGTGAATTTATTACTCCATGGCAGGAAAGATGAAATCGAAAAGATTGGAGGATGGAAACAAAGAGCTGGATCCCAACGCCACCCTTGAAGGAAATGAGGGTCCAACGCTACCCTCAAATAATAACGAGAAGGTAACCACGTCCAATCCATGACAACCGCCAGGCTCAAACGCCATGGAAGATAATGTCGCAAGAATCTTGGTCTTGGAAATGCAACTTCAAGAAGTGCAGGCTCAGGTCAACGCCGTCTAGGCACAAAAGTCTTCAAGGCTCACCAGATCTAGTCAGAGAGAGACGAATGAATCTGTGAAAAGAAAGGCTCCCATTCAGCAGTCATAAGCGAAATAGAAGATTATGGCAACCTCTTCCAAGAAGAAGAAATCCCATCTGAAGGGAATAGATCATCAAGGGAATCAGTGCAAGCAGTAATAATCAGGGAGCTCCACCTCCAAAGGCTACGATCCCAAAAGAATGAACTATGACAACACAGCAGCTTACATCAAAGATCTCACTGAGAAGACCATCAAGAACATGTTGTGGAGTAAGGGGAAGAGGACCCAAGATGACAGAGTAAACGAAAATGAAAGAGTAGCTCCATTCATCGATGAAATTATGAACACCATAATACCATCGAGAGTGAAGGTTCCAACCATAAAGTATCTTGGGACGACTGATCCCGATGATCATCTGATGGCTTTCAACAGCCAGATGGATCTATATAACGCTTCTGGAGCCGTCAGATGCCGCCTTTTCCCGGTTACCTTTCAAGGGGCAGCGGCGAAGTGGTATCGCTAGTATAGGGAAAACACTATTTACTCGTGGGAACAATTCGCTTATGCATTTTCCGCGCAGTTCTGCATCTGCAAAGATCCCACCGTAGACTATACAGTCATTGCTAACATCAAACAGAGGCAAGGGGAGTCTCTCGGGGATTATCTGAAAAGGTTCAACATTGAAGCCTTAAAGGCCAAGGATATGAATGACCGTGACAAGCTGATTGCCGTACACTCAGGGCTAATTGAAAACACCCCCTTCTAGAAGGAGTTATATATTCACAGCTGCAAAGACCTGCAAGATTTCCATTTCCAAGCTGAAAAGTTTTTTCGCATGGATGAACTGTACTTCACAAAGTGGAAGTTCGGTCCTCGAGGGGAAGGCCGAACTTTGGACGAAAGCTTCCAAAAGGAAATCAAAAGAGGATGAGGTGGGAAGATCCTAATACTAACTCTGTTGTCCTGAGCAAGCCCATCTCGTATGTGTATGCCATCGCAAAAGAAAGGGTCAATAACTTCCCCGTCTCGTTCAAAGCCAAAAATTACCCTGAACCTCATTCCAATGGTAAATATTGCGAATTCCACAAAACCAACGGACACAAGACTGACGAGTGCAAAGTATTGGACGGGATTATCCAAAAACTGATCCGAGAGGGACATCTGAAGGAATTTGTTTTAAATAAGGCGACATCAGCTCATCACACAAATGGACAACATAAGGTTTCGGTAAATGCAATAGGAGTTGCTATGGAGGAAAGACACCTAGATTTAGGTCCACCCGTAAACCGGATCAACGTGATTTGTGGAGGGCCACACCCCATCGGAAGTTGTCCAAAAGCCATAAATTAGTACATGAAAGAAGCCATGGAGGGAGTCTTCTCCATCCTAGAGGAACCATCGTTGAAGAACGCACTTTATGCTCTCAAGATGCACAACCTGGTGGTCTCTACAGAAGAAATGAAAAAGGGGTCTGTCACCCACATAATGACCCCCTTATGATAACGGCGCAGATAGGGCTTTCGGTTGTTTCTAAAATCCTGGGGGATACTGGAAGCGTTGTCAATGTCATCTTTAAGCATGTTTTCGACCATATGTTCTGAGAAGAAGTTGGAGCCTAACAGCGAACCAATCTTCGGATTCAACAACAAGTGGTCGACTCCGATGGGTCAAATCAACCTAATGGCTCAAGTGGTATTATCTCCGCTACATAGGACTTTCGAAACTCTCTACTTTGTGATCGATCAACCGTCCTATTACAACGCCTTCTTTGGACGACCGGCTTTAGAGGAGATGGACGCTTTCGTCTCCTCCAAATATCTCATGTTAAAATTCCTAACCAAACAGAGATGGGGTACCACCAGGTGAGAACAGTTTAGCTCCCGCGAGTTGTACTTCGCAACGGTTGAAAAATACAAAAGGGAGTGTTCTTCGTACTTTGATTCTTCTACTGTTCTTATGCCTTCGGATAAGGGATTCTTACATCCCTCGTTCAAAGCTAAAATAAAAATGAATAAGACTGACAAACGCACTAATGGTAGGTACACTTCTTTGGAAAGGAAGAGGAAAGGATCCGATGAAGTAAACTCGACTGAAGAAGGAGAAATCATCACGGATTTGGATTCTAGAGGAGGCATTGAAAGAATAAAACCAATAGAAGAAGTGGAAAAGTAAATGTGGTTTCAAAGGATAAATCAAAGGTCGTCAACATAGGGAAAAGGCTAACGGAGCCCCTCAAATGCGACTTAATCCGGTTCCTATAGCTTAACAAAGATGTTTTCTCTTGGACCCATTCAGACATGATTGGTATCAACCCTTCAATTACGAGCCATGCCTTAAACATTGACCCTTCGATAACCCCGGTCCGACAAAAGAAGAGACGATATAATAGGGATCAAATAGAGGCCTTGAAAGAGGAAGTCAAAAGTTGGAAACTAATGTGTTTATCCGAGAGGTCCTTTACCCGAAATGGTTAGCCAATCCCATGCTAGTGAAGTCCACCAAAACAGAGAACCATCTAAATAATTTGGAGGAAATGTTCGAAGTCTTAAGAAGTTACCTAATGAAGCTAAACCCTTAAAAATGTTCTTTTGGAGTTCAATCCGGGAAATTTTTGGGGTATGTGGTGAGTGAACAGGGGATTGAAGCTAGCCCAGACCAAATACAAGCTATTAAAGATATGGAGGAATCTAAAACAAGCAAGGAAGTCATGAGCCTAAACGGGAAAGTAGCAGCCCTCAGCAGGTTCATTTCCAAAGCCACCAACAAATGTGTTCATTTCTTCGATGTTCTAAAGAAAAAGAGGAATTTCGAATGGAATGAAGAGTGTAGGAAGGCATTCCAGGAATTAAAAGTTTATATAGGAATGCCTCTGATTTTATCCAGTCCCTAGAGGGGAGAAGATCTATACCTATGTATGGCTGTTTCAGAACATGCGGTAAGCTCAGTCCTGATAAGAGAGAATATTGGGACTCAGTATCCCATCTACGACGTTAGCCGAAGACTAAACGACGCAGAAACCTGATACCTTGTTATGGAGTAACTAGCGTATTATTTAATCCTTACCGCACGAAAGCTCAGAAGTTATTTCCAAGCTCACCCTATTAGAGTTTTGATTAGCTTTCCGCTCAAGCAAGTGTTCAGCAATTCGAAAACCTCGGGAAGGCTAATTAAATGGGGTGTCGAGCTTAGCCAATATGAGATTGAGTTCCGTCCTCGGGCAGCAATTAAAGGACAAGCTCTCGCAGATTTTGTAAATGAGTGCACGAACTTCATTTCAGAACAATTAGTTAAAGAAAACGATTAAAGACTAAATGGCAGCTCTTTGTAGATGGAGCCTCCAATGAGCGGGGGCAGGTTATGTTATAATTACCCCTGACGGACACCGCTTACACTATGCTATGAACTTAGGGTTTCGGGAAACCAACAACGTGGCCGAGTATGAATCAATAATAGCTGGATTGAATCTAGCACTACAGTTGAAGATACCGCAGGTATAAATCTTCAGTGACTCACAATTAATGGTAAACCAAATGAAACAAATGTATCAAACCAAGGATAAGTGGTTGATCCTATACATGAAGAGGGTACTGAAGATGCTTTCCCTATTTGAGAACTTCTCAGTTCAACAAATACCCCATGGGGAGAACGCCCAAGCGGATTCGCTAGCCAAATTGGCCAGCTCTTGAGGGGCCCCCGAAACTCGAATAGTGTCGGTGGGATATCAGGAAATGCATAGCATCGAGCATGAAGAATTGGAAATGGGGAAACAGTTATTAGTCTTAACCAGATCCCAAGCCTTAAGAAGGGAAGACAAAGAAAACCAAGAAAGAAACTTCGAATGGGAACCGCCCATAACTAAAACAAATCGCCAACAGGAGACTACATGGACGACTCCCATAGTAGACTACCTCCTAAGAGGAACCTTACCCCTTAGTAAGTAAGATGCGAGAAGGATAAAACACCAAGTTCCTACATTTGTGATTGTAATTGACGTACTCTACAAAAAGGGACATTCACTTCCTTACTTGAGGTGTGTAAATTCCGAAGATGGACTTGGCTTGTTAAAAGAAGCTCATGAAGGATGGTGCGGGGACCATTCCAGTGGAGCTAAGCTTGCTAAAAGGGTCATGCGACAAGGTTATTATTGGCCGCGGATGGATAGTCAAGCAGTTGAGTATGTCAAGAGATGTGATAAATGTCAGAAGTACTCAAAGGTGCCACAGCTACCTCCTAGTGAATTAACCGCTATATCAAGCCCATGGCCATTCGATGTATGGGGAATAGATTTAATTGGGCCCTTACCACTCGCCAAGGGTGTAGCTAAATATGTTGTAGTAGCTATCGACTACTTCACCCAGTTAGTGGAGCCAGAACCCCTTCCAACTATCATGTCCAAAAAGGTATTAAGATTCGTGATAAAAATATATCATTACCCGCTTCGGAATTCCTCACAAAATCATATCAGATAATGGAACATAGTTTGAAAGCGAAGAGTTCACCCGATTCTGTGAGAAAAAGGAATCATCAAAAGTTTCTCCTCAATAGCTGTGACACCCCACGTCCGTTAATGTCACTCACTAAGGGAATGCATTAAGTTCCGTGAAGCGTTATAGGTAATCAGACACAGAGTAATTACAAAACAGATATAAATAAGATAGCAGCGGAAATTTAAATTTTTATTTCAATCATAATACCGTGGTCCACAATACCATAAGTCATAAAAACCATTACAATAAAATAACTTCTATCTTGCATCATCAGAGTACATAAAATATAAAAAACATAATTCCCCAATTGAAAGAGTTAAGCCATAGTAGAGACAACAACTTGAGTCATACTTCAGAAGTAGCTCCTAGCAAGGTGATATCTGAATCCTGACTAAGCCTGAGTGTTTCCTCCGTGAAAATCTGAGGGGGGGACGGAAGAAAGAAGGAGAAA
The DNA here is from genome assembly GCA_030737875.1 of Allium sativum. Classification (NCBI taxonomy): domain Eukaryota; kingdom Viridiplantae; phylum Streptophyta; class Magnoliopsida; order Asparagales; family Amaryllidaceae; genus Allium; species Allium sativum. The sequence goes on from CM060925.1 coordinate 236,669,266, forward strand.
CAAAAAGGGTCAGACATAAAGTCTTGCAAATCAAGTTACTTTTAGCCAGTAGATAAATAAAAGTAACATGATAGACATATAAAGTGGATAAGAAAGAGATCACTACATAAATGTAAGGTGTGACAAGGTAAGCAAGACAAGGTGTACATGCCTCACTAATGATTACTCTGTACTATTACTGGAATATCCTGAAAGAGATGATCCCTTCAACTATAAGGTGGTAGACTTAAGTATACGTCCAATTGTATCCTAATTACTACCCTGATCGATCAGCTCCCTAACCTTCATAGATACCTTGTGCTGACCCCACAATAGGAGGTATCACTTCCTAAAGTGGCAACCCCTCGTCGTAACAATGTGCACAACCATATCTACAGGTGACATGGTCGTCTTATCCCCTTCTTCTCTGCTCATGCACGCACATGGCTCGGTCGGTTTGCGCCGCCCACGCTGTCCTCCATGTTTGGATCTCTTACAATCAGTCAATAAGCGTGCCCCTTCTCCGCCTAGTACGGAGTATTTTATTTGATACCTACTCCAGGTTACCGACTGAAATGGGTCCCACACAATATGATACAAGCTCTCCCCTTTGTCTTGTATCCCCCACTAGGTTTTCACTGACTATGTATACCACTAGGTGTCTTAATTACATAGCCTTGTTTATGTCTACCGGTTATGCTTACCTACAGGTGTCTTTAATACATAACCGCTAATCTTCCAACCGGTTAAGCTTACCTATAGGTGTCTTTAATTACATAACCCAATCACTTCTACAAGTTATGTTTACCCTAAAAGGTGTCTTTAATTACATAACTTTATTATTTCCACCGATTATGTATACCACTAGGTGTCTTTAATTACATAACCTTATTATTTCCAGCAATTATGTATACCACTAGGTGTCTTTAATTACGTAACCTTAACGGGTTAAGTTTGTGGGCCTATATGTGAATATTACCCATCCCCTCTTCAGATTTACTTAACCCACCCCTCAACCATGCTTACTTAACCCCCAACTTAAATTTAAGTTCATACAATCCCTATGGATTAACTTAGGATAAGTAGTCCAATTCTTTACCATGTCCATTTATGGTTTCATAATGAGCCATACCTCCCACATTAGGCCTACAACATGTGGATGCTGGATATGTCTGTCGGGTCCGGGTAGACTTATTCCACAGTTGGGCCTAACCTCGTGTCATATCCCGATTAGTATTTACATACTTAGACATCCCACATTAGGTTTACCATTAGTGGCTCCTGGATATGCCGGTCGGGTCCGGGCAGACTTCCACCACTAATGCAACCTAATCTCATCTCATAAGTACAATTACAATTCCTAATGTAATTACTAGACATTCCATTTTTAATTAATTAATCAACTAGGTTGGAACCCGTGCTTCGCACACAGAGAGTGTTGGGAGAAGTTGAAGTCAGAATCGCACACGTTGTGGCTTGTGCTAAGCACATATGTAACATGGGATAATCATTTTAATACTGTAATATGTCGATAAGTTTTACTTACGTTGGTGTGTCATTGAGTTATGGTTACATTGGTGTCTATACTTTAATATATTATCAACCTCGTTCATGTTACATGAATGTTATTCCATTTAATTTTGTTTCGTAATGGTTAGTTTTGTTTCATAATTGTTAATTTTTTAAAATGATTAGTTGATGCTAGTGAAATTGGATTTTATCGCCTCTAGCAATCTGGTGTATTTCATTATCATAAAAGGAACATCCTATAAGACTTGTTGACTTATAATTTACTTATTAATGAATTCATTCCCTCCTCTTTCACTTTGACGTTTATGCTAACATAGGGTTATCATTTGTATCTATATTTGAAAATATGTATCTATCCAACTCCACAAATATTAAAAAATGAATTTTTGTAGCTTCGTTCATTATCAGCACGCATAACACGTGCTTTTAAGTAAATATCATCCATACAAATATTTATTAATTAGGGACAAAAAAGTCAAATCTATCTAGTTATAATTATATGTATATTTCATGTCAAACATAGTCAAATATAACCGTAGTTTGCTTCTTTAACATTTTTTGTTCTTTTCAAAAATACAGCTTGCTAATTGGTAAACATCAACGTTCACTTCTTTAGAACTTTATGATTTTTTTAATACATGATCGCACTTAGAATACACAAGTAGAATCCATACCAAGTGAAGCTTCGACTTCAATGCTAATTACATTCTTAATAGTTGTTTCCTTAAGCCTATATAAATACTGAGTAATCACATGTTGATTAAGATAGTATATACATTCGAAGCCCGTTATGATCATTATTTAGAGCAATCCTGCATCCCAATTAGAGCTGTTGTGATAATGGAAAATTAACCATTACCAGTCGATCAGTGACTATTTTTAATTGAGATCGCTATACCAGTTAAAACGGTATGGTGATGGTAAATTTACCATTTTTAACGTTAAATTATCGGTAGCATTTCTTCAATATCAGCAATAACGGTAATTTTACCACTTAATTTAAAACATATGTATAATCATCTAATATGCTTTTACTATATGCATTTAGTACCAAATAAATAATTATATTTAGTTCAATAATCAGATGAAATAATTCCAATTGCGCTTATTTTCCTTTTCATTTATGCTTTTTTTATAAACTAACACGACATATATATTATAATAAAGTTGCATTGTATAGAAAAAAACATGTCAATATATAAACTCTGATTGACAAACGGTAATTTATCATTACCAGTGAAACGGTTACCAAATTATCGAGTATATCAGCCTTTGGTAGTAACGATAAGTAATTTTAGCTTACCAGTAAAAAGGGTAGTCAAATGGTAATGGTAACCATTACCATAACAACCCTAATCCGAAGGATGCGAGACGTCCTAAAATAATAAAATTTTGAAAACCTTGTAATAACATACGTTTTATGCATACGTGAATCTCACTATCATACTACATCTATGTTCTAAAGTATTACATGTTATATTTTGCACAAAAAATGCAAATAACCTTTGCATCGCATGAAAGTTAATGTTTCTGCATCATGCCCATTTCTGCATTGAGGACCACTGTCCCGTTTTTTATTTTTTAGATGCTCATATGCATCCTATCGTTTCTATCTCTCATTCCAAATGATGAAAGAGGCCCTGGCTACCTCTTTGATGATCACTACCAAACTCTTTCATTTAATCATGAAACTACAATGATCACTACCAGACTTACTTAGAAAAAAACATACATACAATTTATACTTTTGAAGAGGTGTAGTCAATGTACATGACTAAATAAGCCATATTGCATTCGTCAGAATTTGTGACAATTTAACAGCTTCAGAATAGGCATTTGCAATGCTCAATTTTTTTTTTCTCCTAAAATGACAATCATCTAAGATGCGTTCAATCTAGTAGTAACAGCAGCAGCAGCTGAGGTACGTTCTCAGTAATCTGATCCTTAAATTTTCACTTTCTGCTACTAATAAACAAAGATTGATATCAAAGTAAACAACAAAGCATGATTTACAACAAAGAAAAAATGAATAAAGCAATGACTGAAATTGCCATTATAGAACCCGATTCCCACATATTTCTCTCAATTTTTTAGCAGGTAAGCATCATTTGATTGTGAAACAGAGGGAACGAACAACCAAACTAGAATATCATAGTCCAAGATAACTCTTAGACAGGCCACTTTGCTAGCATCCTCCAATCGAGCATCTTTACAGGTCATTCATAAAACTTGATGCCCAAATCAACTCCTGCATAGTAAAATTTCAGGTATGGCCGCAGGATCAAGCTCCAAACAGATCTTCACTTCCCCATCCCTCATCAGTAAGCTTGAATTAGGGTATCATATGGGAGAATTTGAAGCGATCAGTAAGCGGAATCTCTATTGCTTTTTCTAAGTTATAGACCCTTATGAAAACACAGTTGTATCCTTTCACTTTTTTCAGTATCCATACTTTAAACATGTAGCTATCTAATCCAAAACTTCGACCAGATCAAAATCCCACCTTTTCATATCAGAAAGTACCCACTTGGGACTCTAGTTCTTATAAAGAGCCCAATTTTCACCAACACATAGATATATGCTGTAAGGTGATTTTTCATCGGATGAACATGTGTGCACATTATGAGAAAATGCATCTGTTGATTCTAATATTATAGCTTCTGGGTTAATGACATATGTCCCACAGCCAATGGGCAATTGTACGCTTAGCCATTGTTTCCGATCCTCTTTTTCGTCACAACCCTCTAGGCCAAGTTATGTGTAATTTGAATTCTTTTTTCTCGATCTTCGTTATCCCACCATAATAGTTCTACTTTCTGTTTACCTCGTTATAAAGTGCCCAAATTTGACCTTCCCTAAATTTATCAGTCGTCCTATCATTTTCAAAACCATGGAACTCTGATTTAGGGTACAAGTACCAATTTGGATCATGCAGTGGCTCTTTTGCACCATTTTGCTCTTTGTTACCCATAGAGTTGTGTAGTATTATTTTCTTTAGAATATTATTTGAATTTTGCAGGTTTGACTTCTGAGTACCAATGTTAACAGAAGAAAATTTTTCAACAAAATTCAAAGCTAAAGAGGCACTATCAAGCTCTAAGTAGCCAGGTGGAACACCTTCTCTTTCATGACCTTTCATTTGGTATGAAGGAATCCCATGTGAAAACTGAAGCATGTTGGTCAGCTCTATATTGAAGTTAACCCATTATCTGTAACTTGCATGAACAAACTTTCAAAACCTTGTATCTTAACTAAACGTGCAACAATAATATAAGGACCAGTCGAAAAATCTGAGAGTACTTCAACTACTTCATAATCATACTTCCTATAGCTACTGGAATTATCCGATCTCTATCCAATGTCCCAATTCTTGAAAAATGTCCAAATCTCACCTTTTCTAGGATATATTATATATGTATTCTTCTTAAGAAAACTCTTGTTCCAAGTCATCATGTGTGAGAACATAAGAAGCTCCTAGGTATGCTAAGTATTTCCCAGTTTGAAGTTCCCTACTCCAGTGGTTAGATCATTGCGGAACCAAAGAGGCTCTGCTATATTTATGGTCTAGTACTCCAATCAGATGAATCACACCCTGAATTTGGAGCATAGACTTCTCTAATCAATGCATAGAATCGAGGCATTGCATCTAAATTATCATATATTTCCCACATTTTATTTGCAGCAAACTTACTATCTTCCCTATCCTCTCCAAAATCACAAAATTCAGGATCAGGATAAGAGCTAAGTCTTCATTAAATGAATCCAACAATGTTAATCAATACCTGTAATTTGTATGTAATATCTCAGTTAAATGAGAAATAGTTGAATCTAAACTAATTAAAAATAAATATACTAGAGATCATCATAATTGATGAATTATTTAGCAAATAGCAATCGAGTACAACATCATGGAGTAACTAACATATTGGATTGAATTTATGGTATACTTAACATACTAACATGTAGAGTAATGCAGTAAACTACATTGTGTTTCAATATTAATGTTAACTGCTTAATAACACGTGAGTTGATCTCTCAACTGCATTAAGTAAGCTTTCATACCATGTCAAAATAATTATATTTTAACTAAAATGTTAGTACCTCGAAAATTTAAAATATCTTGCATCCTGAGGCAAATTTTGCATCCTGAGGCATCCAAACTTGCTAGAGCCAAATCTCTTATCTTGAGACTTATAAAAGTTGTGTCGATAGCAAAATCATCAAAAAAAAAAAAAAAACAACAACAACAGTACCATTGTACTGAAGATATATTGTAAAGAACTCATTCGAAAGAGTGGATAATGGTAATACGATTTGATCAAATGACCTATATTAAAAGAAACACTGCATTAAAATAACGATACAACTATATAGTAAGATGGAAGTGTATTGGTATCATTTTATCTAAAAGTTATAGCAAAACTAAATATGTGAATTATAAGAACGTAAAAGCATATAATATTAAAATGGCTAAAAAAATCTAGTCTCATAATTTAGGACATCACAGAATATTCCAATTGAAATAGGTCCTTCTCTAGTATTAAAATAGTTGGGAAATAAATAACTTTCATCTAGTTTTTTCGCAATTAGTTGCATCTGAAGAAATCAACATCTTAGACATCAAATAGTCATAACCCAACAATTACAGTAGAAACTACAAAAATAATTACATGCAAACTTTTGTAATTTTAATTATACTGGCTACAACAAATATCATTGTCATTTCATCTGTGGAATCTGAAATAAATCGAGCCTACCAACTATGATTACCAACATCAACAGACAATCCACACAAAGTTAAAGCAATTTATTAATAATTCCATAATACCATTGTCAAAATCAGTAAGAAATAATTAAATAAAGTAAATGAAGGGAAAAAATAGAGAAAATAAACACAGTGAACGAAGAAAAAATAATTTCGCATTACGAATTAAGAAGGCGTGAATCCTCCAATGGAGAAGGGGTACCTCTGTCAATGTGGCATCACCATCGCCGTCATAACAGGTTTTAAGTCTTCTTCTAGTAGATTGCAATTGGTTGTTTTGTAAGTCATCATAGGTAACTATTTTAGTCAATGGGTCAGTGCTCATATAAACTTGGGTTAGAAATGACAAAGAGAAAAGACGGACGGTTATGATGTGATAACAGATGAAAATTGCATCTGTCTCCTCGTTTGAGCCTTGAAAAAATGAAAAGAAACGGACCTATAGCATGACGGTGTCAAAAAAATATTTTGTGGATTCTCCTTTCCTATTTAAGTAATAGATAGGAAAGTAACTTGGAGTCAGAACTTGAAAAATGCAATGTACAAAAGAAAATTAGAGGTATATAGAATTCTTGGAAGTAGATATGTTAGAACAATTGGGCTAGTATATTCTGTGAACCATAATACAATATTGGGTCAGAAATAGCAAGTTTGCAAGTGGTTGATGTCAAGTAAAATTGTAACAGACTTGACCAACTAAGATTAAGAAGATTATATGAAACACCCCACCTCCGTTAAGGTCACTCACAAAGGGAATGCCTTAACTTTGGTGGAGTATTATAGGAAAAGGACACGGAAAAATTTACAAGATAAAAATATAAGCAGTGGAAAACAAACATTTATTTCATATGTGGTTCAATACAAAAACCATTACAGTAAATTATCTCAAAATAACTTCCAAAACATTTCATTATAATCTCTGTCTTGATTAAAACATAAAGAAGCATATAAATAAAACTTCATAAATCCCCAAGTCTAGTGTGTCCAAAGCCATAGCCAGAGATAAGAGAATCCAAGCCGTACATCACAGAGTCTTCAAGCTTGGAAAGATGAACGGTCCAAATCAAGCTGAGCTATTCCCTCCCTGGCTACCTGAGGGGGGGGAACGAAAGAAAAGAAGACGAAAGAAAATGGGTCAGACATAAGTCTGAGTAAGTCCAGTGACTTTTCAGTGTGTGAATAAGGAAAAGGTCATGATAGGAATAAACTGAAAATAGGACAGTACCAGAACAGCAAACTAACATAAAACTATATAAGGCAGGATAAACCAAATGTACATCGCACCCAAGTCTAATTCTCTGCATCTACTTATACTTGTCTAACTAGCATCACGTGTTCATGGTGAAATGATCCCCTTATATTGATCGGCTCCTACTCGCATGCATTTATCACGTGTGTCATTCGGCCCCCGCTTGACTGTAGATACCTGTGCTGGTCCCACCACGGGGTGTATCAAATCCTATGGTGGCAAGACGACACGATTTAAGATGCACAGTGTATGACTACTGATGCCCAGTGCCTGCTTTTTCCACTTCGGAGTACGTGCACGCCCGTACTCCGTCGGAACCTACACTGACTCACCACCCGCCGATGTTTTGACCGCTTACAGTTCAGCCCAATAATCGTGCCCCGCCCTGCTTAGTTCAGGGTCCCATGATACATATATGTGGGTTACTGCTGAAATGGGTCCCCGTTACTAGGGTTTTCCAGCCAACATTTTAAATTGGTTAAGTGTCCTAACCTCACCCATCAGTTTAGTTAACATCTTGAATTGGTTAAGTGTTTCCTTAATTGACTTAACCCTACCAATCTTGACTTAGCTTTATTAAAGCACCAACCACTCACATTGGACAGGTATTGTTGTGGTGGATGTGTTGGTCGGTTCCGGGCAGTTTTACACCACAACTCAGTCTAACCTCAGGTCCTTTTTGGGCTCAATGCACTAACCACCCACATTAGACAGGTATTGTTGTGGTCTCTGGATGTGCCGGTCGGTTCCGGGCAGTTTTACACCATAACTCGGTCTGACCTCGAGTTAGGCATATTCGTCTTTTCTAAATTTACATATTTATCCTTTTATGCTAATATGTAAATTTGTCAACAATTTATTGTCATGGCCCACTTTCCTTCTAAACCAAATTCATAATTTTTGGTATGTAAATTATACCGTTTCAATGCCATACCATTTACATGGTTATGAGCCAAATATGTTAATTACGTATAGTTTCATGTTTTCCCCAATGTTACCCTCATTATACGTTCGCAAAATTACATAGGATGTTAGGCTCGACATTTTAGCCTAACTAATAAACTAAAAGGGGAAAAAGAGGAACTTGCAACATTCCAACATCATACAAAAATATAGATCTCACTACAGATGTGTCACATGAACTTGGCATAATATACTTTTAATTATGAACTTGCAAACTACATCTATGCAACATGAGTCATGAAATAATAGTTTTACATAGAACTACCAAAACTTAATTAGACATGTAGTGGTGAACTTGCATAGGGGTTGAATCATGCTAACATGGATCTAACATAGAGGCATATGGATTTAACATATAAAGTGTAGATCTAAACATATAGGTTTACATAATCATGTTTTTATCCTATAAACTTGCATGTATTCATAACATGATAGCATCACTTAACTTGCATAAACATGGCATAATTTCTGAATTGACATATAACATATAGATGTCATCACCAAATTATACAAGGTCATAGATCTAAACATGTATGCAGAATGGATCTAAACAGTTAGGCATAAACGACATGACTTAGTATAAAACTTGTATAATATCACCAAACTTACATATAATAATTTCATTCCCAAATTCCTATACGACATCATAGGTTTATTCACCAATTTCCACATAACATGATAGGTTCGATAGACCACAATAGTTCATAGGCATATATGATAGAATAGACATGAATAAACATGAATCAGCATCACATACAACTTGATACAATTCTATTTTACAATCCATTACAAACCATGTCTTTAATTTATTCACATCTGAAAGATAACTACACTTACAACCAAAAAGGAATTCTTGAGTTCTGGGATCTGTATTCTGAAGTTGAATTGCTCGCCTTTGATGTAGATCGTTTGAATTTTCTTAGTTGAATTAGATTAGATTTGATGTTGACATGGCTTCTATCTTGCCTTTGAGTTGAAAGAGATGACGGCTATTCTAGGTTCACCATTGACGGCATGGCGGCTCTTGGTATGAATATTTGTGATTTAGGGTTGAGTGTTAGGTTTCTTTAGAGGTTTAATTAATTTAGAGCCGTCAGATTAACCCTAGAAGTAATCAAGACCATCCAGTCAAGATAGGATAACACCTCAGCCCTAATGACTTAGCAGGGAGTCTGAATTCGTCATCTTTTCAGATCTGCCCGGGGGGGACCCCTAGGTCGACCCCTAGGTCGGCCCCCAGGTCCACCCCTAGGTCGACCTGTAGGGTAGGTCGACACTAGGGTCGACCCCCTGGTCGACCTGGCCTGGGGCGGGAATTTTCCTGACATGCCCTCATCGGTGTTTAAATTTGAATTTTGAATTTTTGAAACTTCCGAAGGCCATAACTTCTTCATACGAAGTCCAATTCACGCAAACTCAGACTCTATCTCAACCAGAATTCTGAGACGAAAGCAATGGCGTAACCCGTTTCCCTTAATTCTCACATTTAAAATTAATTATTCTTTAATTCGTTACTTTAAGGTTTACAGAAAATACGGGGTGTTACACTCTCCCCTCCTTAAAGGATTTCATCCCCAAAATCTTCAAGTCAAGAAGAACGTATATCCTACCATCCAATCGTCCATCTACTCAACCATCAAACACAGGCATCCATTGTCCTTAAGAGACTTCTAATGCTTCATGATCATGTGCACGGTGTGTGTATATGTCCCTATCTAATGCAAAATCAGGAGGTCTACTGATTCAGTTGACCTCCTTAATGCAAGTCATGTCGGTGTCATGCGACCATAATGTATGAAATCACCCTTAATCATGCTTTCTACATGAGTGCACAATCATTCATACAAATGCAACATCCGTACGATAGCACATCAAGTTTCAATCATATACAAGTACATGTATGCATATGCAATATGAAAGTGACTAAGCCGATCTAATACCTAAAGTGTGTGTATATGCATCCACGAGCAACCACTTGCAACCATCAATCATAACATGTTTCAAATACATGTCCACATCCATTGGTTTCTACTTAAGGATCGAGAACAACACCGAGGAAAATGCTAAAAAGATAGATACGAGCATGAACAAACTTAAGGAAAAAGAGATTAAAGATGTACGCTCAAAAAGAAAAGGGTAGGCTGCGCGTATTTTCGCCCCAGTCTCCCAAGTAGCGTCTTCCTCAGCGTCACTCCATTGAACTTTTACAAGTTTGACTTCGCGGTTGCGTAGCTTTTTGACTTCTGTACCAAAGATACGAGTTGGAGCTCTTCTCACAGTCGCTTCTCGTTCTACTTCTACTTCTTCTAATATGCTTGGTTCCACCACTTCCGTAGACTCATGTAAGCACTTTCGTAAGTGAGAAACGTGAAAGACATTATGAACTCCAGCTAATCTTTTGGGTAGCTCTACTTTATAAGCCATTTCCCAATCTTCTCAATGATAGGAAACGACCCTACAAATCTTGGTTCCAACTTTCCTGCGGATCCGAAGCGAACGACGTTCCTTAAAGGAGATACTTTAAGGAAAACCTTGTCCCCAACCTCAAACTCAAGGTCGGTCCTTCTCTTATCTGTGTAGGACTTCTGTCTATCTTGGGCAGTCTTCATTCTTTTTCATGTCAAGTCCACTTTCTCTGAAGTTTCTCTAATCATATCTGGTCCAAGTATGAGCTTATCTGTAGACTCCCACCAACAAGTTGGTGATTGGCACGGTCTTCCATATAAAGCTTTGAAGGGTGCCATACCTATGGTGGCTTGGTAGCTATTGTTGTAGGCAAACTCCACCAAAGTAAGATGATCCTCCCATGTTCCTCCGAAGTCAAGAATGCATAATCTCAAGAGGTCTTCTAATACTCTGTTCACTCTTTCCGTCTAACCATCGGTTTGGGGGTGATAGGCCGTGCTTAAGCATAACTGTGTGCCTACAACTTCTTGCAAACTCCTCCAAAACTCGCTTGTAAAGATAAGATCTCGGTCACTCACTATGCTGGAGGGTATCCCATGGAGTCGGACTATCTCTTTAAGATATATGGATGCTAGAGATGAGGCAGTCCTTCTACTCTTAACGGGTATGAAGTGAGAGCTTTTTGTGAGCCTGTCCATTATTACCCAAATACTGGTATTGCCTCTTCTTGACCTAGGAAGCCCATCAATAAAGCCCATCGAGATGCTATCCCATTTCCACTGTGGGACCTCTAGAGGATGAAGCAAACCACCAGGCTTCTTTTGTTCCGCCTTGACTTGCTGGCATACTAAGCACTTTGAGATGAATTCAGCTACATCCCTCTTCATGCCATCCCAAAAGAATACCCTTTTGATGTCTTTGTACATTTTGTCTCCACTGGGGTGTATGGTCAACTTGGAATGGTGTGCTTCTTCAAGAACTTTCTTCACCAAGTCCCTTGCTTGTGGGACGCATAGTCTTCCATCCCACCTCAACCATCCCTTATCATCGATGGAGTATCTATTGAGGTGACTAGAAGTCTCACCCTTACTTAGCTTATCCATCTCATTAACTAGCTGAGGGTCTTCACGTTGTGCGGTCCCTATTGAGTCCAAAAGAGTAGGCCACACTTCTAGCGATGCTAACAAACCAGTCACATGATCGACAGAGGGTCTAAAATTAAAGTTGGCTATGTACTCCAAGCTTTGCCTTTCTACAAAGAGAGGGCTCAAGGTCAGCTTCTTTCTACTTAAGGCGTCCGCTACTACATTGCCCTTGCCGGGGTATAGGAAATCTCGAAATCGTAGGATGCCAAGAATTCCATCCACCTTTGTTGCCTCAAGTTAAGATCTTTCTACGAGAAAAGGTACTTCAATGATTTATGGTCAGTATACAATTCAAATTTCTCACCTAGGAGATAATGGCGCCAAGACTTAAGCGCAAAGACGATGGCGGCCAACTCTAGATCGTGGGTTGGGTAGTTTTTCTCATGTACTTTCAACTGCCTGCCTCCATAAGCTACTACGTTCCCCTCTTGCATCAAGACAACACCTAGTCCCATACCACATGCATCTATGTATACGGTAAACATCTTGCTCCCATCCGCCAATGTCAGATCTGGAGCTGTTGTTAGAGCTCTCTTTAATCATTGGAAGGCAATATCGCAATCCAAATCCCAATTGAAAGTTAGGTTCTTCTTCGTCAACTTTGTAAGTGGAGTTGAGATTTTCACAAAGTCTTTGATGAACTTTCGATAAAAGCCCGCTAGCCCGAGGAAGCTCCGGACCTCAGTCGCATTCCGTGGAACCATCCAATCTTGCACCGCAACTACTTTTGCGGGGTCCACGGCTAACCCTTCCTTGGATAACACATGTCCAACAAATCTTACTTCCTCTCTCCAGAAGTGGCATTTGGAGAATTTTGCTTTCAATTGATGTGCACGAAGAGTATCCATGACTTCCTTTAGATGTTGAGCATGTTCTTCCTCACTCTTCGAGAAAATCAAAATTTCGTCCACGAAGACCACTACAAACTTATTGAGGAACTCCCTAAACACCCTGCTTATCAAATCGACGAAATAAGCGGGTGCGTTTGTCAAGCCGAAAGGAATGACAAGCCACTCGAAGAAACCATCCGGAGTTCTGAACGCAGTCTTATCAATGCTGTCTTCAGCCACTCTCAGCTGATGAAACCCGGTAGCTAAATCTAGTTGGGAGAAAACCGATGCACCTACAAGCTGATCGAACAAGTCATCTATTCTTGGAAGTGGGTGCCTATTCTTCTTGGTCAGCTTGTTTAGCTCCCTATAATCAATGCATAGGCGAAGCGTACTGTCTGCTTTAGTTGCGAACACCACTGGAGCACCCCATTCAGAAATACTCCACCTTATAAACCCCTTCTCAAGCAACTCTTTAACTTGCTTGTTGAGTTCTTTCCTCTCCCTTGGAGCCATGTGTTTAACAGGTAGAGCGACGGGTTTTGCATTATCAACGAGGTATATGCGAAAGTCTATCTCCTGCTTCGGAGTTAAAACTTTAACTTCTTCAAAGACATCCGAGTATTCACGGACTACTCTAACAGACTGCAAATTCTCAATAGATGCATCAAGAGATTCTAGATAGCTAAGCATAACAGAGTTCATGGGATTACAAGAAATTTCGAGAGTGTTACCGAGGCGAGTCATGAGTCTAACCACTCTCCTTTCACAATCGAGGATGACACCATTACTGGATAGTCAATCCATGCCTAGAATCAACCCATAGCCCGTGAATCCCAAAACATAGGCATTACATCTAAACCCCACACTTAATATAGAGATTTCCAAATCCAAACAAATCATTGACAAATAAGTTGAGCCCCCAATTGGATTTGAAACAACCAAGGGATCCTCTACTAAACTGGTGTCTAGGTGCAGAGATTCAACTAAAGCAGTAGATATAAAAGAGTGCGATGCACCAGAATCAAAGAGTAGGAACAGGATGATCAAAAAGATAAACTAAACTCTCAACAGAAACATCTCTACCTTGTTCTTGCGGAGGTGCCATGAGAGCGTGAACCTTCCCTCTAGAAGTAGATCCAGCTCTCTGTACTTGCCCTTGCTTTCTTGGGCAGTCCCTAGCCATGTGTCCTGCCTCGCCGCAATGGAAACAGCCACCCATCTTCCTTTTCTTCTTCCTGCAGTCCTTAACCAGATGTCCAGAAATGCCACAAAAATTACACTTCCTCTTGTCACTGGTTTTGTTGTTCTTCCCGCCTTTCTTGGATTCTGTCTTCTTGCTCTTTGATCCTTCCCCTTTCTTATCCTGAGTTGCTTCCACTTTTGTCTCCTTCTTGCCAACCTTATCTTCTTCTTGTAACAGTGCCATGTCCACCAGTCTCTCATAAGTCGCACCCATAGGTATATGGGACATAACTACGTTGTGTAGTGGCTCATTCAATCCTTTAACAAAGCGGAGAGCCTTCTTATGTGGAGTGTTCACTAACTCCAATCCGAACTTAGCCAGCTGATTAAATTGGTAACGTATTCCTTGACCGACATACTTCCCTATTTGAGAGCTAAGAACTTCACCATCTGTAGGCTTCGTTCAGCTTGTGAGAGGAATTTCATTTCAAACCTTATCCTAAAATCCATCCAAGTTTCAATTAGTCTTTCAGCATTAGTGACTTCCCACCAATAGGAAGCTTCATCTTTGAGCAACCATACCGCCAACTGCATCTTCTGCCTATCATCCATTTCGAAGATATCGAACAAATCCTCAGTTTCTTTGAGCCAATTTCTTGCTTCCACAAAGGATTCATTTCCATTGAAGTTCTTTCCACCCATGGCTCGAAAGTCCCTACATATTTTTGAGAAAGCATTTGCATGAGGAGGAGGAGGAACCGCTGCAGCTGGGGGAGGAGGAATGTCTGTTGGGCCTGCGTCGTTGGCCCTAGCCTCTAGGTACCTCCTTAACCAGCCAGGTATCGGTACACCCTCTGGAAGGTTAAGATTCCTAGACATGCTGAAATGAAAAAGGAAAGATTCAAAACAAAGGATAAAAAGATAGGGCATATGGCTTTGGGGGATTATGCCTTTTAAAGTAAAATAACACTTTTTCTTGAAAAATGCTTCTTTATACGTCTTTTTGAAAATAGTTTTCAAAAACTTTTATCTAATCTAGTAAACCTTTGCTATGATACCAATTGAAACACCCCACCTCCGTTAAGGTCACTCACAAAGGGAATGCCTTAACTGTGGTGGAGTATTATAGGTAAAAGACACGGAAAAATTTACAAGACAGAAATATAAGCAGTGGAAAACAAATATTTATTTCATATGTGGATCAATACAAAAACCATTACAGTAAATTGTCTCAAAATAACTTCCAAAACATTTCATTATAATCTCTGTCTTGATTAAAACATAAAGAAGCATGTAAATAAAACTGCATAAATCCCCAAGTCTAGTGTGTCCAAAGCCATAGCCAAAGATAAGAGATTCCAAGCCGTACATCATAGAGTCTTCAAGCTTGGAAAGATGAACGATCCAAATCAAGCTGAGCTATTCCCTCCCTGGCTACCTGAGTGGGGGGGACAGAAGAAAAGAAGATAAAAGAAAATGGGTCAGACATAAGTCTGAGTAAGTCCAATGACTTTTCAGTGTGTGAATAAGGAAAAGGTCATGATAGGAATAAACTGAAAATAGGAAAGTACCAGAACATCAAACTATTGTAAAACTATATAAGGCAGGATAAACCGAATGTACATCGCACCCAAGTCTAATTCTCTGCATCTACTTATACTTGTCCAACTAGCATCTCGTGTTCATGGTGAAATGATCCCCTTATATCGATCGGTTCCTACTCGCATGCATTTATCACGTGTGTCATTCGGCCCCCGCTTGACTATAGATACCTGTGCTGGTCCCACCACGGGGTGTATCAAATCCTATGGTGGCAATCAGACATGATTCGAGATGCACAGTGTATGACTACTGATGCCTTGTGCCTGCTTTTTCCACTCTGAAGTACGTGCACGCCTGTACTCCGTCGGAACCTACACTGACACACAACCTGCCGATGTTTTGACCGCTTACAATTCAGCCCAGTAATCGTGCCCCACCCTTCCTAGTTCAGGGTCCCATGATACATCTCTGTGGGTTACTGCTGAAATGGGTCTCCGTTACTAGGGTTTTCCAGCCAACATGTTAATTTGGTTAAGTGTCCTAACCTCACCCATCAGTTTAGTTAACATGTTGAATTGATTAAGTGTTTCCTTAATTGACTTAACCCTACCAATCTTGACTTAGCTTTATTAAAGCACCAACCACTCACATTAGATAGGTATTGCTGTGGTCACTGGATGTGCCGGTCAGTTCCGGGCAATTTTACACCACAACTCAGTCTAACCTCGGGTCCTTTTTGGGCTCAATGCACTAACCACCCACATTAGACAGGTATTGTTGTGGTCACTGGATGAGCCGGTCGGTTCCGGGCAGTTTTACACCACAACTCAGTCTAACCTCGAATTAGGCATATTCGTCTTTTCTAAATTTATATATTTATCCTTTTATGCTTATATGTAAATTTGTCAACAATTTATTGTCATGGCCCACTTTCATTCTAAAGCAAATTCATAATTTTTGGTATGTAAATTATACCGTTTCAATGCCATTCCATTTACATGGTTATGAGCCAAATATGTTAATTACGTATAGTTTCATATTTTCCCCAACGTTACCCCCGTTGTACGTTCACAAAATTACATAGGATGTTAGGCTCTACATTTTAGCCTAACTAATAAACTAAAAGGGGAAAAGAGGAACTTGCAACATTCCAACATCATACAAAAATATGGATCTCACTACAGATGTGTCACATGAACTTGGCATAGTATACTTTTAATTATGAACTTGCAAACTAGATCTATGCAACATGAGTCATGAAATAATAGTTTTACATAGAACTACCAAAACTTAATTAGACATGTAGTGGTGAACTTGCATAGGGGTTGAATCATGCTAACATGGATCTAACATAGAGGCATACGGATCTAACATATAAAGTGTAGATCTAAACATATAGGTTTACATAATCATGTTTTTAACCTATAAACTTGCATGTATTCATAACATGATAGCATCACTTAACTAGCATAAACATGGCATAATTTCTGAATTGACATACAACATATAGATGTATCACCAAATTATACAAGGTCGTAGATCTAAACATGTATGCAGAATGGATCTAAACAGTTAGGCATAAACGACATGACTTAGCCTAAAACTTGTATAATATCACCAAACTTACATATGATAATTTAATTCCCAAATTCCTATACGACATCATAGGTTTATTCACCAATTTTCACATAACATGATAGGTCTATAAACCACAATACTTCATGGGCATATATGACAGAATAGACATGAATAAACAAGAATCAGCATCACATACAACTTGATACAATTCTATTTTACAATTCATTACAAACCATGTCTTTAATTTATTCACATCTGAAAGTTAACTACACTTACAACCAAAAAGGAATTCTTGAGTTCTGGGGTATGTATTCTGAAACCGAATTGCTCGCCCTTGATGTAGATTGTTTGAATTTTCTTAGTTGAATTAGATTAGATTTGATTTTGACGTAGCTTCTATCTTGCCTTTGAGTTGAAAGAGATGACGGCTATTCTAGGTTCACCATTGACGGCATGGCGGCTCTTGGTATGAATATTTGTGATTTAGGGTTGAGAGTTAGGTTGCTTTTATATAGGTTTAATTAATTTAGAGCCATCAGATTAACCCTAGAAGTAATCAGGACCATCTAGTCAAGATAGGATAACTGCCCTAATGACTCAGTAGGGAGTCAGAATTCGTCATCTTTTTAGATCTTCCCGGGGGGGTCGACCTGTAGGGAATGTCGACACTAGGGTGACCCCCTGGTCGACCTGGCCTGGGGAGGGAATTTTTCTGCCCTGCCCTCTTCTGTGTTTAAATTTGAATTTTGAATTTTTGAAACTTCCGAATGCCATAACTTCTTCATACGAAGTCCAATTCACGCAAACTCGGACACTATCTCAACTAAAATTCCGAGACGAACGCAATGGCATAACCCGTTTCCCTTAATTCTCACATTTAAAATTAATTGTTCTTTAATTCGTTACTATAAGGTTTACAGAAAATACGGGGTGTTACATTATATGCAGAAAGATAAATTTTAGGTTTAATTGAAAGTTGATTTGGGCATAACATAAAACTTATAACCTACCCGAATTAATTTTTCTAACTCGAGTTTATCTCCAAATTCCTAGAAAATAAATTCAATATTAAAAATAATTATACAACAATTTTTGAAATATGTAACCATGAGCAATATAAACACTTTAACTACTCCTACATTATATAATGTACACATACTGACATGTTGAATTTTCTACGTTAGATATAGTATGAAACTTTGACGGTAGAAAACTAATGTCCCAATATTTGCTTTGATTCTCAATCAAAAACTGATGTTCCATTTGCATTAAAAAAACTAATGTATCATATTACACTGAAACGCTTCCACCATTGACGCAATGTTAAGATTTGAAAAAGGATCAAGGTAAGTTAATACGTTGATCCCTCTTTATGAATTTTATGTATCCGAAAATTAACGACTACCTAATCATGTTTAACTGTCATGCGAGTACTAATTAAATAGAACATAAATATTCAGTGATGCATTATATTTCCATATCATGAATTATGGCCCAAATTATAAATTCATAATTCTACTTCAACAAAAAATAGTTTTATTTGAAGAAAGAGTGGGATATTCTTTATTTTTGAGTTTCATTAAAATTCGTTATCAACTTGTACACATAATTTACCCATAGACCCGATTTTTTTTCATAAAATTTAAATTACATGAATTATTTCTAAAATTGAGTATATGATACAGTGAACACCTGTTTTTATTACATGTTTGTAAACAAATTTAATTTATTCTTTGTTGCTCCATATATGCAATACCATTGATTTTCATAAATGAAAATCTAGTTTGTAATTGATGAATAACCGATCGACGAAAAACCAGATGTAATAAACTCAAGTAAATTTTGCCTTATACGATTTTAACATGAACACATAAAGATATTGCCTGTAACATTAGTCATAAAAGTTTAATTTGTTGATCCTCCCAAAAAAAAAGATTAACAATATAAAAAGGGATCTTCTTGTTAGTTTTATTCACCTATTCATGGTTTTAATTAACAAATGTTTGTCTTTACCAAAGGAAGATTACAGTCATGCTATCATGTAATGTTTATATATTGGTCCAGCCAAATTTCAAGATTACAGGTTCAAAATCTGTGGAAATTTTAAATTCAAAAATAGTAAATTGAAGCAATGAAAAAGATGAAGAAGTAGAACAATGAAACAGTAATGAGAATAAATTTAGTGCTAGTTTTGTGAAGGTTTAAATTTAATGTAGTTAGCTTGAAAACCAGATAACAATGTTAATGAATTTCGCATTAAAAAAAAATAATACCATTCAAAGTTAACCTCTTTGTAGTCTCTTTCTCTCTTTATTCATTGACTGCTATGTTGATTCCAAGGCGTCTGTTTGGAAACTGGCAGCGAATAGCAACTCCAGGTGATCATGGACCTAAATAGCCACTCCTAAGAAGCAAGAGGCCTCGATCTGGAAATGGCTGCAAAGGTCACATCTAATAATACATAATTTCAATAAATTAAACATAATACGACATAGTTCATTAATCAGTCAACCTTAAAGTTGATATCTTGGACTATATATTTAATGCAAATGGACATCCTGGGGAATTAGTGAGATATTTGAAGTATTAATGTTTGGAAGACAACAATAACATCTCTAGTATGTATCATATCTTATTAAGCAAATTAAATAACGAAGCAAAATTTTATTTAAGAGATTCAATAGCAAAGCATATTAAATAACAGACAGAAAAATTGATGGAAATAATAAGTATACTGGATAGCCTAATAAGGTTTAAAGGTGAAAAGATTGCCTTTATACTAATGAGCATATAAGAGACAGTACATTGATGGAAATACAAATTATACAACTGATCCAATTAAGGTTTAAAGGTGAAAAAGTACGCCTTTGTATTAAATTGACATTCCTCAAGCACAATTTAACTTAACTTTATAGACTTTTTAATGTGCGCTTTTCCACATGTCGCTTGTTTTCGGTACTCTTACAGTATTTACTGCAAGTGGTCAGGTCGGGGACATAGAAAAAAGTAAGGACCGTCGGCTTCATCGTTGACGAAGACGGAAAAATTGCGTTTACCAACGCTTAATACAAAAGAGACAGTCTGAACTAAGTATCAGGAAGTAAAACGCATAGATCCAGTTTAACATAAATTAAACCAATCAAGAAGTCATAACTTTTAGTTTCGAGGAATTTGTACTTATATACCCTGTTAATCTGCACCTTGTTAATCTGCATGGACTCCCAATTTCACTAAATTCCACCAGTACATATTTGCTAACTTTGTAGACGGGCAAATCAATACGGAACACACACGTTGACATGTAGTAATACTATGCATGGTGTGTACGGTACGTAACTATATATTTATATGTATCAACCGTCAGAGATTTATACAAACTGGTTGTCCACCTTATCTGACTAGTAAACAAAGTGTACACAGATATATTTCTTACTAGAAATACACGATAGATTACAGGAAGAAAACCAGACTTTGTCTAATACCACTGTTAGATCCAAAATTGGCTCTAACACCCAAAGTAATAGCAATTCGACTGAAATTAAATCAACAACGACGAGAACACACAATTTATAGTGGTTCAGCGTTAAGTAGCCTACATCCACTTTCTTCTTCTTTGATTGATGCCTTGAATGCGAGTACAACAATGATTTTCACTCAATTCTCACTTATCTCATACATTGTTTCACTCAATTTCCTTCATAATATGATTCAAAAGATGATTGTAAGCTGAATAAGTTGACGAAACTCGGATTGCAAAGGAGTTTTAGTTCTGAAAATGCCAAAAGATCCCCTCAAAATGCCTCTTGGTGGTGTATTTATAGGTGGAAAACGCTCCTGGAGTGGGATCGGTTCAGATCCACGTGACACCAATCCCGTTACTATCGGGTTCGGATGGATTGTGGAGGTGAAAACACACCAGGTTAGAGGCAAGCGTGGGTAGATCGTGGGCATAACCGTTCCGAGTTTAAAGGGATCGTGGGATGAGGCGGTTGCAACACTGGGTTCGGATCGGATAGGCTAGTAATTGGGGGTTCGGATCGGCCTTGTTCCTTCCGATCCGGTCCGACCTGTGCTCTTTCTTTCCCTGCTTTGGATCACTTTGCCTTGACTAGTGGATCTCCGATCCGAACCGACTTTGTTGAGTAAATGTCTTCGTCATTTGATCTTTTAATCTTTTATCTTTGTGTAGCCTAGTTCACAAAGTAGGCTAACATTTCCCCCCTCAAAGGATGCTTATGTTGAAGACGGAGCGTGCTTTGACATTATCTGACCATTAATTTCTGAACTTGAACTGTTGACTTGTCGCTTCCGTTCATTTGTAGAGACGTGTTGTTTCATAATGTTGTGTCTCTTGCAGCCTATAAATACACCAGAAGGTCCGCAGATTTCCTCCTTCGTTTTTGACAAGCTTCAGGAACTTTGACTGATGTCCAATGACTCTTCCAGGTAGTCTCCTTGCATATTTTTTGTTGATCATATCTATCAAATCACTGCATCTTCTTTAAGGTTAATTCCATATATCGAGATATGGATAATCCTTCTTTGGGCTCGGGTTGGCTCTAGCCGCTCCGCTGGGCTTTAATGTTTTTGTGCCACTGGGATGAATGGCCATGGGCCTATTTTCCGATCCAAGCGGGGCCACGTTGGCAGGAATGCAAAGGGCCGCTATACCCTTATATAAATTCACTTCTTTTTCACTTCTACTTTCTTCTTTTCACTTCCATCGCTTCTCCAGAAATTGCCCCAAAGAAAAATGAAACCCTAGTTCTTGGAATTTCAATAATTCTTCTTTTAATCCTCAAATCAATTACATAGGTAGGATATAACTTCGATTAACTCTCTCCTTGACTGATTTTTATTCAAATTTTCTTAAGCAATCTGGGTAGATTTTTGCTCGACGTCGCATTGAGTGTGACACTGTAAATTCTCACTCCTCGTCGTCGTTGTTGGTGGCCTCCTCACCACCTCGAGACGCTGGAACTGGGATTTGACATGGTAGGGAATAAATTGGTCCACAGAGGTCTTGTCATGACAAACCTCTCAAATATGAATGAGTTTTTTTAGAAGGAGATGGGTCCGGTGTTGATGGGGAAGAGGAAGAAGAAGAAGAAAGGAGGAGGATTTGGGATTGGTTCGGGTGGAGAGACGTAAGAGTGAAGAGGATAGGGGCTTCATCTAACTAGATCAGATCGGATTAAAAAGTAAAGGGTAAAAGGAAAACAAGGCTTACTCAACCGGGTCGGGTCGGAATGAAAAGAAAAGAGAGAAAACCATGGGTTCCCAATCCGATCTGGACGACTCAGAATATCTGTTCCCGAACCGATCCGATTTGCATTAAGGGCGTTAACTTCTTCTTAAAACCGAATCGTGGTTTTGCCCCCGATCTGATCCCAAAATACACATCCGAACCGAACCGAACTCATCTGACTTAATGCACAAAATTCTGTTCAACTAGCTCTGTCAATGCTTACCGTGATCTACAACTTAATGAACAGTTAGGATAGCGCCTTATAAACCTGAGCGAACATTTAAGACTATTGTGAACATATTGCTACTTCATCAAACTTTTGCGTTATGCTTTCATGTGTTTACTTTGCATCCTTTGCACACATAGCACACACTTTAGTTCACACATGTACACGGGGGGATACGGGCTATCTTACTCTAAATTATGTTATTGCTTCTTCAGTAGTTTAGATATCATGGCAGAGAGACATTCATCTAGGTTAGCAGAAAAGAGAGAAGTTGCAGAAACTTCCGAGAGATTCACTCTTGATGACATATCCTATCCCTCAGACCCTGAATGGGACGATGAGGGCCCAGATTATGTAGTGGAAGCACACAATAGTGAAATACCTTCTGATAGTGAAGTTTCTCTTGGCGATGAAGAGGAAGGAGGGATAGGAGATGACCATGCTCCTGATGAGATTGAATCTGCCACTATATTGGATTTACCCAAAGATTCTGTTGAATCGACGATCGATGATGACAGACTCGTTCGAATATGTCTAAAGCATGGAATACTAAAAAGAGATACCGTGATGCCATCGAAAATAGATCGCCCCCATAATCCACCGGAAGGATTCATGGCAATTACCTGGTTGATGTGCCTGGTTGGGGCTATTCCACCGTTTCCGCGTTTTGTCGTCGATTTTCTGAGGCAAATGCGGATTGCCCCCATGCAATTACATCCCAACTCTTATGCTTATTTATACACCTTGTATATAACATACAAAGAAGTTTTAGGTATAGAGCCTACCTTCGATGACGTCCACTTTTTTTTATAATTTCAAGCATCGGACTCAAGAGACTCCTTCCTTCTCATATTTTGAGTTAGTCCCGAAAAGGAAAATTATTACTGTTCCATTTAGCAGCAAGGCTGGCGATTCTAAGCTTGAATGGTTTTATATCAGACAGCAGCCGGGGTGCGCTAGAAGATGGACCAAATCAAGTATAGCACCGACTTTATAGATCTCAGTTTTAAATGCTCATTCTAACACATTAACTTGCTTTCTTTTTCATTCGCAGTTGATAACCCAAAGAAAATATCGGATCAATTATACTTTGATCGTTTGCATCGGCTTCTCAATGGAGATCAAAAGTTCCTAACCATCGACGAAGTTCTTAAGGATGAGTATCTCCATCATCACGGGTTACTATCTATTACCCGTAGTATAGGTCATAGGACGGGTCCATATGTGTACATACCCCCGGTAGACATTATTCCTGATACGACCGAGGGCTCTAAAGGTCCAACAATACCTCTTCGGACTTCGTCTTCTCCATCTTCAACTCAGAACGATGAGTTAGCCAACATAGTTGAAAAGCACAGAGAAGGGTATACCGTCCCTGACGACGCTATTTCTCCTGAAAAGTCAACATCCCCTAAAGAGCTTCCAACAGATGCTTCTCAAGGAGATGCTCCTACCACCGATGATTCCACATTTAAGGGTCTAGGAAATCTTCCCCTGCCTGAAACCATCTATACTTCAGAGGACTTTGGCACGAATCCTTTAACTTTCACTTCTTCATAGGAGACTACTCCCGTAAAGACCAAAGATCCCACTCATGCTAGTCTAGCTTCAAACTCGGGTTTGTTGGGGGGGAACACCACTTAGGATGCACATAACACATTAGCACCACACGTCACAGCACTCATGTCTTATGTGAACATTGGTTCTGAATTCCACTTATATTGTTGCGCAGGTACAATGTCTCGCCCTTACTACGACGTCAGAAAAATGCGCCGTAGCATGTCTAGACCTCCTTTCGATATCGAGCATGATTGCCGTGAGAGCCGGGGCAGAGATGACAGAAGGCCTCATGACTCTCATCGACCACACACCTCGCGCTCTCGTTCCCCTGTCCGGTCGGATCCAGACAGGTATAAGAGCTACCAGAGTCGTCGAGGAGAAGAAACGTCGCAATCCAAAGATCGAACTTCTCCTCAAGACAAATATAGTCGGGAAAAAAGTCCGCCGAAACATACCAATTCATGAGTCAAACACAAAGTTTCTGAGAAGTGATCTGGAAAAGGTGATGCAGCCATCGTCCCGGCTAAGCGAAAACACGTTGAACTATCATACTGCAAGCCTCCACCACTTGATGCTAATTCCAAAATTAAGCTGGCATATCTGGAGAAGCAGTTCCCAGATCACTACTTTGAGAATCTAACTTTTTTACCCGCACTTGAGCCTATTTCTTCAAAGTGGGAAGATGAGGCTAAAGCAAAGATTGACGCAGTTGAGAAACAATACTCGGAGATGTACAAATATTCACGTAACCTCTCTAGAATTATTCGGGCCTTAATTACAGACGTTGATTCAATGAAAAAGGCTGCGGATTCCGATGAGAATGCTTTGAAAAATTTGGAAAAGGACCTAGAAGACACACAGGCTCAACTCATCATTGCTCAACGAGATGCCAACAACTTCAAATAGCAATTTGAGGAATTGCAGAAGTGTTATCATGACCTACTATAATCTCATAGTCAAAAACGTTTGGAGTTGAAGAAACAAGCAGAAGACGCTAAGTCAGATGGTGTCAAAATGCAACTGGCTTACAATACTCTTGAGCAAGAAAAGGCCAAATCAGCGAGGAAAAATGCTGAACTGGAGAAACGAAATGCTGACTTGGAGTCCAAGTTAATGGAAGCCGAGAATAGGGCTGCCCTAGCTGAAGGAAATGTGGATAATGCCATTAGGTCTGCTGAAGAGACCCATAAACAGATATCAGAGGCTCAGGAAGAACTGCACGGTGTTGGTGAACTATTGATTGAATTCTTTGCACACATAATTCGTCACCGAAACATCTCTTGGATCGAAGACTATCCGACTACCTTAGTTCACGTATGGAGTCAAATCATCGAATGGGAGAAGGAGGAACTTAAGGTAGATTTTGTTGACGAAGACAAACTTATGGAGAAGTATTTGAGAGATGATGAACCGGCACGCTTGGCTGATGGGCGTCGCCTCATTGCTGCTGCTATGGAGGAGGAGAAACGCCTGGCCAAACAAAAGAATAACCTTGAAGTTGGTTCTTCTTCTGCTACTGCCGGAACTACTGAAGTTGACGGATATGATCCCGAGAATCCGGGAATTCCTAAAGCGTCTCTTTTATCTCCTATACCCGAATCTGCGTCAGAGACGGTAGCTGCCCCAATTGAGAAATCATCGCAAGGTATTTCTACCTTTTCACCTCAATTTGTCAAGGCTGTCACCACCTTTCATCACATCGTTGGGCAATCGATCGAGGATCCTTTATTTTCTCCTGAGTTGATAACTGTTGCTTCTCATTCTGTAGGTGCTGGACAAGCCGAGAAGATTGACGATCCTCGAGGAGCCTCTATTAGAGAAGAATCCATGAAAAAGACTCAGGGAGGACAGGATAAGGCTACCATTTTCGAATCCGGAGGGGGAGCTGAACCGTCTAAGGCCGACACTTCTCATGATGATGAAATGATAGATGCCTTGAAAGACAATGGTGGTAATGAGGGGCATGAAGAAGATCCTGATGTGGCTATAATTGGGGATTCAAAAAGTGCCGATGACATGATTTTGGCTGAAATGAAAGCCGAACAAGACAAACGCATGCAGCTGAAAGTTGAAGACTTAAACCCCGAAAGCCTTAAGCCCCTTGCAGTGGTGGATCCTGGATCGAGGTTAGTTGTTAAGATTTCAACTAGGTCTATTACAGAAGAGCTTGCTAAAAAATCTTCTCTTGATTCCAGTGTTCTGACTCCTGGGAAGAAATCCACCGATTCTGGTACTTCAACTACAAAGAAGAAAAGGCCAAAGCGTCTCATGTCTGATGTTGAAAAAGAGGCTAGGAATGCTCTTAAGGCTGCCAAAAAATCCAAGTCTGCTCCAAAGCCCAAGTGATGATGTGCTTTGTTTTATTTTATTTTGATATTCCACTAGTCTGCTATTGTTGTAGTGAGTGCGGCCCTCGCGTCTTATGCTTAGTCTTCCTGTATAAACTCACATATTTGTAAATAAAATTGTTTGTTCCCTGCAATGTCTGATATCCGTAAATTTTAACATTTAAATAAAGATGCGCGCAAACAGCATGTCAAATCATAGCTATATATTAAAGTCATTATTAACGGGAACATGTGTACATATATATGCCCCCAATCAATCTTGGATAACTGATTAAGACTTATTCAAGATCGATTAAATTCAAAATTCAGCTGTCCCCGGCCCTCTGATGGGGTCATATTCCTTTCGTCATTGATGCCTATTCTTTCTAGCATCTTTATACTCTCCTGTTTCATAACTAGGTTAGAGTATTACTGAGGCGGTCTCTTATCGGGGTGCACCTTCACGCCTCAAGGGACGTCGTCTTCCCGTCCTTTATACTCTCTCTCGTTGTATGAGAGTTAGAGTTAGGAACGTCGTCTTCCCAATCTTTGTATCTTATCATGCAAACGGTCATTTTGTTTGCTCCTGCACATGGGTTGTCTCCAATTTTTGAAATTTAATTTTGTGTTTTATGTTTTATTGTCATGACACAATAATGGATAAGGATATAAATAATGCAGGAAAATAAATGACACATGATATCTTTATAGTGATTCAGCTAAGTCGTAGCCTACATCCACTTCATAATCCTTTTTTCATATAAACAAACTTTTTAAGGCAAATCGTGCCCTTTTACATAGCTTATAAAAACAAAAAGGAAGTCATTTCATATTTGGCTTAGATATCATCATAAGTGCTGAGCATTCCAAGCTCTGGGAATCTCTTCACCATCCACGGTCGTTAGCTTGAATGCTCCCGTATCAAGCTTCCGTTGGATGGTGTATGGCCCTTTCCATTTTGGACCCAATTGGGTCGAAGGCGGGAAGACTCGCTTCAGTACTAGGTCTCCTGATTCAAAGGTTTTGAAGCGAACTTTCCAGTCATAATAACGTGCTACTTGATATCGATGTCTTGAGGCATGCAAGTCTGCTTCGTCTCTTTTTTCTTCAACCATATCAAGACACTCTAGGAGGAGTGTTCTATTTGTCATCGGGTCATAGTACGCGACTCGATGAGAAGGGACTTCCAATTCTACCAGGATCACTGCTTCTGACCCGAAGGAAAGTGAATAGGGAGTATGGTCGGTGGTCGTCTTAAAGTTTGTCCTGTAGGCCCACAAAGCTAGTGGCAACTCATCTACCCATCTGGCTTTGGCCCGCTCCAACCGCTTCTTAAGAATAGATTTAATGACCTTGTTTATTGCTTCGACCTGGCCATTTGACTGCGGGTGGGCTACAGCAGTGTACCGTTTATCAATCTTGTACTTCTGGCAAAAGTTTCTGAATTCGATGCTATCAAACTGTGTCCCATTATCAGTTATGATGGTCTTCGGTATCCCAAATCGACAGATAATGTTTCTGACCAAACTGATCACCTTTCTTGCTGTGATCGTTGTTAAAGGTTCAGCTTCACCCATTTCGTGAAATAGTCCACGGCGACGATCGCGTACTTAGCTCCTCCTCTGGCAATAGGTAACACTCCAATAATGTCCATTCCCCACATGGAAAACGTCCATGGGCTTACCATCGACTTGAGCTGAGTCGGAGGTGCTCTGGGAATCTTGGCAAATCTTTGACATCTATCGCAGCGTCGTGAATAATCAGCCGTGTCTTTATTCACCGTAGGCCAGAAATATCCATACCGTAATACTTTCTTTTCTAGGGTTTGGCCCTCGGTGTGGTCCCCACACTCACCTTCATGTACTTCTTGCAGTACACGTTTAATGTCGTCGTGTGCAATACACCGTAATAGGGGCATTGAAAACCCTTGGCGATAAAGGACGTCGTCCTGTAAAACGTATCTTGCAGCCTCGCGTCTTACATCTCGTCTTTCGCTCTTTTTCAACGGGAGGATTCCATTCTTGAGAAAATTCTTGATCGTTGTCATCCATGATTCTCTCTCTGGGTCGACTTCCAAGGCTAGTTCCGCTTCCATCAGGTCGAAACTCGGTGATTCCAAAACCTCAATCGGAACCATTTCAGTTTCTTTGGGATTGTCAGAACTGGCTAGCTTTGCAAGTCGATCTACTTTCTGATTTTCCATTCTTGGAATGTGCGTTATGCTGTGGTGCTCCAAACTTCCCAGCAACTCCTTTACCTTCTTGAGATAAGTAACGAGCCGAGGACCTTTAGCAATAAATTCCTCCCAGACATGGCATACAACTATCTTGGAATCACAATATATACCTAGTGTCTTCACTCCCAGTTCTTTGGCGAGTTTCAACCTGGCAATCAGGGCTTTATACTCGAAATCGCTATTGGTAGCAGCAAACTCCAATCACAATGCATAGTAAATAGATCGTCCTTCAGGAGTTATTAATACAACTCCGGCGCCGGACCTTCGGTCATTTTTGGCTCCGTCCGTATATAGCTTCCACGGACTAAGCTCTAACTCTTGGCCCAAAGTAACTACCTTGTCACCCACCGTTTCCTCTTCGGGAATTGTGAATTCAGCTATAAAGTCGGCCAATGCCTGCCCTCTTATTGATTTTCGCGGTTGAAAATTTAAATCAAATTGACTCAGCTCGATGTTCCATTTAAGTAACCGCCCCGATGCTTCGGGTTTTTGCAACACTTATCTTAAAGGTTGATCGGTGTATACAACTATTGGGTGAGCCTGAAAGTAATGACGAAGCTTGCGGTAAGCAATCAGGAGGCTATAAGCAAGCTTTTCTATCTTCGGATAATTACGTTTTGCAGCAGCTAGCTTTTTTCTCATGTAGTATACAGGCATCTGGACTTTATCCTCTTCGTGTACCAATGCTGTACTGACGGCGTGAGATGATACCGCTAGGTAGACAAACAAATCCTCATGTTCCATGGGTTTTGATAATATTGGAGGCTTTTCTAATAAGTCTAATAAATTCTGGAACGCCACCACATAGTCGGGGGTCCACTCAAAATTTTGCTTTCCTCGTTTTATTAGATCGAAGAAAGGTACACACCTATCTGTAGCTTTGGAGATAAAACTGCTCAATGCAGCAACTTTTCCGGCCAAGCTTTGAACATCTTTGATCTTTCGTGGTTATTCAATATCCATTATTGCTGCTATTTGGCTAGGATTTATCTCAATTCCTCGAGAACTCACGATAAACCGAAGGAATTTTCCAGATGCGACCCTAAACGAGCATTTTAGGGGGTTTAACTTCATTCCATTCCTTCGAAGAATATCAAACATTTCAGCTAAGTCCCTTGTATGGTCATAAGATTGTTTAGACTTCACAAGCATGTCACCCACGTAAACCTCCATGGTTTTCCCGATTTGATTATAGAACATGCGGTTGACCAAGCGCTGGTACGTGGCTCCTGCATTCTTTAACCCAAATGGCATTACCACATAACAATATAACCCCAAGTCTATGATGAAACTTGTATGCTCCTGATCTGGTATGTGCATGGGAATTTGATTGTACCCAGAATAGGCATCCATAAAGGATAAAAAGCTCGTGCCCAACCGTCGAATCTACTAGCTGATCAATTCTGGGGAGAGGAAAGCTATCCTTTGGGCAGGCCTTGTTCAAATCAGAAAAGTCGATACATGTACGCCACTTCCCATTAGACTTTTTGACCAGGACGGGATTTTATATCCAGTCGGGATATTTCGAATCCTTAATGAATCCATTATCTTTTAATTTCTCTACCTCTTCTTTCAAAACTACTGACCGTTCTGGGCCTAACATCTGTCTTTTCTGTTTGACTGGTGGGTGCTTTGGATTAATACATAAAGAGTGGCTCATAATGGCAGGAGAAATCCCACACATGTCAGCGTGAGTCCAGGCAAACACATCCAGTTTTGCCCTTAAAAAATCAGCCAACTCTTTCGCTCGAACTGGATCTAGTTGCGAGCCGATCTTTAGTACTTTTGTCGAATCTATCTCATTAATAGGTATATCTACTATTATCTCGTTAGGAGTCGCATTCCTATCCTCGGTTTCTTTATCCTCTCTTGGATCTATATCCTCGAGCACATCTGAGGGCGACTCTCTTGGGGCTGGACCCCTTAATTGCTATGCTGAGTTCTCCTTCGGAGGGGCAGAATCGTCATTAGTTTCTATATTCAACCCCTTCATTATCATCTTCAACTCCGTCATGTAACAAGCTTATCCCGTAGCTTGGTCGCCTCTCATCACCCCAATTCCTACGTTAGTCGGGAATTTAAGCAGCAAGCACCAAGGTGCAATACATGCCCTAAACTCGGCAAGGGCAGGTCGACCTAGGAAGGCATTGTAGGGAGACTCTACATCCAAAACTACAAACGGAAGGATCCTCACTCTCTGGCGATCTCCTTGCCCTAATGTCACTGGTAATTCTACGTAGCCCATCGGAGCCGTCGACGCCCCGTTGAAGCCACGTATCCATCCTTCGTAGGGCTTTAGATCTTTTGCTTCAAGTCTCATTTGTTCGAAAGCTTTCTTGAAGAGGATATTGACCGAGCTCCCGTTGTCCACCAACGCTTTATGGACTAAAGCAGGGCCAATGGTCGTGGTAAATACTAGTGGATCTTCAGTTGGGGATTGAATTAAGGAATCATCTCTACCACGGAATATGACGTCGTCTGACATCGTCTTTTGTTGTTTTACTGGAGTGATGTCTTCGAGGTTACTGCATTCTCCTACCTCAAAATGCTTAGCAGCGTTGACGTACTGATCCATCGCTTTGAAACTACGACTAGCTAGGTGGGGTCCGCCTATAATGGTATTGATAACGATCCCCTTACCTTTCTGCTAGGATGTGGGTTTTGAAGTAGGCTGGTTTTGGTCTGGGGCTTGTCCCCCTTGCTCCTTGTCCCTTGGCGCAACCTTGTACTCGTCTAACTTCCCTTCCCGCAGCAATCTTTCAACTATATCTCTCAAATGACGGCATTCGTTGGTGGAATGACCGTGGGTTCCATGGAACAAACAAAACTTTCCCGTTGCGATCTCTTTTTCAGTGGAGTCTCTGGGTGGTGGTTTTTTGTACTGCAATATGCTATATGTATCCAAGTAAATATTCTCCAATGTGTCATTTAATGGCATATAGTTTTCAAAAGTCTGGAATCTGGGTCTTTTACTAGAGTTATTCCCTCGGTTCCTATTTCTTCTATTGCCGTTCCCATTCCTGTTGCTATTTCCTCCACTCTGGTTGCCAACATTTACTTCAACCTTCACTGAACTTCCACCAGATTGTTTCACAGCAACATTACTTTGGACACCTTCCCTCGAGGCCCCTTCGGACTTTCTCTTCCTATTTGCATGAGCTTCTTCTCGCCTTAAGCAAATATTAGCTTTTTCATAAAACAATTCTCTAGTAGGAGGCGGTTTCCCAGACAAGTTATCCTCGAATTCTGTGTCAGGGTCAACCCCTTCTATCAAGGCCATCAGAATAGTGGGCTCATGAGGGTCACTAACTTCGGTGATGGCTAGGTTGAAGCGATCTAAATATGACTTCAAAGATTCTCCTGGGGCCTGTTTAATCCGTGACAACTCTATGACGCTCTTGGACTTTCGGGCGTGAAATTGGAAACTGGTTCATAAAGCGCTCACTCAATTCTATGAAATTTGATATCGATCGGGGAGGGAGTCGGGTGAACCACATTAACGCCACGTCTTCAAGATAAATTGGAAAGGCTTTGCATTTTACAGCATCTGGAGCTGCTGCGGCATTCATGAACCATGCATACCTCATCAGATGCTACCCTGGGTCCGTTCTTCCGGAATATCGATCCATCTGAGGCAAGTTGAACCGCCGAGGGAACTGGAAATCCAATATATCATTTGTGAAGGGGTATGACTTCGCTCAATACCCCAGTCCTCAATAGTGTACCACCAACTTTCGGACATAATCTGACGCACCATCGCCCATACATCGGCATTTGTTAATGTCTGCACCGGTTCTCTAGGTCTAATATTCGGATTACCCCTAGGCTCCTGATTCTAGCGGCGGCTGCTCTACATTGCTCCCTACGCTCCCGGTCGATCTCAGGAGGGAGGGGCTAAAGAAGTTGCTATTGCGTGGGATTAGTAATGTTAGGATCCTTGGGTAGAACGTGGGATCCACGCATGGGCAACAGCATAGGCTCTTTCAAGCTTGGGTCATTAGGCCCTAACACACGAGCACAGTCTTCGCGGGATCCCAAAGATCCAAAAGTTAGCTGATCAAGATTCTGAGGTCGCTCTAGCGGTCTTCTTTCATGAGGACGTCCCTCATCTGAAGAAGATGAATCGTATACAGCAAGGCGGCGTGTTGGAGAAGGTGTCTTTTGCCTCCGGAGCTCTTGGAGTTCTCTACTCATAGTGATCATGTTTTCTTGCATGCGAAGACTGCCACGCCTATGGGCTTCCAATGCCTTCTTAGTACTCTGGAGCATGTCCAGGAAGTGAGAAAAATCTCCTTGGGTGATGGGTGCATACGGGTCAAGCTGATCATTGGTCATAGCGTCTGGAATCGGAGCATTGGAGGGAGCTCGAGTAGAAGTTCCAGCTTCATTCTGGCTCGGATCGGATCGGAGCAAGGTACTAGGACCGGACCGGTTCGGATGGGGGGAGCGAGTGACCTCAATGTCTTCTGATCGGCTCGGATCAGAGTCACCTGCTCGGATCGGGCCTTCCTAACCGGAGCGGCCTGGTCCAGAGTCTTGTCCACACGACCTTGTCAATACCATGGCTTGTTGATTCTCTCTAGCATTGTTCTCCCTGGCGCCTTGCACTTCTTTTCCTTTCGTTTTGGCTATAGTGTTCAATTCTTCAATGGTTCACCAGAAGGTACTTAAAGATGTCAAAAAACGGAGGATTAACTTCTTTGAACTTTGAAGGTCCAAATAGTAGAATGATAATCCCAAAAAGCGAAGAATTCAAAGATTTCTCAGTGAAAGCACCAAAATGTTAGATCCAAAATTGGTTCTAACACCCAAACCAATAACAATTCTACTGAAATGAAATTAAAAACGACGAGAACACACAATTTATAGTGGTTCGGCGTTAAATAGCTACGTCCACTTTCTTCTTTTTTGATTGATGCCTTGAATGCGAGTACGATAATGATTTTCATTCAATTCTCACTTATCTCATACATTGATTCACTCAATTTCCTTCACAATATGATTCAAAAGATGATTGTAAGCTGAATAAGTTGATGAAACTCGGATTGCAAAGGAGTTTTAGTTCTGAAAATGCCAAAAGATCCCCTCAAAATGCCTCTTGATGGTGTATTTATAGGTGGAAAACGCACCTGGAGTGGGATCGGTTCGGATCCACGTGGCACCAATCCCGTTACTATCGGGTTCAAATGGATTGTGGAGGTGACAACACACCAAGTTAGTGGCAAGCGTGGATAGATCGTGGGCATAACCATTCTGAGTTTAAAGGGATCGTGGAATGAGGCGGTTGCAACCCTGGGTTCAGATCGGATAGGCTAGTAATTGGGGGTTCAGATCGGCCTTGTTCCTTCCGATCCGGTCCGACCTGTGCTCTTTCTTTCCCTTCTTTGGATCACTTTGCCTTTACTATTGGATCTCCGATCCGAACCGACTTTGTTGAGTAAATGTCTTCGTCGTTTGACCTTTTAATCTTTTAACGTTGTGTAGCCTAGTTCACAAAGTAGGCTAACAACCACATACATGGCCATGTATAAATGTACTTAGTATATAGCATTGGCTATTCCATGGGAATGATCTACGCGGATAATAATGTATAAACAAAATGAATGAGAAATGAAAATTTTATCATAAAAATTAGCTACGTCTAAGATAGAAATTAACATGTAAATATACATGCTGACAATAATGGATCTAGCTGCTTCACCAAAACATCATATTCTCTATCCCTTCACATATTAGATGCATCAGTAATGTAATATCATCTTCAAAAGTGAACACTACTTTGATTATCTTTATTCGTTTTCTTTCCACTTGTAGTTGGTAGATTATGGTTATAAGCATCATTGACAGCAACATTAGTAGTCTGTTTTTGGATGTAAATAAATAGTGAGCATTAATAATAAAAGTAGATGATATATTCACAGAATAAGAAGTACCATATGCAGTTTTACCGTTCGTGTGCCTTTGTAGTCACTCCTAAATGGAGCAATGTTATCATCTTTGGTTGCATCAGTAAGGTTAGAACTTTGCCCAGTTCCAATAGTAGTCTGAAAAATGATAGAAAATTCAAGGAAATATGGTAATAGAAGATAGGAATTATATACAACTAATTGTCAGAAGAGGTAGCTATTTGTTAAGGTGGAGGCAATTTAAACTACAATGCACTGTATACCACGATCTCAATGTATACTCTTAGTGATTTGCTAATGCATCCATTGTTAAAGGTCGTGTAGAATTTCAGGCTAAAAGAAATATTCGCCTTGGACCCAAAACAACAATTGAAAATTTTGAATTATTATTAAAAAAATGCTTAGTTATTACATAAGTTCACCATAGGTAAAAAGATTTCTTGTGTCGCGAGACATCATTTTAGAAGGACAATGTATAAAATTAGAAATAAACTATTGATCAAGATGCAATTAATATTTTGACAGCTATAATTTCCCAAATGGTAAGATTGGATTGGAGAATTTCACAGCTAAATTTGGAAATCAAAACCTATAACCAGCATTAAGCTAGAGAAGAAATTTCATAGTCTACTCGAACATTTTGGTAATCACAAATGGCATCAAATGGATGTTGTATTTCATCCTTATGAAGTTCTAACGGCATAGTGAATTGATTTTAGTATCATAACATGTGATTCTTGTAACAACAGCGTGAATACAACTCGACCATCCTTCATTTGAGGAATTATTCCGATTCGTTCAACATAAAAAAAATCAAAGAAAACAAATATGGACATATCATAGTTATACACATTTTTCGACCAGTCTAAGAATAGAATAACATAAAAATAAAAGAAAACAATATGAATGCGAAGGAATGGCGCATTGCTAACTTCTCTCGTTCATGACGGTCACTCGAACAAACAGATTCAAGAACACCGCCGTAGATTTATAGATCTACTCGGCCAGGTCATCAGAGGGGCAAATCGTCATGGATCAATTGTTGAAAATGAAATCTGGTAGGAAGATGTAATTCAAACGTAAGTGCGATTTGGGGATGCGAAGGAATTAGGTTTGCGGTGGGGAAAGCGAAAAGCATTGATTTTGCGAAGCGGTTATGTTTTAACGTTAGCGAGTATTACTAAGGAAAATTTAAGATTCTCGGTGATCCGAAGGGGCTGCTATAGTGCTACACGTAGGATATGGAAAGAAAAAGAAGGTTCCACATCAGCTTTTCATATATTCTACTTTCTATTATAGGTAATAGAATAGATAGATAGATTAGTTAATCCTTTCCTTTTATTGGTGTCAGTGCCTATTTTACCCAATAATTTGAATTATATATACATAAATGTTCGTATTCAAATTATGCCATTTTTAACCCTATTTCCCCCGTTCTTTAACTAGCGCCCTCAAAATTGGCAACATGCCTAGGATAGACAATAGCCTAGTCATAAACGATAATAGGGAAAATAATGGGAATATAACTAAAATGATCATCTTGGCATAGACATAAACTTGTATGATAATAAGGTGAACATACATAATGGCATGGACATGAAATTGTTATCATAACAAGGTGGATATAAAACTGATGGACTATGATGTCACAACATCTAAATTAGCAACTTAGATGTCCAATCGGTTTAGGTCTAACATGATAACATAAGGTGACAATTTAAATCACATAAAATAGATCTAACATGTTAACATAAGGTGAAAATTTAAATCACATAAAATAGATCTAACATGTTAACATAAGGTGACAATTTAGATCGCATGAAATAAATCTAACATGTTAACATAAGGTGACAATTTTAGATCACATAGAATAGATGTAACATGAATCATAAGGTGATAATTTTAGATCACATAGAATAGATCTAAAATGAATCATAAGGTGACAATTTAGATCACATAGAATAGATCTAACATGAATCATAAGGTGACAATTTTAGATCACATAGAATAGATCTACATACATCCGCATCATAGCATATCATAAAAGTTACAAACCAAGATCCTAAACAATAACATAGTAGAACAATTGAATTGGATCCAAAGAAATAGATCTATCATGACATAGCATAAGATCTAACAATAACATAGATTCAAGGTTTGCAACGTAGCCAAATCATAGTCTTTCATAATTCACTATTAATTTATCTAAACCTAAAAGCAACTAGGACGCACTGTGACTGGATTGCTACGATGATAGAAAAGGTGCTGATTCTATGCTTGGATCTCAGAATTTGATATGCTTTAGAAGAAGATGAGAGACCCTAGTTTAGTTCAGAATCCAGCAGAGTCTGGCCACCATTGTTTCTTTGTGAAGAAAACAAAGGATATGAGACATATTTATAGCTGCTGGGTTACAGAATTCGGATGCCACCTCAGCCCAAATGGAATTGGGTCAGGTTACGGGTCGTCGCTCACTCGAAAAAGGCCCGAATGCCCAGAAACTATTCTGGGCGCACTTTACATGTGCACCAGTGCAAAATTGCCTTGGCGCACTCGGCAAATGCACCAGTTATATCTTGTTCTGATTTTCAACTTCCTATCGTCCGTAACTACTTCATATGTTATCCATTTTACGCAAACTAGGTGTCTATCCTGACCATAATTTCGGGACGGACGTAATGACGTAATCAGTTTCCCTTAATTCTTAATAATAAATTATTTGTTCATTAATTTTTCTTCTTTATTGTTAACAAAATTTCGAGGTGTTACATTCCCCCCTACTTAAAGGATTTCATCCCCGAAATCTCCAAGTTGAGAAGAATGCATACCCTACCATCTACTCATCCATCAATCACGAGCATCCATTGTCCTTAAGGATTTCTAATGCTTTCATGAATATATGCAAAGGTGTGTGTATATGTCCCAGCACTAATGCGAAGATCAGGCGGTCTACTGATTCAGTTGACCTCCTTAATGCAATGTATGTTAGTGCCATGAATCCAATATGTATGCAAATAAGCCTATTATAACATATAAGATCTACATGTGTGTACACTCATTCGTCCAAATGCAACATCCATATGCTAGTTCATCCCATTCATAAAAGAAAAGAAAATGCACACACATTCATATGTAGTATGAGAGTGATTGAGCCAATCTTAGTGCCTAATGCGTGTGTATATGCGTCCACAGGCAACCACTAGCAAACACTTGCATCCATCAATCATAACATGTCTCAAACACCTGTTTACATCCATAGGATTCCTATCTAAAGGTCAAAAAATACTATAGATAAGATATACTCAAATGATAGAAACAAGTACTGATGAAGCTTTGGGAAAAGGTGTTAAGAACATACCCTCGAAAAGAAAAGGGTAGGAAGTATGAATCTTGTCCTCGGTCTCCCAAGTCGCATCCTCTAGGTTATCTCCCCATTGAACCTTTATCAACTTGATTTCTTTATTGCGTAGCTTCTTAACTTCTGATCCCAGAATACGGGAAGGAACTAGCCTAACTGTCGTCTCCCATTCCACTTCTACCTCTTCCAATATACTCGGCTCAACAACTTCCGTGGTGTCATGCAAGCACTTCCGCAGATGAGAAACATGGAAAACATCATGAATACCAGATAGATTTTCAGGAAGCTTTACTCTATAGGCCATTTGGCCAATCCTCTCAGTTATGGGAAATGGTCCCACAAACCTAAGTGCCAACTTCCCTACCGATCCGAAGCGAACCACATTCCTCAGAGGTGACACTTTGATAAAAACCATGTCTCCTACTTCAAATTCGAGGTCAGTCCTTCTCTTGTCTGCATAGGATTGCTGCCTATCTTGAGCTGTCTTCATTCGTCGTCGAATAAGGTCAATCTTTTCGGACATTTCTCTAACCATATCTGGTACAAGTAATAATCTTTCTGTATATTCCCACTAATAAGTTGGTGATCTACAGGGCCGTCTGGTCAATGCTTCAAAGGGTGCCATGCCGATGCTGGCCTGATAGCTGTTGTTATAGGCAAACTCCACTAAAGGAAGATGCTCTTCCCAAGTCCCTCTGAAGTCTAGGATACACAGCCTTAAAAGATCTTCTAGAATTTTGTTCACCCTCTCCATTTGCCCATCGGTCTGAGGATGATAAGCGGTGCTCAAACGCAACTGTGTACATAATGCTTCTTGCAAGCTCCTCCAAAATTCGCTGGTAAAGATGGGGTCACGATCACTCACGATGCTGGAAGGAACTCCATGAAGACGAATTATCTCTCGGACATAAATTGATGCTAACCATGATGCCATCCTCTTACTCTTAACTAGAATAAAGTGAGCGCTCTTAGTGAGTCTATCTACCACCACCTTGATACTGGTGTTGCGTTTCTTCGATCTAGGCAAACCATCTACGAAATCCATAGAGACGCTCACCCATTTCCACTGAGGAACATCCAAAGGATGAAGTAAACCCCCGGGCTTCTTTTGCTCAGTTTTGACTTGCTGGCAAACTAAACTTTGGGAAACAAACTCGGCCACATCTTTCTTCATCCCAGCCCAAAAGAAAACCCTCTTCATGTCTTTGTATATCTTATCACCGCCTGAATGAATGGTCATCTTATAATGGTGGGCTTCTTCTAGGACTGCCTTTAACAAGCTTCTAGTTTGAGGAACACAAAGCCTTCCATCTCATCGCAACCACCCCTTTTCATCCATGGCATATCTGCTGAGGTGACTAGAAGTCTCCCCTCTTCTGAGCTTATCCATGATGTCTAGAATCTGTAGGTCACCTTGTTGCGAAGCTCCTATCTGGTCCATAAGAGTCGGTCGTATCTCCAAGGATGCAAACAAATCAGGCAAAATCTCGATGGAGGGTCTAAAATAAAAAGCTGATATGAACTCCAAGTTCTTTCTTTCCACAAACAGAGGACTCAGGGCCACTCTCTACCTACTTAGTGCGTCTGCCACCACATTACCTTGCCAGGGGTATAAGAAATCTCAAAATCATAAGAAGCCAGAAACTCCATCCACCGTTGTTGCCTTAAGTTGAGATCCATCCGTGAGAACAGATACTTGAGAGATTTATGATCGGTGTAAAACTCGAACTTCACTCCAAGTAAATAATGACGCCACGTCTTTAACGCAGACACTATGGCAGCTAGCTCAAGATCATGGGCGGGGTAGTTCTTTTCATGAACTCTCAGCTGTCTACCCCCATAACACACTACTTTCCCTTCTTGCATTAGAACCGCACCAAGCCCTGTACCACACGCGTCTGTGTAAACAGTAAACACCTTAATCCCGTCAGGCAAGGTCAAGACTGGGGATGTTGTCAGATCCCTCTTTAGTCATTGGAAAGCAATGTCATAGTCTATATCCCATGAGAATGCCAAGTTCTTCGTCAACCTGGGGAGTGGGGCTGATATCTTTGCGAAGTCCTTAATGAACTTCCTATAGTAACCTGCTAACCTAAGAAAGCTTCTCACCTCAGTTGCATTTTTAGGAACCTGCCAATCTTGCACTGCAACCACCTTCGCGGGATCTGCAGCTATCCCTTCTTTGGAGACCACATGCCCTAAGAATCTCATCTCTTTTCTCCAAAAATGATATTTGGAGAACTTTGCTTTAAGCTGATGGTTGTAGAGAGTTTTCAAAACTTCTCTCAAATGCTGGGTATGCTCTTCTTCGCTTTTGGAGAAGACCAAAATATCATCGACAAAGACTACCACAAACTTATTTAGGAACTCCCGAAACACCCTACTCATCAGATCGACAAAATAGGGGGGTGCATTCGTCAGCCCAAAAGGCATAACTAGCCATTCAAAGAAACCGTCCGGAGTCCTAAAGGCAGTCTTATCTATGCTGTCCTCTTCCACCCTCAACTGATGGAACCCCATGGCCAAGTCTAACTAGGAAAATACCGAGGCACCAACAAGCTGATCAAATAAATCATCAATCCTCGGAAGCGACGACCTATTCTTCTTAGTGAGTTTATT
Source organism: Allium sativum (assembly GCA_030737875.1). Classification (NCBI taxonomy): domain Eukaryota; kingdom Viridiplantae; phylum Streptophyta; class Magnoliopsida; order Asparagales; family Amaryllidaceae; genus Allium; species Allium sativum. Next base: position 236,709,918 of record CM060925.1, read on the forward strand.
CAGCTCTCTGCAATCAACACACAAACGAAGAGAACCATCCGCCTTAGTTGTGAATACTACTGAAGCACCCCATTCAGATATGCTTCGTCTGATAAACCCTTTCTCAAGTAGCTCCCCTCCTTGCTTACTTAGCTCCCTCCTTTCCCTTGGAGCCATGTGGCGCACTTGTAATGAAACTGGCTTTGCATTGTCCACCAGATATATGCGGAAGTCAATCTCGCGCCTTGGAGGTAAACCCCGTACCTCATGAAAAAAATCAGAAAAATCTCGGGCTACTGGAACAGATTGCAGATCATCGATATATGCATCAAGAGACTCTAACCGAGCCTTGTGGGTCTTACAAAATCTCGAGGGACTTCTCATGACAAGTCAGAAGCCTAACACCCTCTTCTCACAATCCAGAATGGCACCATACGTGGTAAGCCAATCCATTCCTAGAATCAACCCATAGCCCATAAATCCGAGCATATATGCGTCGCATTCAAACTCGACGCCTAACATAGATATTTTCAAACCCCGACAAATCATAGATAAATGAGCCGAACCACCAATGGGATCTGAAACAACTACGGAATCTACTACCATACTAGTAATTAAGTGCAGAGATTCATCTATAGAATTTGATATAAATGAACGTGAGGCACCAGAATCAAAAAGTGTTCTAATAGGATGGTTTGAAAGAGAAATTAAACCTTCCATGGAATTTTTTCTACTTCTATCAGGAGCACTGGTCGCGAGAGTATGCACCTGCCCTCAAGAATTTCCTACCCTTTGACCTTGTCCCTGTGATCCCCGTTTCTTCGGGCACTCTTTAGCAAAGTGTCCGCCACTCTTCAGTGGAAGCAAGAATTTTTCCTTCGCTTACATTCTTTAACCATATGACCTTCCTTCCCATAATGGTGAAATTTTCTCTTATCCTCGCCTTTATCATTTTTCCCTCTTTTCTTCTGTTGTTGTTGTTATTGCCCTTTCTTGGGCCACACCTTCTTATTTTGCAAATTCCCCTCAGCCTTTACCTCCTTCTTTTCTCCCGTGTCCTCCTCATGCATCAGGGCCATATCGACAAGTTTTTCAAAGGTGGCCCCAATTGGAATATGGGACATGGCTAACCCATGAAGGGGTTCATTCAGCTTTTAGCAAACTGCAAAGCCTTTTTGTGCGGCGCATCTACCAACTCTAACACGAACCTTGCTAGCTGGTTGAATTTGTTCACATATTCTTTCACTGTCAAGTTTCCTTGTTTGAGTGATAAGAGTCTCTCCATCTGCATGCTGCTTTCAACTTGAGAAAGAAATTTCATTTCGAACCTCTGCCTAAAATCTTTCAAAGTTTCCACCGGACGCCCAGCTTGGGTGACTTCCCACCAAAATGAGGCTTCGTCCTTCAATAGCCAAGCAGCTAACTGAATCTTTCTTCTGTTCTCCACTTCAAAGATTACGAATAAGTCCTTAGTCTCCTTAAGCCAATTCCAAGCTTCCACGAATGTCTCATTCCCATGGAATGGCTTCCCTCCCATAGCACGGAAGTCCTTGAAGATCTTGGCGAAGTTATTTGCTTTTGGAGGGGGAGCAGGAGGAGGAATGACTGGTGCGGCTGGGGGAGGAACGTCTCTTTGGCCTTCAGCCGGCGCCGTGGCCTCCAAATACCTATGGAACCATCCGCGTATAATGACGCCCTCTGGGATATTAGGGATGTTTTGTTCCCCAAGGGAAAAGGAAGAAATTTAGATAAAGGACCGAAGGATACTACATATGGCTTTTTTTTGGGGAATGTTTTTCAAAACAGACTTTTCTTTTTGAAAATGCTTTCTTTTAAAACCTTTTTGAAAATAATTTTCAAAAACTTTCATCTAATCAGGTAACCTTCAGCTCGGATAACAAGTGTGACACCCCACGTCCGTTACTGTCACTCACCGAGGGAATGCATTAAGTTCCGTGAAGCGTTGTGGATAATTAGACACAGAATAATAACAAGACAAATATAAATAAGATAGCCACGGAAATTTAAATTTTTATTTCAATCATAATACCATGGTCCATAATAACATAAGTCACAAAAACCATTACAATAAAATAACTTCTGTCTTGCATCATCAGAGTACATAAAATATAAAAAACATAATTCCCAATTGAAAGAGTTAAGCCATAGTAGAGACAAGAACTTGAGTCATACTTCAGAAGTAGCTCCTAGCAAGGTGATATCTGAATCCTGACTAAGCCTGAGTGTTTCTTCCCTGAGAACCTGGGGAGAAACAGAAGAAAGAAGGAGAAACAAAAAGGGTCAGACATAAAGTCTGGCAAGTCTAGTTACTTTTAGTCAGTAGACAAATAAAAGTAACATAATAGGCATATAAAGTGGATAAGAGAAAGATCACTACATAAATGGCAGATGTGACAAGGTAAGCTATATAAGGTGTACATGCCTTACTAATGATTACTCTGCACTATTACTGGTATATCCTGAAAGAGATGATCCCTTCAACTATAAGGTGGTAGGCTTAGGTATACGTCTAAATGTATCCTAACTACTACCCTGATCGATCGGCTCCCTAACCCTCGTAGATACCTTGTACTGGCCCCACAGTAGGAGGTATCACTTCCTAAAGTGGCAATGCCTCATTGTAACAATGTGCACAATCATATCTACAGGTGTCGCGGTCGTCTTATCCCCTTCAACCCGGCTCATGCACGCACATGGCCCGGTCGGTTTGCGCCGCCCACACCATCCTCCATGTTTGGATCTCTTACAATCAGTCAGTAAGCGTGCCCCTTCTCCGCCTAGTACAGAGTACTTTATTTGATACCTACTCCAGGTTACTGACTGAAATGGGTCCCACACAATATGATACAAGCTCTCCCTTTTGTCTTATATCCCTCACTAGGTTTTCACTGACTATGTACACCACTAGGTGTCTTTAATTACATAGCCTTGTTTATGTCTACCGGTTATGCTTACCTATAAGTGTCTTTAATACATAACCCCTAATCTTCCAACTGGTTATGCTTACCTATAGGTGTCTTTAATTACATAACCCTATCACTTCTACCAGTTATGTTTACCCTAAAAGGTTTCTTTAATTACATAACTTTATTATTTCCACCGATTATGTATACCACAAGGTGTCTTTAATTACATAACCTTATTATTTCCAGCGATTATATATACCACTAGGTGTTTTAATTACATAACCTTAACGGGTTAAGTTGTGTGCCTATATGTGAATATTACCCATCCCCTCTTCAGATTTACTTAAACCATCCAACAACCATGTTTACTTAACCCCCAACTTAAATTTAATTTCATACAATCCCTATGGATTAACTTAGGTTAAGTAGTCCAATTCTTTACCATGTCCATTTATGGTTTCATAATGGGCCAGACCTCCCACATTAGGCCTACAATATGTGGATGCCGGATATGCTGGTCGGGTCCGGGCAGACTTATTCCACAGTTGGGCCTAACCTCGTGTCATAGCTCGATTCGTATTTACGTACTTAGACCTCCCACATTAGGTTTACCATTAGTGGTTGCTGGATATGCCGGTTGGGTTTGGGCAGACTTCCACCACTAATGCAACCTAACCTCGTGTCATAAGTACAATTACAATTCCTAATTGTAATTACTAGACATTCCATTTTTAATTAATTAATCAATTAGTTAATCCTTTCCTTTTATAGATGTCAGTACCTATTTTACCCAATAATTTGAATTACATGTCCATAAATGTTCATATTCAATTTATGCCATTTTTAACTCTATTTCCCCCATTCCTTAACTAGCGCCCTCACAAAATTGACAACATGCCTAGGATAGACAATAGCCTAGTCATAAACGATAATAGTGAAAATAATGGGAATATAACTAAAATGATCATCTTGGCATAGACATAAACTTGTATGATAATAAGGTGAACATACATACTGCCATGGACATGAAATTGTCATCATAACAAGGTGGACATAAAACTGATGGACTATGATGTCATAATATCTAAATTAGCAATTTAGATGTCCAGTCGGTTTAGATCTAACATGATAACATAAGGTGACAATTTCGATCACATACAATAGATCTAACATGTTAACATAAGGTGACAATTTAGATCACATAAAATAGATCTAACATGTTAACATAAGGTGACAATTTTAGATCACATAGAATAGATCTAACATGAATCATAAGGTGATAATTTTAGATCACATAGAATAGATCTAACATGAATCATAAGGTGACAATTTTAGATCACATAGAATAGATCTAAAATGAATCATAAGGTGACAATTTTAGATCACATAGAATAGATCTACATACATCCGCATCATAGCATATCATAAAAGATACAAACCAAGATGCTTAACAATAATATAGTAGAACAATTGAATTAGATCCAAAGAAATAGATCTATCATGACATAGCATAAGATCTAACAATAACATAGATTCAAGGTTTGCAACGTATCCAAATCACTGTCTTTCATAATTCACTATTATTTTATCTAAACCTAAAAGCAACTAGGACTCACTGTGATTGGATTGCTAAGATGATAGAAAAGGTGTTGGGTATATGCTTGGATCTCAGAATTTGATATGCTTTAGAAGAAGATGAGAGACCCTAATTTAGTTCAGAATCCAGCAGAGTCCGGCCACCATTGTATCTTTGTGAAGAAAACAAAGGATATAAGACATATTTATAGCTGTTGGGTTACAGAATTCGGATGCCACCTCAGCCATAATGGAATTGGGTCAGGTTACGGGTCGTCTCTCACTCGAAAAAGGCCCGAATACCCAAAAACTGTTTTGGGCGCACTTTACAGGTGCGCCAGTGCAAAATTGCCTTGGTGCACTTGGCAAATGCACCAGTTATATCTGGTTCTGATTTTCAACTTCATATCGTCAGTAACTTCTTCATATGTTATCCGTTTTACGCAAACTAGGTGTCTATCCTAACCAGAATTTCGAGACGGACGTAATGATGTAATCAGTTTCCCTTAATTCTTAATATTATATTATATTATTTATTCTTTAATTTATCTTCTTTAATGTTAACAAAATTTTAGGGTGTTACAGTAGCCCATCGGAAAGCTAACGGAGCGGTGGAAGCCGCCAATAAGACCATTAAGACAATCCTTAAAAAAGCCTAAATCAAGCCAAAGGAAATTGGGCGGAAGAGCTGCCTTTAGTGCTATGGGCATATATAACTTCTACCAGAACAGCCAAGGGACACACCCCCTTCTCCCTTACATATGGATGTGAAGCTATGCTTCCGATTGAGGTCGAAATACCGTCGTACATAAGGATAGCATACGCGTTTGACCCCAACCAAGAGTTAAGGAAGGAATCACTAGACTTGATACAAGGACTAGGAGACGAGGTTGCAATCAAGACAGCTGAATATCAGAGGAGGATTACGAAATACTACAATTCAAAGGTCAGAGCTAGAACCTTCGCTAAAGGTGAATTAGTGCTATGAAGAGTGATGGCTAACACTAAGAACCCAACGAATGGGCCTCTCGGTCCAAATTAGGAAGGACCCCTAATCATTCATCAAGAAGCTATGCCCGAGGCATATCGGTTATGCAGATCCAATGGTGATCTCGTTCCGATAACATGGAACTCGGAACATCTAAGACCATATTTCTCAATGGTAAAGGAATAAGAAACAAGACTTTCCTCCAAAGATAATTACACATCAAAGGGCATGGAAACCCTTCCAGTGACTCAAGGGAGGCCCGAAAGGGGGTCGAGTCGAAAAAAGGATTAAATCCCTCGTCATCGCCAAATTGGCCGAGGCAAGGCATCCCTCGGAGGGGAATGGTATGCTAGTCTTTCTCCATGCCCGGATCAGAGGGGGCAGGGTTAAAGCATCAAAAGTGTAAGCCTCTATTTCACACCAGAAATGGTCGTGGTAGTGCATCTAACTTTAGCACGCCCCGCCTCTGCTCGTATAAGAGTACGCCCTACCTCTGCTTGAAGTAAGCACGTCCTACCTCTGCTTGTAGAAGAGCACGTTCTACCTCTACTTATGTTTTGCATTACCCACAGAAAGGAACGCAAACCCCTATAATCGCCTACGATGGTCAGAATAAGGCACCCCTCGGAGGGGGTGGTGTATAAGCCTCTATCAGAACCTACGATGGTCTGTATAGAGCATCAAAAGAGTAAACCTTAGTTCTGTGTCTACGATGGCCCCGTCTAAGTCTCTAAAACCTTATCATCGCGTACAATGGTCAAGGTAAGGCGCCTCCTGGAGGAAGGTCGGGTAAGTCCTTGGGCCCTGCTTGTGGATAAGCTAGCCAAGTGCTCCGGACGCACAGGCCCAGAGAGTGGCCAAAAAGCACGTATATCCTCTGCTTTGACGTCAAAAGCCCAAGGAGGGGCTCAAGAAGCACGTACAACCTTTGCTTCACCAATCGAATCCAAAAGGGATACGGAAACAACAAATACCAGAAGAGGTTCCGGTCTTCTATTATTAATACCTGAATCGGGTCGATTCGGCGCTTCACAAATACCGGAGGGGGTTCCGGTCTTCTATTATTAATACCCGAATCTGGGTCAATTTGGCGCTTCACAAATACTAGAAGGGTTTCCGGTCTTCTATTATTAATACCTGAATCTGGGCCGATTCAGCGCTTCACAAATGCTGGAAGGGTTCCCGGTCTTCAATCTATAAAATACCATAATCGGGGTGGATTCGGCTCTTTGTTAACACCGGAAGGGTTTCCGGTCTTCAATCTTTAAAATACCTGAATCTGGGTGGATTCGGCTCTTCATTAATAACGGAAGGGTTCCCGGTCTTTAATCTCTAAAATACCCGAATCTGGGTGGATTCGGCTCTTCATTAACACCGGAAGGGTTCCCGGTCTTCAATCTTTAAAATACCCGAATTTGGGTGGATTCGGCTCTTCGTTAATACCGGAAGGATTTCCGGTCTTCAATCTCTAAAATACCCGAATCTGGGTGGATTCGTCTCTTTGTTTACAACGAAAGGGTTCCCGGTTGTAACAACCCGTATTTTAATAACATGTTAAAACCATAAATCAAGGCAGAATTAATTTTTTCAAATAAGAATAAAGGGAAACGGGTTGCGCCATTGCGTTCGTCTCGGAATTCTGCTTGGAAACGAGTCCGAGTTTTCGAAAATCGGAGTTCGTATGACCAAGTTATGACCTCTAGAAGTTTCACGAATTTTCAGAATCGAAAACAGCTCAGAAATCCGAATTCAAAATTCAAATTTCGAGTTTCAAAAACGAGTACCCGGGCTGGGCGGGAAAATTTCCGCCCAGGACCCAGGTCGACTGAGTAGTCGACCTGGGTAGGGGTAGGTCGACTACGTGGTCGACCATATAGTCGACCTGGCCCAAAGGGGGTCGACCACCCAGTCGACCCCCCTGGTGCTGGGTCGAGCCCAGCTCGGCTGTGTTGGTTTGTGGGTGCGTTTTTCGGGCCTGTGACTAAATTTGAGGGTTCAGATCAATTCTAGGGTTAATCCTAAGGCCTAAACTAGTTTCTACTCCTATATAAACAGCCTCCTAGCCTCATTCTCTTTACACCATTCTTCTCTAACCTTATGCTGCACAAACTCTTGATGAACATGGCTTCTTCTTCTTCCTCCAAATTAAATTAAATTAAAACGCGAAGATTATTTCTTGAAGACTACGGCTAGGAATTGGGGATTTGCTTCTACAGTCATAGCAAGATTCAACGATTCAACGACAAATTTCTAGACTTGACTTCTGCATCTAATTTTCTTAGACCACGACCTGTAAGTTCCAGTTACTTTTAGATAAAAACTTAATATGGGCATGTTATAAATTGGAATTAATCTATGTATGATTCATATCTATTCTTGTTCATCTTGGATCTTAACTTTTGGCAATATTGCTATGACGTTGAAACTATTGTTGAATGGCCTAAGACTACGCCTATGACTATAACTGTGAACATAAGACTATGCCTATGACTGTGAACATAAGATTATGCCTATGACTGTGAACATAAGATTATGCCTATGCCTATGACTGTGAACATAAGACTATGCCTATGACTGTGAACATAAGACTATTGCCTATGACTATGGCAAGGACAATTGTGGCTAATCACCTAAGATTCATGACCATGAGGTTATTGCCTAAGATTATGACTATGAAATTGGATCTAAGCTTGATTTTCTAATCAGACCTATTTTCTTTATTTATCCTTGGATCTTGATTTTGGGGATTTTTCTATTTAAGTTAGATCTATCCATGTTCTTGAAACTAGATTATTATTCAAACCTTTTCATGATCATAATGTTAACAGATTTATATGCCTGCGATGTTTTAGTCAATTTAGTTATGTCATGCCTTGGAATCAAATGTTATATGTGGAATTGAATGATATTGATCTATGTCTGTGGTTCTATTTTATTATCATGTTGAATTGAGAATTAATGAATAAGTCTATTTAGATGTATATGAACTTGGAGTATAACCCATTATGACAAGTTGTGTAGTTTATCATGTTATGCAAGTTTTAGGTTGTAAAATCATATCACATATGTGACCAAATGTTAGATCTACATGTTTATATGTATATGTTAAACCTATGTCATATTTCAAGTTCACACTTATTCATATGTTCGTGATTGATTTGCAAGTTCACATATATGTAAGTTGATTTAGTCTATGTTGCAAATTCACATATATGTATGTTGATTTAGTCTATGTTGCAAGTTCACACCTATGATATTCATGTTGATTATTTTGCAAGTACACACCTATGGTGTTCATATTGACTATGCCGAGAATGCCAAGTTTACACCTATGTCATGTTTATGTTAATGAATTTCTTTATGCAAATTTTGTGTACGTTAAATTAGGCTAAGTTTTTAGCCTAATATTATATGTCAAAAATCATGCGGACGAAAAATTAGGCTAAGATTGTTAGCCTAATATTTAGACGGGGTAACGTTGGGAAAAATTGGTAACCATAGGAAGCTTGGCGTGAAACTTGCCTTGAAACTTGACAAGAACTTAACATGAAACTTGAACTTGGACATGACACTAAAATGAACTTGAAAATGGCCAACTCGAGGTTGGGTTGAGTTTGCACTGTAATCCTGCCTGGAACCGCCCGGCAAATCCAGTGAGTGCAAACAATAGGATCCAATGTGGGTAGTTGGTCATATCGTGCTTGAAAACCCGAGGTCAGACTGAGTTGTGGTGTAAATCTTCCCGGAACTGCCCGACATATCCAGTGACCACAACAACAGGTTTGATGTGAGAGGTTGTGGTGCATTAATGAATTAATGCCACATGATAGGGTTAAGTCATGAACATGAAAGATAACACTTAACCAACTTGACACATGATTCGTAGGGTTAAGTCATGAACTTGAATGACAACACTTAACCAACTTGACATGCTAGACTAATAGGGGTTAAGTCACGAATTTAAATGACAACACTTAACCTATTGGACGGAAACCCTAGTTACGCGGTCCATTTCAGCAGTAACCCACTAGATGTATCATGGTACCCTAAAACTAGGCAGGGTGGGGCATGATTACTGAGCTGATTGTAAGCGACCAGAACGACGGCTGTGTTGGTGCGCCAGTGTAGGTTCAGGCGGGCTATAGTCGTGCACGTGGTCCGGAGTTGAAAAAGCAGGCATTGGGCATCAGTAGGTTTATCTGTGCATGCTTGATTCGTGTCGGGGGTTGGCACCCTAGGGCTTGATACACCCTATGGTGGACCTAGCACAGGTGACTACATTCGTGATAGGGTCGTATGACACAGACACATGACGAGATAGAACTTGTAGGGAGCTGATCGATTAGTGGATCGTTCCGTTGGACCCAGTAATGGGTCATTTCATGATATTGGGCCAAGGGATCACTTCATGGTTAACATTTGACATGGGTTGGAATACTAGTACAGTCAATGCAGCAAACCTTGAACATGCGATGCTATACTTGATTTATCATGTTATCTTAGTCTATCTTGCCCATCTTGTCATCATCTTTATGTTTACTTTCAGTTTATACATGTCATGTTACCTTTACCTGTTTTTATGCTGAAAGTCACTTGGACTTACCAGTCTTTATGACTGACCCGTTTTATTTCGCCTCCTTTTCTTTCATTTCTCCCCCCCCCCCCCAGGTTCTCAGGGAGGAAACTCTAGCACTTAGTTTCGATTTCGCTTGCTTCCGGTTCAGCTCATGTATGGTTTGATCTTGAGCTATGTTATGGCTACATTTCTGCTTCCTTTGGGGAATTAAGCTACTTTTGATGTTTTAAGTTTATGCTTCTTTATTTACGCAAGACAGAATTTGTTGTGATGGAAAATAATGACCTTGGCTATTTGATGTAAAAGGTTTTGACTCTTTTTGAAAGTAATGAAATTTATCTTTTGATTCTTCCGCTGTTTTATCTATGTTCTGTCTTGTAATATTTCTGTGTTTGTTTACCTCGATAACGCTCCTCCAAAACTAGTGCATTCCCTTGTGAGTGACCATAGCGGAGGTGGGGTGTTACATTTGGTATCAGAGCAGAAGGTTACCAGACTGGGAAAAAGATTTTAAAAACCTTCTAAAACTATTGTCAAAACCGTTTACAAAGAAGCATTTTTCAAGAAAAGTCTTGTTTTGTTTAAAGGCTATTCCCCAAAAGCCATTAGCACTATCCTTTGTTTCCTCGTTTTGAATCTCTTCTTTTCCATTTCAGCATGTCTGGGAATCTTAACTTTCCAGAGGGCGTGCCATTACCTGGCTGGTTCAGGAGGTACTTAGAGGCTAGGGCCAATGATGCAGGCCCAGCAGATATTCCTCCTCCAGCTGCAGCGATTCCTCCTCCTCCGCCCCCTCCTCGTGCAATTGCTTTCTCAAAAATCTGTAAAGATTTTAGGGCCATAGGTGGAAAGGATTTCAAGGGAACTGAATCATTCGTAGAAGCGAGGATCTGGCTCAAAGAAACTAAGGATCTATTCGTTATCTTCGACGTGGACGATAGGCAGAAGGTACAGTTGGCGGTATGGTTGCTCAAAGACGAAGCTTCCTATTGGTGGGAAGTCACTAACGCTGAGAGGCCGGTTGAAACATGGATGGATTTCAGAATGAGGTTCGAAATGAAATTCCTCTCGCAAACTGAACGAAGTCTACAGCTAGAAAAACTCTTATCTCTTAAGCAAGGAAGTATGACGGTCAAGGAGTACGTCAATCAGTTTAATCAGCTGGCTCGGTTTGGACTGGACTTAGTAAATACCCCTCATAAGAAGGCTCTCCGTTTTGTCAGAGGATTGAATGAGCCACTTCACAGCTTGGCCATGACCCACGTACCTGTGGGGGTTACTTATGAAAAGCTAGTAGACATGGCGCTCTTAAATGAAGAAGACAAGAATGCCAAGAAGGAGGTCAAGGCGAATGAGTCTCAAAACAAGAAGGTAAACTCCGAGAAAGGAGGCAAGAACAACAACAACAATAATGATAACAACACACGTGAGAAAAGAAAATGCCACTTCTGTGGTATTGAAGGGCATATAGTCCAGGATTGTAGAAAGAAGAAGATGAAGATGGGAGCATGCTTCCAGTGTGGTGACATTGGACATATCAGCAAGAACTGCCCGAAGAAGCAAGGGCAAGCCCCGCAAGTAGGACCTTCTGGGGGTACGTCTTTAACTTCTTGTCCTAGATGCTTTGTTTTATCTTGCTTATCTTCTCAATCCCATCTTGAGAACCTTAGGTAGAACCCTTTTGGATGTAAACATGTGATTGAAACATGTTATGGTTGATGTTTGCAAATGGCTGCAAGTGGTTGCAAGTGGTTGCTCGTGGTTGCATAACACACATTAGGCACTAGATCGGCTCAGACACATTTTCATATTGCATATGCATGAGTGTTTATACTTGTTTATGAATGAAATTGAATGTGTTATCATATGAATGTTGCATATGGATGGATGTTTGTGCACACATATAGTGTTTATGTGACAAGGACTATTTGCATACATGTTGGATTCATGGCACTAAACATATTTTGCATTAAGAAGATCAATCAGGCCTGATCATTTGCATTAGATAAGGAACATGTACACACACTTTTTGCATATGTTCATATAGCATTAGAAATCTTTTAAGGACAATGGTTGCTTGTGGATGATGGTTGAGTGGGTGGTTGAATGGATTATAGGATGCATTCTTCCTAACTTGAAGATTTCGGGGACGAAATCCTTTAAGGAGGGGAGAATGTAACAACCAGTATTTTAATAACATGTTAAAACCATAAATCAAGGCAGAATTAATTTTTAAAACAAGAATCAAGGGAAACGGGTTGCACCATTGCGTTCGTCTCGAAATTCTGCTTGGAAACGAGTCCGAGTTTTCGAAAATCGGAGTTTCGTATGACCAAGTTATGACCTCTAGAAGTTTCACGAATTTTCAGAATCGAAAATAGCTCAGAAATCCGAATTCAAAATTCAAATTTCGAGTTTCAAAAACGAGTACCCGGGCCGGGAGGGAAAATTCCCGCCCAGGACCCAGGTCGACTGGGTAGTCGACCTGGGTAGGGGCAGGTCGACTACGTTGTCGACCATGTAGTCGACCTGGCCCAAAGTGGGTCGACCACCCAGTCGACCTCCCTGGTGCTGGGTCGAGCCCAGCTCGGCTGTGTTGGTTTGTGGGTGCGTTTTTCGGGCCTGTGACTAAATTTGAGGGTTCAGATCAATTCTAGGGTTAATCCTAAGACCTAAACTAGTTTCCTACTCCTATATAAACAGCCTCATTCTCTTTACACCATTCTTCTCTAACCTAATGCTGCACAAACTCTTGATGAACATGGCTTCTTCTTCTTCCTCTAAATTAAATTAAATTGAAATAAAATGCGAAGATTATTTCTTGAAGACTACGGCTAGGAATTGGGGATTTGCTTCTACAATCAAAGCAAGATTCAACGATTCAACGACAAATTTCTGGACTTGACTTTTGCATCTAATTTTCTTAGACCACGACCTGTAAGTTCCAGTTACTTTTAGATAAAAACTTAATATGGGCATGTTATAAATTGGAATTAATCTATGTATGATTCATATCTATTCTTGTTCATCTTGGATCTTAACTTTTGGTAATATTGCTATGACGTTGAAACTATTGTTGAATGGCCTAAGACTATGTCTATGCCTATAACTGTGAACATAAGACTATGCCTATGCCTATGACTGTGAACATAAGAGTATGCCTATGACTGTGAACATAAGATTATGCCTATGACTGTGAACATAAGATTATGCCTATGCCTATGACTGTGAACATAAGACTATGCCTATGCCTATGACTGTGAACATAAGACTATTGCCTATGACTATGGCAAGGACAATTGTGGCTAATCACCTAAGATTCATGACCATGAGGTTATTGCCTAAGATTATGACTATGAAATTGGATCTAAGCTTGATTTTCTAATCAGACCTATTTTCTTTATTTATCCTTGGATCTTGATTTTGGGGATTTTTCTATTTAAGTTAGATCTATCCATGTTCTTGAAACTAGATTATTATTCAAACCTTTTCATGATCATAATGTTAACAGATTTATATGCTTGCGATGTTTTAGGCAATTTAGTTATGTCATGCCTTGGAATCAAATGTTATATGTGGAATTGAATGATATTGATCTATGTCTGTGGTTCTATTTTATTATCATGTCGAATTGAGAATTAATGAATAAGTCTATTTAGATGTATATGAACTTGGAGTATAACCCATTATGACAAGTTGTGTAGTTTATCATGTTATGCAAGTTTTAGGTTGTAAAATCATATCACATATGTGACCAAATGTTAGATCTACATGTTTATATGTATATGTTAAACCTATGTCATATTTCAAGTTCACACTTATTCATATGTTCGTGATTGATTTGCAAGTTCACATGTATGTAAGTTGATTTAGTCTATGTTGCAAATTCACATATATGTATGTTGATTTAGTCTATGTTGCAAGTTCACACCTATGATATTCATGTTGATTATTTTGCAAGTACACACCTATGGTGTTCATATTGACTATGCCGAGAATGCCAAGTTTACACCTATGTCATGTTTATGTTAATGAATTTCTTTATGCAAATTTTGTGTACGTTAAATTAGGCTAAGTTTTTAGCCTAATATTATATGTCAAAAATCATGCGGACGAAAAATTAGGCTAAGATTGTTAGCCTAATATTTAGACGGGGTAACGTTGGGAAAAATTGGTAATCATAGGAAGCTTGGCATGAAACTTGCCTTGAAACTTGACAAGAAATTAACATGAAACTTGAACATGGGCATGACACTAGAATGAACTTGAAAATGGCCAACTCGAGGTTGGGTTGAGTTTGCAGTGTAATCCTGCCCAGAACCGCCCGGCAAATCCAATGACTGCAAACAATAGGATCCAATGTGGGTAGTTGGTCATATCGCACTTGAAAACCCGAGTTCAGACTGAGTTGTGGTGTAAATCTGCCCGGAACCGCCCGGCATATCCAGTGACCACACCAATAGGTCTGATGTGAGAGGTTGGGGTGCATTAATGAATTAATGCCACATGATAGGGTTAAGTCATGAACATGAAAGACAACACTTAACCAACTTGACACATGATTCGTAGGGTTAAGTCATGAACTTGAATGACAACACTTAACCAACTTGACATGCTAGACTGATAGGGTTTAAGTCACGAATTTAAATGACAACACTTAACCTATTGGACGGAAACCCTAGTTATGCGGTCCATTTCAGCAGTAACCCACTAGATGTATCATGGTACCCTAAAACTAGGCAGGGTGGGGGCACGATTACTGGGCTGATTGTAAGTGACCAGAACGACGGCTGTGTTGGTGCGCCAGTGTAGGTTCAGGCGGGCTATGGTCGTGCACGTGGTCCGGAGTTGAAAAAGCAGGCATTGGGCATCAGTAGTTTTATCTGTGCATGCTTGATTCGTGTCGGGGGTTGGCACCCTAGGGCTTGATACACCCTATGGTGGACCTAGCACAGGTGGCTACATTCGTGATAGGGCCGTATGACACAGACACATGGCGAGCTAGAACTTGTAGGGAGCCGATCGATTAGTGGATCGTTCCGTTGGACCCAGTAATGGGTCATTTCATGATATTGGGCCAAGGGATCACTTCATGGTTAAGATTTGACATGGGTTGAAATACTAGTACAGTCGATGCAGCGAACCTTGAACATGCGATGCTATACTTGATTTATCATGTTATCTTAGTCTATCTTGCCCATCTTGTCATCATCTTTATGTTTACTTTCAGTTTATACATGTCATGTTACCTTTACCTGTTTTTATGCTGAAAGTCACTTAGACTTACAAGTCTTTATGACTGACCCATTTTCTTTCGCTTTATTTTCTTTCGTTTCTCCCCCCCCAGGTTCTCAGGGAGGAAACTCAAGCACTTAGCTTGGATTTCGCTTGCTTCTGGTTCAGCTCATGTATGGTTTGATCTTGAGCTATGTTATGGCTGCATTTCTGCTACCTTTGGGGAATTAAGCTACTTTTGATGTTTTAAGTTTATGCTTCTTTATTTATGCAAGACAAAATTTGTTGTAATGGAAAATAATGACCTTAGCTACTTGATGTAAAAGGTTTTGACTCTTTTTGAAAGTAATGAAATATATCTTTTGATTCTTCCGCTGTTTTATTTATTTTCTGTCTTGTAATATTTCTGTGTTTATTTACCTCGATAACGCTCCTCCAAAACTAGTGCATTCCCTTGTGAGTGACCCAATCGGAGGTGGGGTGTTACACCGGTCTTCAATCTTTAAAATACCCGAATCTGGGTGAATTCGGCTCTTCGTTAATACCGGAAGATTTCCCGGTCTTCAATCTTTAAAATACCCGAATCTGGGTGGATTCGGCTCTTCATTAATACCGGAAGGGTTCCAGGTCCTCTCTAAAATATCCGAATCTGGGTGGATTCGGCTCTTCGTTAATACCGGAAGGGTTGCCGGTCTTCCGTCTTGGAATCTCCGAATCTGGGTAAGATTCAACTCTTCATTATTATTACTGGAAGTAATTTCCGGCCATCTGTTTGTATCGATGCCCGAGTTTGGGTCAATTAATTTCTCCACAAACGCTGAAAATGGGTCTCTTTGCCAGGATCCATGATGTAATCCAATATTGAAAAACAACTCGTGAATAAATAAGAAAGAGCTTGGAAAGAGAAGCTTGACTTGGAAAGTCGAAGACACCCCTTCACTAAGAGGGGAAAATGTTAATACCAAAATCATCTTAGCATAAGATGGTAGTGAAGGGATGCTGAATGAATATAAGTATGGAAGGAAGAACCCAAGAGCGACATAGACCAGCACCCCTTAGGAAGAAAAGAGCTCAAGACCCATAGAACGACAACAAAGTTAACCCAGCATGGTCCATCCGACGGGGACTACCCAAAAGAGGGTTCCGTGATGAAAAGTAATCTAAGACAAGGATCAGGAAAGAAGAAAGCATAGACTCCACTTATAGAAACCCCAAAGGATTATCGGGATCAACCCACTTAACGCCGACACGCCAGAGGAAGAGGAGCATCGGACCAGTATGTAAAGATTGTCCAGGGCCGACTTTCGAGAATCGACTTCACAAGTAACAGAAATATCACAGGAAGCCACCTCCTGGAGAACCAAACCATCTCAAAAGTTCCACCGAAAGGCTAAACCAAGACCCAAGCGGGGATACAGGCTACCCGTACTAATCCACCTAGTACCTAAACCGGCACGGTTTCGAACCGGCAGGTATCTACGTACATCATAAGGGCAAGCTCCTCTAAGTACTCACGATAAAGCTGAAAGCCTACATTCAAAAGCTTATGTCTGAGGGCCAACACCCAGAAGATGCTAATGGGGGTCCAAACATCATCGGCGAGACGCCACGACAAAAAATCCGTATCAGTCTTAGGGAAGCCCAAGTTGTCTGGAAACTTCACTTCGAAAACCGTAATCGGCACCACCAGGATAACCTAGAGCCAAATGCCCGAGACCAGGAGAAAAAGCGGCCAACAGAGGCCTATGCAGGCCCAGTAGCCTATCAATGAAAGGACCCCGTATTCTCTATAAAATGGACCCCAAGAGTCACATAACTGGGGGACGAACTTTTTATTCCTCAATTCAGTTATTTCTCTCCTAGAGAAGAGCAAATACAATTCTTGTAATACATCAACAATTTATGAATGGAGAATTTCCGGGTCTTAAGCATCTTGCGATTTGATAATCTTTTATGCCCTAATGATAAACAGGGAGTTAGCACTAACCTTACTGATGAGAAGACCAATCAGGACACCCTAACGATAGAGAAGGAGCTTTGTAGAAATATGAAGTCTCCTTCCCCTCGCTTCGAGGGTTTGCCATAATTGATCGACACTCTCACGATGAGCCTAACATTTCCTGACCCTTGGGAAAGGAGGGTATATGTGGGTTCATACTTGATCTCCAACGTGATTCTGACCCCTCTCTTGTGTTGGTCCGAGGTGGAAAAATCACTGAAGTTAATGAACATCATAGTACCTTCTTTCCCAAGCTCGGGGGAAGCGTTAGCCTGTTTTCCTCTTATTACAGTACATCGAGCCACCTTCATAATTTAGGAAGCCATTAATTCCACAAATCCTAGTAATATCAAGCTAGACAACCTTCCCAAAGTCAATTCGGAATACCATCACGCAATATGTGCGATATCCATCCTTTGGGCGCAAGATAATCAATCATTAGAGTCGAAATTTTGATGCCCAGGGGAAGGCAGTCTAGTTAGATTTGCAGGTCTCAGAGTGTGTTTCGATAACTATGAGTCATGGCGATGTCAAATCCCATGAACATATGCCCTATGCATTATAATCTGGGTGTTAACAAAAAATATCGTTAACACTAACTTCTTTATCAAATCCAGTTACAAAAATCCCTTCTACCCATTTTCCTCTCTGAAAATCTCATTTCAATTCCATTTATTTCACTTAATTCCATTTATTTCACTTAATTCCATTTTTAAGTAACGCTAATTTAAACTCAACGTTTTAGCTTCACACCCCTTTTATAAACCTTGTTTATAATACTTAGGTTTAATATAAAACCCTTTTTATCTCAATTTTCTTTTCACTTAACTTAAATATTAAGTAAACATTTATTTTTAGCTATCATATTTGCTTAAAATCTCTTTTATAACAGTTTATAAAACTCGGGGTTTCAATATAAAAATCGTTTATAAACTCCTTTCAAAATTCAAGTATATTTCGTTTCAAACACGATTACTTACTTAAATGAATTTCATTAAAAAGTCATCACTTAAATTATTATTAATTAAAATAATAATTTACTTCATCATCAACTACCATAGAAGTAGTTAATTTTTTTATTAATTAAAAATAAAATAGTTGATTTATTTAAAAGATTATTAAAATAATAATTAATTTTATTTAAGAATTTTCTTTAAAACCAATTAAATAAAAGATTGCTCAATCCTTTTAGAAACCACATTAAGTTTCAACAACTATTTTCAAAAACTATTTCTATTAAATTAATTGACAACAAACTAATTTAGTAATCAATTCTTGTTAAAGCAGTTGACTTAGTCAACTCAAAACATGGTTAACTCGCTAACCAAATTCCAATTAGTCATTCCTTTAAATTAATTAATAATATAATTAATCTAAATAATCCCATTTAATTTTCTCTCGGAAATAATTAATCCAACTCTAAACCCTTAGGTTAATTTCTACTCACTTGCTTATAAATCTTATTAACATAAGAATTTAAAAATCAGTCTATAATTATTTATAAATTTAAATAAATATTGATTTCTCTTTAAATAAATCTTTTATTAAAATTAATTTATACAAAATAGATTTCAAAATCTATCTTATAAAAATAAATTCTATAACTTCATTACTGTTAGTTCACCTGACGGTGGTATATCAACCTTTATAAAACGATGTATTTTTAGGCCATCTGCTGCCAAATTCTCAACCAATACTACCCATTGGTTAAAATCATAACAATCATTGAATTTCAATTCAACGATCAACAACCAAATCAATCATTTAATCAGATTGATTAAATAGTTCATATAATTGTAATATGAAAATAAAAATAAATCAGAGGAATCTCATTGGATCCCTCCAACCTGTTTTTCCCTGCATTCAAATAGGTTATCTCAAATAAAACCATCCATTCAATGCAACAATATATTTATCATTGTCAACTCGATAGACAGAAATGAAAAGTTCAACTAATAGTTTAAATAATCAACCAACAACTGCAATCCAAACATTCAACTACAAATTTTACACGTTTATATTATTATAAACGTTAACAAAAAGGTAAGTTACCTTAATTGGTTACAATTGTTAAAAATAACGATTGATTTCAATTAAATTAAACAAACATTTAATTTAATCAGTTCAGTCAATATATAAATATATTTTTAGTAATCATCCAACAATAAACAACCATAGCACACAAATATTAAACCCGACATATATAAAATATAAGTGGGACAAATTGGGTGAGTTATACTCACTTTTATTTCATTTATCGTTATAGCGGTTCGGTTATAGTTAAATTAAAAGGTGTTTAATTTAACTATAAATTTAAGTTGCTTCTGGCTCTGTCCAAGCCAGTTCCAGAATGTATCTGATACGATCCCAGCCTAGCTTGTTTCGTCCAATTTTGGTCATGGAATAAAAAGTTGTTAACGTTTTAATATATTCGATTTAATTAAAACAATTAGTTTCCTTAATTATATAATTAACTTCTAATTACTTTATTTAATCATTTCTCAGGCCTGAATGTTATTTTCTTCCTTTGTTTCCATATTCCAACCATATACCATGCTCACCCGACTTCAACACCCACCGCACCATCCTCCCACCGTCAGTGGCCGATCAACCTACGCCAGAACCCGCGTCTCATTGTTGCCGACTTACAACCCAAGCGCCGCCACTCCAGACTATGCCCTTTGCTTGCAAGGACCTACGAACCGCCAGTGCTTCTCAGCACAACCCAGGCCACCATGATACTAAAAAACGCATCACTATCGTTGGTTTCATAGATCTTAACGTGCTCGTTAAGTTTATTGTTGAAAGAATTTGGCTTAGGTGAATCGATTTCGTGATTTTTGAGGAGGAAGCTCGGAGATTTTCGGCCATTCGTTTATAATGTCGCATCTGGTTAAAAGTTTGACAACGGGAAAGGAAATTTTTAGGGTTAACGTATGGTGGGTATTTATATGGGCAGGGTTATATTATAATAATATTTGATGTAACCTAAGGCTGAAGTAATATGTTAAAACAAGCACCTACAACCTCCGATCGAACTGAAGGCATAAAATAATATTTCGGACATGATGGAACTGGTTTCGTCGAATTCAGAGATTGTTTGTAAAAAAATCTGTTATAATTCACAACGTGAATCGACACGCATTTAAATTTGGCATGATCACAAAATAGATCCAATTGACTTCAAACTTGAAATCCTACAGTAATTAATTACTACGGATTTAATAAAATTAGTTTCGTTGAAATCCGAGTTCGTGGAAAAAATGACTATTCTTTAGTTCCATATTAAATTGAATAAAAGATTAAGCAAAAAATCTAAGCATTTACTATTCGTACAATCAAACGGTAAGTCTGATCAATACGAAAATCAAAATCCTATAATAACATACTAATACAGATCCAACAACACAAGTTTCGTCGCATTCTAGGACTGTACTCCTAGATTTTTGATATTTTATACGCAAAACGACGATATTTTTGACACCTAATTATCCGATCTCTAAAAATAACGAACTATACCTATCTTGACTCTAAACATCAATATGAAATCAACAAAATTGGTTTTCCGTCTTAATTCGATCGTTATCTCAAATTATCTATAATTTTCTTTCAATCAAACTAAATTTATTAAATTACTCTCTATGGTTTATAAACGATTCCAAAGCGACTTTCTAAAATTTTGATTTGGACATAACTCAAAATCTATAATATAATATCTCCAATTTTCTCTTTTATTAGAAAACTATAATCAAATAGATTCGGATGATTTTTGTTTCAAAGAATTCCGACTTATATTGAATTATGTATATTCAATTAAAGTTCAAAATGTAATATTACAAACTACCATGACGCTACGAGCTCGTTTATAATTTAAATATAAATTATACGTTCAAATGTCGTTAATAAATGAATTCTATATTATAAATCCAAATCTAAACTTATGCAAGTCATTTTATAATTCCAATTCATACCTTCTTGCAAATCCAACTACTTCCGACTATTTTAGTATTAGATTTATTATTTTACTATTCAAATGGAATTTAAATATTGAAAATCACTGAATTCAAGTTATTTAAATTCCAAATCAGCATTTATAACAATTTAAATGTTTAAAATTAACGACTAAAAATCTAGGACGTTACAGAATATGAAGTTGTTGTTTGATGAATTATACCATTTTCTGCACAAAAGTGTTCAAATGGTAATTCATATTCTCCACCTCGATCAGATCTCAATATCGTGATCTGTTTATTTTAATAATTTTATACTTCAGCCTTATAGTTTGTAAACATTGTAATTGCTTCATATTTACTATTTAAAAGATATACATAGCAATATCGTGTATAATCATCAATAAAAGTGATAAAGCACTTTTTCCTACCTTTTGTAGGTAAAGATTTAAAATCACATAAACCAGTATGAACCGAACCTTGTGGGTCGATTACTTCTATCAATAGTATGAAATGGTTTTTTGGTCATTTCTGCTTTTACATACGTCTCACATTTGTTGTTTTTATCTACTTAGAATTTAGGAATTAATTCTAAGTTTGCTAAATATTTCATTTTTCAGAAATTTATGTGTTTTAATCTATCATGCTATAATGAAATTTCCTGCTCAACCAAATAATAAACTTCATTTTTATTAACAACATTACCATAATACATAGTTTTATTGCCGACTACGACTAGATAATTGCCTTAAACTGACCATCATATAAATACCCCTTTCCTATGTACATTCCAGCCTTGGATGGAACAATCTTATCTGACTTGAAGACCATTTTGAATTCTTACTTCGGCAATATTAAAGCAGAAATGAGATTCTTACGTATGTCAGGAACATGAAGCACATCATTCAACTTAACAATTTTTCCAAAAGTGAACTTGAGGACAACTACCACTGCCATCGATCATGAAAACTGCAGAATTACCCATATTGATTTTTTTTTCCTTCCTGATCGACCTTCTTATATGTAGAAAACATGGATTTTGTAGAACAAACATGACAAGTAGCACCTCTGTCTACCCATCACTATGTAGGGTTCCGAACAAAATTGCATTCAGATATAACTGCATAATAGTTGGACACATCTACTTTCATGTTATCTACAGTATTTGCCTCTGAGTTTCATTCCTTCTTGTTTCTACAATCTCTCAAATATGTGTCCTCTTTTTCCTCAAATCCCACAGTCGTCATTGAACTTCTTACTTTGTTTGCGGTCCTTGGGATTGTTTTCAAGAGCTTTTCACTTTTTCGCGAAATTCTTCTTTTTATTTTTGTTGACATATCCTTTGGTCTTTTGACCTTTCAGCCACAAATGTCTCCTCCTTTTGTTTCGTAACTCCGTGGTTATCTACTTCATTCTTTAGTCCGACTATGAGGTCCTGCAAAGAGATTTCCTTCTTTTATGCTTTAGATAATCACGGTAGTCTATCCATGATGAATGTAATTTCCATGTTATGGCTTCAACTAGAAAGAACTCTCCAACTTTATTGTCTTCTGCTTTGAGTTCATGAATGATAATTTAAAGTTTTGCAGTTTAGTCACATATTTAAAATCTACCATCTTGTAGTCCATGAATTTGTCTATAATAAATACTTTAAACTAACATCCTACGTCTTGTACATTATGGCAAGTGCATTTCAAAGGACCTTTGTTGTCTTTAGAGACTGATACACTTTGTACAACATCTTATCCAGACAGTTTAGTATATAATGTCTGCACAGGAAGTCTAAATGGTTCCATGTTTCAACAACAATGATTGCATCATTGTTTGTTTCCTTGCCTGGTGTAGGTATTGGTTCTTCTTCCTCGAGATACCGCTGCAGACCGAGTATGGTGAGATGAAACAACATCTGGCTCTACCATGTCTGAAAATCATCATCTCCTTTAAAAGGATTATGCATGTTGTAAGTAGCACTCTTGTTTGAAATTTGTTCCGTTGCCATTTCTTTTTGCATGAAGGGCGGTTCACGAAATGTAAAACAGATGAACCTGACTTTAATGCACAACTGAAAAGTCTAAAAACAAAGTAATTTAGGCACCAACAGTCTGTCAAAACAAAATAAAAGTTTCAAGATTGCTGGTTGTATATATGTAACAGAAATTGTCATAGATATAATACAGGAAAATGAATTGCAAATCGTTTGCAAAACTCATACTACTATGATGTAGAAAGACGTCTGCAAATTCCTTTGTAAAACCGTATCTGTTTGCAAAGACTTTGCAAAACCCTATGCTTATGTAAAAGTAGGTAATAGAACAATAAGAGAAGAAAACAGAGTAATCAAAGGGTGATGGAGATTCTAAGGCTTGCCTTAGTAATCTACTAAAAACTTTTATTTGCAAAGTATTTCAAGCTACAACAGAATCTATCCAATCGTGATTGTAATGAGTATATCTACCATGTTAAAAATGATAACAAATATTTTTTAGAAAAGGAAGAAAAAGATTGAAATCTGAATCTACAGAGTTTTTTTAATTTGTTCGAGGGGTAAACCGACCGAAGTCGTAAAACCCTCCTAGTGCACCTAGCATGGTTCGTGGGTACCACATAAATAATTGATCTTAGCGTATGCTCATGATAAACCCTTAGCATGTCATTTCGGGTACCACAAAGAATGTGATCAGTATCCTCCGTTTTTTATAGTAGTTTGTATCTCACCGGGTCGCACCCGCTACTGTCCACCAAAGATTGAGAACGTTCGTTTTAATGTCGCATTTCTTCAGAAAAATACTCCAAAAAACCATGTTTTTCGAGTAAAAATAAGATATCACATTATATCCAAACCCGAGCCTGATTCGATACGATACGAGCAGGCGACGTGCATGTATGTTTAATCATGAGATTTAGATCCTCCCCTTAAGTATTGAGAATTTAGTATATATTCACGGTTCATCTTAAATTTGACAATGTGAAACAAACATATACTTTATTCACATTTAAAATTACGTACTGCATGTCAATTTATGTTCGAATCACGCTATACAAGTTTCAAACCTGGGAACCAATAAACTTCTAGTGAGAAGATACTGGCTGCATGCATTAAGTTACTCTCATAATCTCTGCAAAAACCCTGCCATACAAACCATGTGGTCGTGATAAAATTTGCTTAAGATCTATGTATACGATTCTTCTTTTTCTTTCTCTCTATCAAATTATTCAACTAAAAAAGACAACAAAGAACACTGAATATGTGGACCTTGCTAGTCATCTCCTTTCATCTATTACACTGTGGTATAAGAACTGTGACCTACAAACAAGCAACACTTAACCTGCATATTCTATTCTAAAAAAAAAATTGCCACTACCTCGTGCTTGCCTACTTCAGAATCAATAAAAGAAAATCCAGTTAAGAGTATATGCGATCAACTGTGTATTCATCGGTAGTTGCAACAATGGGCTGCACCTCCTAACAATTTATCCCATAGGCAACTCATTTGCTTCGGAGACTGATAATGTGCTGTGTAGTAATTTGGTATACAGCCAAATTGACAAAATTTCCAACTGTGAATGTATCTAACTTCATGTGAAAGGTTGAACTCCTCTACCCACATGCCCATGCTTACATCTTCCATTTTGAATATCTGAAAAGTGAAATTGACTGGTTAATCTTTGATGTACTTCATAGATCTATTCATGTTACAAATAATATTTCAAATTCGTACTCTTTTTTCTTACTTATTTTATACTCACCTGTAAGCTTTGATTAGCATGTTTGGAAACTATGAAGTGTGCAATGTCGCTTGAGATTATGTACCCTGGCCCATTAGCATAGGGAGGATATACCGGATCTGGCCATTCCTACAATTTCACAGAATATTACAAGGTAAACATACCATCGAATCAAATAAATAGAGATTGTGCAACTTAATCGATATAGAAGCAATCATAGAGGATTCTATGTCCGCGAGAATTACAGCGGAATTTCCGAATTTCCGAATTTCCGAAATGGAACCGAAATTAAGAAATTTCCTAATGACAGGAACAGAAATGGAAAGCGGAAATTTAAATCTTTGTTCTAACTCAAGATCAAATGGTAGCTTTAAAGCAACCACTCATGGCAGACTATTTAGAAGAAGAACAATATAACTAACCTCATGTGTGACAGCCCATTTTCCATTTCTGAGGGGCCTGTGCTTGAGATTGATATTGCCCAGGTAAAGAGATTTATTACTTGCTGCCAAGTTACTAATTTCCCTTAAAATAACATCCACTCTAACGAATGTATCATCATCGCATTTCATAATATATTCAGCAGTGACATTGCTTGCCTGTATAATTAATACAATAATTGTTAACTATACCAAGGAGATAACCAAGACTTAAGTTTTTGGGGGGAAACATCAACCTGTTTATAATGTTAATAGGTATATATTTCTTGATGAATATGTCAAAAGGATTTGAATACAATAAGAGTAGTTCACGAGTTTATCCGTTGCAAATAAATAACTAAATATATAAACGACAGAAATTTGCATAACTCACCCCATATTCACAGATAGCTATGGTTTTAAGAACCACGAGCTCATAGTGATCTATAAATGGCAAAATAATAACATCTCCAAAATATTCTGCTTCCTTCATCAGCAACGCATTCGCCTCCGTCTTTTGACCCTACACAAATAAGCACTTTTGATAATGGTGAGTTTAATTGGCAGAAATATTATTATGGTAAAAATTGTTGTATGTAAAAACAGAAAAACAATCATTATTGACTTTTTGTTGTTGTTGACTACAAATATTATTTAGTCAATGGTGTGTTCCTATTCAACTAGAGCATGTTATAGGTCTTATTACAGTATGGAGGAAATTAAAAAAAAAAAAAAAAAAAAAAAAAAATCCAACTAATAGAGAACGTATTAATACTTCATAGGTCCTTTCACTTTGCGTGCGCCAATCCAAGCAGCAGTGCAACACTTGGACGACGAGCAGAATCCCCGGTAGCAAGCCATTGGAATGGGCTTCGCCCCACTGAAAAATTAATTTAGTGTCGCTGCGACCCAATTGACCACGTATGAGAAATTAAACTGATAAGAACAGATACTACACTCGATCTTAGCCAAAAGCCCGAGAAAGGTTTCGGTTTCGTTTGGTTTCAAAATGAATTTTGATTTTTTATTTTTTTTAGTTTGTATGAGAAGAGTGACCGAGGATGAAAGAACATACAGAA
The DNA here is from genome assembly GCA_030737875.1 of Allium sativum. Taxonomy (NCBI): domain Eukaryota; kingdom Viridiplantae; phylum Streptophyta; class Magnoliopsida; order Asparagales; family Amaryllidaceae; genus Allium; species Allium sativum. The sequence goes on from CM060925.1 coordinate 236,736,371, forward strand.
GGAAACGAGTAAAAGATTTTCATAACTCCGAAAAGATGAGAAATAAAAAAAGTTTGTTTTCAATAATATGACCTTCCTCCTCCTCTTTTGCCTTTCCTCGTCACTGCGCCCTACCCATATTTCATGCCATTTGAATTACAAATTAAAAACAGAAAACTCAAAATTCATTTTGGAGCCAAACAGGCCCTTCACTTTTCATGTATTGCTGCTGCTGTTATAACTATTACTGTTTTCTATTAATATGCTCTCTAAAGAGAAGCCATTGCCAAAACGTGATGCTAAATCCAGTAATGATCAAGAGATAATTTTATTCCACTTTTCCTACTTAGCATTCAACCAGTTTCTATGTAGTATTAGCCATAATTTTGCGGAGAAAAAACAAGAACCCTTCCTACATTGTGATATTAGCAACATGTATTTCCGACTTAGTCTTCATCCCCACAATTTATTTTACCACCATATCCACTTGTCAATTTAAATCCGAAATGATTTATTTTTTCTTTTCATTCTTTTCCTTGTTCCTATTAAAACAGTGTGGCCATTATGAGAAATTTTGATCAGGTTTGAGCTATGAAAGATGAATCGGAAGGTTGCTTTATTTGACTAAAACTAAAGTATCATGTCTGGAAAAGAAAAAGGGGAAAAGCAAAGAGGAGAAATACACTAATTTTATAACATATGGATAAACTGGTCATAATAAAATTGGGCAGGAATGTGCAACGTTTTAAAAATATAGCCTGTTTTATGCTTGAGCATGTGCAAATTTAAAAAGAAAGATAATTGATTAGCTACATAAATTTTATGATACCACTAAATGTCATGATAACATAAAATTTTTGTGAGAACTGTTCCAATAAAATTAAAGAGTACAAACTACAAACAATGTTTTTTAAATAATAATGATGATGATATGCAATAATGAAATGCTTACCAATGCAACAAAAAATCGAGCAACTACGTATGAAGATTTGATATCTGGATACTGCATCCAAGATTTTCTGACAGCCATGCGCTCAGAAAAGTGACTAGGAGCAGACAAAATACCAATGAAAAGATAGACAGAATCCTCCAGAATAGGAGGCGACTTCCATTTTTCTGACATTTCCAAAACATTCTGAATTGAAAAGCTGGGGTGAGATGTTGGGAGAGAGGTAGCATATACAGAGTTCACTTGCACTTTCCCATTTATTACTAAACCAGTTGCTTCTTCAAGTGTAAATCTCTAAAACAAAGACAAAAAAACAAAAAAATCTTTAAACTTGTGTTAACCTTTATTGCAAGATCTTAGTAGTTCAGAAGACTTATTACTGTACATACTGGTCGATACGGAAATGAAGTTATATGACGACCTCCAACATAAACGTGATATCCTTCCATCCCAGCTCGAATGGTCATGACAAATACCTTCCCTTTTTCAAAAGGAAATGGCCATGTCATTTCTGGCTTCCTGGGTCGACCTATGAATCGATTTAACCATGAAGTTGACTTGGGTTCCTTCAGTTCAGTCATATTGTCATGTATCCATTTTTCGCATTTGCTGTACCCATCAACTGTTGAAAACGAAAATTTAAGTTTGTGAGCTAGTTATGTTAGTATGGAAACAACTTATCGTAGTTATTTCTTCCACGTTACCTTAGTAAATGGATTCATTTTTGCACAGATACGTTTAACCTGTTACATTCCTAAATTGAAGGCATTATCATTTTCAGGCAAGATGGAAGTTTGATTTGTTTCGTTATGGGAAGGGGAGGGGCCCACTTTGGGAGATTTGATAGACCATTTATTTTACATGCAACTTTGCCTAAATCAATTTAAAGCCTAATGCATACAGCTTAGTTGCTTAGTATGAAGTTCTTTTGTTAAACAAGGTCCAACTGAGAATTGGATCTGCTTGATTAGAGAAACATAACCATGTTAAACATAAAAGTGTTCTCATCAGGCATTGTGGAGGCGCCTCTCCAATTCTGGATTCAGAAAAGTTCGCAGGTAGTTTGCAATTGCTAGTCCATCTCAAAGAACGATGTTCTGATGTCATATACTAAAATGAAAAGCATGTGAATGATATTACTGGAAACGTGTTAAAAGTAAATTATGTTGTTGTTATTTTCTTTAACTCTATGTTTTCCATTTATTGTGTTCAAACTTCAAAATTATAACAACTATTAGTGTGATATACATTTGCCATATCTTAGCGTCAACTGTCACGTCATACAAGCTATGATGCTTGAAGATACTCAAACCCATCAAAATAAACGTTTAGCACAAGTGAGCATATGATGGAGAAGGTTATCCGTATTACTTTATGTACTAAGTTGCCAATTAACAAAAGGTTTTGCAATAAAGGATAAATATGCTACTGTGTCATGTTTATTTGACAATGTCCAAAGAAGTACGGATAACGACCCCGTCATCCACTTACCCCCAAACTAGTTGAACATTTTTTAGAGTGAAGAAAGCATTTACCACTCAATTGCTATTTACTGAATGACTAGTTTGTAATAGCGTAGCAAGTGGTTGTATAAACATTCACTTGCACTTCAAGCAAAGACTTCTAGTCACCAACCCCTTCTAACCATAATTCTTGCAGGGTTCGGTGATTGAAACTTGCAATTTAAAGCCTTTTTCTTTTCACATATACACATTGTTGAAAAGTAGACAACATAAATAATAACATACCCGTCTCATCATCCTCATCAGACTCCAATCCTTCACATCGCAATGAAGTGCCCCATCGCATCCTATAACACGTATTAACCTCAATAACTGGCTTCCCACTCCAATCTCCCTTCAATCTTGGATTGAAATGCAGAATTTTAGGTGCATCCTCCGCATTAGAACCTCTTAATCCTAACAGCTCCACTACAAACTGTGACTTATTATCAGCTTTACCACCCTTTTCAACTACACCAACCAAAGTAATGCTAGAACCCACTTCTAACCCACAGTCAAATCTCAATATCTCGTCTTTTGACAGCTTCCCACTTTTGGTTACATGGTCCGAACAAGTTTTATTCTTTTCCTTACCAATCGACTCCTTTCCATCGAATTTGTATCCCTTTACCTCTTCCCACGCTTTCGCGCCCAAGACATAGGCGTTGTTGGCCATGGATTCGAGGGACGTACGGTTACCTCCCCATTTTCGGTGGCGAAGATGGATGGAAGAGGCAGCCGAGAGGCTCTTGTAGTCGATACGGGGTTTATATTGCTTCCGATCCGGAAGCGGATCCGAATTCGAAACCGACCGGAGCAAATAGAGGGACTTGAACGCGATGAAGAGAAAGTAGGAGGAGGTGATTACGATTAGGAATAGATGATGAGGCTTGCATTTACGAGGGTTTTGGTTTCTGAAATTCATTGATTCTACGGATTTTGTTTTCTTCATTTTGAAAATTCCAAATAAAATTTAGGAAGTTAGCGATCAACAAGTGACAGGAGTGTGTGGTTGTAAGATTTGGTGTTCGATGAAGGTTTATTGATCAATTATTCTAAACAAAGAATCAGTGCAAGTTTGTATGAAACTGTTTATTAATGTAGGTTAATTAATGTAGTTCTATTAAACACACGATCTGTGCCCTTATTTAAGTTTGCATGAAACTGTTAATTAATGTTTTATTATTCCAAATTAGAGGATCTATGTCTTTATCTAAGTTTGTATGAAACTATTGATTAAATGTTGTTTTATTATGTAAATGTTAAATTTAAGATACTACCATTCACATCCCAGTTTAGACTTCCGACCACCTTCCTAAATTTGATACAAATGATTATTTTTTATACTCTTCCGGCCCACCATATATTATTCCATCACTCGGTTATTCACCACCGTATTTCTCTTAAGAAAAACACATACTTCTCTACAATTTCATACCTTAAACCTAACAAAAGCTAATATTCTTTTGCACCTAATAGAGATGGAAGATAAAGATAAAAAAGATATTAAAATTGCTCGATTTTTATTGTTTCCTATTATGTTATAGAATATGTTGTTATGATTTTTTTTTTTAATGGATAGGGTTTCCATTGCGTTTTAGGATTTTTTTTCGGCTTCATTGGAAATTTAAAATTTGAAGAACATTAAATTTGACAACGCTGTAATAGATAATGGCAATGAAAGTTTTGACTTGTAGGGTTTTTATACGTATAATTTATGTATCTTCTTTTACAAATTGATACATTAACTTTTTTTGTCATTTGATAGACGGAGTATTTGAATAATGATAAATTTGACGATAAACATGATGGTTGTAATAACTGACACAAGATATTCGATCATATGACTCAAAAAACATAAATGTTGATTTGACGAATCATTTCACAATCGACGAAGTAAGTACTCATTTATAAAAGAGTAAATTAGGCATAAGGACAAAATTATTTAAAATTTAAATCTCTAAGCCGCAACTTTTGTTAATTGGGCTGAAGGACCCGCGGACCAAAAAAAAAAAAAAAAAAACTCCCACGTTACCATTTCATTCCTTCAGTTAGTCGTCTTCAGTTAGGGCTTTCCATCAAATTTCAAATCGAGAAAACAGGAGATAGATATAAATCAAAAGAAACTGTATTCCTATGATGCAAACTCATCGCTTAAGGTCATCGTCGTCATCGTCAGATCAATCGCCAATGCAAACTCGTCGCTTAAGATCATCGTCGTCGTCAGAACCATCGCCAAATTCGCCACCAAAAAAAGCAAATAGGGTTGTTTCTTCGTGATTATCACTATCAGGTATAAAGGCGAAAAAGACGATGGAGAAGGAGAAGGATAAACGAGATCAGGTATAACAGACAAAACTAAACATAAATAGTTAAATTGACTGTATATGTAGTTTTAAATTCTGTGTTGTTTATTTGGGCAAAATTAACACAAATATATTATAAAACGATTCATTAATTATGCATTGATTTGTAGTGCAAAATATGCTAGGATAATTAAGTGCAGAATATTCTAGATAAGTTTAAAACACAAAATGTCAGGTTATCCTAGCACTACAGCAAGCGGCCGAGCCCTTGAAAATTTTGCGAAAATACTAGGTTAACCTGCCATTACATGGCATGACCAAGTCGTTAACCAGCATATGTAAATGACAGGTTAACCTAGCACTATAATGAGTGGCCGAGCCCTTAAAAATTTTACGAAAATGCCAGATTAACCTGTCATTACATGGCATGACTAAGCCCTTAACCGACATATGTAAATGACAGGTTATCCTAGCACTACAGCGAGCGGCTGAGCCCTTGAAAATTTTACGAAAATGCTAGATTAACCTGTCATTACATGGCATGACCGAGCCGTTAACCAGCATATGTAAATGATAGGTTATCCTAGCACTACAGCGAGTGACCGAGCACTTGAAAATTTTACGAAAATGCTAGGTTAACTTGCCATTACATGGCATAACCGAGCCGTTAACCAGCATATGTAAATGACAGGTTAACCTAGTACTACAGCGAGTGGCCGAGCCCTTGAAAATTTTGTGAAAATGCTAGATTAACCTGTCGTTACATGGCATGACCGAGCCCTTAACAGACATATGTAAATGACAGGTTAACCTAGCACTATAGCGAGTGGTTGAGCACTTGAAAATTTTACGAAAATGCTAGGTTAAACTGCCATTACATGGCATGACCGAGCCTTTAACCGGCATATGTAAATGACAGGTTAATCTAGCACTACTGTGAGTGGACGAGCACTTGAAAATTTTACGAAAATGCTAGGTTAACCTGCCATTACATGGCATGACTGAGCCGTTAACCGGCATATGTGAATGACAGGTTAACCTAGCACTACAGCGAGTGGCCAAGCCCTTGAAAATTTTACGAAAATGCTAGATTAACCTATCATTACATGGCATGACCAAGCCCTTAACCGGCTATGTAAATGACAGGTTAACCTAGCACTACAGTGAGTGGCCGAGCCCTTGAAAATTTTGCGAAAATGCTTGATTAACCTGTCATAACATGGCATGATCGAGCCCTTAACTGACATATGTAAATTATAGGTTAACCTAGCAATACAGCGAGTGGCCGAGCCCTTGAAAATTTTGCGAAATTGCTAGATTAACCTGCCATTACATGGCATGACCGAGCCCTTAACCGACATATGTAAATGATAGGCTAACCTAGCACTACAGCGAGTGGCCGAGCCCTTGAAAATTTTACGAAAATGCTGGATTAACCTGTTATTACACGGCATGACCGAGCCGTTAACTAGCATATGTAAATGACAGGTTAACCTAGCACTACAGCGAGTGGCCGAGCCCTTAAAATTTTTGCGGAAATGCTAGATTAACCTGCCATTACATGGCATGACCGAGCCATTAAACGGCATATGTAAAAGACAGGTTATCCTAGCACTACAGCGAGTGGGCAAGCCCTTGAAAATTTTACGAAAATGCTGGATTAACTTGTCATTATATGGCATGACCAAGCCCTTAACCGGCATATGTAAATGATAGGTTAACCTAGCACTATAGCTAGTGACCGAGCCCTTGAAAATTTTGCGAAATGCTAGATTAACCTGTCATTATATGGCATGACCGAGCCCTTAACTGGAATATGTAAATGACAGGTTATCCTAGCACTACAGCGAGCGGCCGAGCCCTTAAAAATTTTGCGAAAATGCTAGATTAACTTGTCATTACATGGCATGAGCGAGCCCTTAACCGACATATGTAAATGACAGGTTAAACTAGCACTACAGCGAGTGGCCGAGCCCTTGAAAATTTTACGAAAATGCGAGATTAACTTGTTATTACATGGCATGACCGAGCCGTTAACCGGCATATGTAAATGACAGGTTAACCTAGCACTACAGCGAGTGGCCAAACCCTTGAAAATTTTGTGCAAATGCTAGATTAACCTGTCATTACATGCCATGACCGAGCCCTTAACCGACATATGTAAATGACAGGTTAACCTAGCACTACAGCGAGTGGCCGAGCCCTTGAAAATTTTACGAAAATGCTAGATTAACCTGTCATTACATGGCATAACCGAGTCGTTAACCAGCATATGTAAATGACAGGTTAACCTAGTACTACAGCGAGTGGCCGAGCCCTTGAAAATTTTGTGAAAATGCTAGATTAACCTGTCGTTACATGGCATGACCGAGCCCTTAACAGACATATGTAAATGACAGGTTAACCTAGCACTATAGCGAGTGGTTGAGCACTTGAAAATTTTATGAAAATGCTAGGTTAACCTGCCATTACATGGCAGGACCGAGCCTTTAACCGGCATATGTAAATGACAGGTTAATCTAGCACTACAGTGAGTGGCCGAGCAATTGAAAATTTTACGAAAATGCTAGGTTAACCTGCCATTACATGGCATGACTGAGCTGTTAACCGGCATATGTGAGTGACAGGTTAACCTAGCACTACAGCGAGTGGCCAAGCCCTTGAAAATTGTAACACCCCGAATTTTCAGTTAACATTAAATTAACAAATTAAAGTATACTAATTCAAAATGAAGGAAATAAGGGAAACGGGTTACGCCATTGCACTCGTCTCGGAATTCTGCTTGAGATAGAGTCCGAGTTTGCGTAAATCGGACTCCGTATGAAGGAGTTATGACCTTCCGAAGTTTCAAAATTCAATTTAAATTTCAAACAGTTAAAAATCCAGTTCAAATTTTGAAAAACAGACCCAGATTGGGCTGTGCGGGAAAATTCCCGGCCAGGAACCAGGTTGACCTGGGGGTCGACCTGCCCAGTCGACCTGGTCAGGTCCTGGCTAGCCTGGTCGGGTTCTGGTCGAATTTCTAAGTTCTGGTGTGTCACTAGGGCTGATTAGTCACTTTCTGATTGGCTCCTCTTGGTGTGTATGGTCTGGATTCACTCTATGATCATCTGACGGCTCAAATCAAACTGAAATTCTATAAATACAACCCAACACTCAACCTAAATTCACACAAATAAAATAGAACTTGAGCCGTCATGATGCCGGGAAGAAGCTAAGAGTAGCCGTCGGTTAGAGAAAGCTTAGAGACGAGCAAAACTAAAGTAAAAACAAGATTCAAACAACGTTTATCTACCCAAAGGAAAGCATAGCAAGTTCAGAACTCAGAAACCAGAACTCAAGTTCGTCGTTTGTTGTAAGTATAGTGATTTTTCCGATGAGAATAAAATTAAGACTTGATTCGATGTAAAGTGGAAATGGAATTTTACTGTTGTATAACGACGATGCTAATTCATATCTGCGTATTGAAATAATTGTATTGTGAATGGTATTGGGATGTTTGTGGTATAGTTGACTTGATGTTATTCCTATTGTACATTTAGAATGAAAGCAACATCACATACAAGTATATGGTTAATGTTAGAATTTACACCTATATGTTTATATGTTTAATATAGGTTGTACACATTTTTCTAAGTCCAAGTTAAGACTTATATACACATGTTCTATGTTAAGACCATTATGCCTACATGATTAAATCCCATGTATATGTTCTTATGTTCTTTGCAAGTTTGTAATTGGGTCTATGCCAAGTACCATTTAGTTTCACACGATTATTACAAGTTTCATGTTATAATAGGATACATGATTTGATCTAATTCACGCTTTTGGGTTAATGTCAAAAATAGACATTTTTATGGACATGTAATAACTTTGTCACATGCTAGTTTGTGTTTGAAGTTATGCCTAGACAAAAATATGTTTGGGCTTTATGCAAGTCTAAATTATGCCATTTCATGTGACACCTATTTAATTAGATTCTTATTTGAATGCAAGTTCACATGACAAGTTGAAACCCATGATTTATGTTAATTAGATCGCAAAGTTGCAAGTTCATATGTCACACACACCCTTTATGTCATTTAGAATATTTCATGTTCTTGTCTTTCCCTTCTATGTTTATAAGTTGGGTTGAAATATCTAGCCCAACATTCATTATAATCTTGCGAACGCACAAATGGGGGAATATCGTTGGGATTAAGCATGAAAAATATATGTGTTGGCATGTTTGGCACATGCCAATGATTGGTGACATTTAAATGGTATGAATTGCCACGCCTAAAGAGATAACGAACTTGGAAAATGGGCCATAACATTTACATATAACAAGTAAAAGAGACAAATATGTAAATTTAGAAAATACGAATATGCTTAACCCGAGGTTGGATTGAGTTATGATGTAAACCTGCCCAGACCCGCCCGGCTGTCCAGTAATCACAACAATACCTATCCAATGTGGGAGGTTAAGGCATTAAGCCCAATAAGGACCCGAGGTTAGACTGAGTTGCGGTGTAAACCTGCCCGGAACCGACCGGCTGTCCAGTAACCGCAACAATATCTGTCTAATGTGAGTGGTCGGTGCTTTAATAAATAGATTAAAGCTAGAATGAGGATGGTAGGGTTAAGTTAACTAAAACAATTAACAAATTCAACATGTTAATTAAACTGATGGGTGGGGTTAGGTTAATACAGACACTTAACTACTTAACATGTTTGACTAGAAAACCCTAGTAACAGGGACCCATTTCAGTAGTAACCCAATTAGGTATCATGGTACCCTGAAACTAGGCAGGGTGGGGCACGATTACTGGGCTGATTGTAAGCGGTCAAAGGCGACGGCGGTTGGTGCAGCAGTGTGAGTTCTAACGGAGTACGGGCATGCACACACTTCGGCGCAGACAAACAGGGCACTAGGCACCAGTAGTATACACTATGCATTCTAGAATTGTGTCGGGCCGCCACCATGAGACTTTGGGGGCCGTATGACACATATGATTTTGCGAGTAGGAGCCGATCTTTAGAAAGGGGATCACTTCACCCCGATCATGGGGTGCCAATCGGGGGAAAAAAATACAAGTGGGTGCAGAGATATAGTGTGGGGTGCGATAGTATATTCAGTTCAAAACTGCTTTATCTTAGTTTATGATACTTTCTTGTTTCCAGTTTATACCTATCATGCCCTTTTTCTTTTTCTCATACTGAAGAGTCACTAGACTTACCAGGCTTTATGTCTGACTCTATTTTTCTTTCGTCTTCTTTTCTTCCGTTCCCCCCCCCCCCCCCCCCCGTCCATAGGGAGGAAACAACCCAGCTTAGTCAGACTCTTTGCAAGCTTCAAGATAGTAGATGTATGGTTTGGACTCTCTTTCATTGGCTATGGCTTTTGGATACATTCTATGGGGATTTATGCAGCTTTAATTATGTTTTATGCTTCTTTATTTAATAATCAAGACAAAAATGATGATGTAATGCTTTGGAAGTTATTGTGAGACAATTATGGAAATGTTTTGTATGAACACGTATTTATGAAATGAAAGTCTGTTTGTTTTCCGCTGCTTATATATATATATATATATATATCTGTGTGTGTGTGTGTGTGTTTATATCTGTCTTGTGTTTTATTTGTGACTTTTACTTATAAACCTCCACCGAAGTTAAGGCATTCCCATTGTGAGTGACCTTAATGGAGGTGGGGTGTTTCACTTGGTATCAGAGCACAGGTTTACCAGATTAGATAAAGGTTTTTGAAACTATTTTCAAAAAGAATTTTAAAGAAGCATTTTTTTTAAGAAAAAGCGTTGTTTTTAAAAAGCATAATTCCCCAAAGCCATATGCACTATCTCTCTATCCTCTTGTCTTGAATCCTCCCTTTTGTTTTAGCATGCCTGGAGATCTTAACCTTCCAGAAGGAGTACCGATATCTGGCTGGTTCTGAAGGTACCTAGAGGCTAGGGCCAATGGTGTGGGCCCAGCAGACATTCCTCCTCCCACAGTGGCAGCGGTTCCTCCTCCTCTTCGTGGAAATGCTTTCGCTAAGACGTGTAGAGACTTCAAGGCTATGGGTGGAAAGAACTTTTATGGAACTGAATCCTTTGTGGTAGCAAGGAACTGGCTGAAGGAGACCGAAGATTTGTTCGTCATCTTCGAAGTTGACGACAGGCAAAAGAAACAGCTAGCAGTGTGGTTGCTTAAAGACGAAGCTTCTTATTGGTGGGAAGTTACCCATGCTGAGAGGCCAGTGGAAACTTGGGAAGATTTCAGGACGAGGTTTGAGATGAAATTCCTCTCCCAAGCTGAAAGAAGCCTGCAGATGGAGAAGTTCCTAACTCTTAAACAAGGAAGTATGACGATCAAGGAGTACGTCAATCAGTTTAATCAGCTGGCCAGATTTGGGATGGATTTAGTGAACACCCAACACAAGAAGGCCCTTCGCTTCGTCAAAGGTCTGAATGAGCCTCTACACAGCCTTGTTATGACCCATATACCCATGGGAGCGACTTATGAAAGCTTGGTGGACATGGAGCTGCTACACGAGGAAGATAAAGGCAAGAAAGAGGAAAAGGTGGAAGTGCCTCAAGAAAAGAAAGAGGGTTTACAGGCTAAGAAAAAAGATTTCAAGAAGGGCGGGAAGAACAACAAATCCCGTGAAAAGAGAAAGTGTAATTTCTGTGGCATTGTTGGACATATAGTGAAAGACTGCAGAAAGAAGAAGGCGAAAATGAATGGTGGTTGTTTCCATTGCAGTGAGACTAGACACATGGCTAAGGACTGCCCAAAGAAGCGAGGGCAGGGACAGAAGACTGGATCCACTTCAGGGGGACAGGTTCACGCGCTGGTGGCACCTCCGCAGGAACGAGGTAGAATTATTTCTGTAGAAAGCTTAGTTTATCTCTGTGATTATCCAGTTCGCACTCTCTTTGATTCTGGCGCATCACACTCCTTTATTTCATCTGCTTTGGTAGAATCTCTGCACCTAGACACTAGTATGATAGAAGATCCCTTGGTTGTTTCAAATCCAATTGGGGGCTCAGCTTATTTGTCAATGGTTTGTTTGGATTTGAAAATCTCTATTCTAAGTGTTGAGTTTAGATGTAGTGCCCTTGTTTTGGGTTTCTCGGGATATGGATTCATCTTTGGCATGGATTGGTTATCCAGTAATGGTGCCATTCTTGATTGTGAGAAAAGAGTGGTTAGACTCTTGACTCAGCTCGGTAACACTCTAGAATTTTTGTAACACCCCACGCCCGCTATGGTCACTCACTATGGGAATGCCATAGCATCGGTGGAGTATTTTAGTGAATATAGAACAGAAAAATTACAACAAGACAGATATAAATAGTACTTGAAATTTAAAACATCATCTCATAACAGCGGAAATAAACATGTCTGGTTACATCATAAAACCATGATAAAAGTCAAGTACAATATCCGTCAAAATAAAGAAGTACATAATCCCACTCTCTCATACAATAGCCAGAACAAAAGAAAAGATAACTGGATAACTGGAGCTTTACATCTATCCAAGCTCCTAAAGACTGGAACAGCAATCCGATCAAGCTCCACTACTGCTAGGATCCACCGTAGGACCTGAGGTTTGGGAAAAAGATAAAAACAACGGGGTCAGACATAAGTCTGAGCGAGTCCTATAACTTTAAAAATACAATCATTAAAGTAACCAGAGAAGATATAAACTTGACCCACGGTAATGTCTGGGGATGAATGGCTACACTAAGCAGCTTGATAGCCTTAGGATAAACTAAGATAACCGTAAGGACGCATCTACCCACCCAAGGATAATTACTAACTGCACCACACCGGTCATTCCTACTTAAAGGTTGATCCCTCCCAAGGACTTAGAAAATTTCCCCAGTAGTTTCTTGTACTCCTAGCCACTACATAGGTGCCGTCTGCCCCTATCTCCACTAGGTGTACCTAGTAAATTTACCCAGTAGTTTCGTGTACCCTTACATAGGTGCCGTCTGCCCCTATCTTTACTAGGTGTACCCACTACTCCCAGCGATCGGCTCCCTACCGTAGATACCCGTGCTGGTCCCACAGTGGGGTGTATCACTCCCCTAAAGTGGCTACTTGATAATATCAACGGTGCACGGCTTTATATCTACACGATGCAACAACGGCTTATCTACCAGCCCGGGCCCACACACGCATATGAAACCCGTTGGACTTGCGTTGCCACCGCTAACCCGTTTTGGCCTCTTATAATCAAGCCCAATATGCGTGTCCCGTCACTCGACATGGGTCGAGCCCACAAAGATACGTTTGGGATATTGGTTGAAATGGGCCCCCACAAGCTACCCACCTAAGCTTGTCACTTATCTAGTGTATCCCACTTAACCCTTTAATCATGTTTAATTACATGTTTCACTTGGTTAAGTATTCTAATCGTATTTTCTATTGCCACCCAAGGCAACCCACTAGATTCCACATGCCACCCAGGGCAACCATTAAATTTCCACATGCCACCCAAGGCACCCACTTAACCCCTCATGTCCCACTACATGCTAATATGGTTAAGTGTTTCTTAATTAATTAAGACCGTGATCTCCCATAAAGACCTCCCACATTAGACTGGCTGTTATGACCGCCTGGTTAAGCCGGTAGGGTCCGGGCAGTCTTACGTCATAACAGAGTCTAACCTCGTGTCTTTACTTTAATCACGTATTTAATTTATGGCTAAGACCTCTCACATTGGGCTGACATTTGTAGCAACTGGTTAGGCCGGTCGGGTCCGGGCAGTTTTACACTACAAATGAGTCCAACCTCGTGTCTTAGTCGATTAATTACACCTAATTAATCACCCCCATATTAATTATCCCTAATTAATATCAAGTTTTCCATAACATGGGTAGACCTAACTCAATAGGTAAATTCCCATGGGGTAGACCTAACTCAATAGGTAAATTCCCACTTATGGTAATTTGTTTTTATGGTATGCTTAATCATACCCAATCATACTTTTATTAACATATTTACCAACCCCATCGTTCCCCACGTAAATCGTTCTCATTTCATGACGAAATAAAGGGAAAGATCCATCACAAATATCATGGGTTTAGCATACAACTTTGTCATGGGTTAAGAGGATGTCAACTTGCATATATGAGCACATATTAACCCAACTACATTTAACCCAAACTTGCATATTATCATACACATGATTTGCATAACATGTTGCATATGAGCTTGCATACTATCATACACATATCTTGCATAACATGTTGAACTTGCATATAAGCATTCTCATAACTTGCATAACATGTTAAACTTGCATTTAAGCATACATATAACTTGCATAAGCATTCACATACTTGCATAAGCATTCATATACTTGCATAAGCATTCTCATACTTGCATAAGCATTCACATACTTGCATAAGCATGCATAACTTGCATATCATGTCATTTAAGCATATACATATCTTGCATAAGCATTCATATACTTGCATAAGCATGCATAACTTGCATATCATGTTAAACTTGCATTTAAACATATACATAACTTGCATATGAACTTGCATAACTCACTTTGTTAAACATGCATAAATCCACTTATTAAATATGCATAAACCCACATATTAAACATGCATAAATACACTTGTTAAATATGCATAAACCAACTTGTTAAGCATGCATAAACCAACTTATCAAACATGCATAAACTCACTTATTAATTATGCATATACATAGAAAAACATAGAATAGCATATCATTACAAATGATTCAAACTCACTAATCCGCATCTAAGACCATAAGTCTCATTACACCCAATCTACTTACTTTAACAATTGATGTTAAAGTGATAGAAACTCACAAAAACCAAGATTAGCAAACTTATGAAGTGGTATTAGTTGCTAAATATGAAGATGGTGATGATTAGAGATTGATTAGAGAGTGATTAGCTTGCAACTTCCTTCATAAACAAGTGGAGGCTCCTTCTAAGATTTAATTTGGCGGCATGAGGCCATCATTTCTATTTTTAGTATGGATTAGGGTAGGTTTAGGGTGTATTTATAGATTAGGAGAGTGTTTTAGGCCCTTAGATTAACCCTAAATTAGATTAGGTCCGTTAGATTTAGGAAATCTCTAGAACCCAGCCCAGCCCTAGCCAGAAAACCAGATCTGGTGCACCCAAGCACCCTGGTTCGACACGCCGTGTCGACAGGCAAGTTGACAGGCAAGTCGACTCCCCCTGTCGACAGGCCTGTCGACAGCCCTGTCGACATGGTCAAGGCGGGAATTCTCCCGCCTGGCCCCGCTGGTTCTAATTTGAAATCTGAATTTTAAATTTCTAAATCTGTTTTTAACTTTGAATTTTCTGCAAACTTCTTTGGGCCATAACCGGGCCATACGGACTCCGATTCTCGAAAACTCGGACTCTATTTCGCGTATTTTTCCGAGACGAACGCAATAACGCAGCCCGTTACCCCCAATTCCCACGTCTGAGATTATTTATCCTGTAATTAGTGAATTTTAGTATTAACTAAAATTCGGGGTGTTACATTCTCCCCTCCTTAAAGGATTTCGTCCCCGAAATCTCTAAGCTAAGGAGAATGCATATCCTACCATCCAAACAGCCATCTACTCAATCCATCAAAACACGGGCATCCATTGTCCTTAAAACAATTTCTAATGATGTATGAGCATATGCAAAAGTGTGTGTATATGTTCCCTATCTAATGTATGAACATATGCAAACCATGATAGTGCCATGCATCCATTATGTATGCGAGAGAACCCTATCGACACATACAATATCTACATGAGTGCACAATCATTCACCAAAATGCATCATCCATATGATAACACAATCATTATACATCCATAAATATAGCTTCCTACACACAATTTTATGCAATATGCAATATGAAGTGATTGAGCCGATCTAGTGCCTAGAGTGTGTGTACATGCATCCACGAGCAACCACTAGCAACCACTTGCATCCACTTGCATCCATCAACCATAACATGTCTCAAACACATGTTTCAACCATAGGTTTACCCTATCTAAAGGTCAATTAGTACTAACGAGAGGATATACTAAAGATAAGATAAGTACTGGACAACGATAGAGGAGAAAGTAAAAACATACCCTCAAAAAGAAATGGGTACAATGAACGCATCTTTGCTTCCGTCTCCCAAGTTGCGTTGCTCTCATCTTCTCCCCATTGCACTTTGACTAGCTGAACCTCTCGATTCCTCAATTTCCTAGTCTCTGACCCAAGGATGCGAGTAGGAGCTCGTCGAATCGTCGCATCACGCTCTACCTCTACATCTCTAAGCAAGCTCGGCTCTACCACCTCTGCCGTCTCATGTAAGCACTTCCTCAGATGTGATACATGGAATACATCATGAACACCACTAAGTCTGTCGGGCAACTCCACCCTATATGCCATCCGTCCAATCCTTTCCTTAATAGGAAACGACCCAACAAACCTCGGTGCTAACTTCCCAACGGATCCAAAGCGAACAACATTTCTCAACGGAGATACTTTGACAAAAACCATGTTCCCAACCTCAAACTCAAGATCCGTCCTTCTCTTGTCCGCATAAGATTTTTGCCTATCCTGCGCTGCTTTCATCCTTCTTCGAATCAAGTCAATCTTCTCAGAAGTCTCCCTAACCATATCAGGCCCAAGCAAGATCTTATCCGTAGATTCCCACCAACATGTAGGTGATCGACAAGGCCTTCCATAGAGAGCTTCGAAAGGAGCCATACCAATACTGGACTGAAAGCTGTTATTATATGCGAACTCCACCAATGGAAGATGCTCTTCCTATGTACCTCCAAAATCTAGGATACAAAGCCTCAAAAGGTCTTCTAGAACACGATTCACCCTCTCAGTCTGGCCGTCTGTCTGAGGATGATATGCGGTGCTCAGACACAATTGAGTCCCCACTGCTTCTTGCAAACTTCTCCAGAACTCGCTAGTGAAGATAGGATCTCGATCACTCACTATGCTAGAGGGTACCCCATGCAATCGAACTATCTCTCGAAGATATACAGAAGCTAGCCATGGAGCGGTCCTCTTGCTCTTCACAGGTATGAAATGGGCGCTCTTAGTAAGTCTGTCTACCACCACCCAAATTCCTGTATTACCCTTCCTCGATCTGGGTAACCCGTCAATAAAATCCATCGAGACGCTATCCCACTTCCATTGCGGAACTTCCAATGGGTGAAGCAACCCACCTGGTTTCTTTTGCTCCGCCTTCACTTGTTGGCACACCAAGCATCGAGCGACATACTCGGCCACATCTTTCTTCATACCGGCCCAGAAGAAAACCCTCTTCATGTCTCGGTACATCTTGTCCCCACCGGGATGAATGGTCATCCTAGAACGGTGTGCATCATCAAGAATAGCCTTCCTCAAACCCTCGTCTTGCGGTACACAAAGTCTACCGTCTCTGCGCAAACACCCCCTATCGTCTAGGGTGTACCTACTCAAATGGCTGGACGACTCCCCCCTTATGAGCTTCTCTACCAACTCAACCAACTGTGGGTCGTCCCTCTGTGCTTCTCCAATCCGCCCCAAAAGAGTAGGTCTAACCTCCAAGGATGCTAGCAAACCGGGTACATAATCAATGGAAGGTCTGAAATCAAACATCGAGATAAATTCCAAGCTTCGTCGTTCCACGAACAATGGACTCAAGGACAACCTCTTCCTGCTCAAGGCGTCCGCCACCACATTACCCTTGCCAGGGGTATACGCTATCTCGAAATCATAGGATGCTAAGAATTCCATCCACCTTTGCTGTCTCAGATTCAAATCCTTCTGAGAAAACAAGTACTTCAATGATTTGTGGTCCGTGAACAATTCGAACCTTTCACCAAGAAGATAATGGCGCCAAATCTTAAGCGCAAAAACAATAGCGGCCAACTCTAAATCATGGGTAGGGTAATTTTTCTCATGTGCCCTTAACTGCCTTCCACCATAGGCTATCACCCTTCCCTCTTGCATTAAGACTGCGCCCATCCCTGTCCCACAAGCATCAGTATAGACAACAAATGGCTTGCTCCCATCTGGCAACACTAAAACTGGAGCGATGGTTAAAGCTCTCTTTAACCGTCGGAACGCATCATCACAATCTACGTCCCATGTGAAAACAAGATTCTTCTTTGTTAAGCGGGTTAACGGGGCCGATATCTTTGCGAAGTCTTTGATAAACTTCCTATAATAACCCGCCAACCCCAAGAAACTTCTTACTTCGGTAGCATTTTTCGGAACCTTCCAATCCTGAATTGATACTACCTTCGCGGGATCCACAGCTATCCCTTCCTTGGAGACCACGTGCCCCAAGAACCGCACCTCTTTCCACCAGAAGTGACATTTAGAGAATTTAGCCTTAAGGCTATGTGCCCGAAGAGTCTTCAATACCTCCCCAAGATGTAGGGCATGCTCTTCTTCACTCTTAGAAAATACTAAGATATCATCCACAAAGACCACCACGAATTTATTAAGGAACTCCCTGAACACCCTACTCATCAAATCAACAAAGTATGCAGGGGCGTTCGTCAACCCAAATGGCATCACCAGCCACTCATAGAAACCATCCGGAGTTCTGAAGGCAGTCTTGTCTATGCTATCCTCAGCCACCCTCAACTGATGAAACCCCGTGGCTAAGTCCAACTGAGAAAATACTGAAGCGCCAACCAACTGATCGAAAAGATCATCAATCCTCGGCAATGGGTGTCTATTCTTCTTTGTGAGCTTGTTGAGTTCTCTATAGTCTACACAAAGTCTGAGGGACCCATCCGCCTTCGTAGCAAATACTACTGGAGCACCCCACTCCGATATACTTCGTCTTATGAACCCCTTCTCAAGCAACTCCCCTACTTGCTTATGGAGTTCCCTCCTCTCACGAGGAGCCATGTGGCGCACTGGTAAAGATACAGGTTTAGCATTATCCACCAGATATATTCGGAAGTCAATCTCCCGCTTCGGAGGTAAGCCCTTCACCTCCTCAAACACATCCGGATATTCCCGGACCTCTCTAACAGATTGCAAACTCTCGACCGAAGCGTCAAGCGATTCAAGATAACTTAGCATAACAGAGTCCCTGGGATTACAAGAAATCTCGAGAGTGTTACCCAAGCGGGTCATGAGCCTAACAACTCTCCTTTCGCAATCAAGAACGGCACCATTACTGGATAACCAGTCCATGCCCAAAATCAACCCATAGCCCGTGAAGCCCAACACAAAAGCATCACATCTAAACTCAATGCTAAGTATAGAAATCTTCAAACCCAAACATATCATGGACAAATAAGTGGAGCCCCCAATTGGGTTTGAAACAACCAAGGGATCATCTACCAGACTGGTGTCTAAGTGCAGTGACTCAACTAATGATGATGAGATAAACGAATGCGATGCGCCTGAATCAAACAATGTACGGACAGGATGATCAAATAGAAAAACCAGACTTTCAACGGAGATAGTTCTACCTCTTTCCTGAATTGGTGGGACTGCGAGAGCCTGTACTTGCCCCCTAGCCTGACTCGGTGCCATAAGAGCTTGCACATGTCCTCCTGAGGTAGACCCCGTCCTTTGCCCCTTCCTAGGACAATCTTTCACTAGATGCCCTGCTTCGCCACAGTGGAAGCAGCCAGTCTTCTTCTTCTTACGACAATCCTTGCTTAGATGGCCAGGTGTCCCACAATTGAAACACTTCTTCTTGCCCTTGCCACCGTTGCCTTTCCCACCTTTATTTTGCTGTTGTTGCTGAGGTCTCTTTTGATCTCCCTTCTTCTCGGGTGCCCTATTAGCATTGGGACCCTTCTCTTCTTCATACATGAGTGCCATGTCAACTAGCTTCTCAAAGGTGGCCCCCATAGGGATATGAGTCATAGCCAACCCATGCATCGGTTCATTCAAGCCTTTCACGAACCTCAAAGCCTTCTTCTCTGGTGTATTCACCATGTCTAGGCCAAACCTTGCCAATTGATTAAACTTGTTGACATATTCCTTCACCGAGAGATTTCCTTGCTTTAGAGTCAAGAATCTTTCCATATACAAGTTTTCCTCCGCCCTTGAGAGAAACTTTGCCACAAATCTTTGCCTAAAATCCGCCCAAGAGTCAACGGGGCGTTCTCCATTAGTGACCTCCCACCAGAATGAGGCCTCTCCCTTCATTAACCAAGCAGCCAATTTGACTTTCTTTCCTTCTTCCATCTCAAAGATATCTATCAATTCTTCCACCTCCTTAAGCCAATCTCTAGCCTCCACAAAAGTTTCAGATCCTTGAAAAGATTTCCCTCCCATAGCTTTAAATTCCTTGCAAGTCTTAGCAAAAGTATCCGTGCGAGGAGGAGGGGGAGGAGGAAGATCGGGTGCTACGGTTGGTGGAGGAACATTTGCTGGACCCGCAGTGGTGGCCCTAGCCTCCATCAATCTCCTATACCATGCTGGTACCGTCACACCCTCCGGAAAGTTAAGATTCTCGGCCATGCTGAAACGAAAAAGGAAAGATTCAAAACGGAGAATTCGAAGGATATAGATATGGCTATTGGGGATTATGCTTTTCCTTCAAAAACCTTTCTCTTTAAAGACATGTTTTTGAAAATATCTCTTCCAAAAATGTTTTAGAAAAATAGTTTTCTAAAAATTTTATCTGTTCCGGTAACCTTTGCTCTGATACCACGTGTAACACCCCACGCCCGCTATGGTCACTCACTAAGGGAATGCCATAACATCGGTGGAGTATTTTAGTGAATATAGAACAGAAAAATTACAACAAGACAGATATAAATAGTACTTGAAATTTAAAACATCATCTCATAACAGCGGAAATAAACATGTCTGGTTACATCATAAAACCATGATAAAAGTCAAGTACAATATCCGTCAAAATAAAGAAGTACATAATCCCACTCTCTCATACAATAGCCAGAACAAAATAAAAGATAACTGGATAACTGGAGCTTTACATCTATCCAAGCTCCTAAAGACTGGAACAGCAATCCGATCAAGCTCCACTACTGCTAGGATCCACCGTAGGACCTGAGGTTTGGGGAAAAGATAAAAACAACGGGGTCAGACATAAGTCTGAGCGAGTCCTATAACTTTAACAATACAATCATTAAAGTAACCAGAGAAGATATAAACTTGACCCACGGTAATGTCTGGGGATGAATGGCTACACTAAGCAGCTTGATAGCCTTAGGATAAACTAAGATAACCGTAAGGACGCATCTACCCACCCAAGGATAATTACTAACTGCACCACACCAGTCATTCCTACTTAAAGGTTGATCCCTCCCAAGGACTTAGAAAATTTCCCCAGTAGTTTCTTGTACTCCTAGCCACTACATAGGTGCCGTCTGCCCCTATCTCCACTAGGTGTACCTAGTAAATTTACCCAGTAGTTTCGTGTACCCCTACATAGGTGCCGTCTGCCCCTATCTTTACTAGGTGTACCCACTACTCCCAGCGATCGGCTCCCTACCGTAGATACCCGTGCTGGTCCCACAGTGGGGTGTATCACTCCCCTAAAGTGGCTACCTGATAATATCAACGGTGCACGGCTTTATATCTACACGATGCAACAACGGCTTATCTACCAGCCCGGGCCCACACACGCATATGAAACCCGTTGGACTTGCGTTGCCACCGCTAACCCGTTTTGGCCTCTTATAATCAAGCCCAATATGCGTGTCCCGTCACTCGACATGGGTCGAGCCCACAAAGATACGTTTGGGATATTGGTTAAAATGGGCCCCCACAAGCTACCCACCTAAGCTTGTCACTTATCTAGTGTATCCCACTTAACCCTTTAATCATGTTTAATTACATGTTTCACTTGGTTAAGTATTCTAATCGTATTTTCTATTGCCACCCAAGGCAACCCACTAGATTCCACATGCCACCCAGGGCAACCATTAAATTTCCACATGCCACCCAAGGCACCCACTTAACCCCTCATGTCCCACTACATGCTAATATGGTTAAGTGTTTCTTAATTAATTAAGACCGTGATCTCCCATAAAGACCTCCCACATTAGACTGGCTGTTATGACCGCCTGGTTAAGCCGGTAGGGTCCGGGCAGTCTTACGTCATAACAGAGTCTAACCTCGTGTCTTTACTTTAATCACGTATTTAATTTATGGCTAAGACCTCTCACATTGGGCTGACATTTGTAGCAACTGGTTAGGCCGGTCGGGTCCGGGCAGTTTTACACTACAAATGAGTCCAACCTCGTGTCTTAGTCGATTAATTACACCTAATTAATCACCCCCATATTAATTATCCCTAATTAATATCAAGTTTTCCATAACATGGGTAGACCTAACTCAATAAGTAAATTCCCATGGGGTAGACCTAACTCAATAGGTAAATTCCCACTTATGGTAATTTGTTTTTATGGTATGCTTAATCATACCCAATCATACTTTTATTAACATATTTACCAACCCCATCGTTCCCCACGTAAATCGTTCTCATTTCATGACGAAATAAAGGGAAAGATCCATCACAAATATCATGGGTTTAGCATACAACTTTGTCATGGGTTAAGAGGATGTCAACTTGCATATATGAGCACATATTAACCCAACTACATTTAACCCAAACTTGCATATTATCATACACATGATTTGCATAACATGTTGCATATGAGCTTGCATACTATCATACACATATCTTGCATAACATGTTGAACTTGCATATAAGCATTCTCATAACTTGCATAACATGTTAAACTTGCATTTAAGCATACATATAACTTGCATAAGCATTCACATACTTGCATAAGCATTCATATACTTGCATAAGCATTCTCATACTTGCATAAGCATTCACATACTTGTATAAGCATGCATAACTTGCATATCATGTCATTTAAGCATATACATATCTTGCATAAGCATTCATATACTTGCATAAGCATGCATAACTTGCATATCATGTTAAACTTGCATTTAAACATATACATAACTTGCATATGAACTTGCATAACTCACTTTGTTAAACATGCATAAATCCACTTATTAAATATGCATAAACCCACATATTAAACATGCATAAATCCACTTGTTAAATATGCATAAACCAACTTGTTAAGCATGCATAAACCAACTTATCAAACATGCATAAACTCACTTATTAATTATGCATATACATAGAAAAACATAGAATAGCATATCATTACAAATGATTCAAACTCACTAATCCGCATCTAAGACCATAAGTCTCATTACACCCAATCTACTTACTTTAACAATTGATGTTAAAGTGATAGAAACTCACCAAAACCAAGATTAGCAAACTTATGAAGTGGTATTAGTTGCTAAATATGAAGATGGTGATGATTAGAGATTGATTAGAGAGTGATTAGCTTGCAACTTCCTTCATAAACAAGTGGAGGCTCCTTCTAAGATTTAATTTGGCGGCATGTGGCCATCATTTCTATTTTTAGTATGGATTAGGGTAGGTTTAGGGTGTATTTATAGATTAGGAGAGTGTTTTAGGCCCTTAGTTTAACCCTAAATTAGATTAGGTCCGTTAGATTTAGGAAATCTCTAGAACCCAGCCCAGCCCTAGCCAGAAAACCAGATCTGGTGCACCCAAGCACCCTGGTTCGACACGCCGTGTCGACAGGCAAGTCGACAGGCAAGTCGACTCCCCCTGTCGACAGGCCTGTCGACAGCCCTGTCGACATGGTCAAGGCGGGAATTCTCCCGCCTGGCCCCGCTGGTTCTAATTTGAAATCTGAATTTTAAATTTCTAAATCTGTTTTTAACTTTGAATTTTCTGCAAACTTCTTTGGGCCATAACCGGGCCATACGGACTCCGATTCTCGAAAACTCGGACTCTATTTCGCGTATTTTTCCGAGACGAACGCAATAACGCAGCCCGTTACCCCCAATTCCCACGTCTGAGATTATTTATCCTGTAATTAGTGAATTTTAGTATTAACTAAAATTCGGGGTGTTACAATTTTCTTGTAATCCCATGAATGATGTTATTCTTAGTTATCTAGAGTCACTTGATGCTTCTGTTGAGAATTTGCGATTAGTTAGAGTGGTTCGTGAATATCCGGATGTCTTTGAAGAGGTGAAGGGCTTACCTCCGAGGCGGGAAATAGACTTCCGCATATATCTTGTTGATAATGCAAAGCCCGTAGCTTTACCTGTTAGACACGTGGCTCCAAAAGAGAGAAAGGAGCTCAGTAAGCAAGTTAAGGAGCTTCTAGAGAAGGGGTTTATCAGGCGAAGTATCTCGGAATGGGTTGCTCCAGTGGTGTTCGCCACCAAAGCAGATGGCTCACTACGTCTTTGTGTGGACTATAGGGAGCTAAACAAGCTGACTAAGAAGAATAGACACCTGCTTCCCAGAATAGATGATCTGTTTGATCAGCTTGTAGGTGCGTCGGTTTTCTCCCAACTTGATCTGGCTACTGGGTTCCATCAGCTAAGGGTAGCTGAAGATAGCATTGATAAGACGACATTCAGAACCCCAGACGTTTTCTTCAATGGCTTGTCATGCCTTTCGGCTTGATAAACGCACCTGCTTATTTCGTAGACCTAATGAGCAGGGTGTTCAGAGAATTCCTCAACAAGTTTGTGGTTGTCTTCGTAGACGATATTTTGATCTTCTCAAAGAATGAGGAAGAACATTCTCAACATCTGAAAGAGATCATGGAAACTCTTCGAGTTCATCAGCTGAAAGCCAAATTCTCCAAGTGCCACTTCTAAAGAGAAGAAGTAAGGTTTCTTGGACACGTAGTGTCTAAAGAGGGGTTAGCTGTGGACCCCGCGAAAGTAGTGGCGGTGCAAGATTGGAAGGCACCAAGAAATGCAACCGAAGTCTGAAGCTTTCTCGGGCTAGCAGGTTTTTACTGAAAGTTCATTAGAGATTTCGCGAAAATCTCAGCTCCACTCACAAGGCTAACAAAGAAGAATCTAGTGTTCGCTTGGGATTTGGATTGCGATATTGCTTTCCAACGCTTGAAAAGGGCTCTTACAACAGCCCCAGTTCTGACATGGCCTGATGGAAGCAAGATATTCACAGTATACGCAGATGCATGCAGAACGGGACTAGGCGCTGTTCTGATGCAAGAAGGGAAGGTAATGGCTTATGGTGGAAGACAGTTGAAAGTACATGAGAAAAACTACCCGACCCACGACCTAGAGTTGGCAGCCATCGTTTTTGCGCTTAAGTCTTGGCGCCATTATCTTCTAGGTGAGAAATTTGAACTGTATACTAACCATAAATCGTTGAAGTATCTTTTCTCGTAGAAAGATCTTAACTTAAGACAACAAAGGTGGATGGAGTTTCTTGCCTGGTATGATTTTGAGATTTCCTATACTCTTGGCAAGGGCAACGTAGTAGCAGACGCCTTGAGTAGAAAGAAGCTAACCTTAAGCCCTCTCTTTGTGGAAAGGCAAAGATTGGAGTTCATAGCAAGCTTTAACTTCAGACCCTCCACTGACTTTGTACCCGGCCTGCTAGCAACATTAGAAGTGCGACCAACTCTATTAGACTCAGTCGGAGCCGCGCAAAGAGAAGACCCTCAGCTAGCCGAAGTAATGGACAAATTAATCACGGGTGAGACTTCTAGTCACCTCAATAGATACTCCATGGATGCCAGGGGCTGGTTGAGACGAGATGGAAGACTATGTGTCCCACAGGCAAGGGAATTGGTAAAGATGGTTCTCGAGGAAGCACACCATTCCAAGATGACAATACATCCAGGTGGAGACAAGATGTACAAAGACGTAAATAGATATTTCTTTTGGAACGACATGAAGAAGGACGTGGCAGATTTCGTTTCTAAGTGCATGATATGCCAACAGGTCAAGGCGGAACAAAAGAAGCTTGGAGGACTGCTTCATCCTCTAGAAGTCCCGCAATGGAAGTGGGATAGCATTTCAATGGACTTCATTGATGGGTTGCCTAGGTCAAGAAGGGGCAGTACTAGCATTTGGGTAATAGTGGACAGGCTCACAAAAAGTGCCCACTTTATACCTGTTAAGAGTAGAAGGACTGCCTCATCTCTAGCATCTCTTTATCTCAAGGAAATAGTTCGACTCCATGGAATACCCTCAAACATAGTGAGTGACCGAGATCCTATCTTTACGAGCGAGTTTTGGCGGAGTCTGCGGGAAGTTGTAGGCACACATTTATGCTTGAGCACGGCCTATCACCCCCAAACTGATGGTCAGACGGAAAGGGTGAACAGAGTATTAGAAGATCTTTTGAGACTGTGCGTTCTTGACTTTGGAGGGACGTGGGAGGATCATCTTCCTTTAGTGGAATTCGCCTACAACAACAACTACCAAGCCACCATCGGCATGGCGCCCTTCGAAGCTTTGTATGGAAGACCGTGCCGATCACCAACTTGTTGGTGGGAGTCTACAGATAGGCTCATACTTGGGCCAGACATGATTAGAGAGACATCTGAAAAAGTGGACTTGATACGAAGGAGAATGAAGACCGCCCAAGATAGATAGAAATCCTACGCAGACAAAAGAAGGACCGACCTTGAGTTTGAGGTTGGGGACAGGGTTTTCCTTAAGGTATCTCCTTTAAGGAACGTCGTTCGCTTTGGATCTGCTGGAAAGCTAGCACCAAGATTTGTAGGACCGTTCCCTATCATCGAGAAGATTGGGAAGATGGCTTATAGAGTAGAGCTGCCCGAAAGGTTGGCTGGAATTCACAATGTATTTCATGTTTCTCATCTCCGGAAATGTTTACAAGAGTCTGCGGAAGTGGTGGAGCCAAGCATTCTAGAAGAAGTTGAAATAGAACGAGAAAAAACTGTGAGGAGAGTTCCAACTCGAATCGTAGGAACTGAAATCAAAAAGCTACGCAACCGTGAAGTCAAGCTTGTTAAAGTTCAATGGAGCGATGCCGAGGAAGACACGACTTGGGAAACTGAAGACAAAATACGCGTTGCCTACCCTTTTCTTTTTAAGGGTACATCTTTGACCTCTCTTTTTCCATAAGTTTATGCTTGTATCGACCTTTTAGTGTATCTTCTCGGTCCTTTTTCTCCTAACTCCTTAGGTAGAAACTAATGGATGTAAACATGTATTTGAAACATGTTATGATTGATGGCTGCAAGTGGTTGCTAGTGGTTGCTCGTGGATGCATATACACACACACACCCTAGGTATTAGATTGGTTCAGTCACTTTCATATTGCATATGCATATATGTATTCATATTTGTATGTGGTTGAAACTTGATATGTTGTCATATGGATGTCGCATTTGTATGAATGGTTGCGCATTCATGTAGAATTATGAGTAGGGAAAAATTTGCATACATAATGGATTCATGACACCTACATGATTCGCATTAAGGAGGTCAACTGAATCAGTAGACCGCCTATTTTTTGCATTAGATGAGGACATATACACACACTCTGCATATGATCATGAAGCATTAGAAGTCTTTTAAGGACAATGGACGCTTGTGTTTGTTGGTTGAGTAGATGGACGATTGGATGTTAGGATATACGTTCTTTCAGACTTGAAGATTTCGGGGACGAAATCCTTTAAGGAGGGGAGAATGTAACACCCCGAATTTTCAGTTAACATTAAATTAACAAATTAAAGTATACTTAATTCAAAATGAAGGAATTAAGGGAAAAGGGTTAAGCCATTGCGCTCGTCTCGGAATTCTGCTTGAGATAGAGTCCGAGTTTGCATAAATCGGACTCCGTATGAAGGAGTTATGACCTTCCGAAGTTTTAGGATTCAATTTAAATTTCAAACAATTAAAAATCCAGTTCAAAATTTGAAAAACAGACCCAGATTGGGCTGGGCGGGAAAATTCCCGTCCAGGAACCAGGTCTAGGACGACCTGGGGGTCGACCTGCCCAATCGACCTGGTCAGGTCCCGGCCGGCCTAGTCGGGTTCTGGTCGAATTTCTGAGTTCTGGTGTGTCACTAGGGCTGATTAGTCACTTTCTGATTGGCTCCTCTTGGTGTGTATGGTCTGGATTCACTCTATGATCATCTGACGGCTCAAATCAAACTGAAATTCTATAAATACAACACAACACTCAACCTAAATTCACACAAATAAAATAGAACTAGAGCCGTCATGCTGCCGGGAAGAAACTAAGAGTAGCCGTCAGTTAGAGAAAGCTTAGAGACGAGCAAAACTAAAGTAAAAACAGGATTCAAACAACGTTTATCTACCCAAAGGAAAGCATTGCAAATTCATAACTTAGAAACCAGAACTCAAGTTTGTCGTTTGTTGTAAGTATAGTGATTTTTCTGATGAGAATAAAATTAAGACTTGATTCGATGTAAAGTGGAAATGGAATTTTACTGTTGTATAACGACGATGCTAATTCATATCTGTGTATTGAAATAATTGTATTGTGAATGGTATTGGGATGTTTGTGGTATAATGACTTGATGTTGATCCTATTGTACATTTAGAATGAAAGCAACGTCACATACAAGTATATGGTTAATGTTAGAATTTACACCTATATGTTTATATGTTTAATATAGGTTGTATACAATTTTCTAAGTCCAAGTTAAGGCTTATATACACATGTTCTATGTTAAGACCATTATGCCTACATGATTAAATCCCATGTATATGTTCTTATGTTATTTGCAAGTTTGTAATTGGGTCTATGCCAAGTACCATTTAGTTTCACACGATTATTACAAGTTTCATGTTATAATAGGATACATGATTTGATCTAATTCACGCTTTTGGGTTAATGTCAAAAATAGACATTTTTATGGACATGTAATAACTTTGTCACATGCTAGTTTGTGTTTGAAGTTATGCCTAGATAAAAATATGTTTGGGCTTATGTTTTATGCAAGTCTAAATTATGTCATTTCATGTGACACCTATTTAATTAGATTCTTATTTGAATGCAAGTTCACATGACAAGTTGAAACCCATGATTTATGTTAATTAGATCGCAAAGTTGCAAGTTCATATGTCACACACCCTTTATGTCATTTAGAATATTTCATGTTCTTGGCTTTCCCTTCTATGTTTACAAGTTGGGCTGAAATATCTAGCCCAACATTCATTATAATCTTGCGAACGTACAAATGGGTTGGGATTAAGCATGAAAAATATATGTGCTGGCATGTTTGGCACATGCCAATGATTGGTGACATTTAAATGGTATGAATTGCCATGCCTAAAAAGATAACGAACTTGGAAAATGGGCCATAACATTTACATATAACAAGTAAAAGAGACAAATATGTAAATTTAGAAAATACGAATATGCTTAACCCGAGATTGGATTGAGTTGTGATGTAAACCTGCCCGGACCCGCACGGCTGTCCAGTAATCACAACAATACCTATCTAATGTGGGAGGTTAAGGCATTAAGCCCAATAAGGACCCGAGGTTAGACTAAGATGTGGTGTAAACCTGCCCGGAACCGACCGGCTGTCCAGTAACCGCAACAATACATGTCTAATGTGAGTGGTCGGTGCTTTAGTGAATAGATTAAAGCTAGAATGAGGATGGTAGGGTTAAGTTAACTAAAAGACTTAACCAATTCAACATATTAATTAAACTGATGGGGGGGTTAGGTTAATACGGACACTTAACCACTTAACATGTTTGACTAGAAAACACTAGTAATGGGGACCCATTTCAGCAGTAACCCAATTAGGTATCATGGTATCCTGAAACTAAGCAGGGTGGGGCACGATTACTGGGCTGATTGTAAGCGGTCAAAGGCGACGGCGGTTGGTGCTGCAGTGTGGGTTCTAACGGAGTGCGGGCGTGCACACACTTTGGAGCAGACAAACAGGGCACTGGGCACCAGTAGTATATACTATGCATTCTAGAATTGTGTCGGGTCGCCACCATGGGACTTAATACACCCCATGGTGGGACCAGCATAGGTATCTACAATCATTGGGGGCCGTATGACAGATATGATTTTGCGAGTAGGAGCCGATCTTTAGAAAGGGGATCACTTCACCAGGATCATGGGGTGCCAATCGAGGGAAAAAATACAAGTGGGTGCAGAGATAAAGTGTGGGTGCGATAGTATATTCGGTTCAAAACTGTTTTATCTTAGTTTATGATACTTTCCTGTTTCCAGTTTATACCTATCATGCCCTTTTTCTTATTCTCATACTGAAGAATCACTAGACTTACCAGGCTTTATGTCTGACTCTATTTTTCTTTCGTCTTCTTTTCTTCCGTTCCTCCCCCCCAGGTCCACGGGGAGGAAACAACCCAGCTTAGTCAGACTCTTTGCAAGCTTCAAGATAGTAGATGTATGGTTTGGACTCTCTTTCATTGGCTATGGCTTTTGGACACGTTCTATGGGGATTTATGTAGCTTTAATTATGTTTTATGCTTCTTTATTTAATAATCAAGACAGAAATGATGATGTAATGTTTTGGAAGTTATTGTGAGACAATTATGGAAATGTTTTGTATGAACACGTATTTATGAAATGAAAGTCTGTTTGTTTTCCGCTGCTTATATATATATATATGTGTGTGTGTGTGTGTGTGTGTGTGTGTGTGTGTGTGTGTCTGTGTGTGTGTGTGTGTTTATATCTATCTTGTGTTTTATCTGTGACTTTTACTTATAAACCTCCACCGAAGTTAAGGCATTCCCTTTGTGAGTGACCTTAATGGAGGTGGGGTGTTTCAAAAAATTTGCGAAAATGCTAGATTAACCTGTCATTACATGGCATGACTGAGCCCTTAACCGACATATGTAAATGACAGGTTAACCTAGCACTACAGCGAGGGGCCAAGCCCTTGAAAATTTTACGAAAATGCTAGGTTAACTTGCCATTACGTGGCATGACCGAGCTGTTAACCGGCATATGTAAATGACATGTTAACGTAGCATTATAATTTATGAAAATGCTATATTAATCTAACATTATATTGCACAAAATAATTTCTTTAATATTGTATTATAATACAGTTCTATATTTTAATACAATTTTATATTGTTTTGTTATTTCTGTCTTGCAGGAAATATCGGATTCTTCTCCAGAGGAAAAAAAAGCAAAAAGCGAAAAATAGCTGCAAGCCAAAAAAAGAAAAAGCAGACTGTCCAATACCGATGTAGTCTGGTATCATTGGTTAAAATTCTTGAAAGAATTAAAAAAAAATGGTTTTTCAGTTAATCAATTAAAATTTTTAAATCAGACTCCTTTTTATGAATTTATAAATGCATTTTTTTCAAGTAACATTGGACCAAAGCAAAATAGAAATTCTTCTAAAATTTTAGATGATTTAATCAGTTGTTATTCAATTGAGGAGGAATGTTTTTCTATTAGGGGGAAAAAAATTAAAATTATCAATGAAAGATGTTTCATTAATTTTTGGTTTGCCTGTGAATGGGAGAAATATTTTTCCATTAACTAAAGTGTCTTTATCATGCACCCCTGAAAATTGTCAAAGGTTTGTTTCAAAAAAAATTAATAACATAGATCGTATAACCAAAGATCTTGTTATTAAAAGAATAAAAATAGAAATTGAAAAAGAAATTCCAGAAGAGGAAAATGATTTGCCAAGATTTATTCTTATTCTTCTCTTTATAACATTTCTTTTCTCTGACAATCAAAGAATGTTTAACTGAGGTTATCTTCAATACACCGTTGATCCCAAAAAATTGAATAAATTTCTTGGCCATTAAGTATTCATTATCATTTAACTAAATCATTAAATTTTTTCAAGGATAAACCAAGAAATATGTCTAGCTGTTCCATTCTTCCGTTGGTAAGAAAAAATAAATGATAATTTATTCATCATAATGTTAAATTTTTATATAGTATGATAAGATGTATGATAATTAATTCTAACTAATATTTTTTTTCTTTTTTTAAGTATTTTCTATGTGAACATGTTGATATACTTAAGCCAAGAAAAGAGTGGATAAGTGGGTCTCCAAGATTTGCAAATTGGTCGCTAAACTTGATGAAAAACATTGTGTCAAAGGAAATCCTAGACAATATGGATAATAAAAAGGTATGATAATATTTTATGTTGTTAATATTTTAATATTGCAATTGCTTTTATAATTTTCTGTTTAATACTGGAAACACAGTAGTTAACACTGATTAATGTAAATTATTTTATATGTACAACACACTATAAGTGAAATGCTAATTCTCCTAGCGTTACGATTTTTTTTCTTTTTTTTTTTGTGATTACAAAAGTTGTTCAAAAATGCTTAGCTTGTAAAAGCATTTTGATTTTTAGTCGAGTAGTCGACATGCTATTATAAAAATGCTAACCTCTCCTATCATTTCGATTTTTTTATTTAAGTAATTTGCTGTTAATAAAATGCTAAACTATCCTACCATTATAATAACTTTTTAAGTAAACAGAACACTGTAAGTGAAATGCTAATTCTCCTAGCATTATGATTTTTTTTTTATTACAAAAAATTGTTCAAATAATACTTAGCATCTAAAAGCATTTTGATTTTTAGTCTAGTAATCGACATGCTATTACAAAAATGCTAACCTCTCCTATCATTTCGATTTCTTTATTTAAGCAATTTGCTGTTAATAAAATGCTAAACTATCCTACCATTATAATAAATTTTTAAGTAAATAGAACACTATAAGTGAAATGCTAAATCTCCTAGCATTATGATTTTTTTTTTTTTTTGGTGATTACAAAAAGTTGTTCAAAAAATAATTAGCATCTAAAAGCGTTTTGATTTTAAGTCTAGTAGTCGACATGCTATTAAAAAAATGCGAGCCTCTCCTATCATTTCTATTTTTTTATTTAAGATATTTGTTGTTAATAAAATGCTAAATTATCCTACCATTATAATAACTTTTTAAGTAAACAGAACACCATAAGTGAAATGCTAATTCTCCTAGCATTATGTTTTTTTTTTTTTTTTTTTTTTTTTGTGATTACAAAAGGTTGTCCAAATAATACTTAGCATCTAAAAGCATTTTGATTTTTAGTCTAGTAGTTGACATGCTATTACAAAAATGCTAATCTCTCCTATCATTTTGATTTTCTTATTTAAGCAATTTGCTGTTAATAAAATGCTAAACTATCCTACCATTATAATAGCCTTTTAAGTAAACAGAACACTGTAAGTGAAATGCTAATTCTCCTAGCATTATGATTTTTTTTTTTTGTGATTACAAAAAGTTGTTCAAAAAATGCTTAGCTTGTAAAAGCATTTTGATTTTTAGTCAAGTAGTCGACATGATATTTATGTTAACCTCTCCTATCATTTTGATTTTTTTATTTAAGTAATTTGCTGTTAATAAAATGCTAAACTATCCTACCATTATAATAACTTTTTAAGTAAACAGAACACTGTAAGTGAAATGCTAATTCTCCTAGGATTATTTTTTTTTTTTTGTGATTACAAAAAGTTGTTCAAATAATACTTAGCATCTAAAAACATTTTGATTTTTAGTCTAGTAGTCGACACGCTATTACAAAAATGCTAACCTCTCCTATCATTTCGATTTTTTATTTAAGCAATTTGCTGTTAATAAAATGCTAAACTATCATACCATTATAATAACTTTTTAAGTAAACAGAACACTGTAAGTGAAATGCTAATTCTCCTAGCATTATGATTTTTTTTTGTGATTACAAAAAGTTGTTCAAAAAATACTTAGCATCTAAAAGCATTTTGATTTTTAGACTAGTAGTCGATATGCTATTACAAAAATGCTAACCTCTCCTGTCATTTTTTTATTTAAGCAATTTGCTGTTAATAAAATGCTAAATTATCCTACCATTATAATAACTTTTTAAGTAAACAGAACACTATAAGTGAAATGTTAATTCTCCTAGCATTATGATTTTTTTTTGGTTTTTTTTTTGTGATTATAAAAAGTTGTTCAAAAAATACTTAGCTTCTAAAAGCATTTTGATTTTTAGTCTAATAGTCGACATGCTATTACAAAAATGCTAACCTCTCCTATCATTTTGATTTTCTTATTTAAGCAATTTGATGTTAATAAAATGCTAAACTATCCTACCATTATAATAAATTTTAAGTAAACAGAACACTGTAAGTGAAATGCTAATTCTCCTAGCATTATATTTTTTTTTTGTAATTAATATGGTGATTGGAAAATACCAAATTCTGCTAGCATTTCAACAATGCACATGGTTTTGTAACAATCCCTTTATCACTCAAAACTTAGTAGCGTAATTCATTAAATAATTTTATATTTATTTATGTGCACATATTAATATGCTAGAACATCCTAGCACTTCAAAATATTAGAAATAATATATGAATTTATGACTGAAAAACTTCTTATGTTCACCGATTACAGATTTCACTTGGAATTAAGAAAATAACATCTAAAGAGAAGATGTTACTTGATGAATCGAAGAACAAAGCATTTCTGCAAATAAAAGAGATTACAAGTGAAGGTGAAGATGAAGGGTTAGGAATTGATGAAAAAGACAGACAAATCGAAATGCAAAATTTTCAAATTACACAATAAGCTGAAGGATGTGAAAACAAAGTTGGAGGAAGAAAAGGAGCTAAGGAAAAAAAAGAATTAATTCAGAAAGAAAAAGAAATTCGCATGCTAAAATCAGTGCTCCAAGAATCTGATAAGGAACAGAAAAATATGATTATTCAGAAGTTTATAGAGCAACTTACCCCTCCTTCTTTCGACCTTCTAAGCACACTAGATAATGAGTCCCAGGAAGAGTTCAAAAAAGTGGAAAACAAAGAAGAGAAAGATGTGAGAAGAAGAAGCCAGCGGCTTAAAAATGTAACACTAAGTTCAATGATTGAAAGATTGAAAGGGAAAAAGTGGAAGCCAAAAGTTGATTCTCAATTTCAGTATAAAGTAGTATACTACAAAAAAAACAAAAACGATGAAAAAGACGGTGAAATGGTGGAGGAAAAAAATGATGAAATAGAAAATGATAATGAAGAAGAAAGTGAAGAGAATAAAAGAGAAGATAAAACACATGATGAAGAGAATGAAGATGAAGGTGAAGACGAGGAGAATAAAAAAGAAGATGGAACCGATGGTGAAGTAGATATTTAAAAAACAAGCAATGAAGATGAGGATGAATATGAAGATGAAGATGAGGATGAATATGGAAGTGACGAAAGCGATATAAAAGTTGAAAGAACTGGTCGAAAAAGAGAAAGAAGAATCCAGTACAGATGATGAAGTTCAAGATGTACAACCTATTGACGTTGACAAATATTCTCCAAGAAAGAAAGTATATCACCAAAGAAATATTGTAAAGAGTCCGATATTACAACTCCTAGATTCTCACAATCAAAACATAATCAGGGCATTCTTTGCATGCGGAGACAAAACAAATTAAGTTTTTTGTACTCGCTAAAATCTAAATTCATTTAAATGAATCTATGATATATTTTAATATTTTTAAATTAATATATAAATATAGCATGATAGCATGGCAAAATGATGATCCTGAAAGAGGAGGGATAACAATTGTACAGTCCATGCTAGAAGATCTGCTATTTGAAGAATTTACAGATGGTCAGGTAAATTTAAATTGTAATAGGTATTTTTTTTTAAATTATTAAGCAATATTCTGTTCCTAAGATGCTAACTTGTAGCATTGTGATTTATATTTTTTAAAATTTTAGCCTTAACTAGCATTTTGGAATTTTGTTTATAAACCAACATGTTGTTCCCAAAAGACTTTTTTCCGCTACCATTATGATCACTTTTTAAATAAATAGCACACTGTTCGTGAAATGCTAATTCTCCTAGCATTATGATTTTTTTAATAACATGATGATTGAAAAATACTAAATTATGCTAGCATTATAATAAAATTTATGATAATACAAAATGTTGTTCAAAAAATGCTAGCTTCTACCAATATTTTGATTTTTAATTGGGTAGTCAACATGCTATTACAAAAATGATAAAATCTCCTATCATATTTTTTTTATATTTAAGCAATTTGCTGTTAATAAAATGCTAAAGTATCATAGCATTATGATGTTTTTTATTTATATACAATGCAACATCCAAGTAACAAATTTATATAGAAGCAAATTCCATGTTAAAATAATATACTAAGCTAACATTGTTTTTATAATGCAGGTTATTAACTGGTTTACTTCAAATGCAAATACATACGAACACAACTACATATTCAGTACAATCATGATGGTAAACAAAACTTTTACTTTAAAATTGTAAATATTGGAAACAAATTAATAGTTTTCATGTTTATTTGCAGCATGCCATACAAACAGGTGTTGAAAATGTTGTTCAAACATTGGTTAACCCAATAGTCCAAAAAATTGCCAAAGACGAAGTTGCAGAAAGCATATTCTTTCCCTTGCATTACATCAACCATTGGACTCTACTAACATTGGACTATGTTAAAATGCAATGGAACCACTATGCCCAGAAGATCAACCTCTGTATCAAATAAACACTTTAAGGAAGCTCTGAGGATGGTAAGATTGTTATTATCATAAATATATATATTTGGATGTATATTGGAGAAAAGTTATGTATTTTTTTTTGATACAGAGAAAAAAAATTGAAATGATCATCTATCAAAAATTGGCTGAAAACAACATTATAAACAAAACTACTGGAACAAAGCCGATGAAATAGCCACAATGCCCACAACAAGATTTCGACTCGTAAGTAAACATTAACAGTTTTTTTAATAGATACTAAATGCTTAAACCATTATATGTTTGTACCAATACTGCCTTTTACCATAATACAGTGAAAACACCTTCATATTGTCTTTGACTTGTGCAACTTAAACTGTTAATATAAATGCTAAACTGTAATATCATTTTTGTTTTATTCTTAAGGTACAAACCTTATTATTATTTAAATTTCCATACAACACCTTGCATTTTTCGTATCTTTGTACCACTACTGCCTGACTTTTTCAATAATACAGTGGAAACGCCTTCATATTGTCCTTTACATGCGCTTCTGGGTTTGGTCATTTGGGAGAATAGTGTTTTTGAGGTTACTATGATACAACTCTATTAGCTCATATTCTGCGACTGACAAACTAAATAAAATCATCAATTCATTCTATTATGCAATAGTTTACTTGAGGGGAAAGTTAATGTACCATGCAATAATATTTCATTCCATAAAATCCTAGGAAAATAAAATATAAATTGGAGAAATTGAAGGATGTTCGACGATTATGTGTTCCTTCCTAGAAATTGGACAATATTTGAACACAGTACATGGTTTTTGCCAAAATAATCCATTGGCAAAAAGCTAAATGATCATAGCATTGCATTTCTTATACCAATCCTTATTTATTTATTATTTTGCAGTTCCGACTGTGCATTATTTGTGATGAAATTGATCGAAAAATTGGACAGAGACAAAAATCTACCAGAGGAATATAAAAAGGAATATATCAATCTTCTCCGTGCTAACACAGTGTTCAACATACTGAATGACCCACCAAGAAGTTGGGATATTATGAGTTACTTTGCAAACTCGTCCCCAGAAGAAATTTAAAACGCTTTGAAGAAGAAAGAACATGAACGAAGGAAACACTGAATTGTTGATGTAGCGCCTGTTTTAATTCAATTTTAATTTACTGTTTAGACATTTAGTTGCTAATTGTAATTGAGTTTTAGTAATTTGAATTGATGTTAAAGTAGTGGCTGAACATGGGTTAAAAAATTATGGTACGGACAGAGTTGTACCTGTACAAATTTCTAACCTACATCTGGTAAATTGCTCTGTTTTAATTTCATACATAGTAGTTGAAGCTGAATTGATTGTGACTTGCTGTTTTAATGAAAATTCATATTGTCGCATGTTGTTTGGATTGGATCATGTCTGATGTTTTTGTGCAATAAGAATTTTGGGAGAATTGTTGTTTTATGGCAACTGTATATTGGCTTTTTGCGATCTTTGTGATGGTTTGATGGTTACTGTTATGTGTATGTGTTGGGTTATGCTTATGTCTTTCAGATTGTGATCGTTTGGAAGAATTGTTATGCGTATGGGTTGGGTTATATCTGATGTTATGTGATGAAATGGATAAATTAAAGTGCTTTAAACAAATAGCATTATTATAAATAATTGTTTAGGCATACCAATCTAAAATAAAAATGAATTATTTAATCAACATAACCATAAATGAATCTACTGTATCCTAAATTAAAAAAGCTATAACAAATAATATTTTTATAACTAATTGTTTAAGCATATCGTTAATCTAAAATAAAAATAAATTATTTAAACAAAATAACCATAAATGAATATATAACCAAAATATTTCATTCAACCGACCAAACCTAGAAACGCAAACGACATTCAGACTCCAAGTTCAATCGGGTACGTATGGATATAAAAGAAAACAATATTCAAAACCTAATCAGATACGCAAACAAATAAATATACACCAAACATATAACGATTGTAAAGGACAACCAAATTCAAATCTAACCGAGTACATACGAGATTCAAATGACAGTAGGACTCAACCCTAAGCGAGCACCTTTAAAAACCAATTTATACCGAGAACATATTGGTTAACCAAACAATATAAATGATTGTAAAGGTCGACCAGATTCAAACCTCAGCAAGTACATACGAAACTCAAAGGACGGCCAGACTTAGCCCTAAGCAATAACCTCTGAAAACCAATTTATACCGAAAACACAATGGTTAATCGAACAATATAAACGATTGTAAAGGACATTCGAATTTATACCTAAGCAGGTACTTACAAGACTTAAAGGACGGTCAGACTCAAGCTTGATCTTGTACTTGTCAAAACTAAACTATACCAAAAACAAATTAGTTAACCGAACAATTTAAACAGCTGTAAAGAACATTCAGACTCAAACCTAAGCGAGTATTTATGACATTCAAAGGACGACCGAACTCAAGCTTGGTTGGGTAACTTTGATAACCAATCTATACCGAAAATATATTGATTGATCGAACAATCTAATTAATTTTAAAGTACGACTAGATTCAAAACTAAGCGAGTATTTATGAGATTCAAATGATTGCTAGACTTAAGCCTAAGCTGATACCTTTGACATATCTAGACGCAAGGCCTAATCGGGTCATTCAGAACCAATTATGCACCCAGTAAGAATTGTTTAACCGAGCAGGTACCAATGACATGTAAAACACATCCTGATACAAGGACTAATCAGGTACCTATGACACATAAAAGAATTCTGGATGCAAGGCTTAATCGGGTACTCCAGCAATGATTCTGCACCCAGTATGGATTGTTTAACCGAGCGGGAACCCATGATACGTAAAAGACATTCAGACACAAGGCCTACTCGGGTACCTATGACATGTAAAAATCCTCCGAACGCAAGGCCTAATCGGGTCGTTCAACAACGATTCTGCACCCAATATGGATTGTTTAACCGAGCGGGTACAATGACACATAAAACACATCCACACACAAGGCCTAATCGGGTACCTATGACACGTAAAAGACTTCTGGATGCAAGGCTTAATCGGGTACTCCAGCAATGATACTGCACCTAGTAGAGATTGTTTAACCAAGCGGGTACCCATGACACGTAAAAGACATTTAGGCACAAGGCCTAATCGGGTACCTATGACACATAAAAAGCTTCCGGACACAAGGCCTAATCGGGTTGTTCAACAACGATTCTGCACCCAGTAAAGATTGTCTAACCAAGCGGGTACAATGACACGTAAAACACATACGCACACAAGACCTATTCAGATACGTATGACACGTAAAAGACTTCTGGATGCAAGACTTAATTGGGTACTCCAGCAATGATTCTACACGCAGTAGAGATTGTTTAATCAAGCGGGTACCCATGATACGTAAAAGACATTCAGACATAAGGCCTAATTGGGTACCTATGACATGTAAAAATCTTCCGGACCAATCGGGTCGTTCAACAATGATTCTACACCCAGTATGGATTGTTTAACTGAGCGAGTACAATGACACGTAAATTATATCCACACACAAGGCCTAATTGGATATGTATGACACGTAAAAGACTTCTGGATGCAAGGCTTAATCGGGTACTCCAGCAATGATTCTACACCCAGTAAGGATTGTTTAACCGAGTGAGTACCCATGACACGTAAAATACATTCAAACACAAGGCCTAATCGGGTACCTATGACATGTAAAAATCTTCCAGACGGAAGGCCTAATCGGGTCGTTCAACAACGATTCTGCATCCAGTATGGATTGTTT
The DNA here is from genome assembly GCA_030737875.1 of Allium sativum. Classification (NCBI taxonomy): domain Eukaryota; kingdom Viridiplantae; phylum Streptophyta; class Magnoliopsida; order Asparagales; family Amaryllidaceae; genus Allium; species Allium sativum. The sequence goes on from CM060925.1 coordinate 236,776,258, forward strand.
AACCGAGCGGGTACAATGACACGTAAAACACATTCGAGCACAAGGCCTAAACGGGTACCTATGAAACGTAAAAGACTTCTGGATGCAAAACTTAATCGGGTACTCCAGCAATGATTCTACCCAGTAGGGATTGTTTAACTGAGCGGGTACCCATGATACGTAAAAGACATTCAGACACAAGGCCTAATCAGGTACCTATGACATGTAAAAAGCTTCCGGGCACAAGGCCTAATCGGGTCGTTCAGCAACGATTCTGCACCCAGTATGGATTGTTTAACCGAGCGGGTACAATAACACGTAAAACACATCCACACACAAGGCATAATCTGATACCTATGACATGTAAAAGACTTCTGGATGCAAGGTTTAATCAGGTACTCTAACAATGATTCTGCACCCAGTATGGATTTTTTAATCGAGTGGGTACCCATGGCACGTAAAAGACATTCAAACACAAGGCTTAATCGGGTACCTATGACACAAAAAACTTCCAAAAGCAAGGCCTAATCGGGTCGTTCAGCAAAGATTCTACACCCAGTATGGATTTAACCGAGCGGGTGCAATGACATGTAAAACACATCCTCACACAAGGCCTAATTAGGTACCAGTGACATGTAAAAAGCTTTCGAACGCAAGGCCTAATCGGGTCATTCAGCAACGATTCTGCACCCAATATGGATTGTTTAACCGAGAGGGTACAATGACACGTAAAACACATCCGCACACAAGGCCTAATTGGGTACCTATGACACTTAAAAGACTTCTGGATGCAAGGCTTAATCGGGTACTCCAGCAGTGATTATGCACCTAGTAGGGATTGTTTAACCAGGCGGGTACCCATAACACGTAAAAGACATTTAGACATAAGGCATAATCGGGTACCTATGACAGATAAAAAGCTTCCGGACGCAAGGCTTAATCGGGTCGTTCAACAATGGTTCTGCACCCAGTAAAGATTGTTTAATCGAGCTGGTGCAATGACACGTAAAAAACATCCTGACACGTAAAAAACATCAGGTACCTATGACACGTAAAAGACTTCTGGATGAAAGACTTAATCGGTTACTCCAGCAATGATTCTGCACCCAATAGGGATTGTTTAACCGAGCAGGTACCCATGATTCGTAAAAGACATTCAGACACAAGGCCTAATCGGGTACCTATGACATGTAAAAAGCTTCTGGACGCAAGGCCCAATCGGGTCGTTCAACAACGATTCTGCACCCAGTATGGATTGTTTAACCGAGCGGGTACAATGACACGTAAAACACATATGCACACAAGGCCTAATCGGATACCTATGACACGTACAAGACTTTTAGATGCAAGGCTTAATCGGGTACTCCAGCAATGATTCTACACCGAGTAAGGATTGCTTAACCGAGCGGGTACCCATGACACATAAAAGACATTTAGACACAAGGCCTAATCGGGTACCTATGGCACATAAGAAGCTTCCTAATACAAGGCCTAATCGAGTCATTTAGCAACGATTCTACACCCAACAAAGATTGTTTAACCGAGCGAGTACAATGACACGTAAAACACATTCAGACACAAGGCCTAATCGGGTACCTATGACACGTAAAAGACTTCTAGATGCAAGACTTAATTGGGTATCCAGCAATGATTATGCACCCAGTAGGGATTGTTTAACCGAGCGGGTACCCATGACACGTAAAAGACATTCAGACACAAGGCCTAATCGGGTACCTATGACACATAAAAAGCTTCCAAACACAAGGCCTAATCGAGTCATTCATCAATGATTCTGCACCCAGCGAAGATTATTTAACCAAGCGAGTACAATGACACGTAAAACACATCCGGACACAAGGCCTAATGGGGTACCTATGACATGTAAAAGACTTCTGGATGCAAGGCTTAATCAATACTCCAGCAATGATTCTACACCCAGTAGGGATAGTTTAACCGAGCGAGTACCCATGATACGTAAAAGACATTCAGATACAAGGCCTAATCGGATACCTATGACATGTTAAAAGCTTCCGGACGCAAGGCCTAATCAGGTTGTTCAACAACAATTCTGCACCCAGTATGGATTGTTTAACCGAGCGGGTACAATGACACGTAAAACACATCCGCACGGGTACCTATGACACGTAAAAGACTTCTGGATGCAAGACTTAATCGGTTACTCCAACAATGATTCTTCACCCAGTAGGGATTGTTTAACCGAGCGGGTACAATGACACGTAAAACACATCTGAACACAAGATCTAATCGGATACCTATGACACGTAAAAGCCTTTTGGATGAAAGGTTTAATCAAGTACTCCAGTAATGATTCTGCACCCAATAGGGATTGTTTAACCGAGTGGATACCCATGACACGTAAAAAACATTCAGACACAAGGCCTAATTGGGTACCTATCACGCGTAAAAAGCTTCCGAACACAAGGCCTAATCGAGTACCTATGAGACATAAAAAGCTTCTAGACGCAACGCATGATCGAGTCATTCAGCAACGATTCTGCACCCAGTAAGGATTATTTAACCAAGCGGGTACAATGACACGTAAAACACATCTGCACACAAGGCCTAATCGGGTACCTATGACATGTAAAAGACTTTTGGACGCAAGGCCTAATCGAGTACCTATGACACGTAAAAAACATCTAGACGCAAGGCCTAATTGGGTACCTATAACGTGAAAATGATAAAATACAAAATATCAATGATAATTGATCTATATTCAAGATGTTTTTTAGTCAAGTATAAAATATAAAATATATACAAATGACAAATGTAATTTGGCACTTATGCATGTATACAAAACAACAAATTTTGACAACAAAGTGTACTCTTATAAAAGATTGATCAACAAATTTTATAATGTACATAATTGTATGCATTAGCTTCAAATACCATACTATAATTGTTTTAGAAAATAACTATGTTCCAAAAATTAATTAGCAGAAAATGCTATATTGAAATAGCATACGACATTACCCAAATACCACATAAAGTAGCATCACATAGTTTATTATTACATAACTACTAATCAAATTAGTTAATCAGTTTAACATCATACAAAACAAAACACTAAATCAATATAGCATTAGTGTGTTGAATTAATGTAGAAAATAGTTGGTAAAAACATGTCACGAACAACAAAAATAACTGTGCATGCTTTAAAAATAAAATAAATAAAACAAAATAAATGAAAGCAAACACATAAATTTGGCATTAGTCTTTATAAATGACATAAAAAATAGCAAATAATAAAATACCAGCAGTCACAAACACAACAGTGCATATTAAAAAAAAAAGAGAAAGCTACCGCATAAGTTTTACAAATACAAGTAAAATTTATATTAATAAAGTTACCTAACCACTTTTACTTTATACAGCTAATAATCTAATCAGCCAATCAATTATACAATATACAAAAAAAAAATGCTAAATTAATATAGCATTATCCTGTTTAATTGATGTAAATAATATGAGGTGATGAAATGCCAACAACCACAGCCACAGCACTTCATAATTTAAAAAAAATACAAAACATAATAAATGAAAGAAAAAATATAAAATTCAGAAATACAAGTCAAATTTATATTATAAATAACAACTCAACATGTAACATTTCCCATTAACCAATAAAAAATAACAACAACATACTAAGTATATAGTAACATATCCATTGGAAAAAATACTGAAAAATAAAATTCAAATTTAAATCTTCATTAAACTTGGCAATTCCTCTTGTTATGTCCAACTTGATCACACTTGCTGCATTTATTCCGCTTATTTTGAGAATAAGAAAAGCCACCATGTCTTTTAGTAGAAGGTCTTCCAACACCTCGAATTTCTTTAGGCGGTCTAATTACAATTTCATCTTCAGTAACAATTGGCTTACCGACAGTTGGAATTGGATTAATAACATGTGAATAACTAGCTCAAAAAGCGTTAGCTATAAAATAATATTCCACAAATTCATATATCGATAGCCTAGATTTATTAATACACTTAACAACATGTGTACATGGAAAACCGGTAACTTTACACTCATTGCAGCTACACAATCTTTTTTCAAGATCAACATGATGTGAAATAGGAGATCTAACTTCAAAAATATTTTTAGTAGACCTATATGAATTCCATCCAAACCCATCTTCAACCAACTTTGACAATCGGTTCTCCATGACTGGACATAAAACAGTAGTCCACTTATGGCATTCTTTCCACCGCTTTGCCATTTGTTCCATTACTTTCACTCGAATTCCATCTAAACAAGATGTAATCGGCATAAACCTATCATCCACAATCCAAGAGTTAAAGCTCTTAGCCACGTTAGAAGAATATTCTCCATATCTTCTACCTTGAAAAAACAAATCTGCCCAATGTTCTAAAGGTTTATCTTTAGGGAAGTTGATTGCGGCAGCACCTCCAATTTCTTTAAATTTTAACATATAACCTTCAAAATCACATAGATTGGAAGCTCGAGTTATAAGTTTAAACAAATCAACAATTGATGTATCACCCTTGCAAGCTTTAACCACTGAACCAATATTTTGCTCCATATGAAATGTGCAATAACTATGAAAAGAAGATGGAAACACTTTCGGAACACCTAAGTGCAAACCCCATTGACGATCAGACATAAAAACTAATTCACGATCTTCATGAAGCATCTCTTTTAGATTCTCTAAAAACCAATTCCAATTTGATCCATTTTCATTTGAGACGACTCCCATAGCTAGTGGAAAGAAACCTAAAAAAATGCATTACAAATTTAAAATGCTAACATAAAAAAAATGATGTAGCATAACTATATCAAAATATAAATCAATTCAATATCTTACATATACCATGCTATATGTAATTAAAAAATGCTAAAGTAAACTATCGTAATATATGTCATGACTAAATCACTGAAACAAATAAAAAAGAAAAGCAGCAATATGATGCAGAACAAAAAAGGGTAAAGCAAAAAAGCATAATGTATCTTAGGATGAGAACTAAGAAACAAGTATGATAAAATTGCAGTCATATGATACACAAGAGTCTTACAGTACACAAGGATTTAAAAATGCTAATGTAACCTAGCATAATGAATTTCATGACCAAACCAATGAAGCAAATAGAAAAAAAATGAAACAATATGATAAACACAAAAAATTGCTAAAGGAAAAGAGTATCATTTACTTTAGGATTGCAACTATTAAATAAATAGGAAAAAAAGCAGTCTTATAATGTTTCTATGTCAATCCCTCAAAAAAAAAAAAAAAAAAAAAAAAAACCAAGACGCACAGAATAACAGAGAAAACAAAAGGGAAACAAAATAAGCAATATAATACACAGAGGAAAAATAAATAAAAACTTAATGTGCTTCAGATTCACAGCAGTGATTTTTTTTTAAGTACACTCTTATAAGAAACAAAGATTAAAATGCTAATGCAAACTGTCATAATATATTTCATGAATGCATAGAAAAAAAGCAATAATATACAATACAATGAAAAAAATACCAGCATTATGTATTCCATAGAATTAAACAAACAAAAAATGCAGTAGTAAAATAAGAAAATAGAACATGAAGTATTTCAATATCCGTTTGTCAAATGGAATTTGTAAAACTATGAACAAAAAATGCTAACAAGATTAGCATTATCAAATATAATGCAAATGAAATGCAATATCAGTGTTATAAATATAAGCAATATGTTATCCATATAATGGCTCCTGGGCTGTCATACTAGCTAGTATCCCTAGCTCAGAAATGTACAGCATGTACGGCAACCCTACACCAAAGAAAGGCAGCCTCTAATCTGGATTGTAGCATGCATGCCAACTTGCATTAATTAGTTACAAAACCAAACCTATTACAGTGAAAAAACCTAATGTTATATTGTTATATAGCATGGTCTATTGTCAATTCCAGCGCAGCCAAGGGAAACCAGAGATATATCATGAACTAAAGGCAACAGGTATAAATTTTGGTAAACAGATACTTTTCAGTAACAATATTTTTCGATGATGTAATGATCAAATGGTAATCAACTTGAAAATTTGAACTGTAATACAAGATTTAATTCTGACAAAAACTTAAACATTAGGCCAGGGCTGATCAAATCTAATTCAACACATCATCAAAACAGAATCCACTAGCATGAAATTCACCAACATTCCCATAAAATACATGAACTTCACCAAAAATTGCATACTAAAGAATTCAAAAACAAAATACTAAACCACTTAAAAAAATAAAAGACAAAGACTAAAACTCAAACCCTGGTTTCCATTTTTTGTAGTGGCTGCTAATAAACTCCTGGTCTACCCTTTAAAAATGCTGCATCTAGAAATATAAGAGGACGGCAATGTCGAAAACCAACTAAGTAAGCATTAAATCCAATGCAAACTCTTTCAAATTGCTGACTCGACGGATCAACATCTAAAGCAACATAACTTCCTGGATTAGGTTTCTTCAAAGTCTCCGAATACCAATTTAATTCATTATATGACATAACATCATCTCCATAAATTTCCTTCAAAGCCAATTGTTTTCCAGAGTATGCAAAATAATAAGAAAGATCAAAATTAAACTCTCTTCTAAATTCAGCAATAATATCTTTCGGCTTCTTCATAGGGACATCTCTAATTTGATCAACAATCAAAGATTTAATAAATTTACTAGAATTATGGACTTTCTTAACATCCCTTAATCTAGCACCACACGAATGTTCAAAGTTATAAGTTCTAATAAAGAAACGAAGAGGCTGTCTAGAATCCGAAGAAGCATTTAAACAGAATTTACAACCTTCCTTATTCCAAGAGCATATGGCAGATATTCTTTCAGGATAGTTTTTAACAAAAATCAATTCATGTCCTTCTTTTATTTGATAAGCCATTAGAAACTCCCTAAAAATCTTCAGCACCACTATAACAATAACCAATAAAATCCATAAAATTCATTTGACACCCTTTCTTCATAATATCTTTCAAATAAGAACTTGATTCACTACAAGACTTCATGCTATAAGAACTAGAACAAACTGAAAGCTCTACTGATTAGAATTGACTGAAAAACTACTGTCAACATTGAGCTCTAGAACATGATGGCACAACTTAACAGTGAAAACAAAAAAAGGACTCTTCTTATAAATTTGAAAGCACAATATTGTATGCAAATCCGAATCAGTGTCAACTGTGATAATCTTACTTTCCAAATTATATGATATTTCAATAGAACTAGGAGTAAGATGTGTCCAGTATTCAAATATACTATTCTTAACAGCAATTAAAGAACAACTCATGTCCAGTCGAATAGAGTAGTTATACTCATCAAGTAAAAATAAAACCAAAATGTTATTCCCAAGACTGCTCCTGCCAAAAATTATACAGATTCAGATATAAATAACAAATGATATTATGAGATGTCAAAAGCCCATGTACCGTCAAAATAAATATTAAACAGCAAGAAAATGCTAAATGCACATAACATTAAAATCTAAAAAAATCATAACAGCGTATCCTAAAACATACCCTTGTTCTTCTCTACTGATTGAAACCAAATTAGACATGACGCAAATAACCTGTAAATTCATAAGAAAATAAGGTCAACAAAACGTAACAAAGAAATAGTAAATAATAGATTGAATCGATCGAAAATTAAAAACTAAATTAGGGTAAAATTACCTATTAAGATCGATTTAATAAAAGAATCGAAATAATCCAATTAACGATGTAAAATGCACGTAATCAATGAATGATTCGATTTTCCATTTAAATTAAAAGAAAATCAAAAGAGGGAACGAGAAAATTAAAAACAGAGCATTATTTACATAGGCCTAAAAATAAACTGAAGTTTGTCTTTTACGTGAAATTATCTGAGCCGCGTTTTTTGGGCCAAAAAAATTTAAAACTTTGTCCTTCAGCCCATTTTCCACTTTATAAAAATTAAAATTGCTAATGTTGTTATGATAATGGATTATGTTAATTTTTGTTGAACTATTCGGTTTTAGGTACTTGATTCGCAGAGTATGTGATAAGGATTGACATAATTTATGTCAATCTTTTTATATATGGCATGCCATTGAAATACAATAAATATCTTGATAAGGATTGACATAATCTATGTCAATCTTTGCATATATGGTATGCCATTGAAGTATAATAAATATCATGATAAGGATTGACATAATCTATGTCAATCACTACATATATGGTATGTCATTGAAATAAAATAAATATCATGATAAAGACTGATTGCATGTATTTGTAATTATATATATTTGTGATTCATGAATAAACAATTGTACCCTTCTCTTCAACTCTTCATCATGGTATCAGAGCACTGATCCAAAACAGTTCAACTTTCTCTTCTTCAATGGCTCTCATTAACTAAACTTCATCCTATCAGATTCTTAATGACAGTAATCCCACAAAGTCCTACACTTTTCTAAGCAAATGTCAATGGTGCCGAGAACAAGGACATGTGATTGCTCATTGCCCTTTATCTAAGCAAAAGTTTCATAATGCCATTCCTCCTTCTTCAAATTCTCAAACTCCGTCAAACCTATTCACACCAAAATCTCAAGCAAACATTGTAAATCCCTCTGCCTCTTCATCCTCTTCAACATGGCTTCTCGATAGTGGTGCTTCCCACCACGTCACGACAAATTTGAACAATTTATCTCTCCATGCTCCTTATGATGGAATCGAAGAGTTGACCGTTGGTGATGGCAAAGGCCTTAAAATCACTCACGTCGGTTCTTGTTCTTTATCATCACTCAAACTAAATAATGTCTTAGCTTTTCTTGCCATGTCCAAAATTATATTTTCTGTTTCTCAACTCTGTCATGATAACAATATCTCAGTTGTCTTTTCTTCCACCTCTTTTCATATAAAGGATCTCAAAATGGGCGAATCTCTATTACAGGGGCTGGTTGCAATAGGCATTTACCGGCTCAAATCCACAACCCCTACAGTCTACGCAAGTACAACTAGTTCACTTGATTGGCATCATTGTTTAGGGCATCTGTCTCGTAATGTTTTTAGGCAAATTGTTTCCAAAAATAAACTTCATGTTCCAAGTATCTCCACTTTAAATTGTGATTCATGTGCTTGCAATAAAAGTCATAAACTTCCTTTTTCTACTTCCTCTATTGTGTCTACTGCCCCACTTGAGTATGTTTATTATGATCTTTGGACATCATCGATTTACCCTCATGATGGCTTTAAATATTATCTTACTTTCGTTGAACATTTTTCAAATACATTTGGTTGTATAATTTGAAACGAAAATCAGATCAAAACATATATTGATTCGCTATAAAGCTCTAGTTGAAAAATACTTTCAACTTCCTCTCAAAACTCTCTACTCGGACAACGGTGGTGAGTATGAAAGCCTACGTAACTACCTGTCCATCGATGGAATTTCGCATCTCACAACTCCACCCCACACCCCTCAACACAATGGCTATTCGAGCGATGACATCGACACATTGTTGAGACATTTCTATCTCTCTTAATTCATGCTAAAATGCCCCTTGAATATTGGATAAATGCTTGCTCAATAGCTGTTTACTTGATTAATCGACTTCCCACGCCAATTCTACCCAATGTGTCACTGTACTTTAAATTATTCGGCCAACATCCTAATTATTCCAAGCTTCGAAGTTTTGGATGTCTTTGCTACCCATGGCTTAAACCCAACAACTCTCACAAACTTTAACTCAAATCTCAACCATGTATTTTTGTTGGTTATTCACCTACTCAAAGTGCATATTATTGTCTCGAATTAAACAGTAATTGTGTTTATATTTCTCGTCATGTTCACTTTAAATTGAACATTTTTCCTTTTTCTAAACTTAAAAATTCAACTGCCTCCTTGTTCAACTTAGTGGAACTATGGGCACCTCTGACATTATCTATATTACCAAACACTCAATCTTCCTCCTCTCATTCATTGCAAACTAACTCAACTTCCAGCACACCTCCTACCTCAATCCCCACTTCACCCCTTTCATCTCCTATGTCCACAACAACCTCATCTCAACCTCCTAATACCACTACTGAGCTTTCCTCTAGTTCATCTCAGTCAAACCTCGATATATCCACATCTACAAATTCAGCACCTAACAATCCTGTAAATTCTCCTTAAATGACCACAAGACTTCAACATGGCATTAGGAAACCAACCGGTAAACTGAATTTAAATGCGGAGGTCCATGAAATGGAGATCCCAAAAAATATCACCCAAGCATTAAAAATCCCCGTTTGGCACAAAGCTATAAATGAAGAGATTAATGCATTGATGGAAAATAGAACCTGGGATCTTGTACCTTCATCTATGTCACAAAATGTAGTGGGATGTAAATGGATTTTTCGAATTAAAAAGAATAAGGGTGGTAACATTATTCAGTACAAGGCTCGCAATGTTGCAAGAGGTTTTAATCAGAGAGCTGGCATTGACTACGGTGAGACTTTTAGCCCCATAGTTAAACCCGCCACGGTTCGGCTTGTGCTCTCACTTGCGGTTAGTCAAGGTTGGTCATTGCACCAACTTAACATAAACAATGCTTTTCTACAGGGCACACTCACTGAAGATGTATACACCATACAACCTCCTGGCTGCACAGATCCTATATCCAACACATGTATGTAAATTAAACAAGGCACTTTATGGGTTAAAACAAGCTCCAAGAGCTTGGTATAAAGAACTGCGGCAATATTTAATTGAGTTGGGCTTCAAGAACACGGTCTCTGATTCATCCTTGTTCACACTGCACAAAAATGGTGACATCATTTATTTGTTGGTTTATGTGGATGATATTATTGTTACAAGTAATGCAACTCATGCACTGGAAGCTTTTATAAAAAAATTAGCGACACGTTTCTCACTCAAAGACCTTGGAGAATTGTCTTACTTCATGGGAATGGAAGTTATGCCTCATCCAAAAGGTATTTTTTTGAGTCAAAAGAGGTATATTACTGATATTTTGTGTAAAGCTAATATGGACAATGCAAAACCAGCTGCAACACCATTAGCAACTCATCCTCCATTAACTATACATGGAAATCTTCTCAACGATCCTACCGAGTTACGTATTTTGATAGGAAGTTTACAATATTTAAGTCTTACAAGGCCTGATGTGGCATTCGCAGTGAACAAGTTAGCTCAACACATGCAGCGTTCAATTGAGGAACATATGCAATCTCTACATCGTCTTCTTCAGTATCTAAGTGGTACACCTAATATGGGTTTAATTATACACAAAGATTCACCTCTCACTCTCCATGCTTATTCTTATGTGGATTGGGCTCGTGACAAAGACGACTACATTTCTACAACAGCATATATAGTCTATTTGGGCAAGAATCTTATCTCCTGGACGTCAAAGAAGCAGCGTAGAAGAGCTAGATCATCTACCGAGGCCGAGTACAGGGCAGTGGCAAATGCTACTTCCGAAATTCTTTGGGTAGGAAATTTATTCAAGGAACTTAGTCATAACCTCACTCTTGTGCCACTCATCTATTGTGATAATGCTGGAGCTACATATGTGAGTGCTAATCCGGTTTTTCATTCTAAAATGAAGCATCTGGGATTGGATTACCATTTTGTCAAAGAAAATGTGCAAAGTGGAAATTTGAGGGTCTCTTGCATCTCCACTAATGACCAGCTTGCGGATGCTCTCACCAAGCCATTACCATGTACCTCCTTCACAACATTGATTAGCAAAATCGGTCTTTCATCTTGGCCATCCGTTTTGAGGGGGCGTGATAAGGATTGACATAATTTATGTCAATCTTTTCATATATGGCATGCCACTGAAATACAATAAATATCATGATAAGGACTGACGTAATCTATGTCAATCTTTGCATATATGGTATGCCATTGAAGTATAATAAATATCATGATAAGGATTGACATAATCTATGTCAATCACTATATATATGGTATGTCATTGAAATAAAATAAATATCATGATAAGGATTGATTGCATGTATTTGTAATTATATATATTTGTGATTCATGAATAAACAATTGTACCCTTCTCTTCAACTCTTCATCAGTATGTTGATCCGATGGTGTAGAGAAAGAAGGTGGCAGCCTCTACATTTTTTGGTTATTAATTTAGACGGTGGCCAGCAGAGGGAATTTGAAATATTTGGGGCGCTTTTAGTTTTGGTGGGTAGAAGTGTAAATAGGGATGTGAATAGTAGCACCCTAAATTTATGATTTGTAATTAAATCTCCTTATTTTGTCTTGGAAAAAAAAGCTACAAAATAACTTTAATCTCCATAATTTTGGATGACAAAAAAACAACAACGAAAATAAAAAATATATACAGTAATGTTATATCTTGTGACCTTAAAAATGAATATCCAACATATAATCGAACGCAAAAAATATAAAGTAAAAGAAGTTAGAAACAAGAAACGAACACACAAATTTTACGGTGGTTTGCCAAATACATCAATTTATGTCCATTTAGTGGTGTTGATTATCCTTTGTTTGTGTAATGTCGTACATACAACTCGATTACTTATGAGTTGGTAAGAATACAACAATATTTCTCAAAAGTGCTTCTTAACTCCCATAATTAATAGTTCAGAATAGAGATAAGAAATGAAGTTCTCTATAAGTGATCATCTCCTCCTATTTATAAACGAAGATTGACGAATTTGTTTCCAAAATTCCTTACATGTGTTTTCCACGTTCACCGCATTGTCCCTTGAAAAGCCCATGACTATAACAATTTGTGCTTTTTAATACATGAATATTTAATTAATTTAAATAATAAAACGATTAATTTTGGAATTTAACGACTTGAATTAAATTTAAAAGAGGAATCAAATGTTGAATTAAATTGAAATTGTGAATCTTAAGTTTAAAATCAAATTAAATGTAAATTGAAGCTTATGTAAAATCATATTTGAATGTGAACAGTAATAATAAAATTTATTATCAATACATTAAAATATTTGGAAATCGCTTTATAATAATTCAATTTTTAATATTATGTGAAAATTGTCGTTTTGCAAACAGATTCGAAATTCGGTGAAGCTAATATCACCGAACCTACAACAGTAAACTATTGTAAGATTTCAAGTTTTGTATCAGCCAGAGTTGTATGATCGTGCACGATATAAATACGTATGATAAACGATTCGAAATTTATATTATATATATAATTTGATTTTTATTTTTTAAAATAGTCTATTTTTCAAAACTTATCAAATCCAAAATTTCAACTTTGATTTGGATTGACTTGATGGGTTGATTGGGTCAGAGTTTTGCTTGTGGAATATTGATTGCTTGTTAATCCAGTTTAACTTGCAAACCTAAACATATAATGTTTTTGTTCATTTTCAAAAGGTTGACCTTACAATCATTTACCCAAACTATCATCTCCTTCTCGTTTTAGTCTCCCACCTCCTTTTTTTAATCAATTATAATAACACATAAAATATTCCCCACTGTGAAGTTAAAATGAATTCTAACAAAAAATAGAAATCGGAAAGCCCTAATCTTTGTGTTGCTAATGGAGATATCCACTTTTTGTTGGATTTTTGTAACGACCCGAATTTTTAGCGACTTTGGTTATCGACATAAGCACGATGTCGATAACCAAAACATCGAAAAATCCTGGTAATTAGTGAAAGAAATTAGAGGGTGAGGAAAGATAAGATAGAAACTTAGAATAGAAGAAGAAGAAGAACACAACCTCAGAGTAACGCGAATCTCACAGCGGAACGAATAACATATAATAGATAACATATCCTTGAAATAAATCATTATATGTATACAATACATTATCAGAGTACAATACTTACAACACAACGGAAATAACTATAGCTATATGATCCTGAAGCCTCCTGCTCCAGCTCTTCCAGTATATCTGTAAAATCCCGACTACTTGACTGCCCGTACAAATTTAGGCACCCAAGAGTTTAGGGAAGACAACAAAATAAACTCCGGGTCAGTCATGGGACTGGTGTGAGTAAAACAGTTTAAAACAGTTCAAGCAGGTAATCGATATCTCATAAGACCACGCCGTATAACGGAACGGGTTTTTCCCTTATGAGAATCCAAAATATCTTCATATCAAAAAAACCTTTTTGATGTTATAATAATGTCTATCAACCACAATATAATAATCAACTAGCAGAAACGCTTTCATCTCACGTTCTACATATATTGTATACAATCAAAACCGCAAGCACGTATTGGGTAATGGATTCAACTATGACAAGGTATGGAACCACCTATCGCTCGTGTACCTCTAGAGAGGAATACACTGGGTTCAACAAGAACATCTTGCAACCCGGCCACACATGACCGACCACTCATTTCGCTTGAGTGTATCGAATGTATATTACCAACGGTTGGGATCAGCAACCGTTTCCCGAATGGGACAGCATCAACAATAGATTTTTAGAAGTAAATGAAACTCTAGATCAGGTGATTATACACCCTACTTCGGTGCGACCGACTTAGCCATGCTGCCTGCCCGATTTCTGTCATTTACCGGATGATGAGGCTAGAAGCTACGCTCTATCATCACACCAGATTAACTTTGAATGCCACATCGTCAAATCCATCCAATCACCGATTGACGTCCTCAACAATACATTATGTGTTAGCTAAAGAAGTTTTCTTCTCCGCTTCCACTCTTGGTACGGTTGGAGAAATCAATATACGTGATCGTCTGGAAATACTCTGTCAGACATCCGTCCATACAAGTCACCCAGGAACAGGATGAACCGAAGGCACTATTTTGTAAACAGGATAGCCCTTGCATAACACCGTCTTCAAGTATCTTTGGCATATATGATTCGCAACGCTTATGCCAATACAGAGTGGTTCTTTGGATAATAATCCAACCGGTCTCTCCATATTAACAACGTTAAAATGGTCAAAACTTCGATAGTCTGTGATTTAACTATCGAAGAAAACAGGTGTGCAACCAACGATATTATTTCCAAATGGAAATTTATATCAATCAAACATCATTTAACATTAATCTCTTTATTTCATTAATTTACTTATCTCATGTTTCCCAATGTTCAATATTTCTTATTTTCTAAATTGGGAAAATATACGTTATTAACAATGGAAAACATTTCCATTTCTTGTTTTCTTTATTAGAAAACATTTCTGGTTTCTTATTTGGAAAACATTTCCAAAGCTTCTTCATTGGACTCAGACAGATGTTTAAACAAACCATCGCGATGCCAACTCAAACCATTTCCTTTACTGCCGAACCTTAACTATTCCCTAGTTAAAACGAAGCCAATCAAGTTGGGGTAGAACTACCTCTCAGACCTTAACTGAACAACATTTCTAACTTTGAAATAGGCAAAGTTCACTTTATAACTCCTTTTACTAACTTCCTTACTTAACCCTCCTTCGAATAAACTATATTCGATAAATCCTTTTACTTTCTTCGAATAAACTATATTCGATTAACTCATTTGCTTCTATTCGAATAACTATATTCGATTAACTCTTTTTACTTTCTATTCGAATAACTATATTCGATTAACTCATTTGCTTTAACTCTAATCGATTAAACTAACATTGATTATTTCCTTTGCTTTAACACTAATCGATTAAACTAACATTGATTATCTCCTTTGCTTTAACAGTAATCGATTAAACTAACATTGATTATCTCCTTTTCGAATAAACTATTCATTTGATTAACTCATTTTACTTTAACTCTAATCGATTAAACTAACATTGATTATCTCCTTTTACTTTAACACTAATCGATTAAACTAACATCGATTATCTCCTTTGCTTTAACACTAATCGGTTAAACTAACATCGATTAGCTCCTTTCCGAATAAACTATTCATTTGATCAACTCATTTAACTTTAACTCTAATCGATTAAACTAACATCGATTATCTCCTTTTACTTTAACACTAATCGATTAAACTAACATCGATTAACTCCTTTGCTTTAACACTAATCGATTAAACTAACATTGATTATCACCTTTTCGAATAAACTATTCATTTGATTAACTCATTTTACTTTAACTCTAATCGATTAAACTAACATCGATTAACTCCTTTCACTTTAACTCTAATCGATTAAACTAACATCGATTATCTCCTTTTACTTTTCGAATAAACTTTTTATTTATAAAGATTTACTTTTAGTAACAGTTCTTCACTTTACAAATGATTTCCCTTTTATAAAACTCTATTCGTTTTAAAACATTTTCCCTTTTATTTATTTTCGAAATATTTCCTTTTATAAAATCTGTTGATTTTATAAAATCCCTTTATTTCAATATACATTGAAATAATTCTTTTTACACCCAGGGTCTTTTATGATATTTAAAATATCGAATAAAAATGATCAACATCATTCCAACACCCATAATCCATAACAGATTATATAACACGTCATATATCACAATATATGAAAACAGTAAAATAAATGTTGAGGAATCCAGTTGGATTCCTCCAACCTGTTTCCCTGCATCACAGATGTTAAACAATATAGATAACATCACTTTCAGTTCTATATGATATATTCTGTTAAACAGAATCAATATAGAAATTTAACTAACTGACTAGCAGTTCAATCAAACAATCAACACACAGTCAATCAGCCAATATCTAACAGTTCTAAAAATACAACATGAAATTATAAACTGTTCAGAGTTAGTGAGATTTACTCACTTTGGCGCGTTAATTGTTAAATAACGGTTTGCGTTATTTGATTCAGTCGGACAATTTATTTCGCCATAAATTGTAACGAGCTCGGATTCACTCCCGGTCAGTCTCATTGTGTTGCTCCCGTCCATACGATCCCAACGCGACTTACGGTTCGTCAATCTGATGTCGTATGGTCGAGATATTTAATTTACAATTTCATTCGATATATAAATTAAATTAAAAATTAAGTTTTAAACTTTAATTGGGCTTTTACCTTTCAGACCGGCCCATTTCCCTTTAAATATACTAGACCCGCTTTCCTCCTTCAACAATACCCGATACCGCTTCAAAGCTTCTTCCCAAATCACGAATTGCTCCAGCAAACCATTTCCAATCATTGACCTTGCGTTGACCCCTTCTTCCTTTAAATAACCTAACCTTCACTCATTACCACGCTACAGCTCCCACTTAAAAACGCACCTGTATACTTTTCCCATCCTCAACAGCTTGCTACCGTGACCATAAGCCTTCCGCCCTTTTCATGTATCCCATCCTCACTGTTTTAGCCCCAAGCCCCACGTGTTCTCCCTTGTAGCACTCCTTATCCACTTCACGCACAAATCCACAAACACCTCCTCCTCTACACACCACTGTTCTCCAAACCATAAACAACGGTGAACTTTTTCCCCGAAAGCCCCCTTGCTCGCGTCTTTCCGTTCTGCTCCACAAAAATTTAAAAGACTAAACTCCCTTTTCTCACGTATGAAATGAACCCCCCCTGCATACGTTTGCACCAGTCTAAACATCACTTTTCGTTAGAGAAAGAACTAAATTTGCTGAGAACAAGAAGAAAGCAAATGAAGTATGCAGGGCAGGGTATTTATATCATTAAAATGTTGGTTTCTCTTGTGGATATATGTAGCGCCAAGAATTTGGTTTGAGGACCCCAGAAAACTAGTGGTTGAGAAGAGAATCACGGAAGGTAATGGTATGCATATATTTGTTTTGAGCTTAAAAGGTTACGTGAACCGACATAAATAAAACTCTGTTCACTTACAGGCTACCATCGACAGAAAATAAAATACTGTTGAGATGAGCAAGGTTCACCGATTCCAGAAATATGATAATATCGGTAGATTGACTCATACTGTGAAACCCCAAAATGTTGATTACAGGGTGCAAAATACTCCAAATAAAAAGTTGCTTATTTACTTAATTAAAAATTACAGTAAAATTCTAAAAAATTAAATTATCACTACTTCTCAAAAGAACCTTATTCAAATTCAAATCCGATAACTAGTTATATCAAATAAACCGTTACGGTCGATAAACGATTCTATAGCGACTATTTTAAAATTTGATTTGGACATATCTGAAAATCTACACGACGAAATCCCGAATTTTCTCTTCCACTAGAAAGATATACTCCACCAGCTCCACATGCTTCTTGTTTCACAGAAATCCGATTTAAAATGGACCTTGTAAATTCCGTTGAAGTTCAAATTGTCAATTTACGAACTGCAGCGCCATTTCGAGCTCGTTTATAATTATATTATAAACTATACGTTCAACTGTCGACGGTTGAATATATTCGTTATTCAAATTCAATTCCAAGCTGAATTAAATATCGCAAATGATCCGGTTCACACCATATCGCCATTTCAGCCAATTCTGATTATTTCAGAATTAAATATATTATTTAATTTATTATTTTAATTAAATATTTACCATTATTTAATTCCACGACCATTTAGTTCACTATATCACCATTGATAAAATTAAATAAATTAATCATAATACCTCTGCCAATGCGGGTCATTACAATCTTCCCCACTTAAAATAATTTCGTCCTCGAAATTGCTAAAAGGTAGAGGACGACCCTATCGACTGGTTAGAACATATTTGTTCACTTCTTAACTTCAGTTTCAACTGAACCAATTTAATTTCAATTAAATTATCAATTTATTCTTATCAACGAAAATTTTCAAAAATCCTGAAAATTTTCTAACACCTTAACTTTTCGAAAAATTTCGCCAGCACCTCCTTGGTACTGGTCAATACATCAAACCCCCACTCGCCTCTCTGGGCCATCTCTAACCCAAAAGAAAATCAAACAGCCAAGCGACTTGCCAATTCGGCTCAAAATTCTTATATCCAATAGAAATATAAACTTATACCTTTTTGTCGGCATATCATTATATCCTTTCCACCTGTTATCAATTCAGCATATACCAATGTCATGCCAATCAAACTCCAAATCAGCTTTAATCTCCAACACAACCATTCACTTATATCCAAGCCAAATCCCATTTCAACTCAAGTTCAATTCTTGATTTTCAATTCCTTAACTCCTCAATCCAATATCATTTCGGATTTTAATTTCACACATCCAATCTTATTCGATTTCAATTCAACTTCAGTTACCATTTAACTGACTTTACTTTAATTCAATTTTGCTTTCACAAATTTCTATTAAATTTGTTTTTAATTTAAATAGTCTTTCCCTGGGAATTTTAAACAGTTTACCTTTTCAAAAATCAAAATTTCCTTTTTGAAATTCAATTGAGCCGATAATCAATATTCCATTAGTTAAATCACTTCTCTATTTCTTTGTCAATATTTGTTAACCAAATATTTTCAATAACCATATTGGCCTTTTATGTTATTTGGAAAACATTTCCGAATATCGCCTTCCTTTATTTCCTAAATCAATAACCTTTATAATCCTATTTATAATTGGAAAATACTCCAATTACTTATCTCTTTTCCGATCTCGTTTATTTCTATACTTAGGAAATATATATATATATATATATATATATATTTCCAGCATACGCTTATTTGGGTTAAAACGGATGTTGTGTAAAACATCGTTACGACCACCCAACTACTATATTCAACTAACTCTTATTCAACATTGATCTTCGAGCCTGAAATCTTACTATTTATTTGTTAATAATGAAATCAATCAAGTTGGGGTATAACTACCTCTCATACCTTGACTGAATAACATTTATAACTTCAAAACAGATATGACTACTTACTCGAAAAATCAACACCCTACAACTACTTATTCACTTTTAAACACGTATTCACTTTCTCTTTCTATTCTTTCGAGATTTTATTCTTAGTCTTCCTTTTTGATTTTACTATTCTATTTCTAAGTTCGTTTCCTTATCGACTTCTATATATATTGATATATAGATTTCTAATTATCAGATTTTCTTAAAAATATTCTAACTTCTTTAACTCCCGGAAAAATTTGCCATAACCTCCTTTGTACTAGGAGCATCGGGATATTTCAAATAGCCTCCAATGGCCCTCACTAATTCAAAAGAAAAAGAAAAAGCCAAGCGGCTAGCCGACACGGCGCATAAAATCTCATATATATGAATTAAATACATACCTTTCCGTCGAGCATTCTGTTTATATACCTTCATACCTTATCCATACATATCTCATGTATATTTATACATTTCTAATTCATTTCAACTTAATCCAATCATTTTAACTTAGTTAGTTAAGTGATTTTCAAATTATCGGTTTGCCCATTCACCTTTTTATTTGAATATACATGTTCAAATATAGGTTTAACTTGTTCATCAACTAATTGAATTCTATATTTCAAATTTTAGTTCTATATTCGATTTCAAATATCTATTTACAAATCCAATCCACCTTTCAAAGTTCAACTTCAAATTCAAAACTCGATTAACTAATTCCTCTTCGACTTAGTTAATTCTATTCAATTTCTGTTCAAATTTTATATTACTTCTATTATTCAAATCTTATATTTAAATTCCTTTATATTTTCTATATTCAAATTCTATAGTTTAAATTCCATTTGAATTTCTATATTCAAATTCTATTTCAATTTCATGGAATTTCATTTATTCAAACTCCCTTTGAATTTCTATATTCAATTTCTATTTGAATTCTCTTTATTCAAATTCTATATTTCTTCCATTGAATTTCATATATTTAACTCCCCTTCGAATTTTCTTATTTAAATTCTATGTTTGAACTTCCTTTATTCGAATTCCTTTAAATAAGCCCCGATTTCAGTTCCTTTTAAAATTGATATTTCTACCTTTGGAAAATAGTTTTCCCTTTCAATTTCACACTTGTATTTTTGTTTCTGAATTATCCAATGATAATTCTCTTCACTTCATTTTATAAACTTCGTTTATAAAAGAACTATTTATAAACTTCGTTTATAAAGGAACTTCTCGTTTTATTTCTTTTAAAACAAGTTAATATTTCAAATCTATTTAAAAATTCCAATTCTATATTTTAAATCCCATTTTGAAATTCAACACAACTTGTCTTTCCCAAAACAAATTCAAAACAGTATCTCTAGTAGTAATTCGTCACTTACAACTCGAAAATGAATACTGATGATGCAGCTGTCATCATCAGAATCTATTTCCCAGCGACTGAAGTGAGTTCAATACTATAAAACCATTTCTAAACATTTCCACTTTGAAATTCATTTCAAAATATAATTCACACTGCTTGTAAAACAATTTAAAATCTCCCAGGATCTTAAATTTTTCTTACCTTTAATCCAAATCCATTTACAAACACTTATCCAATTTTCCAGAAATTTTAATTCAATTTCAGGTTTACATTTCAGATTTAACTCACCAGATTTCACGCATTTCACTTATATGAATTCTGATTGGTTATTTACATAACCATTTAATTTATAATCTTACTCGATTATAATATCAACTAATATATCCAATATGTATCAAATATACTTTGGGTAAAATTATTTTCATTTACCCTCCTTCAAAACATATCGTGCCGACACATCGTATTCGAGTGTTTAGTAACTCCTACCGATACAGTGGATCAAACTGATCGACCAGAACTCATAAACTACTCAACCAATGAATCTCCACAATATAAAACAATTTTTATATCAATATACAAATATGTTCACTCGTATATATACACTCAACTCAATCTAGGGCATTACTAATCCTATCTCTACCGAGTCAAGCCACAGAGCCAAGTAATTCTTAACTTAAGCTCTGATACCAACTGTAACGACCCGGATTTTTAGCGACTTTGGTTATCGACATAAGCACGATGTCGATAACCAAAACATCGAAAAATCCTGGTAATTAGTGAAAGAAATTAGAGGGTGAGGAAAGATAAGATAGAAACTTAGAATAGAAGAAGAAGAAGAACACAACCTCAGAGTAACACGAATCTCACAGCGGAACGAATACCATATAATAGATAACATATCCTTGAAATAAATCATTATATGTATACAATACATTATCAGAGTACAATACTTACAACACAACGGAAATAACTATAGCTATATAATCCTGAAGCCTCCTACTCCAGCTCTTCTAGTATATCTGTAAAATCCCGACTACTTGACTGCCCGTACAAATTTAGGCACCCAAGAGTTTAGGGAAGACAACAAAATAAACTCCGGGTCAGTCATGGGACTGGTGTGAGTAAAACAGTTTAAAACAGTTCAAGCAGGTAATCGATATCTCATAAGACCACGCCGTATAACGGAACGGGTTTTTCCCTTATGAGAATCCAAAATATCTTCATATCAAAAAAAAACCTTTTGATATTATAATAATGTCGATCAACCACAATATAATAATCAACTAGCAGAAACGCTTTCATCTCACGTTCTACATATATTGTATACAATCAAAACCGCAAGCACGTATTGGGTAATGGATTTCCAACTATGACAAGGTATGGAACCACCTATCGCTCGTGTACCTCTAGAGAGGAATACACTGGGTTCAACAAGAACATCTTGCAACCCGGCCACACATGACCGACCACTCATTTCGCTTGAGTGTATCGAATGTATATCACCAACGGTTGGGATCAGCAACCGTTTCCCGAATGGGACAGCATCAACAATAGATTTTTAGAAGTAAATGAAACTCTAGATCGGGTGATTATACACCCTACTTCGGTGCGACCGACTTAGCCATGCTGCCTGCCCGATTTCTGTCATTTACCGGATGATGAGGCTAGAAGCTACGCTCTATCATCACACCAGATTCACTTTGAATGCCACATCGTCAAATCCATCCAATCACCGATTGACGTCCTCAACAATACATTATGTGTTAGCTAAAGAAGTTTCCTTCTCCGCTTCCACTCTTGGTACGGTTGGAGAAATCAATATACGTTATCGTCTGGAAATACTCTGTCAGACATCCGTCCATACAAGTCACCCAGGAACAGGATGAACCGAAGGCACTATTCTGTAAACAGGATAGCCCTTACATAACACCGTCTTCAATTTTCTTTGGCATATATGATTCGCAATGCTTATGCCAATACAGAGTGGTTCTTTGGATAATAATCCAACCGGTCTCTCCATATTAACAACGTTAAAATGGTCAAAACTTCGATAGTCTGTGATTTAACTATCGAAGAAAACAGGTGTGCAACCAACGATATTATTTCCAAATGGAAATTTATATCAATCAAACATCATTTAACATTAATCTCTTTATTTCATTAATTTACTTATCTCATGTTTCCCTATGTTCAATATTTCTTATTTCTAAATTGGGAAAATATACGTTATTAACAATGGAAAACATTTCCATTTCTTGTTTTCTTTATTAGAAAACATTTCTGGTTTCTTATTTGGAAAACATTTCCAAAGCTTCTTCATTGGACTTAGACAGATGTTTAAACAAACCATCGCGATGCCAACTCAAACCATTTCCTTTACTGCCGAACCTTAATTATTCCCTAGTTAAAACGAAGCCAATCAAGTTGGGGTAGAACTACCTCTCAGACCTTAACTGAACAACATTTCTAACTTTGAAATAGGCAAAGTTCACTTTATAATTCCTTTTACTAACTTCCTTACTTAACCCTCCTTCGAATAAACTATATTCGATAACTCCTTTTACTTTCTTCGAATAAACTATATTCGATTAACTCATTTGCTTCTATTCGAATAACTATATTCGGTTAACTCTTTTTACTTTCTATTCGAATAACTATATTCGATTAACTCATTTGCTTTAACTCTAATCGATTAAACTAACATTGATTATCTCCTTTGCTTTAACACTAATCGATTAAACTAACATTGATTATCTCCTTTGCTTTAACACTAATCGATTAAACTAACATTGATTATCTCCTTTTTGAATTAACTATTCATTTGATTAACTCATTTTACTTTAACTCTAATCGATTAAACTAACATTGATTATCTCCTTTTACTTTAACACTAATCGATTAAACTAACATCGATTATCTCCTTTGCTTTAACACTAATCGATTAAACTAACATCGATTAGCTCCTTTCCGAATAAACTATTCGTTTGATTAACTCATTTTACTTTAACTCTAATCGATTAAACTAACATCGATTATCTCCTTTTACTTTAACACTAATCGATTAAACTAACATCGATTAACTCCTTTGCTTTAACACTAATCGATTAAACTAACATTGATTATCTCCTTTTCGAATAAACTATTCATTTGATTAACTCATTTTACTTTAACTCTAATCGATTAAACTAACATCGATTAACTCCTTTCACTTTAACTCTAATCGATTAAACTAACATCGATTATCTCCTTTTACTTTTCGAATAAACTATTCATTTATAAAGATTTACTTTTAGTAACAGGTCTTCACTTTACAAATGATTTCCCTTTTATAAAACTCTATTCGTTTTAAAACATTTTCCCTTTTATTTATTTTCGAAATATTTCCTTTTATAAAATCTGTTGATTTTATAAAATCCCTTTATTTCAATATACATTGAAATGATTCTTTTTACACCCATGGTCTTTTATGATATTTAAAATATCGAATAAAAATGATCAACATCATTCCAACACCCATAATCCATAACAGATTATATAACACGTCATATATCACAATATATGAAAACAGTAAAATAAATGTTGAGGAATCCAGTTGGATTCCTCCAACCTGTTTCCCTGCATCATAGATGTTAAACAATATAGATAACATCACTTTCAGTTCTATATGATATATTCTGTTAAACAGAATCAATATAGAAATTTAACTAACTGACTAGCAGTTCAATCAAACAATCAACACATAGTCATCAGCCAATATCTAACAGTTCTAAAAATACAACATGAAATTATAAACTGTTCAGAGTTAGTGAGATTTACTCACTTTGGCGCGTTAATCGTTAAATAACGGTTTGCGTTATTTGATTCAGTCGGACAATTTATTTCACCATAAATTGTAACGAGATCGGATTCACTCCCGGTCAGTCTCATTGTGTTGCTCCCGTCCATACGATCCCAACGCGACTTACGGTTCGTCAATCTGATATCGTATGGTCGAGATATTTAATTTACAAATTCATTCGATATATAAATTAAATTAAAAACTAAGTTTTAAACTTTAATTTGGCTTTTACCTTTCAGACCGGCCCATTTCCCTTTAAATATACTAGACCTGCTTTCCTCCTTCAACAATACCCGATACCGCTTCAAAGCTTCTTCCCAAATCACGAATTGCTCCAGCAAACCATTTCCAATCATTGACCTTGCGTTGACCCCTTCTTCCTTTAAATAACCGAACCTTCACTCATTACCACACTACAGCTCCCACTTAAAAACGCACCTGTATACTTTTCCCATCCTCAACAGCTTCCTACCGTAACCATAAGCCTTCCGCCCTTTTCATGTATCCCATCCTCACTGTTTTAGCCCCAAGCCCCACGTGTTCTCCCCATGCAGCAATCCTTATCCACTTCACGCACAAATCCACAAACACCTCCTCCTCTACACACCACTGTTCTCCAAACCATAAACAGCGGTGAACTTTTTCCCTGAAAGCCCACTTGCTCGCATCTTTCCGTTCTGCTCCACAAAAATTTAAAAGACTAAACTCCCTTTTCTCACGTATGAAATGAACCCCCCCTGCATACGTTTGCACCAGTCTAAACATCACTTTTCATTAGAGAAAGAACTAAATTTGCTGAGAAAAAGAAGAAAGCAAATGAAGTATGCTGGGCAGGGTATTTATATCATTAAAATGTTGGTTTCTCTTGTGGATATATGTAGCGCCACGAATTTGGTTTGAGGACCCCAGAAAACTAGTGGTTGAGAAGAGAATCACGGAAGGTAATGGTATGCATATATTTTGTTTTGAGGTTAAAAGGTTACGTGAACCGACATAAATAAAACTCTGTTCACCTACAGGCTACCATCGACAGAAAATAAAATACTGTTGAGATGAGCAAGGTTCACCGATTCCAGAAATATGATAATATCGGTAGATTGACTCATACTGTGAAACCCCAAAATGTTGATTACAGGGTGCAAAATACTCCAAATAAAAAGTTGCTTATTTAATTAATTAAAAATTACAGTAAAATTCTAAAAAATTAAATTATCACTACTTCTCAAAAGAACATTATTCAAATTCAAATCCGATAACTAGTTATATCGAATAAACCGTTACGGTCGATAAACGATTCTATAGCGACTATTTTAAAATTTGATTTGGACATATCTGAAAATCTACACGACGAAATCCCGAATTTTCTCTTCCACTAGAAAGATATACTCCACCAGCTCCACATGTTTCTTGTTTCACAGAAATCCGATTTAAAACGGACCCTGTACATTCCGTTGAAGTTCAAATTGTCAATTTACGAACTGCAGCGCCATTTCGAGCTCGTTTATAATTATATTATAAACTATACGTTCAACTGTTGACGATTGAATATATTCGTTATTCAAATTCAATTCCAAGCTGAATTAAATATCGCAGATGATCCGGTTCACACCATATCGCCATTTCAGCCAATTCTGATTATTTCAGAATTAAATATATTATTTAATTTATTATTTTAATTAAATATTTACCATTATTTAATTCCACGACCATTTAATTCACTATATCACCATTGATATAATTAAATAAATTAATCATAATACATCTGCCAATGCGGGTCATTAAAGTTTTAGTAGCTTGAGGTGGTGGTTTGGTTAGCTCGACAGGAATGTCGCATTGGCAACGAGATCTAGGGCTCGAGTTTAGGAATGATTTACATTTTCAAAATAAACTTTTATTTGAACTCGTAAAGTGTTTTGGCACTTATACCCAAATTTTGGGGTGATTGCACGAAAATAAGTGTCGCACAATTTAGGAGGAAGGCGGGTGCTATGTTGAGGTCGAATTCTAGATGAGGCGTGCGGTTGGGCGTTGATGGTGGTGGATGGAAAGTGTTAAGGAAGAAATGAAGTTTGGTGTTTGTTTCTTGGGTTTTTGGAAAGAAATGAAGGAGCTTGAGGGGAATCAAATGTTCGACCATGGAGTCCAATTCTTCGGTCTGAAGCGTTAAAATGGAAAAGGGCTTTAATTTAATTAAGGGTAATTAATGCATAAATTTGTACTTAGTATTCTAATTATCCATAAAAAATTAAATGTTATAAATGGTATAACTAATTCATATAGGGTCCGATCGACATGCCGCCACTTACATTGGACTTATGCCATCCTCTGCATTAGAGCATCTCCAACAGAGGAGATATTCCTCTTCCAAATACTGAGTTGCGCTTCATTTGGTCACCAAAAAGTGTTACGGGGATGAATATTAAGGCTAATGTTACGGGACCAATTAAGAATGCTGAATTAGTCCGACAAGCCGATTTTATCAGCTCGCGATTGACGAGCCGATAAAATCGGCTCGCCATTTCCCCCCAATCCCCAATGGCTAACTCATCCCAACGATTATATCCTCCTCGATTTTGATTCCCAACGTCCATAAAACGGTTAAAACTTTTCTAACGGCTATATTTTCAGTTATAAAAGCATTCCATTCGAATTCTTTCTTCATCACAACATATTCATAACTTCTTTCTACATCTCTTTACTCCACACAAACTCTTGCTATATAATGACTTCCCCATTCGGAGATTTTTCACATCCGACGATTGATGGAAGCCAGTTCCCGCAAGGCAACACGAGCAATATATTTGAAACTCCATTGAGCAGGCAAGGAACCAGTCCGTGGACTGAGGAAGAAGACATTTGTCTATGCAACATATATTGTCATTTCACATAAGATTCTGCAACGGGGAATGACCAAACAGCCGTTACGTTTTGGAAAAAAGTGGAAAAAGCCTTCGTTCAGAAGCATCCAGAATGCCAAAGGACGTTATCGGCGATCCAATGCCGTTTTGGGAAAATAAGTCGTCAAACCCAATATTACGAGTCACAAGTGTACAAACTAAAGATAGCGAATCCAAGCGGCATGGGAGGGGAAGATAATCTGGTATGTTTGTATTTGTACGTACTATTTGTGGTTGTCAGCATGTTAATTGATACATTTTCTTTTGGTAAGTAGAAACGACTAGTAAACGAGGAGTTCAAGAAGTTTTTCCTAGAGAAAATGGGAACAAAAGGCCACACTATTACCAGTTTATGCATTGTTATGATCTGCTTACTAGTCAACCGAAGTGGAACTCAGGACTTGCCAAGAGCCTCCGCGATGTTCAAAGTGCTAGCAAGGGCAAGAAAAAAAATTCAAAATCGGGGTATTCTTCTAGTCCAAGCGGGTCAGCTGCCAATAATTCTCAATTTGTAGGGGAAAACCTACTAAACGAGTTCAATGCCACGATTGACGAAGATTTTAGACCTGAGGGAGCCAAAGCGGCGAAAAGAAGGGGCAAAACAACGGTTGAGCTTGAATCAAAAGTGAACGCACGACACGAAGAACACAGTCGTAGAGCGGAAAAAAGACTTGTAGAAGCTAGAGAAAGAACATAAGTTTTGAAAAGGATTGCTGATCTGGAAGAGAAGAAACTTCAAATTCTTTCGGAGGACTTAGCGTATAAGACAGAGCACGATGCGTATAAGAAAGAGCAAGATGCGTATAAGAAAGAACAAGAAGAGAACATCATCATTGACAAAGATCTGACTGGAATGTCTAATTTGGAAAAGGAATTTTGGACGGGTATGAAACATCGTATTATAACGTCAAGGTTCCCGCAGTTGATGTAGTTACGTATTAGTAGATGCTCGTATTAGTAGTTGCTCGTATTATGTTGTTCTAGTAATGTTTTATTTCCTACTGTAGCAACCGCTTTCTTATTAATGAAATGTGTGCTTTATATATTTTGTTATTGCGTAAACAATTACAAGAACTTCAGACTTTTTATCGAAGGATTATCTAATAAACGAAAGATACAATAAGAAGTAAACGAAAGATCATCGGGTTAGCCAACTACAACGTAGTTCAAACGCCTCATGGCCAACAAAATCAGTTCCTTACTCTACAAGGTAACGAGAATCAAAAGTTGCCATAATCGTTTTAAATGTGTTTTCGTCTTCAACTTCCTGTATAATCATCTGGTATCGTTCACAAGCTTTAACGAACTGCCGATGAGCCATATGAATTTCAGCAGGCGTTCGTGTAGTAGTGCATGAACGGTGGTTGTTATGTAATCTTGTTATCATAGACCAAAATTCTTTGTGGGTAAGTCCTCCTCCACTTTGCTTCAGTAGCAAATCTCTTTTATCACCTTCGATATAGGATTTCACGAGTATAAGTAAGTCCGTAGGAGAGAATTCGATTGTAGCAGCACTGGAGCTCGCATTACTTGGATTGTGACGAGTACGGTTAACCCTTTGCCTAGCTGTGTGTTTTCGTGGACGTGTTTCGGATTTATTAAATTCAGCTACTTGTGTATTTGGAACGAATCCACCCACTTTCTTCAGAAAACCCACAATGCTTGGTTAAGGGAAGTAATTGCTCGGGAGAACCCAGATAGGTCAAGCTCCAGCATGACGGGTCGTTCAGTTCTCTGCTACTGCGGAGTAGAATGTAATGTGGTTGTTTCTAAAAGTCAAAGCAACACAGGTCGGCGCTTTTATGGTTGCAAATCGTACATTACTGCACTTAATCAACACGGAGTGGAACATTGTAATTTTTTCTCATGGATCGATCCACCACTGACGGAGAGGGGTGTCGCGTTTGCTCTAGAGATGCAAGCAGAGGTGGGTCGCCTAAAAAGGGTGAATGTTGCAGCAAAGGCTGAAATGTTGTACGGGTTCCCCCGTAATTCCGGAAACTAGGGTCTAGATGTATCGTAGTTGTATGTCTTTTTTTCCCTGTATTTTGTGTAACGTTATGTGGCACTATATCGTATGTTGTGTCGGATTTCCACAACATGAATGTATCTTTGTATTTTTCTATATTGAAAGCGGTTTGTATGCTAGTTAAAAAGTATTGTATATAGTTTTGAGTGCAAAATAGGTACAGACTCGGGCCGGGTCGCCAAGTTTAAGTTTTCAGTACAAATAGGAGTTAAAGATTTGGGTCGTGCTCATCCACTATTATGGACCTCTTTAACACGGATTTCTGTCAGTTGTCACACAACTTAGCTCCCCTCAACACACAAAGGAGTTAATACTTAAGGTCCTTATTATAACTTGTGCATTAGTACGGCCTATTGCTTTAGAAACCGCATCATGTAAAGCAAAGTTGAACCAGTGTCCGTTCACATCATGACAGTAAGAAAAAGAGATTCCCTACAGTATTAAGTCAGGCAAAACAGTGACCGGTCCCATCATGATTTTTTTATTGATTTGTACACTCCGTGGCTATATATCTCAATGCAATTTACTCACATAAACCTCACTCAAACAACTTCGTTCTCATTCTACTACTTACTCACTCAAATACTCACTCGAAAATGCCTTCTTGGCCCTCAAATACTGACTCTGATGAACAGATGTACGAACAGATGAGACTTCAAGAGCTCGAAGATGAATTCGAGTTTCTAATCCAAATTACATCCCAGGATGAACCATCACATGAACGGGGGAACGTACATCATCCACAAGAAGTTCAAATGCCACATGTTCAACTAGCGAACGCACAGACTCTCGCTCAACCACAACCAGAAGTAGAGTTCTACCGAGTACCGCCACATGAAGATGAACGTGAATCTTATCTTGTACAGTGCTACTGCGGTTATGCGGTCGAAGTTGTGGTTCGTGCAGAAGGCGACAATATTGGCCGGCGCATGCAGCAATGTCGATTCTATCCTCATGGATGCAGTATACGGAATGGATTGACGAGCCGTTGTGCCCAAGGGGAATAGTATATGCAAACGAACTCGAACGAGAGATTAGACGTCTCGAAAATCTTGTTCAAGAGTTGCGATTGAACACAATGCGACTCCCTTGAAATTGAACGTGTTGTTTTCATGTTTGCTTTGATGTTGTAGTAGGCATGTACTATTATTTGGTGTTGTATCTGTAACGGCCGGTTGTATCTGTATGGTTATTGTTATGCGAAAACCCACTACTTGAATCATTTTAATCATAACCAGTTGTTAAACTAGTTTATATAAAAATTTCATGGGTATTATATTCAAAATATAATCTTCCTACTAATAACAAATTATAATTAAATAAAAATAAAAAATAAAACTTTAAGCAACTGAACCCCCCAACACACCAACCAAACTCCCCGCGCGGTAAGTGGGCGCGGGGACTCGCGAGCCTAGGAGATATCCAAGATATCTCCCAACATGTTACGGGTCGTAACGTTACGACCCGTAACGCTGCTGGAGATGCTCTTATAGAACTGATTTAGATGCATTTGCAGTTGATTGGAATTTCACACTACTACAAAACTGGTCATTTGCTTTAGTTGTTTACCCCCTGTTGCTTCGGTTCAGCAACCGAAGCAACTGCAGACGACGCAACAGATCAAAATTTGTTGCTTCGGCTATCTAACCAAAGCAAAAACAGATTTTTTTGCTTCAGTTGTTGGCACAACCGAAGCAAAAAAATGCACCATTGACTAAAAAATTGGCTTACTTCTTGCTTCTGTTATGGTTACAACCGAAGCAAAAATATACTTTTAACTCATTACGAATCCCTACAATTCTCAAATACACAACAATATGAATACATATACATACCATAATTCTCCAATATGCAACTATATATATATATATATATATATATATATATATATATATATATATATATATATATATATATAAACACATATGTTGCAATTATATAGTCAAACTACAAAACAATATAAATTAAACAATAAAAATACACAAATGAGTATAATATTGATAGTGTTAATAATCTGATCTTAGTACAAGAAAATGGAACATCTAGCTGAATAAAAGTTGTATACAACGAGGCGCATCAACAATTTACAAGCAAAAACCAAATACAAACTAAAAATTCTAACCTACTAAGAAGATCACATCTTCAAGAAGATGAAGGCAATGCTGTATTTACAAAAGCAGCTTCCACCGTAAATATAATACAAACTGCCTGCCTCAATACAGTTATGTCACCTGTAAATTACATTTTACATGTCAGAATCACAAATATAATGCAAACATACTACAAATTGAAAGATCTATTAAACATATAATTTACATGTCAGGGTAATAGCTCAAATATAAGCTTTCTTAAAATGTGTTCAGCTTGCAGGAAGAATAAAAAAATTACCTTATTTTCTCGAATTTACATATATATTATAAAAAAAAGTTTATCTCAATCTTGTGTAAAAAGTGATGATACGTTACACATATATAGGTAAAATAAAATATTTTGCTGCAGCGGGCGAAGTAAACATCTTATATAAAGAAAAGCACTGTCCATTTTTTAGATTCACCTTTAGACTACTAATTTCATATTTATTCTGCCACCATCCATTATATTACCATTGTTTTGTTAGGAGTATAAATCCTTAAGTGATAAAGCGCTGAGTAGTGTTGAATTTAATGTAAAACATTACCTTTTCACTTCCATGTAATTGTTTATCAACAGATGCCTCCTTTTTCTTGCTTTCTGTTTTTTCACATGCCAGTTAGCGATAGATAAACATATCATATAACTTAATTCTTGCTATTTGTCAAATACCTCTACTTGTCTAATGCCTGGGCTGGAAAACGAGATTCTTCATGAGACTTTTTTATCTTCCCAAGCCAAAGGTTCGCCATTGGTCTCAACAAAACTGGCAGCCTGTTATTAGCTCAGATCACAGAATTTAAATTATACTCAGTTCCTGATATGTATGCAATCTATTTTTACATAATTCACCTACTAAATTAACAATGTTGCCTTTCAACTGATGTGCAGGCACCTACTGAAGTAACACGACCTGATATTCAACTAAGAGAATCCCTACTGCATCTCAATCCTTTGACTCACCGAATATCTCACCTACTAACAATGTTTAAGGGGACATGTTAGTTGATGCTAATGAGAATTGAAAGAGAAATATGTATAAAGAACAAAAAGACAATTCACATAGATGATGTAGAGGTAGAGCCCTATCCGCATACAGGGACGAAGCCAGGATTCTGTTCAAGAGGGGGGGGGGGGGGGGGGATTCGAAGGGAGGGCCCAAAAAAAAAATTATACCAATTTATCCAAATTTGTCTTAATTTCAACCTATAATGTCTTATTTTATCAAGATTTAGGCAAAAATACTGTACAAATATTGATAAAAATGCCTTGAAAGTTGTAATTTTTATAGTAATGGGTTTAAACCAATAAAAAAAATCAAGGGGGGAAGGGGGGAGACCGCCCCTACTAGCCCCCTTGCTTCGTCCTTGTCCGCATATGAGAAGTGATAGACTCCATAAATAATCATTCCGAATGTTAGGGCAACCAATGGATCAGATAGATGATTTGACATTAAATATTTGTTAAGAAAATACAAACCATCAATGTTTGCTTTGCTAAAAACCAAAATATCCTATGATAACATTGACAAATTTGTGGATAAATGAGGTTCAAAATGGTTATGCCTGCACAATGGTGCTCTAAATGAAAGATCAAAATTATGGGTTTTATAGGATCTTCTATTTGGGATGCTACTTTAGAATCTAAAAGTTCATAGTATATTTCTATGCAATTTAATAATAATATGCGTGGTGTAGTTAGTTGCACCTTTGTATATGCCAGAAATGTTCCAACAAATAGGACAAGTTATGGAAATACTTGGAACGGTAACTTACTGTACAAATTCATTTCAGCTCAGAAAACACTAAAATTTGCTTTCAAATCATAGAGTAAACAAATTAAAGGGCCGATGATCTAATTGATATCAATTAGAAAAGTTACGCCAATTGCAGACTTTACATACCCTACCGAAATGAATGCTAAAGTCCTTACTCGAAGTAAAAAAAAAACAGCTGGATATTATTTTGCAAATGCTTGTGGAAGATAATAAGAAAATATCTAAAATTAATCAGTTGACTATGGGGGATGACTACGGAAAAAATATCACATGAAAGCAAAAACAAGAAGACACTTAGATAGTATGGATGGCCTTTTAAATGGTGATATGAATTGACATGATGATATAAGTGCCGAAGCAGTAATTTTTTTTAAATTACTTTCAAGAGCACTGCATATTGAAGATGCAACATTCAGACCCCTTTGTTAAGTAAAATAATCACAGAAAGTTAGCCCTCATCAACTCAAACGAGAAACATAATGGTTGCCAAAACTTTTGTCTCACAACAGTAGTATACATTAAACTATCATCATTTTTTATTATTATTCAATGTTCAAAATGTTAAACCACTACAAATTAAACAAGACGGTTAACCAGTCAAATATGCATGTTTGAGTAGCAAGCAAACTACAGGATTTGTTTATGTTACCTACCAGTAAGAACATGACATTATTTAATTTGTAGAAAAAAGGTTATTCTACTTGAGAAAATGATGTAGAGGACAATGAGAAGTGCAAATATATGCAGAATCAATGTTCAAAGTCTAAAATCCATACTACTCAATATATACTAATATGCACCCATTAATTTGTATCCATTTAGTAAAACAAATCCTTGCTATCACTATCAGTAACAGCTGCTGAATATTAATCAAGCAAGCAACCATACCACAGATATCAACCAAGCAATCTTATTTCTAATTATACTAAATAGGAATTTTCAGCATTGAATGGAAATAAAACAATTGTTACTAATCAGACAACTAATGTGAAATAGGTGAAATTAGGTAACAGGACTAACCGCTTTGCAGTGGAGTTGCTAATGAAATTAGGTAAGTGCAGGAGCATGGGGTTGTCAATTGTTGAAGACCCGAAGCTATAACAGATCCTGATTAAAGTGGTTGTCGATAGCGCAAATTAAAGCGGATCCCGATTCGACGATTCCCAAACGCGACTAACGAAGCGACTGTCAAAGCTGAAGCTTGAAGTGGAAAAGAAGTCGAAGTAGATCGGCGACTGAAGTAGATCGTGGCGACTGAAGTCGGATTCCTAAACGAGTAACGAAAAAGAGAAGAAACATGCGATTCTGAGCGGATGCTTGAGGGTGGGATCTGGGATGGTTTTTAATGTTTTCTTCACGAACTTGGTAAAGGAGAGGCGAATATAGCTTTGAGAACGTAGACAGCAGAAGAAAAGGGGTAAAAAAGGCTTCGAGAAAAACATAGCTACCGTGATTTTCTTTCTTTCGGTTAGACCAAAACCAACCATCCATTCTGTTCAGTTATTCTCTCTCATGTTCTGCAATTGGTCCAACGAGCCGAGTACCCAGAAAGGGCGAACCAGCCACAGACTGGTTTGGGGGAGGGGGTTACAACGGCAAACTCTTTGCCGTTGTAAAGTTATAACGGCAAACTCTTTGCCGTTATAACTTATAACGGCAAAGAGTTTGCCGTTATAAGCAAACCCTCTCAAAACCCTCCCCCAGCCGCCTCCTGCTTCATTATCCCCTTCCTCCATTTTCCTAACCCGAAAACCATCTTCCAACCCCCATTTTTCACCTAAATTTTACCTTCAATTCACCAATCCGTCAGCTTCTAACCAAATTAAATACCGTATTTGAAATATTCGTTCGAAAATATGGTTAGATTACTAAAAAATTTCGCCAAAAAATTCATGCACGGCGACGATCGTGGCACCGGGGGAAGTGGCGCAGGCGGGAGTGGTGCAGGGGGTAGTGGCGAACAACCAGTGCTCGGAATAGAAGATTTGCTTGTAGCCGCCGAGAACATGGATAACGAAGAAATAGGGGCGCACGAGGAAGGCGCCCATCGGGGACGTGGCGGGTGTAGAGGCGGACGAACAGGCAGAGCGCGTAGGGGTGTTGGATCGGTTTCCGCTAGACAGGTCGATCTCGATGGCTATGTGGATATGAACCTCAGCGCGGCGAAGCTTCCTATGTTATCCAACTTTTGCATTCTTCCAGATGACGAAGTACACGTTAGCACGCAGTCGAGTTTGGCTGTAAGTATTTTTAGTAATATTTAAATAGTATTCTTTGAGTGTTAGATATTGGGTAGATAGTATAACATTTTGTTGATCCGTTAATAGTCGCGGAATATACGTCCACGTGGTTCGTTAGCGACCACACTTAGATATTATCATGCACACTTGGCGAGTAAGGAGGGGGTCGCAGGACTGTTACATGCTCTTGGATTTCAATTTTTTCTAGGTAATATTGTAGACCTTTTAATGAAATAAGTGGATAATTTAGTAGTCATATTTTATCTTATTGTGCTCTTTGCTATTTTAGGAATAAATCATGTTATAAATGTCGATGTCCAATTGTGTGCGGCCATTGCTCTACGGTGGTACAAAACCACCCACACATTTCACTTTCCTTGTGGTGAGTTAGGACTTACACCGCTTGATTTCTCCATGCTTACTGGTATTAGCATTGGAGTAGGTGCTTATCCCCCACTGCCTTATGACGATGGTCGATGGCGTGATCGTGCACTTGTTCATGATCTACTGCCTCATTTGGATGTTTCTGCTACGTCGTATCAGGCAGAAGGCGCTATTAGAGTGAGCGCAATCCGTGCGGCTATGGACAGGATACTCGATCACTACTCTGTTGATGACGACTTGGAGCTTGCTCGATTATTTATGTTATACCTTATGGGTAACCTTTTCTTTAGTTCTTCGAGCAGTGGCGTTCCTATGGGGTTTTTTGCGGTCGCGGCTGAGATAAATGCCGATGGGGCGATTTTATATGATTGGGGCACACCTATCCTTGCATACCTATACAGATGTCTCGACATGCAGTGCACCATCACTGATTCTCAGGTTTCTTTATTTGGATTCTGGGAGTTGTTACAGTATTGGTACTTTGAGTACTCTAGGAACTTTCATTTTATCACCCGTACTACAGACCCATCGACCTTTTTCCCCCGTATATGCTTTTGGACTGCGGACAACCGGGGGTCCAGAGATAATGAGTCACGCCATGTGTATCCCGTTGCCCATAACCAGATCGAGTTGAGGATGTATAGGGATCAGATTCTATGGCATCCATTTGAGCAGAGTACATCCATCGCTCTTGAGATCATACAGATTGCAAGGATGCTTGCCGGACGGAGATTTCCACTTATATCTTCTCCCGTGGCGCTAGGTGCTTATTGGTATCTTGGTGAGAGGTGCTGGAGACAGTTGTATGACTTCGATGCTATTCCGGATGATCCACACCCACATACTTATCGGTGTATGATTTACCCGAGGGAGCAGCTAGATATAGCCAGGGCAGCAGGCTGGTGGACGGCTGAGAGCTTTGTTATTATCAGGGAGTGTTTGAAGGAATAATACGATCGAATCGACAACCTTAAAGTGATGTTTTAACGGTTTAAAACATAGATCGTTTGCAAAACTGTAAATTAAAACTAAATAAATTAGGATTTATACCTGTTTTAGTAAATCCATTCAACTCTGAGCAAATCTGGAAGCAAGATGGAGAACGATGTATCAAATCGACCAACACGACAAGCGCCGAGTCTCTATAAGTATTCACGAACACTCGATCATCAGTTTTGTCAAACAATTTGAGATCAAGGAAGGATGGTGCTAGCCGATTTGGGTATTTAGGGTTTTTCTATGTTTTGATTTTACGGCTTAAAACAATAATGAAGAGAAAGGTAGCGGCCTTCCTTTTATTGTATGAAACCCTTAAATCTAAACAAGGTAATACCCTAATTGCCCTTATACCAATTCAAATTAAAGAGATAAGTCAACATTTGATCCTCCCCTTTTGGTTTTGAACGGTTCTCATCCTTATCAAGTGTTCTAATGTGTAACCCTATAGGTTATTACAACGTTGGCAATGATTTTAAATCATATTTAAAATCATAAACAGTGATTGGCATCTAGCAATACGTCGCTGCTACCCAAGTTATAATAATCTTGACGATTCGATATAACCTTTCGATGACCAGTGTATCAATGTAATATAATCCTTTTAACCAATATATCCTGGATTAAACTAGAGGCACGGATCGTATCATCCTCGTTATAATTCAATCCGTTTTTCTTGATCGATGAGTAGACTGTTTAAAACAAATCGATATTTGAGCACGGCCATGCATTTCACAGTCTCACTCAATCAAGAGGCCCATGGATATCACTACACATATAAACATATATGATGTAGGGTTAAATCCCATATAGATCATTCATAATTTTCATTCGATTCAAGATGTATCCAATAATCACCGTTATCGTTACTCTGTTACGAGTAACTTTAGATGATATCAAAACACAAATATCCTCGAATAAAATTATAATGATTTCAGGTCTGAGGACCATTACATCACTGTCACTATGAGAATAACTCATGATACTGTTAATTATATTCCATGGAGTTATCTCACGGCGGGTCAGCCCAATACGATATTCTCTAATACGTATTTATATCTTGACTTTAATATCACGTATATTAATGATCAATGAGATGTGATCATCAGTCAATCAATATACTAGTCTCAACGCTTTATTTTTGTCCTTTATAAACAATAAAACTCAACTAGGGACATTTAAGAATTATAATACTTATCACATTATATAATCTCAAGTTCAGTCTTACTCGAACTATATAATCCCGTATTATTATTCTAAGGACTTCTAGTATATTAATATTTATATTACGCAGTAAATATAATATAATAGAATCATATTTTATTCCAAATAAAATAATAACATCAACAGTGTTATCAATCTCATCAAATGAATTGCCTCTAGGGCACAAACTCTAACAATCTCCCACTTGCACTAGAGTCAATCATTTACGTATCGTATACTCATGAAACTAGTGTGGTTATTAAACTTCTGCTGCGACAGAGTTTAATTCAGTAGGTCTGCAACATTACAGCTTTTGCAACTTTGCAGATATTTTCATATCCTCTGTGAATAATTTCACATAAGAATTATATTTCTTAAATATATGTTTGGATCGATTATGAGTTTAATGTTTTAGGCCTGAGCAATAGCCACATTGTTATCGCAATGTAAATCATTGGATCAACAATGAATGAAGTTCAATTATGAACTTCTTAATCCAAACATTTTCTTTCTTAGAATCAGTATTTATTTCTTGTTTTAAACTGACATTATTCACACTAATTAATGTGTTATCAATATATAACATTGTAATTATTGTGTCACTCCCACTCAATTTCTTGTCTATACAAGATTCAATGGTATTTTGTGATTTCCGAAACATTTCGAATTC
Organism: Allium sativum; assembly: GCA_030737875.1. NCBI lineage: Eukaryota > Viridiplantae > Streptophyta > Magnoliopsida > Asparagales > Amaryllidaceae > Allium > Allium sativum. The sequence goes on from CM060925.1 coordinate 236,815,431, forward strand.
TATTTCATTTCCATCGGTATCTTAAAGACTGTCTCTCCTTTATAAAAGATCCTACTTTTATAAAGAATACCAATCCGAGCAATAAACGTTTTATTCTCAGAGAATTTATAGAAATAATATCCATTTGTATCTTTTGGATATTCCACAAAATAGTTATTTGATTTGGGTCCGATCTTATCATAAGAATGACGTTTAACAAGTGCCATTTATCCCAAATCCGCGCATTTAGACATACTAGGACATTTCCTAGTCCATATCTTGTATGGCGTCTTCAGACTCGTTTTAGTAGGATTAAATGCAATTGTTCTAAATTTAATTAATTAGAAGATCAATATGACTTATCTTGGTCGTACCATATCTTATAAGGTGTGATTACTCCTTTCAGACATACCATTCCAATACGGTCTTCTAGATGGAGTAAGTTATGAAACAATTTCAAACTTATATGGACAGTCATTAATTAATTGGCTTAAACATTCTCTTTGATCTGTTCAAAGAGAATTTATTTTCTATCAAAATTGGTTTCTATCTCCACTTTGAATCCCTTGAACTTTTCAAAGGATTCTAATATGTGTTTCATAAGATACACGTATCTTTATCTACTGATTTCATCAGTAAATCTAATGAAATGATAAAACCTACGTCTAGTTTATGTATTCATTGCTCCATATACATCATTATGTACGAGACCCAATACTTATCACTCATTCACTCTGTCAAGTGAAAGGTGATTCAGTTATATTGCCTAATAAACAAGATCTGTATTCCTCATATAATTCAAAACTAAATGATCTCAAAATTCCATCATTATGGAGTTTCGATATACTTTCTTGTTTACTGGGCCAACCGGTAATACTAAAGGTATATTGGGTTTAAATCACTAAATTTAATCCACTCATTTTAATGTCAATTACATAATAGTTAAGGATTTACAAAGATCATTAACTATTTGTGAAATTCCAAAAATTATTTCATTTAAATAAAATGAATAACAATTGTTCTTTTATTATAAATGAAATTTAAACTTGTCTGAACAAGATTCATAATAACATTTATTTAATATGGAATTTCATTATAACAATTATTTTGTTTATTTAATTAAGCCAGTATAATCAACAAGAATCAACTTTCTATGGATAATCCATCAACATTTGCTTCAGTTCCAATCGTAAGTCCACTTGTCTTTTCAGATTTCTACTTATTTTACAATTTCTGTAAATTCACATACATTTACGTGATTCATATCTAGTATCTAATACTAGAGATGTATAAGTAGATTTTATAACATTTATTTCTTATTCAGTTGAAGTCCTACTTCAACTTTTATTTTAGATCTTCGATAATGGTAAAACAATTACGTTTAATTTGTTTGAGGACAATCCACAAATTTTAATGTTAGTCAAGAAATTTGATTTAATTTAACTTGTCCTTCTTAAGGATTAATTTAAATTATTGGAATTATTTATTATTTAATATCTACATTAGATAATAAAATAATAACTGATTCTGTAGTATTTATTTAATGCAATATTTGACAATCAAAATTTATATTAACATAAATATATAATTTAAACTAAAATACGCTCCCACTCAAATTAACATCCTTCTTTTATATATACATATCGATATACATATATAACGGTGTTCCAAGATCCATATGTAGTCATGCCTTGACCCTGCTTTGGCTGAACTCAAAACACAACCTTTTAGGTAGACATCTTATGTCAATTACATCACATATAATTCTTGGATCGCATGATGAACATTTAGTTCAGTATTATTCTTTTGCTCAAATATAGAATAATTCACGCTGTTGTCTCTAAGGCCATAATCGTATTATGCAGCCTAGTTAAGTCAGACCCAATAATAGGTTGGAGCACCACATTTTACTCCATCGCATATAACCAAAATAAAAGGTGCACAACGCTTTGGCGTTACTTACATCCAGTGATTTTGGACAGTGATGAGTATATTATTGGAAGACATCACCATGACTTAATATAACAAAATTTGCTTTTAGAGGGAATTTATAATTCGTAGTGGCGACAATATCAAAGTTATTTACATACATCAAAATATATGTAATTTATATTCTTAATATTAATTGGATTTAAATGAAATATATAAATCAAATTTATATATATATATTTTAAATTCAACATTATATAGGAATCTTGTCCATTTTTCTTTTGAACATTTCAAATTATAGGTTATTCTAACTCTTGTATCAAATACAATATGCAATTCTAAAATGAATTCTCTATTAACCAATTTCATTTATTTTATTCAAATTTATGTGACACTCATATGTTACATAGCATCTGAATACTAAGTTCAAAACAATATATATACACACACTGATATATCCGAACAGACTATGCTGCACTTATGCCTTTTAAGTATCATCAGACCATGGATTACTCGCAGCACATAGATATTAGAACATTTATAAATATCAGACAAGATTTAATCCAACATACTACCATTATCATATCAATACATATGAATTAAAAAAATCTATTAACATTTGCAGTTTGACAAACATACAGTCATTTTAAATCTACAACTAAGTCAGACTAGTTGGTAGTTCAAAGCATGCATGTCTTTGCATCGTAAATAGCCAAACCACTTCTTGAGTTGCCATTCACGCTGAAACGATTCCAGCAAGCTTAACTCCTGAAGATATTAAAACAATTTTAATACATAAAGTTAGTCTCATTAATAATGCATCCGTATGCATGTATTAATACATAGTACAAATTACATGGTATTATGGCTTCAAAAGCCAGTTCAAACCTTTGATAAACCATCACTAACAATTAGTCATGTTGCCAATGTAATTCATTTATTGTTCAATAACAATCAATGATATCCACTATTTAAAACTATGTTAATATGAGATAAACTATGAACTGATTTCATAGTTAATTCTGGGTTCAACTTTCTCAGATCCAAAAAATAAAATGTGTTGTTCGAATTGAGCAGTTGCTTATTTTCATATCTGTTTTGATTGTTATATATAATTATCAGTATACAAATATAACTAGGCAGTTCGCAAAATGCATAATATTAAAATTATGGTACCAATTAAAAAAAAATAACTGGTTTTACACATATATATAATCACAATATATATGTATATATATGTTACTTACACAGTCAACCATGATGATACTTAAGAGTTATTTATATAACACTATCAGATAGGAGATGAATATATTAAACTAGAATTCCAGATTTCAGATTATCAGTATAATAGGTAAAACTGGAATTAAGTTATAAACAATATTCTGGTGCATGATTGGCAATGCATATATATATGTATGTATGTTCTTGATAGTGTTCATAACAATATATGTATGATTAATTGTTTAAATGGATCAACAATCCAATTGTTTTCAGATCCATCTGTAAAACAACTAATGAAGTTTAATACGATCTGCCCTTTTAATTTCAAAAGGCATAGCATGGTATTTCAATATACATGTAATTGATACTGCACCTTATATATAATCATGAACGTACATCCAAATTCAAGACTTAAACTAAGGTTAACACTGTCAAGGTAGTAATGACTAGGCAATATATATTAACATATCCAATAGCAACTTATCATATAAAATTTACATTGACTAAAGCAAGTCTCACTTGATTCGTCAAACATGCAGTATAAAATTATATACATATATCATTTTAAATACTAAACCCAGAATGAGAACTGTCCATTTAACATTAAAAGGATAAAACTAAAACGGGTTGGTGATGCTTAACCATTGGGTCAGGCCCAATCTTTACACGCATGGTCTGTGTTGGCTTTAATACATAGTCAAAACTGCTAAGCTAATAATGTACTTGTAACAAGATATGTATATACACTACTACTTTATTTATAAGTGTCAATTGCAAATCAAATTTGCATTGGTATCTATAAAACAAGCAGAAGTATAATATTGGTCATTAATATATCAAATATATGTATGATCTCGTATGAACAAGTCTTACATCAAGTATCTTGTATAACTTGGGTAAACATTAATCTGCAAATCATATTTGCTTTTACCTCAAATATTGATATTTATAAAGATCAGTTCAGTACAATTATTTTGAAATAAAACTGTAAATCAAATTCACATTTTATATATCAACATATATGATTTATTTACCATAGAGTTGATATATGTATATACATCAAATAATACAATACTTCTAGCAGTATTATTAATACTGAACTATACCAAATCTGGAGCAAAATCCAAAATATATAAAACGTGTATTTCATAAGCAGGTCTGAGAAAGGATTTTGTGACGAGTCATGATACAAACTGTTTTATATCAACATCATAAAACCAGAATAGAGAATCAGATTTTTCTGTAATGTTCGAATCAAATTTCAAAATTGGTTTTAATTGATCAAAATACATATGCATCAATACTTATGTCAATTACATATGTATATCTGCAATATGATATTACAACACATAAGTTTTATAGAATCATCAAATCTCAATACTTGTGACTTGATTTTATTCTATAGTTTATTGATGTAATCTGAGTCCAAAACTCAATGAATTACTCATAAATTTCTAACTCTGTTTTACTATCAAATAAACAAGTCTGAGTTTGAAATCAAAAGTCCTGGTTTATAAACTAAGTAATAATATCAAAATATTAACAAAAGTTTCATATAATTGATTTCAATAAATCAAAATAATATGAAAATTAACTCACTGATTTGTTAATCAGCAAAATTGTATTTTGACCAAAAGTTTGAAATTCAAAATTTTACAATGATTCAAAACCATTCAGCCAGATTTATTAAATCAGCAATCTATCATATAGATCACCACACAGAAAGATCTGATCTAAAACAATATATTAGATACATGTTTATGAAGCATGATAACAATTATAAGTTCAAAACTTTAATTATCATGAACTAACCCAATATGATATTTTCAGGAAATTGTTGAGACAATTGCCAAACAGATTGGGATGTTGAACAATTCTAAATGCAAACAGTTATAGAACCATTCCATAATCATAAGTATAAGTTGACAATGTAAGGTTAAACATATATTTATGAAAAAGGAATTATATCGAATATAAGTTCCCAAATCAATTTCAAATTTTATATATGTAATGACCTGACAGTCATCATTATGACTTACAGGCTTTCTTCAACTCATGAGCATTGTTATGCAATTGTAATACCCAAAAGGTTTGAATATGAAACTGTAATACATTAAAACAGAATCAAAAACTATTACTTTTATCAATGATCAAATATCTGTTGATTTATAACTTAAAAGAGATTTCACAGGCAAACATATGCAAACACGATTGAAACATATAGATGTAACAGAGCACTCGTGTTAACAAATTTATAACAAATATAGTGAATTTCCAGAATAAACAATGTGTTCATACCAAATTTTATATCAAATATAAAAGTTTGTTTACTGCAAAACAATTTCACAATTCGAATCAAATACTTTTAATCATTTTCAATGAAACGATTTCCTTTTGAAACATATTTGATATCAATTCTGGAAACTCTGATTTCATGGCTATCGATTACACATGAAATCAAATACACTAGACCTAATTCTAGGATCAAAGTACTGATTTTGCAAAGAACCTAAGCTCTGATACCATTGAAGGAATAATACGATCGAATCGACAACCTTAAAGTGATGTTTTAACGGTTTAAAACATAGATCGTTTGCAAAACTGTAAATTAAAACTAAATAAATTAGGATTTATACCTGTTTTAGTAAATCCATTCAACTCTGAGCAAATCTGGAAGCAAGATGGAGAACGATGTATCAAATCGACCAACACGACAAGCGCCGAGTCTCTATAAGTATTCACGAACACTCGATCATCAGTTTTGTCAAACAATTTGAGATCAAGGAAGGATGGTGCTAGCCGATTTGGGTATTTAGGGTTTTTCTATGTTTTGATTTTACGGCTTAAAACAATAATGAAGAGAAAGGTAGCGGCCTTCCTTTTATTGTATGAAACCCTTAAATCTAAACAAGGTAATACCCTAATTGCCCTTATACCAATTCAAATTAAAGAGATAAGTCAACATTTGATCCTCCCCTTTTGGTTTTGAACGGTTCTCATCCTTATCAAGTGTTCTAATGTGTAACCCTATAGGTTATTACAACGTTGGCAATGATTTTAAATCATATTTAAAATCATAAACAGTGATTGGCATCTAGCAATACGTCGTTGCTACCCAAGTTATAATAATCTTGACGATTCGATATAACCTTTCGATGACCAGTGTATCAATGTAATATAATCCTTTTAACCAATATATCCTGGATTAAACTAGAGGCACGGATCGTATCATCCTCGTTATAATTCAATCCGTTTTTCTTGATCGATGAGTAGACTGTTTAAAACAAATCGATATTTGAGCACGGCCATGCATTTCACAGTCTCACTCAATCAAGAGGCCCATGGATATCACTACACATATAAACATATATGATGTAGGGTTAAATCCCATATAGATCATTCATAATTTTCATTCGATTCAAGATGTATCCAATAATCACCGTTATCGTTACTCTGTTACGAGTAACTTTAGATGATATCAAAACACAAATATCCTCGAATAAAATTATAATGATTTCAGGTCTGAGGACCATTACATCACTGTCACTATGAGAATAACTCATGATACTGTTAATTATATTCCATGGAGTTATCTCACGGCGGGTCAGCCCAATACGATATTCTCTAATACGTATTTATATCTTGACTTTAATATCACGTATATTAATGATCAATGAGATGTGATCATCAGTCAATCAATATACTAGTCTCAACGCTTTATTTTTGTCCTTTATAAACAATAAAACTCAACTAGGGACATTTAAGAATTATAATACTTATCACATTATATAATCTCAAGTTCAGTCTTACTCGAACTATATAATCCCGTATTATTATTCTAAGGACTTCTAGTATATTAATATTTATATTACGCAGTAAATATAATATAATAGAATCATATTTTATTCCAAATAAAATAATAACATCAACAGTGTTATCAATCTCATCAAATGAATTGCCTCTAGGGCACAAACTCTAACAGTGTTACCTTACCTTCTGGCGTAGATTTTTCACCAGGTCCTCAGACACGATTACGCATGCAGCATCGATTGATTTAGTAGGGCCATCTGCTATACGACACGGCATACGTCCACCTGTTGTCGAGGATATTACCCAGCCCAGCCAGAGTTTTCGTGCAGCTGATCATGTGGCGTTCGCCAGTCATTTTGGATGGACCATGGCAGTGCCCACCATTGGACCGGATCGTTACATTGACGTGTTTCATCCTCCGACCCATCATGATTACCCGGATCCTACACAGATATCATATCATGATCTGTATGATATGCAGATGGGGATTAGGCATACGGGCTATATAGAGCATAGGCGTAGCCTAGATTACTATGATGGTGAGCTACGTCGTGTTGCAGAGGAGGCACGACAGCAGCAGGCGCATTTAGAGGCCCAGCTTGAGGCAGAGCGCAAGAGACTTCAGGACTTGCAGATGTATTACCACCATAGGTCTAGTGCTGGGTCCAGTCAGCCTCCAGATGTTGGTGATGGTGAGAGACGTCATCGGCGCCGCACACGTCCACGTACACATTCAGATGACTCGGACGACTGAGTTACTACCACTTTTATGTACTTTCGCAATTGTCAGTTGTATGGTCCTACTGTTGGAGTAGACGTTCTGCATTTGTTGACTACCACTGTTATGTATTTTGGTTGTATTACCACTGTTATGTACTTTTGTTGTATTACGTTTTCCTAGTTGATAGTTGTATGTTCCTGTTGTTTGAGTATGCATTCTGTATTTGTTGACTACCACTATTATGTACTTTCGATGTATTTTGTGTACGTTTTGATTATGTTTCTGTGTAGAGACTGCATTTGGTTATGTGGAGAGACTGTATTTCTGTGTAGAGAATGTTTTTGTGTATAGCCGGTATGTTATGTTGTTCTAGTTCCTGTAAGTGTTGTTTGGAATGTAATAGCGTTTGAATTTGATGTTGAACAAGGTTTCCCTATTCTCGTGTATAAATGCAAAATTCTTAAATAGCACGCCAACATAACAAGGTTTGCAGATAACTCCATAGTCTACGCATAAACATCAAATTAAATAGACAGTAAAACAACAATAAAATCACAATACCATAAGTCTACTCAGTTCCATAGCGGGTCAACCAACTGTAGCGGAGTTTATACGCTTTGTAACCAACGAACTCCTCACCATACTCGAAAAGGTAACGAGAATCATATGTTGCTTGATTTGTTTTAAATATGTTCTCGTCTTCAACAGTTTCGATAATCTTTGTGTACCGATCACAAGCGTCTGCAAAATGATGATTAGCCATTTGGATTTCAAACGATGTTCGTGTAGTGGGCCGGAAACGATGGTTGTTGTATAGCCTCGTGATCATTGCCCATCTTTCTTTATATGTTAAACCCCCTCCACTTTGCATTAGCAACTCATCCCTCTTTTCAACCTCAATATAGGATTTAACGAGGGCCAGCAAATCCTTAGAAGAAAATTCTGAAGTTGGAGAATTCAATGTTCGAGCTCTATTACTAGGTCGTTGATTTGCTGGAGAAGGACGCGGAGCTGTAACCGCTCGATGCTGAATAGCGGCAGGCACCTCTTCAACTGGTGTATCATGAACTAATCCAATTTCGTTATTGTTCACTAAGTTTCGTTCGTACTCATCAAAAATCCTTCCCATTTCTTCATCACTTATTTCTGAATCGTCCATGTAACCTGTGCATCAGTAGAATAAATAGAGTTAGTAGAAGTACGAATTTTGTTGATAATAAACGTTACCTATAAGACAACAAGAAAATAAATTTTCTCACTTTAGTCTACAACGGTGCAGCTTGAAGCTGTAGAAGGTATGAGATGGATTATCAGATATGGAGTACTTGTAAGGGCAATGTACGACCAACAGTTACAATTCAACATAGTAGAATACCCGTTATAGGGTTCTCGTGATATTATGGGTGATTCTGTACAATGACCGGTCACATCATTGCAGCCCGAAAAATGGTGCCATCACATGAAATGTTGTCATTTAATTCGGAAGAGACCACTCAATGCAGTGAGCGAAAGATGGAGACTTTTAATGGAATCACAGCTACAAATGATGGAGACGCGTCTTTAATTTTTTCTTCTCAGTGACTGGTCCAATCATGCCGTACGTGCATGTGAAAGGGTACACTCTACATACACGTGACTCGTATTAAATTCACAGTGATATTGCAGTATGTAATATTGTTGTATGACTCAGTGTCTAGTCATTTCATTGACTGTAGCAGCCTTTGGAAGCATTATTCGTAATTGTTTTGTCATGGTGGTAATTTTGTGTATATGTAGGAGTTTAAAAATAGGGGTCGTCCACCAATGCTTTAACCATTTCAATTCACGACAACTAGTACAACAGAAGGAAATGCCAAACCATATTCATACAAACTTCAACAACTAGTACAATTATTGAGCAATTATAACAACTATTGAGCAATTATAACAACTGAAACAACGACAACTAGTACAACAGAAGGAAATGCCAAACCATAATCATACAAACTACAACAACTGAGCACACAAGCATCAAATTCAAACACGTACACCTACCATGGTCTAGGGAAAGGACCATCTCTTGTCGTACCCGCCTTAGTCTTGCTCAAGCGTCTTATTTCTGCTTGCGCTTCGAGTGCATACTGACGTCCACGTTCACAAATGGGAGGGTCAATCCACTCCTTAAAGCAACAACAATCAATGTCACCAGGATAATTCATGTGGTCGTTGAAGGCTTGACAACCGAAAAATCGACGACCGGCATTTGTTTCGGTCTCGTCAACAACAACGACCGACACTTGTCCACAATGGCAAATAGGGTTGTATCCAATCGTCCATAGTGGCTCGGATACCTTCCCTTCGAGTACAATCTCTTTTCCAGATCTTTGATGAACGGAAGAGGCATCTTCGTTTGAATACGGTGAGTATCTGTATTCGTGAGTTGGGCGAAACGATTGCTGGTCTTGGACCGGACGTTGCATGGCATACGATGACGAGTGCGATTGGGCCATGGGTTTCTTGCTTGCAGATTTTTTGCCGGTATGCTTTGGTTCAGACGAAGACATTTTTCTGGTTGTCAAAAAAGAATTTGAGAAGGTGGTCTGGTTGTGTGGAACAAGGAGGAGGTAGGTTGGTATATAAAGGGAGGGAATGCGACCGATTAAGTAGCCACTGTGGTGCCACGACAAAAAATATAACGGGAAACAGTTTGCCGTTATATTTTAATACAGGATATATATTTTCCTAGTGTGTAGGCCGGTCACTCTTTTTCTACAGTTTTCAGACCAGAGTGTGGTCATGTCACTCTTTTTCTAAAGTTATGAACGCATTTTCCAACGTAGCTATAGGAAACAGTGCACAGTGTACAGTATACAGCGGACAGTGTGCAGTAAATAGTGCACAGTATACAGAGCACAGTCCAACTGTTGCAATTACCCGTTGTCAATTTGTTTTCACATTCCGTGTCTTTTGAAAACGGGAAGTAATTTCGTTATGCAGTGGTAACTAAATCTCCTCCTATATATAGCTAACATTGCTTAAGCAATACCCGATCCATACGGAGTGGAAACTGTATCTCAAATAAGAAAAATGCCAATATCGTATCCATCTTCTTACAATTACACGGACCTTCTCTGAGGACCATCTTACAATTACACGGAACCTAGTGTTTGTCTAATTTACCGTTCGTTTAATTTATCATTATTTGTAACTTATTATCACATTTTCGATATTACGAGTTAAAAATAGGGGTCGTCCGCGGGTGCATTAACCTTTTCAATACGTGTAGGAGTTTAAAAAAAGGGTCCGCATACTTTATGTCAAACATTTTTCGGAAACGGGCAAACAGTACACAGTGCAAACAGTGATACACTATACATTGATACAGTACCAGTAATTCTGTTACTGAAAAAGTTGATGCATTAAATATCAAAACCATAAATTTATCACGGGTATCACCTACTTTTTGTTTCTGTTGGGAAGTTCAACATTTCTTTTTACAGATCTAGCCCTGCTTTTTGCGTAAACACAGCAATAAATATGCACCAGGTTAATATCTCTAACAGAACAAAAATTCCATACACTTCCCATCCAATTCAATTGATTAACGATTTGTTTTGTATTGAAGCTATGGACAACTTGGAGATTGACGATGAAACAATGAATAACTGTTATGAAGAGTTTGAACGGTCAAGGAGTAGTGTACAACACAACAAGCCTACGGTGGAATTCGGTGAAGGAGCACAAGTTCATTCTAAATCAGTGAAGCCGAGAACAAAATCTTTCAACGCTCGATTGCGCGAAGTTGTAGCAAATCAAAGACCTGGTAAGCAGATCATATACGAAGGACAAGAAATCGAGCCCCTACATCCGATCGGTCCAACGCTACCTAGTGGAGCTTACCCTATTTGCTATTGCGGAGATGAATCGGCTGTTGTTGTTGCCAAAACTGAAAAAAATGCTGGACGCCGATTCTTCGGATGTCCTGCCTTCGAAGACCATATGTATTACCCCAATGATATTCACTGTTGTAATTTTATGCAGTGGATAGACCCGCCAATGTGCCAACGTGGACTTCAATATGCACTGGAAGCGCATGCCGAAATAAGGCGGTTGAATAAGATTGTTGCGGATGCAACTAGATCTGGCTATCTCAGAAATTGTTAGGATTTAGTTTTTCTTGAATCGAAGATTTATTACTCTACTTTGAATTTGATGTTGCTATGTTCTGTTGTTCTGGTTCCTGTAAGTGTGGTTTGGAATGTATTACTGTTTCAATTTGATCGTGAACAAGATTATCGTCTTCTCGTTTACAAATGCAAAATTCTTACATAACGCGCCAACATAACAAGGTTTGCAGATAACTCCATATTCTACGTAAGAACGTAATGGGTCAACCAACTATAGCGCAATGACTGGTCAAGTCTTGCATACTTCGCATAGTGCAGTCATGTCATCTGCCAGATTCCATTTAGTGTTCCCTACAGTGTAGCTTTTGACCGTTCACACCATTGCCCATCTTCCAGCTATATATACATATGTTAATTTACTCACAACATGCAAAACTCAAACAACTTCTTCCCCATTCTTAGAGCACATCATTTGATTCGCACTCACTGAAAATGTCTTCGTGGGCAACATCTACAGATTCCGAGGAACAAGCTTACGAAAACATGAGGCTACAGGAACTTGAAGACGAACTTCAGTTCCTAAACCAAATGAAACCGCAAACTATACCGCCGTACGAACAAGTGAACGTTCAAACTCCACATGAAACCCCAGTACCCCCTGTTCAAGTTCCATCTCAACAAGAGGTCACTCAAACAACGCAAGAAGAAGAGTTCTTTCGTGTACGACTGCATGAACATGTAGTGGATTCTTATCCAGTTCGTTGCTATTGCGGGTATGCAGTTGAAGTTGTCGTTCAAGCATAGGGCAACAATATAGGTCGGCGCGTGCAGCGATGTCCAGCCTATCCAAATGGTTGCAAATACACGGACTGGATAGACCAACCTTTGTGTCCTCGGGGAATAGCATATTGTAACGAACTCGAATGCGAGAATAGACGTGTTCGAAGTGAAAATGTCCAGTTGTGATTGAACATCCTGCGATTCCCATAAGACTAAAACGTAAAATGGGGTTTACTGAAGTTGCTAATTTTCACTTCATACTTTGACGAAGCTAGTTCGCATGTTATGTCGGCAGTTGTTGTACCTTTATAAACTATTGTATCTTTATGCTTATTGTAGTATCTTTATAAATTGTTGTATCCCCGTATCTTACTCCACGGGTTGGATTTAGAGGAGATTTTAAACATATTTGGATATCACTTTATATCACATCATCTATCCGAATTGACAACTCAACGAAGAGATATTATCCAAACCATTATAAAGGAATTTGACTACTCAACGCAGACATATTATCCAAACCATTATTGCCTACTCAATCTGCCAACCATTAGTGCCAACCGTTCACAACACAACAACTTTCTGAATTGACTACTCAATGACATAATCATTACTATCCCAACCTTTATGTCGGAACCATTATTGCCAACCATTAGTGCCAACCGTTCACAGCACAACAACTTTCTGATTTGACTAGTCAATGACAGAATCATTACTATCCCAACCTTTATGTCGGAACCATTATTGCCAAAAAAAATATTTAAAATATGTTAACCACATTACTTATATATATCTGTCGTACGTCTACACTTAGGCAGAACAACGAAACTCAATTTATAAAGAAAGCAAGCAATGGATCCAAATCTACGTCACCATTACTACCACATGAATCAAACTGAAGATTACGACCTAGAAGATGAGGAAGAGACGGAGGAGCAGCTGGAGCAACACACAATGGTTGGGTATTCCAATAATTTCGCTGAAAGCTCAATTAGCAACCATCGAGGTAGTATGCCTGGCCGGCGTGACCGGCGGTATAAGAGAGACTACAGGATTGGACATGAAAGACTAATGAGAGATTACTTCATCACAATCCAACCTACGATATAACTTTGTTCCGCCGTCGTTATTGTATGAGTCCGACAATCTTCTCTAAAATTTATCTTAAACTTAATCAGTCAAATCCATATTTCACTTATAGACTGAACGAAGCATAAGAAATTGGCTATTCGCCCCACATCAAAATTTCAACGGCATTGAGGATGTTAAGCTATGGAACAGCTGGCGACCAAATGGATGAATATTTCAGAATTGCAGCATCAACAGCAATAGAGTGTCTGAAAGAATTCTGTAAAACAGTTGTTCAAGAGTTCGGGAACGAGTATCTACGGACACCTGGACCAAACGATATAAGCAGGATACTACGCAGGGGAGAAGCTAGAGGATTTCCAGGTATGCTTGGAAGTTTAGATTGCATGCACTGGCCTTGGAAAAACTGCCCAACGGGATGGAAAGGAATGTTCACCGGACATAAGAAAGTGCCATCAATGATCCTTGAAGCAGTAGCAACAGACGATTTATGGGTTTGGCATGCTTTTTTTGGAGTCCCAGGTTCATTGAATGATATAAATGTTTTAAAACAATCATATCTTTTCACAGAGCTTGCTAACGGACTGTCAACAGATGTTTCATATAACGTTGGTAATATCGAACACAAAACTGGATACTATCTAGTGGACGGAATATACCCAAAGTGGAGAACTTTGATTCAAGGATACAGAGTACCATCAAATGACAAAGAACGTTATTTCACTGAGAAAGTAGCTAGCTACAGAAAGGACATCGAACGTACGTTTGGTGTTCTACAAGCCCGATTTCATATTTTACGCAATCCTGCTCATTTTCATGATGCAAGAGTGCTTTCAGAAATCATGTACGCTTGTATAATAATACATAACATGATTGTGGAGTCTGAAAGAGGTGGGTATAAGAATCAAAAGTCTAATTATCCTGACATGTTTACGGGGTCAAATGCAAAACCCCATAAAGATGTAAACTCAATGGACGAGTATGTTGATATGGTTCAACATATTGAAGATCAAGCTGCACACTTCCAATTGCGTGACTAGTTAGTGGATCATTTGTGGGCGCATAAAGGAACAAATAGTCAAAATCAGTAGTTGGTACTAGAACTATGTATCGGTTTGCACTCGTGCACTATGTATCAGTGTGTATGTTGGGTCAATAAATCTAGTTTCCAATCATATTGTCGATTGTATCATTATTTCAACAACCAGTACATAAATACTACAAACAGATCACAATCATATTACAACTCAACCCAACATATACAGCTGCTACATAAACAACTACTGCATACATACTACAAATAGGACACAATCATATTACAACTAAACCCTAGCTAGTACATAAATACCCACTAGTATGTAACTACTACAAACAGTTCACAGTCATATTACAACTTAACCCAACATACATAGCTAGTCCTCAAACGAGCCACTGCAGCTTCCGCCTCTGCTTCCTTTGCTTCTTCTGTACTCTGCAATCTGCTCTTTTACTAGTTCTTGCTGTAAAGGGGAAAGCTTACTAAAATCACATGTAATCATTTTAACATAATTGCTCTCCCGCACTAGTGCTTCCTTCTTCTCCAGCCTTGCTCGTAACAGGGCTTGTTTCTCCGTATGTTGTTGTCTGCGAAGCTCTCTATCAACACTAACTGCTTTGTGGAACTCTTCATCACTGCGGTTTCTTTGCTTCGAAAATCGTAGTCTATGCTCTTTTGTCTCCGTAGCTGAATTCTCTACTGTTTCAATAAATCTAGAGAACTCTGCACCGCGTTGCTCCAGCTGAATTGACTTGGCTCTGCCAACAGGTCGTCTGTCACTAGTTCCAAATAAAGGGTTTCTTTCTTGCGAGCTCGGGTCACTTCCTGGACTAGATTCAGAGTAGTTCATCCTTCTAGCTTTGTTCTGCTGTTCAACCATGAAGTTGCTTGGGTTCTTCCACTTAGGCAACCTAGATAGAAGCTCGAAACAGTCGTTAAATTTAAATGGAAGTCCATACTTTCGTTGGTAGGCCGTTCGTGACTCTTCAATCTGTAACATAAAGTCGAAATTGTATGAGTGTGTGACATTTCTAACTAATCAAGCATAGTATACTAACTTATTTTTAAAAGTAATCTACGATACTTACAACGTCATAAGGTGCAGCACCGCTTTGCTGCCTGTTCTGCAAGCCTGTCAGTATTGCCAGATAGTTCTGACATGCAGCATTCATAACTCTATAACTGCCTCTAAGTGATCCCCATGTTCTACTCCTCGTTTCCAACGAATTGTAGAAATCTGCAGCTCTTTCCCAAAATTTCTGACCTTTCATATTATTCCCAACAATGTTGTCTTGTGAAATGCGTATCCACGATTTAGCAAGTGAAACGTACTGCTCGGAAGTAAACTTACATTGTTTTCTTCTTCCATCCGCTGCTATTTCTTCCTCTTCAGCATGATCATCCTCAACATCTTCTATTCCGGGATCCGGCTCCGATTCAACTTCGGTTTGGTGTCGTTTACTGAAAATGCCGCTTAAAGACTTCCACTTCGTCTTCTTTTGGTTATATTCGGGACTGACAGGTGCAGTGTATTCTTGACTAAATTCTTCAGAATTTGTAACATTCGCATCCTCATTTGCATCTTCGTCATCCGGCTCCTCCATTGAAGTTTCAACATTTTCTTCATTACTAGGAGAGACAAACCCGTACGAAAACTGTCATTGCAGATTTTGTGTACCTTCGCGGTCACGAACCTCGGTCTGTTGCGGAGGTAGGTGAGGTTGTTGACTTTGATCGGTCTGCATCATCATTGACATATACGACGAATGATCATCGTACACGCCTGACACGGGCGGTCGTTGGTAAAAATGTGGTGGGGCGGACGAATGGACGGGAGGAAAGTTAGGAGGAGCGAGCGGTTGGTATGATGGTCGATATGGATAATTTGAATACGGCGAGTAGCCATATTCGTGAGATGGCTGCAACGATTGATGTTGTTAGACTGACCGTTGCATGGCATACGATGAAGAGGGCGGTTTGGACATGGGATTCTTGTTTGCGCATTTTTTGATGCTTCGCTTGGGTGCGGAAGAAGACATTTTTGTTGTTGAAGAAGTTGAAGTTGAGAAGGTGGAGTGGTTGTATGGAAGAAGAAGGAGGAAAGTTGGTGTATTAGAGGGGAAAATGGGGTAGCCGTTGGAGTGCAACGGCTATGTATTATAACGGCAAAGAGATTGCCGTTATAAGCTTATAACGGCAAACTCTTTGCCATTATAAACTTATAACGGCAAAGAGTTTGCCGTTATAAGATTATAACGGTATTCTCTTTGCCGTTATAAGCTCTAGCCTCTGTTCAGTGAACCAGCCACGAAGGAGCTCAAAACTAGCCACGAACCAGCCACGGATGAGTGAACAAGCCACACCTGATTGCTCTGTGGCTTGTTTAGTAACTGAACAAGCCATGGTTGGTTGTGCTCTTAGGGTTCTGGGAATCGGAGGAAAGAGCGTGTGGCGGCTGTGATATGTGTGGGGTTAGTCTTGTTTGGGTATCGAGTCGGATCCCATTTCTAATGGGCTAGCTGTTTCACACGGTAAAAAAAACACTTTGCGAATTGAAAAGCTCCTAACATGGCAATTAACAAAAGAGAATTAAAAAAAGATTTATAACAGTTTTGCAAAGATGAACTAGCGAACATTATAATAAATAATTAAGTATATATTATAACTTAACATTATTAATCTAGATTAATATGGTGTATTTATTAATAATTTATTACAATAAATTATTAATTAGCAACTATAATTTATAAACCCTTTGTTGTAAATAATTAACTGATAAATATTAATAAATTTTGTTTAAATATTTAAATATTAGTTTAATTTAAGGAATTCCTTTTGTTCTTTTTATATTTCTTCAGTTTTTCGTATGATTGGCAAAAATGAATATTAATGATTTCAATTTTTTTAGGTAATTTTACATTTTGACTTTTTCAACTTGGTATTTTTAAATTTTGTTTCTCAATTATTAATATTTTTATTAATTATGGACTATTATATATTTTCCTTAATTATTGATAATTTTTCAATTATTAATTTTTTTAATAGTTGTTAAAAATAATTGAAATGAATGATCAAATACTAAATGACACTTCATAAGTATAATTTTTTATTAGATATTAGTCTTAATTAACATGTAATTATTAATAATTAATTAATAGTAATTTTTAATTAATAACAATTAGATATTAAATGTTACTTATAAATTAATATTAAATGCCGATCATTAAATGGTAATTATAAGTAAGTACAATAAATTTTTAAATATAAAAAAAACTTATTATTTAAAATAATGAGCAATTATGAATTATTTATTAATAGTCACTAATTGTAATAAATTATAAATAAAGACATAATGTACTATTGTTTAAGCTTTTCTTTTTTTCTATAGTATTAGGCTTACATTAGCATTAGGTCGGAAAAATTTTCTGGTTATATAATTTCCAAACACAATAGAGGTGCTTTGGACATAGAAGACGACAATTAGTTTGCGTAATACCTCTGAATTGCCTCATAATAGTATATGAGATTATCATTGGCATGTCTAATAAATAAATAATTTCAAATTAATAATCAATAATAATAAATTATTATTTATAACTAATTTAGTATAATAAATTCATAAGTATAAAATATGAAACATTAAGTATACATTATTATTTACGTATTATTGTTTATACATTGTTATTATTAGTAATAATATTTTACTAAAAGGATTTGGTATTAATTTTGCATATAATTTTAAAGTTTTAAATGTTAGATGCAAATTCTCAATTATTATGTTGTCTTATTAATTATGAATTACTAAATATTCTTCTTACTTACTGAATATTGATTATTATTATTATTAAAATAGCCATTATTAATTCTCGGTTATTTAAAATCAATTGTTAATTACCAAATATCACATGATAAGTATTAGATTTTATTATTAGTCACTTATTGTATAATGCAATAATTATTAAATATCACATGATAGTTATTAAATACTAAATATCACATGATAAGTATAGTAAATATTGAAGGCAAAATATTAAAGATTAATTATTGATTATCAATTATTTAATATTAATTATTAAATGTAATTAGTAATTATTAACTATTATTTGTTACTTTTTTATAAATAACAACAACATTATAAATATAAAAATAATTATTGATTTATACATAATAACTAGTAATCGTAAATTATTTGCTTATAATTAGTAATGAATAATGACATATTTAAGTTGTTGTTTATGACTATTCATATGTGCATTTTCTTCTACTAAAATAATTTGCAGTTGCTTTAGTTTTTGAGAAACTGATGCAAATAACGCAATTTGCTTCGGTGCATTAGCTTCGGTTTCTAAGGAACAGAAGCAAATAACATTATTTGCTTCTGTTGTGAGAATAACTGGAGCAAATAACTCTATTTGCGTCGATGCATATGCTTCGGTTGTTAATGCAACCGAAGCAAATGATATTATTTGCTTCGGTTGTGAGCACAACTGAAGCAGATAACATTATTTGCTTCGAACAGTTGCTTCGGTTCCTAACACAACAGAAGCAAATGACGCTATTTGCTTCGGTTATGAGTATAACCGAAGCAATTGAGGCGATGCAACAGGCGTATTTTGTAGTAGTGTCAGTTAAATTCAAACGTCCATTTGAAATTTAGCTGAATCAAAATGCGAGCGACGATTGGAATAATTGTGAGCAAAATTCACTCTTCTAATTTACTAGTACCCTATAAAATAGATTTAAAAATTTATTTTATGCTGTTGTTAGCCCATTTTGTTGTATGTATATCGAGGGTTACTTCTCTTTATGTTTTGTGTGTGCACAGATTAGGTAGCCATCTATACTGTGAGCTTTGGAGAATGACTAGATTCTCCCTTTTGGTATTTAAATATATTTCATTTAAAAAAAAGATTTAAATATTTATTATTCGCTTAATTGTGAAAACTGCTTGTGGTTCTGTTTGAAAAAAAAAATCATATTATCAATTGTTTGTTGCAATTGATTGAATTTAGTTAGTTGTATAAATTAAATCTAGGATCGTGATATAGCATCTTGAAATGCTATTAGTTGTTTGATTCTATTTAGGATCGCAAGATAGCATTTGGAATTGATATTAAACAAATTTTAGTGTATTTTATATTCAAAAATTATTGCAAGTATTTGATCATATGTGAACTATTGAATAATATTTATTGGTTACGTTTATTTTTAAACATAATTAACTTAAGTATATGCATAGTATTCTTTATCTGGCTAAATAAAAACCATGCGGAGATTTGAAAATAACATTGCAATTGAGCAAACGTAATTAACAAAATTAAAATTTAACACCCTGATGTATTTTAATGTAACAACCCGAATTTTACATATTTAAAAATGCCAATAAAGATTAACAAAATGGTCATATTTTAATTTTACATATCAGAGCTTCTGCAGCAACATTATTTCCATTGCAACGTTATTTTCGCTACGTTGTCATTTAAAAAGGAATGTTGCAATATTGGTGTTAATTATTTTGAATTTAAACGCACTTTGTTTATACAAGTAATGTGCGTACCATTCATTAATTATTATTATTTTAGCAAAGACGACAGGGTTGAGTGGTCCCCTACCACTTTATTGATCAAAAGACGAGTATATAGAAACAAGGAAGGAACAAAACAAAAGAAAACTGAGAGCACACGGTATATCAATGGCCACAAGGAGCTATAAAAAGAAAAAGAAAGAATCAAAAATACAAGAGTTAGTCAAAAATTCCGGGATCATAAGTGAATTTTATAAATTTTAAGCGCTCCCGGATGTTGTGCCAAACAAGTTGTTTCCATTGGCCGGATTCCGCAGACAATCTTCTTGAGAACATAGTTGAATGTCCTTGCTTTGTTTGTCTTTCCAGAAGCTTTCTTGCGTAACTCCTCCCAGTTGAAGCACAGTGTGCCAGACACGATTCTTACATTGATTTGAAGTTGAGCTTCAGTCCACAGTTGTTTAGTAACAGCACAATCGAAAAAGAGGTGCTGCAAAGTTTGGTTCTCTCTGTCACAAAGTAAGCATTTCTGGTCCACATGCATGCCGAATGCTTCCATTCTATCTTTAGTATGCACCACACCATAAGTAATCTTCCACAAGCACAAGTTTTCCCTTACACAGTTATCTCTTGTCCAAACTCTCTTGTACCACCTACATATATTGAAACTTGACACACCAAGAAGTTCACTGTACATGTTTTTAATGGAGAAAATCGTACCTTTCCATACCCAGAAGGCGGTTTCATGATCAATATTTGATGTTGCGTAATTGCTAATTTGGTCACAAAGCTCTCTGATGGACTAATTCAAAGTTGATGGTAGGCTAAACCTGTTGCCATCAAAGAGGCTTGACACAGTGCAGTTATAGCTTATACCAGGCTGTACAATTTCCTGAAAAGTAATTTCATTTTCTAAAATAGTTCCATAGTCCAACTATGGATCCTCCCAAAATTTTACCGTTTGAAACGCCAACATTTCGTGCTTAAAATATGGAAGAATCAATGGTTTAAGTTTGATCATGCACTTCCAAATCCAGCTATGCCATTGTAATGCAGTAATTGTCGGAAATGAATGAGCAAGAGAAGAGATTTGGGAAGAAGAAGATATAGCAACATATAAGTCCCACATCATAAAAGTATCAACACAATTTATAATAATATATTAGAGGCCAATAGTCTTATATAAAATAAAAGAAAGAGGGATTATATGGGGATGTGTGGACTTGGTCATGTCATAATAATACATTAAAATGTCAAAGATTGGGCCTTGGGCCTTGGGGCTCTTGAGGTCTCTTGATTGAATATGGCCAACGGTTGCTGATTGGGGTAGTGCACTAAAACGAGAATTTTTTTCTCAAAATTTTAAAGGTATGTCCGGTCAGTCCAGAATTTGAAAGGCATGTCTGTTAACTGAATGAATACAACCATTTGAATTCTTAGTGTACACACAATAATGACCGGGCAGTTAAAGGGGCGCAACCTTCTGCTCGCATTACTTCTTCTTCTTCTTCAAAGTAATCCTCTGATTTAGTTTCTATAATCTACTTCAGTTCGTCGGAACTCCATTTTCTGGCACTACGCTGCGGAGTAGGTCCATTTTATTCTGGGAAACAAATTGCAACTACGTCAATAAGTGCATACGACGACAATATTGTTTCAAGGAAACATAACATTTCTAGACATGGACATTACTGGAAAAAGAATACTTTCTGTATATCTTTAATTCATTGCACAATCGGTTGCACTTTCTATGATTATTGTAAACACGGTTTGACGCGACAATTGTGGCATAATTGAATAATACTGATTGTTGTTTTTGTCTGTTTGTAATACAATTGTGTATTTACAAAAGTTCTAATAGTAACAGACCAAACAATATTTGTTGCAAATGACACAAAGCAACAACAGTGATTCTGCACCGATTCAGACGGTGACAAATGCTCTGCCAGTGCCTATACTTCCGACAATGACTTTGTCCCATGGAGAAAGGCCCGAGAAATTCAATGGAATTAATTTCAAGCGTTGGCAACAATAAATATTATTTTATTTAACAACATTGAGCCTTGCCAAGTTTCTGATTGAAGAGGCTCCGGTGGTAGACGAACTTGAACCTGATGCTACCAAAGTAGAGGCTCTGACTATCTGGACAAACTCAGATTTCATGTGTAAAAACTATATTCTGAATGGTCTGGATGATAGCCTCTACAATGTCTGTTGTACTATTGCAACATCCAAGCAACTCTGGTTGTCTCTGGAAAAGAAGTACAAAACTGATGATGCGGGCACAAAGAAATTCATTGCAGGAAAATTTCTTGACTTTAAAATGGTTGACTCAAAGATGGTGATAAGTCAAGCTCAAGAACTGCAACTTATCATCCGTCAACTAGAAGATGAAAAGATGACTCTTAACGATACTTTTTAAGTTGCCACAAGTATTCAGAAATTGTCTCTTTCTTGGAAGGACTTCAAAAATTACCTTAAGCACAAGCATAAGGAAATGACAATGGAAGATCTCGTAGTTCGGCTATGCATTGAGAAAGATAACAGATATTCTGAGAAAAAGATTTCTCAGAATATTGCTGCCAAAGCAAATGTTGTTGAGTCAGACAATACTAACAAAAGAAAAAGGGAGAATGCTCCTAAGAAGTCAAAGAAATTTCTGGGTTCTTGCCACAACTGTGGAGAAAGGGGCACAAAGCAGCCGAATGTCGTGCACCTAAAAAGAAGAAGCTAGAAGCAAATACGGCTGATGTTTCGAAAGGCATTTCTGATCTAGATTTATGCGCAGTAATATTAGAATGCAACCTTGTTGGTAACTCAAAGGAATGGTTTGTAGACACTGGAGTCACTTGACACATATGTGCTAACAAGTGGATGTTTACAACCTATAAAACTACAACTAATGCTGAAAAACTTTTTATGGGCAATTCTTCTACCTCAAAGGTCGAAGGCAAAGGAAAAGTTGTGTTGAAACTGACTTCTAGAAAGTAACTGACTTTAAATGATGCTCTCTATGTTCAGAAATTCGCAAGAACCTGATTTCAGGATCGTTACTGAGCAAGCATGGCTTCAAATTGACCTTTGAAGCTGATAAATTTGTGCTTTTCAAGAATGGAGTGTTTGTTGGAAGAGGATATGTGTGTGATGGTTTGTTTAAAGCAAATGTAACCACTATTGTACCACACACTGATATGAATGAAAGTGAATCTTCTATTTATATTGTTGAATATTCTAACGTATGGCATTCTAGATTAAGGCATGTAAACTGTGATACATTGTGAAAATTGATTAATCTAGAATTTATACCAAAATGCAATATAGATTCAAACTATAAATGTCAAGTTTGTGCAAAAGCAAAATTGACAAGAACCTCGTTTCATCATGATGAACGAGATACCAAACCTCTAGACTTAATACATACTGATGTATGCGATTTGAAAATGTTTCAAACTAGAGGTGGAAAAAGGTACTTTATTACATTCATTGATGATTGTACCAGATACTGTCATGTATATCTCCTTAGAAGTATTGACGAAGCATTCGAAATGTTTAAATAGTATAAGGCAGCAGTTGAGAATCAACTCAACAAAAAAATCAATTCTTTAAGAAGTGATAGAGGAGGAGAATTCGAGTCTCCATTTGAGGAATTCTGTGCTGAGCATGGAATTATACATCAAACGTCAGCTCCGCATTCACCTCAATCCAACGGTATAGCCGAACGGAAAAATAGAACTCTTAAAGAAATGATGAATGCTTTACTAATTAGCTCTGGCTTGCCAGATAATTTTTAGGGAGAAGCTATTCTTTCGACAAATCATATTTTAAATAAAATACCCCAAAAGAAAACTTCTAAAACTCCTTATGAACTTTGGAAAAACAGACCACCATCTTACAAATACCTAAAAGTGTGGTTGTGCCTTGCAAAAGTAGAGGAACCAAAACCAAAGAAGGTTAAAATTGGACCAAAAACTATTGATTTTGTATTCATTGGACATGTACAAAACAGTGCCACATATCGATTTTTGGTAAACAAATTTGAAATTGATGATATTCATGAAAATACCATCATTGAGTCAAGAAATGCTAGATTTTTCGAACATATAGTTCCCTTGAAACATGATACAGAAAATCATACACCTATGAGACTAAGGGAAGATGAAGTTCCTCATAATTCGCTAAAGAATGCTGAACAAAATAACACTTAGCAAAGTAGTGCAGAACAGCAGGTGGAGGAACCAAGAAAAAGTAAAAGGTCAACGACTTCAAAAACCTTTGGACCAGACTTCTACACATTTATGTTAGAAGATGATCCATTAACATACAAACAAGCTATGTCTTCCAGCAATGCCCCTTACTGGAAAGAGGTAATTAACAATGATATTGAATCCATTATGTCCTATCATACATGGGAATCAGTTGATTTACCTCAAGAATGTAAGACCTTAGGTAACAAAGGGATATTTAAAAAGAAATTGAAACCTCATGGTTCAATAGACAAGTATAAAGCACGTATGGTAGTCCAAGGATTTAGACAAAAGGAAGACCTGGACTATTTCGATACATATTCACCTGTAATGAGGATAACGTCAATTAAAATGCTCATTGCAACTGCATCCACTCATGATTTAGAAATACATCAAATGGATGTTAAAAATGCATTCTTGAATGGTGAGCTAGAGGAGGAAATCTATATGAAACAACTTGAAGGATTTCTAAGCTTTGAAAATGCGAATAAAGTTTCAAACTGGTAAAATCACTTTATGGGCTTAAGAAAGCTCCAAAAGAGTGGATTGAGAAGTTTGTTAATACTATGTTATCAAATGGATTCATGATAAATGAATCAGATAAATGTTTGTACATAAAAATACACATGTTAGATATGTCAATGTTTGTCTCTATGTTGATGACCTATTGATCCTAGGAAATAATAAGGCCATAATAACATCTATAAAGGATATGTTATCCTCTAGATTCGATATGAAAGACCTAGGACTGGCTGATGTGATATTGGGTGTAAAAATTCTGAGAACACCACAAGGATATGCATTATCCCAATCGCATTACATCACCAAAATACTTGAAAAATTCAAGCAATATAATGTAACTATTGCAAAATAACCAGTAGATATGAACCAAACTTGGGTAAAGAACACTGGTGATTGTATCTACCAATTAGAATATTCTCGCATACTGGGAAGTATCTTGTATATTATGAATTTTACTAGGCATGATATCGCATATGTTGTAAGTAAACAAAGTAGATTACCAGCAATCCTAGTAAGCATCATTGGAAAGCGATAATCAGAGTTCTAGGATATCCAAAGTATACGCAGAGTTATGGTCTATACTATACAAACTACCCTTCAATAGTGGAAGGATACAGTGATGCGAATTGGATCACTGGATCAACTGATACAAAGTCTACAAGTGGATATGTGTTCACATTAGGAAATGGAGCAATTTCATGGAAATCATCCAAAAAGACTAGTATCGCTAGATCTATAATGGAATCAGAGTTTATTGCACTAAATAAGACTGCAGAAGAAGCAGAATGGATTCGAAGCTTCTTGGAAGACATTCCTAATTAGAGCAAACGTATGCCTCCAATATGTATATATTGTGATAGTCAATTAGCTATTGGAAGAGCCAATAGTACATTATACAATGGTAAATCTAGGCATATTCGCCGTAGACATAAAACGATAAGACAACTTCTCTCTAACGGGGTTATCACAATAGATTACATTCGATCTAAAGATAATTTAGCGGATTCGCTTACAAAAGGCTTGCCAAGAGAGAAAGTTCAAACCTTATCGATGGTAATGGGGATAAGGCCTATTGACTAAAGGTTTTTCTAAAATGGAAACCCCACCGAGTTGACTGGAGATCCCAAGATCTATGTTCAAAGGGATAACGAAGTTTAAGAGAGAAATTTTATGGCACTGTTATACCAAAACCATTCCTATGATAAGTCAGTGCATTATATGTTGGACAAGGATAAGTATTAGTAATTTTAATGATGTTTGTATCCGAGGAATCAGAGAATACCCTTTTACAGAATCACCTACGTAAGTGCGAAGGCGCCGCTTCAAAGAGAATTATGAGGCCAAATTCTCTAAGCACTTATGAGACCAGGAAGGTGTTCAAGCAAAAACAAACACATATAGAGAACGAAGGGCTATAAGAAACATTTATCGTGTGCTATCTTCTTTGGAATTACACAAAAGGCTTACAGTTGAAGGACAGTCTATGTCTACTAATTCACCTGTTCTTCAAATAGGTAATCACTAGGAAAGTTTAAGGCCTATGTACTACTTTAATCGATGCGATAAATAGTTCGTGAAACTAAGATTGAGTATTCATTCATGTGGGGGATTGTTGGAATTGAATGAGTAAGAGAAAGGAATTTGGGAAAAAGAAGAGATAGCAACATATAAGTCCCACATCATAAAAGTGTTAACACAATCTCTCCTAATATATCAGAAGCCAATATGCTTATATAAAATAAAAGAAAGAGGGATTATATGGGGATGTGTGGGCTTGGCCATGACATAATAATACATTAAAATGTCAAAGAATAGGCCTTGGGCCTTGGTTCTCTTGGGGTCTCTTAATTAAATATGACCAATGGTTGCTGATTGGGCTAGTGCACTGAAACGAGATTTTTTTCTGAAAATCTTTAAGGTGTGTCCATTCAGTCCAGAATTAGAAAGGCATGTCTGTTAGCTGAATGAATACAACCATTTGAATTCTTAGCATACGCACATTAATGACCGGGTGGTTAAAGGGTCGCAACCTTTCAAATTCTGATGGTTACTAATGCATACGAACAGGCACTCCTCCTTACCTGTAAATACACTGCTCAAAACAAGATAGAATTCACCTTTCTGCTCGCATTACGTCTTCTTCTTCAAAGTAATCCTCTGATCTAGTTTTTGTAATCTACTTCAGTTCGTCAGAACTCCGTTTGTTGGCATTACGCTTGGAGTTGGTCCATTTTATCCTGGGAAACAAATTGCAACTACGTCAATCAGTGCATACGACGATAATATTGTTTCAAGGAAACAAAATATTTCTGGACTTGGACATTACTAGAAAAATAATACTTTCTATATATCTTTAATCCATTGCACAATCGGTTGCGCTTTCTGTGATTATTGTAAACACAATTTGGCGCGAAAATTGTTGCATAATTGAATAATACTGATTGTTGTTGTTGTCTGTTTGTAACACAATTGTGTATTTATAAAAGTTCTAATAGTAATAGAACAAACAATATTTGTTGCAGATGACACAAAACAGCAATATTGATTCGGCACCGATTCAGATGGTGACAAACGCTCTGCCAGCGCCTGTGCTTCTGACAATGACTCTGTCCCCAAGGAGATAGGCTAGAGAAATTCAACGGAATTAATTTCAAGTGTTGGCAACAGATAATGTTGTTTTACTTAACAACATTGAGCCTTGCCAAGTTTCTGACTGAAGGGACTCCGGTGGTAGACTAACTTGAACCTGATGCTACCAAAGTAGAGGCTCTGACTATCTGGACAAACTCAAATTTCATGTGTAAAAAATATATTCTAAATGGTCTGGATGATAGCCTCTGCAATGTCTATTGTACTATTGCAACATCCAAGCAACTCTGGTTAGCTCTGGAAAAAAGTACAAAACTGAAGATGCAGGCATGAAGAAATTCACTACGGAAAATTTTCTTGACTTTAAAATGGTTGACTCGAAGAAGATGATAAGTCAAGCTCAAGAACTGCAACTTATCATCCGTCAACTAGAAGATGAAAAGATGACTCTTAATGATACTTTTCAAGTTGCCACAACTATTGAGAAATTGCCTCCTTCTTGGAAGGACTTCAAAAATTACCTTAAGCACAAGCATAAGGAAATGACAATGGAAGATCTTGTAGTTCGGCTATGCATTGAGGAAGATAACTGATATTCTGAGAAAAAGATTTCTCAGAATGTTACTGCCAAAGTAAACGTTGTTGAGTCAAACAATACTAACAAAATAAAAAGGGAGAATGCTCCTAAGAAGTCAAAGAAATTTCTGGGTTCTTGCCACAACTGTGGATAGAAGGGGCACAAAGCAGCCGAATGTTGTGCACCTAAAGAGAAGAAGTTGGAAGCAAATATGGCTGATGTTTCGAAAGGCATTTCTGATCTAGATTTATGTGCAGTAATATCAAAATGTAACCTAATTGGTCGAAGGCAAAGGAAAAGTTGCGTAGAAACTGACTTCTGGAAAGTAACTGACTTGAAATGATGTTCTCTATGTTCCAGAAATTCGCAAGAACCTGATTTTTGGATCGTTACTGAGCAAGAATGGCTTCAAATTGACCTTTGAAACCGATAAATTTGTGCTTTTCAAGAATAGAGTGTATGTTGGAAGAGGATATGTGTGTGATGGTTTGTATAAAGAGAATGTAACCGCTATTGTACCATGCACTGATATGAATGAAAGTGAATCTTCTGTTTATATTGTTGAATCTTCTAACGTATGGCATTCTAGATTTGGGCATGTAAACTTTGATACATTGCGAAAATTGATCAATCTAGAATTTATACCAAAATGCAATATAGATTCAAACTATAAATGTCAAGTTTATGCAGAAGCAAAATTGACAAGAACCTCATTTCATTATGTTGAACGAGATACCTAACCTCTAGACTTAATACATACTGATGTATGCGATTTGAAAAAGTGTCAAATTAGAGGTGGAAAAAGGTACTTTATTACATTCGTTGATGATTGTACCAGATACTGTCATGTATATCTCTTTAGAAGTAATGACGAAGCATTCGAAATGTTTAAATAGTATAAGGCAGAAGTTGAGAATCAACTCAACAAGAAAATCAAATCTTTAAGAAGTGATAGAGGAGGAGAATACGAGTCTCCATTTAAGGAATTCTGTGCTGAGCATGGAATTATACATCAAACTACAGCTCCGTATTCACCTCAATCCAATGGTATAGCCGAACGGAAAAATAGAACTCTTAAAGAAATGATGATTGCTTTAAAAAGTAGCTCTGGCTTGCTAGATAATTTTTAGGGAGAAGCTATTCTTTCAGCAAATCATATTTTAAATAAAATACCCCGAAAGAAAACATCTAAAACTCCTTATGAACTTTGGAAAAACAGACCAACATCCTACAAATCCTAGAAATGTGGGGGTGTCTCACCAAAGTAGAGACACCAAAACCAAAGAAGGTCAGAACTGGACCAAAAACTATTGATTTTGTATTCATTGGACGTGAACAAATCAGTGCCGCATATCGAATTTTGGTACACAAATCTGAAATTAATGATATTCATGAAAATACCATCATTGAGTCGAGAAATGCTAGATTTTTGGAACAAATAGTTCCCTTGAAACATGGTACAGAAAATCATACACCTAAGAGACCAAGGGAAGATGAAGTTCCTCGTAATTCACTTAAGAATGCTGAAAAAAATAACACTCAACAAAGTAGTGCTGAACAGCAGATGGAGGAACCAAGAAAAAGTAAAAGGTCAATGACTTCAAAAACCTTTGGACCAGACTTCTATACATTTATGTTAGAAGATGATCCATTGACATACAAACAAGCTATGTCTTCCAACAATGCCCCTTACTGGAAAGAGGCAATTAACAATAAGATCGAATCCATTATGTCCAATCATACATGGGAATCAGTTGATTTTCCTTAAGGATGTAATACCTTAGGTAATAAATGGATATTTAAAAAGAAATTGAAACCTGATGGTTCAATAGACAAGTAAAAAGCTCGTTTGGTAGTCCAAGGATTTAGGCAAAAGGAAGACCTGGACTATTTCGATACATATTCACCTGTAACGAGGATAATGTCAATTAGATTGCTCATTGCAACTGCATCCATACATGATTTAGAAATTCATCAAATGGATGTTAAAACTGCATTCTTGAATGGTGAACTAGAGGAGGAAATCTATATGAAACAACCTGAAGGATTTCTAAGCTTAGAAAATGAGAATAAAGTTTCAAACTGGTAAAATCACTTTATGGCCTTAAGAAACTCCAAACGAGTGGATTGAGAAATTTGATAATACCATGTTATCAAAAGGATTCACGATAAATGAATCAGATAAATGTGTGTACATAAAACATACATATATTGGATATGTCAATGTTTGTCTCTATGTTGATGACCTATTGATCCTAGGAACTAATAAGGCCATA
This sequence comes from Allium sativum, assembly GCA_030737875.1. Classification (NCBI taxonomy): domain Eukaryota; kingdom Viridiplantae; phylum Streptophyta; class Magnoliopsida; order Asparagales; family Amaryllidaceae; genus Allium; species Allium sativum. Next base: position 236,845,834 of record CM060925.1, read on the forward strand.
ATAACATCTATAAAGGATATGTTATCCTCTAGATTCGATATGAAAGACCTAGGACTGGCTGATGTGATATTGGGTGTAAAAATTCTGAGAACACCACAGGGATATGCATTCTCCCAATCGCATTACATCACCAAAATACTTGAAAAATTCAAGCAATATAATGTAACTATTGCAAAATCACCAGTAGATATGAACCAAAATTAGGTAAAGAACACTAGTGATGGTATCTAGCAATTGGAATATTCTCGCATACTGGGAAGTATCATATATATTATAAACTGTACTAGGCCTGATCCCATATGTTGTAAGAAAACTAAGTAGATTTACCAGCAATCCTAGTAAGCATCATTGGAAAGCGATAATAAGAGTTCTAGGATATCCAAAATATACGCAGAGTTATGGTCTATACTATACAAACTACCCATCAATAGTGGAAGGATACACTGATGCAAATTGGATCACTAGATCAACTGATACAAAGTCTACAAGTGGATACGTGTTCACATTAGGAAATGGAGCAATTTCATGGAAATCATCCAAACAGGCTTGTATCACTAGATCTATGATGGAATCAGAGTTTATTGCACTAGATAAGACTGCAGAAGAAGTAGAATGGATTCGAAGCTTCTTGGAAGACATTTCGAATTGGAGCAAACCTATGCCTCCTATATGTATACATTGTGATAGTCAATCGGCAATTGGAAGAGCTAATTGTACACTATACAATGGTAAATCTAGGCATATTCACTGTAGACATAAAATGATAAGACAGCTTCTCTCTAACGGGGTTATCACAATAGAGTACATTCGATCTAAAGATAACTTAGCGAATCTGCTTACAAAAGGCTTGCCAAGAGAGAAGTTTCAAACCTTATCGATGGGAATGGGGCTAAGGCCTATTGACTAAAGGTTTTTCTAAAACGGAAACCCCACCTAGTTGACTAGAGATCCCAAGATCTAGGTTCAAAGGGATAAGGAAGTTTGAGAGAGAAACTTTATGGCACTGTAATACAAAAACCATTCCTCTGATAAGTCAGTGCATTATCTGTTGGATAAGGATAAGTATTAGTACTTTAATGATGTCTGTATCTGAGGAATTAGAGAATACCCTTTTACAGACTCACCAACGTAAGTGCGAAGGCGCCGTTTCAAAGAGAATTATGAGGCCAAATTCTCTAAGCACTTATGAGACCTGGAAGGTGTTCAAAGCAAAAACAAACACATATAGAGAACGAAGGGTTATAAGAAACATTTATCGTGTGTTATCTACTTTTGAGTTACACAAAAGGCTTACAGGTCAAGGACAGCTTATGTCTAGTGATTCACCTATGATTCAAATAGGTAATCACTTGGAAAGTTTAAGGCTCATGCACTACTTTAACTGACGTGATAAATGGTTCATGAAACTAAGATCGACTGCTGATTCATGTGGGGGATTGTTGGAAATGAATAAGCAAGTGGAAGAAAGTTGGGAAGAAGAAGAGAAAGCAACATATAAGTCCCTGTAACAACCCGAAAATCTAGGCCAGTTTAAAATTTTTATTTTGGCAATTTTAGCGAATTTTGATTATTTAAAATGATTATTTTAAATAATATCGACGAGAAATTTAGTTTGAATATAATTCGAACGTATATATTATATACGTCGTCGTTAGAATATAAATAATTATATATAATTATAAATAGAATTGAAAATGGCGCGGTAGTTCGATAATTCGATTTCGAACTTCAATTGAACGTACCGGGTGCAAAACAATCCGAATTTTAGTGAAACCAAAAAAATTAGGATCTAATTGTGAATATCTTTCTAACGAACCCGAAAAATTGAAATTTCATAACGGGAATCAAAAGATATGTCCGGTTGAAATTTCTGAATAGTCGCTATGGAATTCAGGCCCTTAAAAATGGGAATTTTGCAAACGACCTCGGATTTCGACGAAACCACTTTTGTTGGGTCCGTGATGTTAAATTATTGCTAGATTCCAAATTTCATAATTTTTCGAATCAATATGTGAGCGTGGCGAAGGAAAACGCGTTTGACCAGTTTCAGTTGATTTTAATCGACTGGAAATTGGCCATTTTTCAAACGGTCTCGGAATTCAACGAAACTAGTTTTATTAGGACCGTATCGTCAATACGAAGCTAGAAAATATTTTTCTGGAATTTTTAGAGTTAGTATGTGACCCCGGTAAATTGAAATGCGCGTTCAAATTCAATATATAGAGTTATATGTTGATTTTAACGGAAACTGATCGAAACAGCCGAATCAGCCTGCGATACATATCCCATTGTGTTCGAAATGGGGGTAATTAGCTATGGACGACAGGCGGTGGGTTCGATTTTGAGTTCGTTGTAAAAAGTTACTTTATTGATTTTTAAAAGTAAATTAAATATTTAATTAAACCAAGTCAACCCTTCATCCCCCTTAACCCGCTCAGGCCCCCCCCCCTTTTTTACCTTCCTCGTCGATCAGAAATTAAAATTAAAAAAAAAAAATCGCTCCAGATCGCTGCCCCCCCCTCGCGCGCCGCATCACCTTAGGTCGCCTCCTCCTCCACCTCGGAGACGACCAATCGCCTCCCCTCGCGCCCCTGCCTTTCCCCGCTCCTCTCTGATTTGACCGCTCCTCACCGATGTCCCCAAACCCTAAACCGAGCCCCAATCCCACGGCAGCCGATGTCGAGCCATCCTCCTCCACCAGCACCCGGCGCCGACGCCGTCTACACCCTCCGACGAACGATGACCCCCCCTTTCGAACGATGTAAGTTATTTTGTTTTACTGTATTATGATTTGTTTATATAAGGTTATTACTATATAAGGATATCGTTTTTTTTCTTATGTAATAGATTGAAATAAAAGAATATGATTTCAAATTGAAAAAAAAATAGGATTTTTTTTTGTAGAATAGGAAATATAAAAATATAATTTTATCGTATATAGAAGAATATTAATGTATGATCTTTATGGTGAAGTGAAAGATATAAAATTATGATTTTTACAGCGAAGTAAAAATTCGATTTTTATATATTGAATAGCGTAGTAAAAATTCGATTTTTATATATTGAATAACGAAGTAAAAATTCGATTTTTATATATTGAATAACGAAGTAAAAATTCGATTTTTATATATTGAATAGCATAGTAAAAATTCGATTTTTATATATTGAATAGCATAGTAAAAATTCGATTTTTATATATTGAATAGCAAAGTAAAAATTCGATTTTTAAATGTATGAAGCGATTATAAAAATATGATTTTTAAATTGAAAGTGAACAAATAAAAATGTGATTTTTATTTTAAAGACATCAAAATATAAAAATGTGTGATTTTTTATATATGTAGTGACTACGGGCAACGAAGATGATAAAAAGGCGAGAATGAAGAAGATTCCTATAAAAGAAGAGTCGTGGTATTGGATAGCTATCGGTGAGAACTTCTCACCTTTCAATTTAATTTTTCTAGTTATAAATATATACTAGGATGCAGACGGTGTTTAGTAGCACCCGACACAATCGTCCACAGACCATGGACTTGTTTGTTTGATTGCAAAAATTAGTCAGATTATTTGATTGAAATTGATTGTTTGGTGTAATGGAATTGATTTGATTGATGTGTGAATGGCGTGGGCCTTCACTAGACCGGGGATAAGGCTAGGCCTTGTCTCGTTTCTAGTATCGTGCCGTTATGCCGCCGAAATTTTCTAAAATAAGTTAGAAAAATAACAATATCATTTTATAGAATAAATGAATTGAATAGAAATTCATATGTTGAAATAAAATGTTTTGTCGTTAAAAATATAATTTTTAACGTGAATGTAAATAAATAAATATTCATTTACAAACCGGACGGTTTGTTTATGTACACCTATTTGAAGGATATTGATTGGGTCGATAAATTTTACACATCACCCAACTGCACGAATAAAATCCGTGTTTGATTGTTTGAAACCCTACACGGGTGTTGGGATGAAATTTGAAGTTCACTCATCCTGATTGATTAAATATGTCGATCGATTGATTGACAGGCTGTTATAAGCGTTAGATATCTATATTTGATGCTTATACAGTGTAGTGCACTTTGGTTGATGGTTGATTATTTTTCAATGCTATTATATAAGTGTGATGTATGAAAATCCATATAATTAAGATTATATGGTAATTGATTGGGCCTCATTCCAATTTAGAAAATAAAGAATATTATAAAATAAAGGTTCATGTGTTGACTGTACTCATCCGTTGAGATTAGTCATGTGTTGAACGAAATATTTTAATAATAAAATTTACTTCTTTATCAATATAAAATAAAGGTTCATGTGTTGACTGTACTCATCCGTTGAGATTAGTCATGTGTTGAACGAAATATTTTAATAATAAAATTTACTTCTTTATCAATATAAATTAAAGGTTCATGTGTTGACTGTACTCATCCGTTGAGATTAGTCATGTGTTGAACGAAATATTTTAATAATAAAATTTACTTCTTTATCAATATAAAATAAAGGTTCATGTGTTGACTGTACTCATCCGTTGAGATTAGTCATGTGTTGAACGAAATATTTTAATAATAAAATTTACTTCTTTATCAATATAAAATAAAGGTTCATGAGTTGACTGTACTCATCCGTTGAGATTAGTCATGTGTTGAACGAAATATTTTGATAATAACAAATATTTTAACAATAGGAAATATTTGAAATAGAATATTTGAAAATAGAAATACATTAAGCCGTGTTGATTAGATTGACGCCATTTTGATGTGAACGATATTTATATCGATTTTATTCAATTTGAAATGAATTGAATTGAAAACGATTTCGAAATGAATTGAATAGAAAACGAATTTGATTCGAATTGAATATAAAACGAATTTGATTTCAATGGAATATATAACGGATTTGATTCGAATGGAAAACCAATTTGAATTGATTCGAATAGAAAACCAATTTGAATTGAATCGAATAGAAAACCAATTTGAATTGAATCGAATAGAAAACCAATTTGATTTGAATCGAATAGAAAACGACTTTGGAATTGAATTGAAAATAAATTCAAATTGAATTGAAATTTGAATTGAATAGAAATGAATTTTAAAACGAACTTATAAAGAAGAATTCAATTTTGATTTGAATTGAAATGGAAGTTGAAATTGCTTTTGAAACGAATTTAAAACTATTTATATAATTCGTTTTAAATAGAAATCGACGAAATATATATTATATATATTATATATATAATATATTGGCCTGAATAGAACGCGCCGCGCCGCGGCAGTTCGCGAATTTCGACCATTTATTTCAAACGGACATTACGGGAGATCCGACCGTCGGATTCTCCTAAAACCGGAACCGTTGGGTTCGTATCGAAAAGAGCTTTCTAACGGATATTAGAAATTTGAAATCTAACGGTTGGATTTGGAGATACGTCCAAATCAAATTTGAAAAAGGTCGTTGTAAGTGCAGTTCGATGGCCATTGATGGAAATCGACTGTACGGGCCTTGATAAAATTATTAAAAATAGTAATAATTTGTGTAAAATCATAAGAAATGATTTAGAAAGAATTGGGATGAAAAACTCCATATTTGAAAAGATAAAAATAGATTTTTATCGAACTGAGCTAGTTTTGAACTAGAATTATAATTCTATTTATTTTTAAATAAACAAATTGAATTTGAAATGGTTTTGAAAATAACCAGAATTTCCAATGATTGCATTGGAATGGATTTGAATCGAAATTGTCTTCGGAATATTTCGATGTTGGATTTCGTGATTATACAGATGTTGTTATTGAAATTTGAAAGATATAGATATATATATCGTTATTTCCAATACGATGTTTGTTGGTCGTAGAATTTGATATTGAATATAAGCCGATATATTTTCTATTCAGTGCCTTGTATTTAATGTCAAATGTGATTTGGGTTTGTCGTGAATGGTGTCTTCATTAACACTGTTCTTGAACCCAATTGAGAAAAGATTAAATCTTTTTATTTAGATTTAATGAAGTGTACCAATTAAATAATATTTAATTGGAATTGAATTGATATTGATTTTTGGGTTTATCGTGGACAGTGTTTTAAATAACACTCGTTCTTTAACCCGATAGTTAATGAATGTGATTTTGGGTTTATCGTGAACTGTGTTTTAAATGACACTGATTCTTTAACCCAGTTAAAGATTAAAACTAAGTGGAGTTTTAATGAATCTTTAATTAGATTGAAAAGATCGAAAATGGAGTACCACCAGTTTTGCTCCAGGCGATAGTTAAATCTTTAATTAGATTTGAATGTGAAATGGTAATTGAATTTACCGATAACACCGTGGTGTTAGATATGAAGTATAACCAGTTTTACTTCATGGGATGAATAGGTTGGGATTGGGAAATTAAAACAAATGATTACTTCGGTAAGATTCGCTAATCCCGACTAGTTTGAATTGATATTCAAAAATAGATTAAAGAATAAATTCAAGAAATTTATCTTGGAAAAAATTAATGGGAACCTTTCCCTATGAATGTGAAATTTAGAAACTAACTGTCGGTTAGCTAAGCAGAATGGTTTTCTGGATATTGATCTGATGTTGGTTTCGGCCTTCGGGGTTAATATTTGGGGAATTATTCTCTTGATTAATTTACGGTTAGTGACTAATGAATTGGAATGAGGCGTATGTTGTGTTTGTGTAACACTTATTTAAAATATACGCGAGTTATTCGGAAAGACTGGGTTTATCCCATTCTGAATAACTGATACGACGATAAGTCGAAGATGAAGACGGTGGTCGAAGACCGGAAGTCTTCACGTCGTTTGGATAATTACTGATGATCTTGATTGGGATGTACACCCAAGAAGATGGAAACAGTTAGTGATCGTCCAGACGTACTTGGAGATTGATGGATATGCGGGGTACTAGGTGCCTCCGGTTTTGTTCAGACCCAGAACGGACTTGTAAATGGACTGTGTGTCTGACATTGGATTTTAGTCCGTGTGATTGATCTCTATTAAATATATATCTGTTTGGCGGCGGAGAATTTATTCTCTTGCTTAACGCCCTTCTCTGAGACGTACGAGCTCAGGGGTTATATATTGATGGATATCAAACGCATGGAGTGAATTGCCTGTGTGGCATGCCTAAGTGGCAATTGATCGAGGCTTCTGTTGAAAAGCAAAGTCTTGTGGTTGATGATCGAAGCACGGCCTTTGTGGCGTAGCTTTGTGTAATGTTTGATTCGCGAGTTTCACACCCGGTATGAACCAAAAACGGGAGAGGACGTCAGGGAGGGCATGCGTTTCTTTCTAGCTAGAAGTGGCGTCAGTGGTTTTACACGCCCTGACGAGTTTGACTTATGTGGTTGTTGTTGTTGCGAGGCGCCTTGGTTTGATCGGACGATCCGGGTCCGATGGAGTCATTTAGTTGGCTCACCTACGCCCCATGGGGCGGGGAAACGCATGTTCAGGCATTTTAATCCACATCGGTGGACCGGCCCTGAGGATCCAAGGGCCCACCTGTGTCTGGGTCCTGAGACAAGGGCTAGAGCGTCTCGAATCGGTTGAGGACTATCTTTTGCCTCGGTTCATAGATGGAAATCCAATTTCCAAATACGTGACATTTGCGGTTTTAATTGTAGAACTAGTATGGCGACATGATATATGGTACCCATGCCGTCTATGATTGATACTTATGATTTGAAGTTGTTTTATACACTATACACTTGTAATAGTATCAAAAGATTTGTTTTAAAACGTATCAAGCATTCTTTGGCTGTTATAAGGAAAAACCCTATCCCCCGGCTTGCGTTGCATTGTGTGATAGGACCTGGGTCTTATAACAGCTTCATTTTTCTTTATTTAGCATTGCGCTGTTTGTTCTATGCACTGGTATTCTTGGGAGGAAACCCGTTCCGTGTTATACGGCGTGGTCCCTTGATTTACCTAACTTTAAAAATAAAGATTTATAACTGTTTTAGTTCTCACACCAGTCACATGACTGACCTGGAGTTTATTGTTTTAACCTAAACTCTGGGTGCCCCTATTTTCCGCATGGGCAGCTAGTAGTTTTGGTTTTGCAGATTTATATTCACAGGATTCTGGTTTACAGCTGGAACGATATCCGGAAAGCTTTGTATCCGTATATCTACTTCTAGTTGTGTATTGTATTATTTTCCGCTGCGATGTATTTAAATGTAATTTAAATCTCTGATATTTCTGTGTATATTCATTTATACTCTGTATATTCTTGTAATCTGATGCATTGTTGTAATATACAATGAAATGTTCTTCCGTGTGCGTTCTGATTTGTCGTGTTCTCAAACGATAGGGCGTTTCAAACGGTCTGGGTCAGTTTAGCGACTGGGTCGGACCGAGCGAAATTCCTTCTCATCACAGTTGGTATCAGAGCTTTGGTTTACAGAGCTCGAGAACAAGACACATTAGAACCATACGAAAGAATTCATCAGATATTGGATTAGCAATATCCAATTAGAATGACTCGTTAGAGATAGGATCAGTAGTATCCTAGAACGAGTGTGAAGAGTATATTTTTCAAATGAAAACAATTTTGTTTTGAAAATTTAAACCATTTTAAACGTATTTGATTTTTTATTTATATTGAATATGGGAAATCCAATATATAAAGATTTTGCATATACGCGTCATGAACGTATATTTGAAGTTTTAATATATTGGATAGATATAGGGTTACACTCTAGTCGCCCGGAGATGATATTGATGATAGCGATCGCATCATCAATATTTATGTTCGTGTTACGAAGGTGTGATATCTATATATTTCCATTAGACTGGTGTGAGAACCAAAACTTATATAGTTAGAACACATTGTTGTGAATTGGCATCAAAAACATGATTTTTTGTATATGTATCAAAATTATGAATTTGAAACTCTAATTCACTAATTGATTGATGTTTGTGCTGTTTGTTTATTTGTTTGCTAATTTTTAGCCAATTAGCCTAATTGAATCAAATATTGAATTATATTGAAAATTGGTCGCATTTGTTTGCATATACATATACTTACATTGAACAGGTCATAGCAAGGAGGCTAGAGCCGAAGAATAAAATTTGTTTGCCCGACAAATAGGTACATGTTTACTACATAATTTACTGTTTTGTTTGGGTGATGATGATTTTATGAGCCGATTGGCTAGCCGCTTGGCTTTTTCTTTTTCTTTTTGAGATCAGAAGGCCTATATGGCAATTTCGGGATTTTCCCGTGGCTCCCGGTGCAGGGGAGGTTATGGCGAAATTTTTCAAAAATTTAGGGTGTTAGCCAAATTTTTGAAATTTTTGAAAATTCTCAGAAACTGAAAAGTTGGAGAATGGAAGCCAGATCGAACGTAGAGTTGATTAATCAAACCACTTTCGACTTTGTTCCTTTTCGGGGACGAAAAGTTTTAAGTGGGGGAGATTGTAACAACCCGAAAATCTAGGCCAGTTTAAAAATTTTATTTTGGCAATTTTAGCGAATTTTGATTATTTAAAATGATTATTTTAAATAATATCGACGAGAAATTTATTTTGAATATAATTCGAACGTATATATTATATACGTCGTCGTTAGAGTATAAATAATTATATATAATTATAAATAGAATTGAAAATGGCGCGGTAGTTCGATAATTCGATTTCGAACTTCAATTGAACGTACCGGGTGCAAAACAATCCGAATTTTAGTGAAACCAAAAACATTAGGATCTAATTGTGAATATCTTTCTAACGAACCCGAAAAATTGAAATTTCATAATGGGAATCAAAAGATATGTCCGGTTGAAATTTCTGAATAGTCGCTATGGAATTCAAGCCCTTAAAAATGGGAATTTTGCAAACGACCTCGGATTTCGACGAAACCACTTTTGTTGGGTCCGTGATGTTAAATTATTGCTAGATTCCAAATTTCATAATTTTTCGAATCAATATGTGAGCGTGGCGAAGGAAAACGCGTTTGACCAGTTTCAGTTGATTTTAATCGACTGGAAATTGGCCATTTTTCAAACGGTCTCGGAATTCAACGAAACTAGTTTTATTAGGACCGTATCGTCAATACGAAGCTAGAAAATATTTTTCTGGAATTTTTAGAGTTAGTATGTGACCCCGGTAAATTGAAATGCGCGTTCAAATTCAATATATAGAGTTATATGTTGATTTTAACGGAAACTAATCGAAACAGCCGAATCAACCTGCGATACATATCCCATTGTGTTCGGAATGGGGGTAATTAGCTATGGACGACAGGCGGTGGGTTCGATTTTGAGTTCGTTGTAAAAAGTTACTTTATTGATTTTTAAAAGTAAATTAAATATTTAATTAAACCAAGTCAACCCTTCATCCCCCTTAACCCGCTCAGGCCCCCCACCCCCTTTTTACCTTCCTCGTCGATCAAAAATTAAAATAAAAAAAAAAACAAAACAAAATCGCTCCAGATCGCTGCCCCCCCCCCCTCGCGCGCCGCATCACCTTAGGCCGCCTCCTCCTCCACCTCGGAGACGACCAACCGCCTCCCCTCGCGCCCCTGCCTTTCCCCGCTCCTCTCTGATTTGACTGCTCCTCACCGATGTCCCCAAACCCTAAACCGAGCCCCAATCCCACGGCAGCCGATGTCGAGCCATCCTCCTCCACCAGCACCCGGCGCCGACGCCGTCTACACCCTCCGACGAACGATGACCCCCCCCTTTCGAACGATGTAAGTTATTTTGTTTTACTGTATTATGATTTTTTTATATAAGGTTATTACTATATAAGGATATCGTTTTTTTTCTTATGTAATAGATTGAAATAAAAGAATATGATTTCAAATTGAAAAAAAAATAGGATTTTTTTTTGTAGAATAGGAAATATAAAAATATAATTTTATCGTATATAGAAGAATATTAATGTATGATCTTTATGGTGAAGTGAAAGATATAAAAATATGATTTTTATAGCGAAGTAAAAATTCGATTTTTATATATTGAATAGCGTAGTAAAAATTCGATTTTTATATATTGAATAACGAAGTAAAAATTCGATTTTTATATATTGAATAACGAAGTAAAAATTCGATTTTTATATATTGAATAGCATAGTAAAAATTCGATTTTTATATATTGAATAGCATAGTAAAAATTCGATTTTTATATATTGAATAGCAAAGTAAAAATTCGATTTTTAAATGTACGAAGCGATTATAAAAATATGATTTTTAAATTGAAAGTGAACAAATAAAAATGTGATTTTTATTTTAAAGACATCAAAATATAAAAATGTGTGATTTTTTATATATGTAGTGACTACGGGCAACGAAGATGATAAAAAGGCGAGAATGAAGAAGATTCCTATAAAAGAAGAGTCGTGGTATTGGATAGCTATCGGTGAGAACTTCTCACCTTTCAATTTAATTTTTCTAGTTATAAATATATACTAGGATGCAGACGGTGTTTAGTAGCACCCGACACAATCGTCCACAGACCATGGACTTGTTTGTTTGATTGCAAAAATTAGTCAGATTATTTGATTGAAATTGATTGTTTGGTGTAGTGGAATTGATTTGATTGATGTGTGAATGGCGTGGGCCTTCACTAGACCGGGGATAAGGCTAGGCCTTGTCCCGTTTCTAGTATCGTGCCGTTATGCCGCCGAAATTTTCTAAAATAAGTTAGAAAAATAACAATATCATTTTATAGAATAAATGAATTGAATAGAAATTCATATGTTGAAATAAAATGTTTTGTCGTTAAAAATATAATTTTTAACGTGAATGTAAATAAATAAATATTCATTTACAAACCGGACGGTTTGTTTATGTACACCTATTTGAAGGATATTGATTGGGTCGATAAATTTTACACATCACCCAACTGCACGAATAAAATCTGTGTTTGATTGTTTGAAAACCTACACGGGTGTTGGGATGAAATTTGAAGTTCACTCATCCTGATTGATTAAATATGTCGATCGATTGATTGACAGGCTGTTATAAGCGTTAGATATCTATATTTGATGCTTATACAGTGTAGTGCACTTTGGTTGATGGTTGATTATTTTTCAATGCTATTATATAAGTGTGATGTATGAAAATCCACATAATTAAGATTATATGGTAATTGATTGGGCCTCATTCCAATTTAGAAAATAAAGAATATTATAAAATAAAGGTTCATGTGTTGACTGTACTCATCCGTTGAGATTAGTCATGTGTTGAACGAAATATTTTAATAATAAAATTTACTTCTTTATCAATATAAAATAAAGGTTCATGTGTTGACTGTACTCATCCGTTGAGATTAGTCATGTGTTGAACGAAATATTTTAATAATAAAATTTACTTCTTTATCAATATAAATTAAAGGTTCATGTGTTGACTGTACTCATCCGTTGAGATTAGTCATGTGTTGAACGAAATATTTTAATAATAAAATTTACTTCTTTATCAATATAAAATAAAGGTTCATGTGTTGACTGTACTCATCCGTTGAGATTAGTCATGTGTTGAACGAAATATTTTAATAATAAAATTTACTTCTTTATCAATATAAAATAAAGGTTCATGTGTTGACTGTACTCATCCGTTGAGATTAGTCATGTGTTGAACGAAATATTTTGATAATAACAAATATTTTAACAATAGGAAATATTTGAAATAGAATATTTGAAAATAGAAATACATTAAGCCGTGTTGATTAGATTGACGCCATTTTGACGTGAACGATATTTATATCGATTTTATTCAATTTGAAATGAATTGAATTGAAAACGATTTCGAAATGAATTGAATAGAAAACGAATTTGATTCGAATTGAATATAAAACGAATTTGATTTCAATGGAATATATAACGGATTTGATTCGAATGGAAAACCAATTTGAATTGATTCGAATAGAAAACCAATTTGAATTGAATCGAATAGAAAACCAATTTGAATTGAATCGAATAGAAAACCAATTTGATTTGAATCGAATAGAAAACGACTTTGGAATTGAATTGAATTGAAAATAAATTCAAATTGAATTGAAATTTGAATTGAATAGAAATGAATTTTAAAACGAATTTATAAAGAAGAATTCAATTTTGATTTGAATTGAAATGGAAGTTGAAATTGCTTTTGAAACGAATTTAAAACTATTTATATAATTCGTTTTAAATAGAAATTGACAAAATATATATTATATATATTATATATATAATATAATGGCCTGAATAGAACGCGCCGCGCCGCGGCAGTTCGCGAATTTCGACCATTTATTTCAAACGGACATTACGGGAGATCCGACCGTCGGATTCTCCTAAAACCGGAACCGTTGGGTTCGTATCGAAAAGAGCTTTCTAACGAATATTAGAAATTTGAAATCTAACGGTTGTATTTGGAGATACGTCCAAATCAAATTTGAAAAAGGTCGCTGTAAGTGCAGTTCGATGGCCATTGATGGAAATCGACTGTACGGGCCTTGATAAAATTATTAAAAATAGTAATAATTTGTGTAAAATCATAAGAAATGATTTAGAAAGAATTGGGATGAAAAACTCCATATTTGAAAAGATAAAAATAGATTTTTATCGAACTGAGCTAGTTTTGAACTAGAATTATAATTCTATTTATTTTTAAATAAACAAATTGAATTTGAAATGGTTTTGAAAATAACCAGAATTTCCAATGATTGCATTGGAATGGATTTGAATCGAAATTGTCTTCGGAATATTTCGATGTTGGATTTCGTGATTATACAGATGTTGTTATGGAAATTTGAAAGATATAGATATATATATATCGTTATTTCCAATACGATGTTTGTTGGTCGTAGAATTTGATATTGAATATAAGCCGATATATTTTCTATTCAGAGCCTTGTATTTAATGTCAAATGTGATTTGGGTTTGTCGTGAATGGTGTCTTCATTAACACTGTTCTTGAACCCAATTGAGAAAAGATTAAATCTTTTTATTTAGATTTAATGAAGTGTACCAATTAAATAATATTTAATTGGAATTGAATTGATATTGATTTTTGGGTTTATCGTGGACAGTGTTTTAAATAACACTCGTTCTTTAACCCGATAGTTAATGAATGTGATTTTGGGTTTATCGTGAACTGTGTTTTAAATGACACTGATTCTTTAACCCAGTTAAAGATTAAAACTAAGTGGAGTTTTAATGAATCTTTAATTAGATTGAAAAGATCGAAAATGGAGTACCACCAATTTTGCTCCAGGCGATAGTTAAATCTTTAATTAGATTTGAACGTGAAATGGTAATTGAATTTACTGATAACACCGTGGTGTTAGATATGAAGTATAACCAGTTTTACTTCATGGGATGAATAGGTTGGGATTGGGAAATTAAAACAAATGATTACTTCGGTAAGATTCGCTAATCCCAACTAGTTTGAATTGATATTCAAAAATAGATTAAAGAATAAATTCAAGAAATTTATCTTGGATAAAATTAATGGGAACCTTTCCCTATGAATGTGAAATTTAGAAACTAACTGTCGGTTAGCTAAGCAGAATGGTTTTCTGGATATTGATCTGATGTTGGTTTCGGCCTTCGGGGTTAATATTTGGGGAATTATTCTCTTGATTAATTTACGGTTATTGACTAATGAATTGGAATGAGGCGTATGTTGTGTTTGTGTAACACTTATTTAAAATATACGCGAGTTATTCGGAAAGACCGGGTTTATCCCATTCTGAATAACTGATACGACGATAAGTCGAAGATGAAGACGGTGGTCGAAGACCGGAAGTCTTCACGTCGTTTGGATAATTACTGATGATCTTGACTGGGATGTACACCCAAGAAGATGGAAACAGTTAGTGATCGTCCAGACGTACTTGGAGATTGATGGATATGCGGGGTACTAGGTGCCTCCGGTTTCGTTCAGACCCATAACGGACTTGTAAATGGACTGTGTGTCTGACATTGGATTTTAGTCCGTGTGATTGATCTCTATTAAATATATATCTGTTTGGCGGCGGAGAATTTATTCTCTTGCTTAACGCCTTTCTCTGAGACATACGAGCTCAGGGGTTATATATTGATGGATATCAAACGCATGGAGTGAATTGCCTGTGTGGCATGCCTAAGTGGCAATTGATCGAGGCTTCTGTTGAAAAGCAAAGTCTTGTGGTTGATGATCGAAGCACGGCCTTTGTGGCGTAGCTTTGTGTAACGTTTGATTCGTGAGTTTCACACCCGGTATGAACCAAAAACGGGAGAGGACGTCAGGGAGGGCATGCGTTTCTTTCTAGCTAGAAGTGGCGTCAGTGGTTTTACATGCCTTGACGAGTTTGACTTATGTGGTTGTTGCTGTTGCGAGGCGCCTCGGTTTGATCGGACGATCCGGGTCCGATGGAGTCATTTAGTTGGCTCACCTACGCCCCATAGGGCGGGGAAACGCATGTTCAGGCATTTTAATCCACATCGGTGGACCGGCCCTGAGGATCCAAGGGCCCACCTGTGTCTGGGTCCTGAGACACGGGCTAGAGCGTCTCGAATCGGTTGAGGACTATCTTTTGCCTCGGTTCATAGATGGAAATCCAATTTCCAAATACGTGACATTTGCGGTTTTAATTGTAGAACTAGTATGGCGACATGATATATGGTACCCATGCCGTCTATGATTGATACTTATGATTTGAAGTTGTTTTATACACTATACACTTATAATAGTATCAAAAGATTTGTTTTAAAACGTATCAAGCATTCTTTGGCTGTTATAAGGCAAAACCCTATCCCCCGGCTTGCGTTGCATTGTGTGATAGGACCTGGGTCTTATAACAGCTTCATTTTTCTTTATTTAGCCTTGCGTTGTTTGTTCTATGCACTGGTATTCTTGGGAGGAAACCCGTTCCGTGTTATACGGCGTGGTCCCTTGATTTACCTAACTTTAAAAATAAAGATTTATAACTGTTTTAGTTCTCACACCAGTCACATGACTGACCTGGAGTTTATTGTTTTAACCTAAACTCTGGGTGCCCCTATTTTCCGCACGGGCAGCTAGTAGTTTTGGTTTTGCAGATTTATATTCACAGGATTCTGGTTTACAGCTGGAATGATATCCGGAAAGCTTTGTATCCGTATATCTACTTCTAGTTGTGTATTGTATTATTTTCCGCTGCGATGTATTTAAATGTAATTTAAATCTCTGATATTTCTGTGTATATTCATTTATACTCTGTATATTCTTGTAATCTGATGCATTGTTGTAATATACAATGAAATGTTATTCCGTGTGCGTTCTGATTTGTCGTGTTCTCAAACGATAGGGCGTTTCGAACGGTCTGGGTCGGTTTAGCGACTGGGTCGGACCGAGCGAAATTCCTTTTCGTCACAGTCCCACATCATAAAAGTGTTAACATAATCTCTCCTAATATATTAGAATCCAATAGGCTTATATAAAATAAAAGAAAGAGGGATTATATGGGGATGTGTGGGCTTGGCCTTGAAACAATATTACATTAAAATATCAAAGATTGGGCCTTGGACCTTGGGGATCTAGGGGTCTTTTGATTGAATATGGCTAACAGTTGCTGATTGGGCTAATGCACTGAAATGAGAAATTTTCCTTAAAATTTCAAAGATGTGTCCATTCAGTCCATAATTTGAAAGGCATGTCTGTTAGCTGAATGAATACAACCATTTGAATTCTTAGCGTACACACAATATTGACCGGATGGTTAAAGGGTCGCAACCTTTCAAATTCTGGCGATTACTAATGCATGCGAACAGGCACTCCTCCTTGCCTATAAATACACTGCCCAAAACAAGATAGAATTCACCTTTCTGCTTGCATTACTTCTTCTTCTTCAAAGTAATCCTCTGATCTAGTTTCTGTAATCTACTTCAGTTCGTCAGAACTCCGTTTGTTGGCACTATGCTGCGGAGTTAGTCCATTTTATCCAGGGAAACAAATTGCAACTACGTCAATCAGTGCATACGACGACAAAATTGTTTCAAGGAAACATAATATTTCTGGACCTGAACATTAATAGAAAAAGAATACTTTCTGTATAACTTTAATCCATTGCACAATCGGTTGCGCTTTCTGTGATTATTGTAAACACAGTTTGATGCGACAATTATGGCATAATTGAATAATACTGATTGTTGTTGTTGTATGTTTGTAATACAATTGTGTATTTACAAAAGTTCTAACTGTAATAGACCAAACAATATTTGTTGCAGATGACATAAAACAGCCACAGTGATTCTGCACCGATTTAGACGGTGACAAACGCTCTGCCAGCGCCTGTGCTTCCGACAATGACTCTGTCCCATGGAGAAAGGCTAGAGAAATTCAACGGAATTAATTTCAAGCGTTGGTAACAGAAAATGTTGTTTTATTTAACGACATTGAACCTTGCAAAGTTTCTAACTGAAGAGGCTCCGGTGGTAGATGAACTTAAACTTGATGTTACCAAAGTAGAGGCTCTGACTATCTGGACAAACTCAGATTTCATGTGTAAAAACTATATTCTGAATGGTCTGGATGATAGCCTCTACAATGTCTATTGTACTATTACAACATCCAAGCAACTCTAGTTTGCTCTGAAAAAGAAGTTAAAAACTAAAGATGCAGGCATGAAGAAATTCATTATGAGAAAATTTCTTGACTTTGAAATGGTTGACTCAAAGATGGTGATAAGTCAAGTTCAAGAGCTGCAACTTATCATCCGTCAACTAGAAGATGAAAAGATGACTCTTAACGATACTTTTCAAGTTTCCACAACTATTGAGAAATTTCATCCTTCTTGGAAGGACTTCAAAAATTACCTTAAGCAAAAGCATAAGGAAATGACAATGGAAGATCTTGTAGTTCGGCTATGCATTGAGGAAGATAACAGATATTCTGAGAAAAAGATTTCTCAGAATATTGTTGCTAAAGCAAATGTTGTTGAGTCAGACAATAATAACAAAAGAAAAGGGGGGATGCTCCTAACAAGTCAAAGAAATTTCTGGGTTCTTGCCACAACTGTGGAAAGAAAGGGCACAAAGAAGCCGAATGTCGTGCACCTAAAAAGAAGAAGTTTGAAGCAAATACGGCTGATGTTTCAAAAGGCATTTCTGATCTAGATTTATGTGCAGTAATATCAGAATGCAACCTTGTTGGTAACTCAACGGAATGGTTTGTAGACACTGGAGTCACTTGACACACATGTGCTAACAAGTGGATGTTTACAACCTATTAAACTGCAATTGATGCTGAACTAATTTTTTTGGGGAATTCTTCTACTTCAAAGGTCGAGGGCAAAGGAAAAGTTGTTTGAAACAGACTTCTGGAAAGTATCTGACTTTATATGATGTTCTCTATGTTCTAGAAATTCGCAAGAACCTAATTTCAGGATCGTTACTGAGCAAGCATGGCATCAAATTGACCTTTGAAGCCAATAAATTTGTGCTTTTCAAGAACGGGGTGTATGTTGGAAGAGGATATGTGTGTGATGGTTTGTTTAAAGCAAATGTAACCACTATTGTACCATGCACTAATATGATTGAAAGTGAATCTTCTGTTTATATTGTTGAATCTTCTAACATATGGCATTCTAGATTAGGGCATGTAAACTTTGATATATTGCAAAAATTGATCAATCTTGAATTTATACCAAAATGCAATATAGATTCAAACTATAAATGTCAAGTTTGTGCAGAAGAAAAATTGACAAGAACCTCGTTTCATCATGTTGAACAAGATACAGAACCTATAGACTTAATACATACTAATGTATGCGATTTGAAAATGTGTCAAACTAGAGGTGGAAAAAGGTACTTTATTACATTCATTGATGATTGTACCAGATACTGTCATGTATATCTATTTAGAAGTAATGATGAAGCATTCGAAATGTTTAAATAGTGCAAGGCAGAAGTTAAGGATCAACTCAACAAGAAAATCAAATCTTTAAGAAGTGATAGAGGAGGAGAATACGAGTCTCCATTTAAGGAATTATGTGCTGAGCATGGAATTATACATCAAACTACAGCTCCGTGTTCACCTCAATCCAGTGGTATAGTCGAACAGAAAAATAGAACTCTTAAAGAAATGATGAATGCTTTAATACTTAGCTCTGGCTTTCCAGATAATTTTCAGGGAGAAGCTATTCTTTCGGCAAATCATATTTTAAATAAAATACCCAAAAAAAAAACATCTAAAACTCCATATGAACTTTGGAAAAACAGACCAACATCCTACAAGTCCTAGAAATGTGGGGGTGTCTAGCCAAAGTAGAGGCACCAAAACCAAAGAAGGTCAGAACTGGAACAAAAACTATTGATTTTGTATTCATTGGACGTGCACAAAACAGAGCCGCATATCAAATTTTGGTACACAAATCTGAAATTAATGATATTCATGGAAATACCATCATTGAGTCGAGAAATGCTAGAATTTTCGAACATATAGTTTACTTGAAACATGGTACAGAAAATCATACACCTAAGAGACGAAGGGAAAATGAAGTTCCTTACAATTCGCTTAAGAATGCTGAACAAAATAACACTCGACAAAGTAGTGCTGAACAGCAGGTGGAGGAACCAAGAAAAAGTAAAAGGTTATGGACTTCAAAAACCTTTGGACCGGACTTCTATACATTTATGTTAGAAGATGATCCATTGACATACAAACAAGCTATGTCTTCCAGCAATGCCCCTTACTGGAAAGATGCAATTAACAATGAAATCAAATCCATTATGTCCATTCATACATGGGAATCAGTTGATTTACCTTAAGGATGTAAGACCTGAGGTAATAAATGGATATTTAAAAAGAAATTGAAACCTGATGGTTCAATAGACAAGTACAAAGCTCGTCTGGTAGTCCAAGGATTTAGACAAAAGGAAGACCTGGACTATTTCGATACATATTCACCTATAACGAGGATAACGTCAATTAGAATGCTCATTGTAATTGCATTCATACATGATTTAGAAATACATCAAATGGATGTTAAAACTGTATTCTTGAATGGTGAACTAGAGAAGGAAATCTATATGAAACAAGCTGAAGGATTTCTAAGCTCGGAAAATGAGAATAAAGTTTGCAAACTAGTAAAATCACTTTATGGCCATAAGCAAGCTCCAAAACAATGGCATGAGAAGTTTGATAATACTGTGTTATCAAATGGATTCACGATCAATGAATCAGATAAATGTATGTACATAAAACGTATACATATTGGATATGTTAGTGTTTGTCTTTATGTTGATGACCTATTGATCCTAGGAAATTACAAGGCCATAATAACATCTATAAAGGATATGTTATCCTCTAGATTCAATAAGAAAGACCTAGTATTGGCTGATGTGATATTGAGTGTAAAAAATATGAGAACATCACAAGGATATGCATTATCCCAATCGCATTACATCACCAAAATACTTGAAAAATTCAAGCAATATAATATAACTATTGAAAACTCACCAGTAGATATGAAACAAAATTGGGTAAAGAACACTGGTGATGGTATTTACCAATTGGAATATTCTCGCATACCGGGAAGTATCATGTATATTATGAACTGTACTAGGCCTGATATTGCATATGTTGCAAGCAAACACTTTATGGCACTGTTATACACAAACCATTCCTATGATAAGTCAGTGCATTATATGTTGGATAAGGATAAGTATTAGTACTTTTAATGATGTTTGTATCTGAGGAATTAGTGAATACCTTTTTACAGAGTCACCTACGTAAGTGCGAAGGCGCCGCTTCAAAGAGAATTATAAGGCCAAATTCTCTAAGCACCTATGAGACCAGGAAGCCGTTCAAGGAAAAAACAAACACATATAGAGAACGAAGGGTTATAAGAAACATTTATGGTGTGTTATCTACTTTGGAATTACACAAAAGGCTTATAGTTCAAGGACAGTCTATGTCTACTGATTCGCCTGTGATTCAAATAGGTGATCACTAGGAAAGTTTAAGGCCCATGTGCTACTTTAACCGATGCGATAAATTGTTTGTGAAACTAAGATCGACTTCTCATTCATGTAGGGGATTGTTGGAAATGAATAAGCAAGAGAAAGGAATTTGGGAAGAAGAAGAGATAGCAACATATAAGTCTCGCATCATAAAAGTGTTAACACAATCTCTCCTAATATATTAGAAGCCAATAGGCTTATATAAAATAAAAGAAAGAGGGATTATATGGGGATGTGTGGGCTTGGCCATGACATAATAATACATTAAAATATCAAAGATTGGGCCTTGTGGCTCTTTGGGTCTCTTGATTGAATATGGCGAACGGTCACTGATTGGGTTATTGCACTGAAACGAGAATTTTTTTCTCAAAATTTTAAAGATGTGTCCGTTCAGTCCAGAATTTGAAAGGCATGTCTGTTAGATGAATGAATACAACCATTTGAATTCTTAGCGTACCCACATTAATGACCGGGCGGTTAATGGGTCGCATCCTTTCCAATTCTGACGGTTACTAATGCATGCGAACAGGCACTCCTCCTTGCCTATAAATACACTGCCCAAAACAAGATAGAATTCACCTTTCTGCACGATTACTTCTTCTTCTTCAAAGTAATCCTCTGATCTAGTTTTTGTAATCTACTTCAGTTCGTCAGAACTCCGTTTGTTGGCACTACGCTGCGGAATTGGTCCATTTTATCCTAGGGAAAAAATGCAACTATGTCAATCAGTGCATACGACGACAATACTGTTTCAAGGAAACAGAATATTTCTGGACTTGGACATTACTGGGAAAAGAATACTTTCTGTATATCTTTAATCCATTGCATAATCGGTTGCGCTTTCTGTGATTATTGTAAACACAGTTTGACGCGACAATTGTGGCATAATTGAATAATGCTGATTGTTGCTGTTGTCTGTTTGTAGTAAATTATGTATTTATAAAAGTTATAACAGTAATAGAACAAACAATATTTGTTGCAAATGACAAAAAATAGCAAAAGTGATTCTGCACTGATTCAGACGGTGACAAATGCTCTGCCAGTGCCTGTGCTTCCGACAATGACTCTGTCCCATGGAGAAAGGCCAGAGAAATTCAACGTAATTAATTTCAAGCGTTGGCAATAGAAATTATTTAACAACATTGAGCCTTGCCAAGTTTCTGACCGAAGAGACTCCGGTGGTAGACTAACTTGAACCTGATGCTACCAAAGTAGAGGCTCAGACTATTTGGACAAACTCAAATTTCGTGTGTAAAAACTATATTCTAAATGGTCTGGATGACAGCCTCTACAATATCTATTTTACTATTGCAACATCAAAGCAACTCTTGTTGGCTTTGGAAAAGATGTACAAAACTGAAGATGCAGGCATGAAGAAATTCATTATGGGAAAATTTCTTGACTTTAAAACGGTTGACTCAAAGTTGGTGATAAGTCAAGTTTAAGAACTGCAACTTATCATCCGTCAACTAGAAGATGAAAAGATGACTCTTAACGGTACTTTTCATGTTGCCACAACTATTGAGAAATTGCCTCCTTCTTGGAAGGACTTCAAAAATTACCTTAAGCACAAGTGTAAGGAAATGAAAATGGAAGATCTCGTAGTTCGGCTATGCATTAAGGCAGATAACAGATATTCTGAGAAAAAGATTTCTCAGAATATTGCTGCCAAAGGAAATATTGTTGAGTCAGACAATACTAACAAAAGAAAAAGTGATAATGCTCCTAAGAAGTCAAAGAAATTTATGGGTTCTTGCCACAATTGTGGAAAGAAGCAGCACAAAGCAGCCGAATGTCGTGCACCTAAAAAGAAGAATTTGGAAGCAAATAGAGCTGATGTTTCGAAAGGCATTTCTGATCCAGATTTATGTGCAGTAATATCAGAATGCAACCTTGTTGGTAACTCAAAAGAATGGTTTGCAGACACTGGAGCCACTTGACACATATGTGCAAACAAGTGGATGTTTACAACCTATAAAACTGCAACTGATACTAAACAACTTTTTATGGGAAAATCTTCTAATTTAAAGGTCGAAGGCAAAGGAAAAGTTTTGTTGAAACTAACTTCTGGAAAGTAACTAACTTTAAATGATGTTCTCTATGTACTAGAAATTCACAAGAACCTGATTTCAGGATCGTTACCGAGCAAGCATGGCCTCAAATTGACCTTTGAAGCTGATAAATTTGTGATTTTCAAGAATGGAGTGTATGTTGGAAGAGGATATGTGTGTGATGTTTGTTTAAAGAAAATGTAACCACTATTGTACCATGCACTGAAATGAATGAAAGTGAATCTTCTATTTATATGAATCTTCTAATATATGGCATTCTAGCTTAGGGCATGTATACTTTGATAAATTGCGAAAATTGATTAATATAGAATTTATACCAAAAAGCAATATAGATTCAAACTATAAATGTCAATTTTGTGCAGAAGAAAAATTGACAAGAACCTCGTTTCATCATGTTGAACGAGATACTGAACCTCTAAACTTAATGCATACTGATTTATGCGATTTGAAAATGTGTCAAACTAGAGGTGGAAAAAGGCACTTTATTACATTCATTGATGATTGTACCAGATACTGTCATGTATATCTCCTTATAAGTAATAACGAAGCATTCGAAATGTTTAAATGGTATAAGGCAGAAGTTGAGAATCAACTGAACAAGAAAATCAAATCTTTAAGAAGCGATAGAAGGGGAGAATACGAGTCTCCATTTGAGGAATTTGGTGCTGAGCATGGAATTATGCATCAAACTACAACTCTGTATTCACCTTAATCCAACGGTATAGCCGAACGAAAAAATAGAACTCTTAAAGAAATTATGAATGCTTTACTAATTAGCTCTGACTTGCCAGATAATTTTTGGGGAGAAGCTATTCTTTCGGCAAATCATATTTTAAATAAAATACCCCGAAAGAAAACATCTAAAACTCCTTATGAACTTTGGAAAAACATACCACCATCCTACAAATACCTAAAAGTGTGGGGGTGTATTGCCAAAGTAGAGGTACCAAAACAAAAGAAGGTCAATTTTTTTTTGAAAGGTAAGCGCAAATTTTTTATTACTAACATGAAATTACAATATAAATAACTACAACTTACATGACAGACTCAAAGACACTGCACATAACAACCTCTAAAACACTATTTATCACCATAAGTATTTGCATGTATCACTATATTCAAGTAACCATCCATCATCAGCCAAGAATAGAATTCCATCCTACTGAATACCACATCGGAGACTGATCACTAAGAATTCAAACTGAATACCACATTAGAACCTGAGTACAATAACGGAACTGAATACCATAACAGAAATTGATCACCAAGAAAAAGAAATCCATCCAACAGAGTACTAATACCATCAAACTAGATTTCTATTGAACACTAAAAAGAAAGCCAACCAATATGTACTAAAAGCACCAAAAAGCCTCCAATAAAAATTTAGTAGATCACTGAATATAACATGTGTTAAAGAAATCAAACAGGATTCCGCCTAGTATGCCTTCTACCAGATTTCGAACTGCTATTACGAGGTAATACATCTTCCATGATATAATCAATACCCTCATCAATATCATCCCAGAATTTGCCGTTAAGTTTTAAACTTTAAGCTTTTGACGAGGTAGCAGAACAAGCTGGAACAGATGAAGATTTGATAACTGGAAATGTCAAACCAGAACCAGTAACTGGAGATAAAGACAAAAATAAAGAAGCCAATGCAGATTTAATAGCAGGGGGTAAAATAACATTGGGAGGAGGGGAAAGCTTGGTATAAGGAGAAACTGAAGATGAAACTTTCGAACTGAAAGATGCGCACGCCACCGAGGCTGAAGTATTAACAGCAGCATGAATAACTGCAGTAGAAGACAATCCATTCGAACCTCCAATAACATTTACTTCCTCATTAAACAATGAATTTAAAGCATAATCTCCTAAAAGATCATAACCATTAACCCCATAACCATTTCCTTTATCACTTGCTTTATCTTTTTCACTACTGAGCCCTTTATTACCCTCAAACTTTCCACCTGTTTGAAGATTTGATTAAGTGTTACCATTTTCCAAAACAGAAGTAGAATTATCCAATTTGTTCCCCAAATCAGCCACATTCACTACTAATTCCTTCTCGGCCACTTTATTCTTTTTCTTTCATATCATTTCCTTCTTAGAAGTAACTTTTGTCCATCCTCTTTTGCCAATATCAGGTTGTACTACCTAACAGAACCAACATTATTATAACCATCGAATCCATCACATTGCTTTTCATCAATCTCACCATCCTTAAAACCTTTCTCACAATCAACAAAATTATGGCTAAAGCATTTACAATGAACGCAAATACTTGGCTTCCATTCATATGAAAGTTTAACCAACGACTTATCACTTAAAGCAGGCAATTCTAAACAATCAGGCAACTCTGCTTCAGGAGATATCTCAACTAAAGCCCTAGCATATCTGAAACGCTGCCGTTTCTCTATATTATAATCGAAACAAATTAAACTACCAACATGACATGCAAGCCAATTTATACCAATCAAGGTCCAGAGAATTAAAGGGATATTAGAGAAGTTGATCCATACGGGAACCTTCTTAACCTGCCTTTGAGCACAACCCACTGAAAGATCCCATTGAGTTATGATAAACATACAACCATTAATGAATATAGGATCTGATTAAAGGATCTTGGCTCTATCATGATCATTAGAAAATTGAAAGTAAAAAATTTAAACCATCTGATTTAACACTAACTTCCCCCAAAAGTTTCCAACGTGATTTCAAAGAATTAACAACATCATAATAGGAGAGTGAACCATCTAGAAAAAAGCCTACCAGATGATTACTCCAGTATTTGAGTCCCTCTTCCTCGACCAGATCTGGAAGCTTTACATCCTTTGCAATTACAAAATGAATCGGCTTATAATGACCCGCGTTCCTAGGAAGCGAACGAAAAAGGGAGGCATAGTCTGATTTAGTAGAGAATTGCCCAGCAGAATTAGATTTCAACGATGGATCTGAAGGATCTGAAGAAGCACCCAATTTATCAGCTTTCGCAAAACCTTGAGAAGAGACAGGGGGAGCAGAAGGAGGTGGTGGAGGAGCAGAGGAGTTTCGAAGAGGAGGAAAAGAATATGAATCAAAGGAGAAGGAAGAAGAATTAGAAGGAATCGCCATACCTAATGTCTCTAATTTCTTGCATATGACTTGAATTTGGTTGTCCCTTGATTTGTGCAGTTTCCTCTTCTAATTCTTTTTATTAGAATGAACCTGGACTAAAGAAGGTCAGAACTGGACCAAAAACTATTGATTTTTGTGTTCATTGGACGTGCACAAAATAGTGCCGCATATCGAATTTTGGTACACAAATCTGAAATTGATGATATTCATGAAAATACCATCACTGAGTCGAGAAATGCTAGATTTTTCGAACATATAGTTCCCTTGAAACATGGTACAGAAAATCATACACCTATGAGACCAAGGGAAGATGAAGTTCCTCATAATTCACTTAAGAACGCTGAACAAAATAACACTCAGCAAAGTAGTGCTGAACAACAGGTGGAGGAACCAAGAAAAAGTAAAAGGTCAAGGAATTCAAAAACCTTTGGACCGGACTTCTATACATTTATGTTAGAAGATGATCCATTGACATACAAACAAGCTATGTCTTCCAGCAATGCCCCTTACTTGAAAGAGGCAATTAACAATGAGATCGAATCCATTATGTCCAATCATACATGGGAATCAGTTGATTTACCTCAAGGATGTAAGACCTTAGGTAATAAATGGTTATTTAAAAAGGAATTGAAACCTGATTGTTCAATAGACAAGTATAAAGCTCGTTTGGTAGTCCAAGGATTTAGAAAAAAGGAAGACCTGGACTATTTCGATACATATTCACCTGTAACAAGGATAAGTCAATTAGAATGCTCATTGCAATTGCATCCATACATGATTTAGAAATACATCAAATGGATGTTAAAACAGCATTCTCGAATGCTGAACTAGAGGAGGAAATCTATATGAAACAACCTGAAGGATTTCTAAGCTCAGAAAATGAGAATAAAGTTTGCAAACTGGTAAAATCACTTTATGGCCCTAAGCAAGCTCTAAAACAATGGCATGAGAAGTTTGATAATACTACGTTATCAAATGGATTCACGATAAACGAATCAGACAAATGTGTGTACATAAAACATACACATATTTGATATGTCAGTGTTTGTCTTTATGTTGATGACCTATTGATCCTAGACAATAACAAGGCCGTAATAACATCTATAAAGGATATGTTATTCTCTAGATTTGATATAAAAGACCTAGGACTGCCTAACGTGATATTAGGTGTAAAAATTCTGAGAACACCACAGAGATATGCATTGTCCCAATCGCATTACATCACCAAAATACTTGAAAAATTCAATCAATATAATGTAACTATTGCAAAATCACCAGTAGATATGAACCAAAATTGGGTAAAGAACAATGGCGATGGTATCTACCAATTGGAATATTCTCGCATAGAAGTATCATGTATATTATGAACTGTACTAGGCCTGATATCCCATATGTTTTAAGAAAACTAAGTAGATTTACCAGCAATCCTGGTAAGCATCATTGGAAAGCGATAACCAGTGTTCTAGGATATCCAAAGTATACGTAGAGTTATGGTTTATACCCTACAAACTATCCTTCAATAGTGGAAGGATACAGTGATGCAAACTGGATCAACTAATACAAAGTCTACAAGTGGATAAGTGTTCACATTAAGAAATGGAGCAATTTCATGGAAATCATCCAAACAGACTTGTATCGCTAGATCTACGACTGAATCAGAGTTTATTGCACTAGATAAGACTGTAGAAGAAACACATATAGAGAACGAAGGGTTATAAGAAACATTTATCTGTGTTATCTACTTTGAAATTACACAAAAGGCTTATAGTTCAAGGACAGTCTATGTCTACTGAGTCGCATATGACTCAAATAGGTAATCACTAGGAAAGTTTAACGCCCTTGTGCTACTTTAACAGATGCGATAAATGGTTCGTGAAACTAAGATGCCTACTCATTCATGTGGGGGATTGTTGGAAATTAATGAGTAAGAGAAAGGAATTTGGAAAGAAGAAGAGATAGCAACATATAAGTCCCACATCATAAAAGTGTTAACACAATCTCTCTTAATATATTAGAAGCCAATTGGCTTATATAAAATAAAAGGAGGGACTATATGAGGATGTGTGGGCGTGGACATGACATAATAATACATTATAATGTCAAAGATTGGGCCTTGGGCTCTTGGGGTCTCTTGATTGAATATGGACAACGGTTGCTGATTGGGCTAGTGCACTGAAACGAGAATTTTTTCTCAAAATTTTAAAGGTGTGTCCATTCAGTCCAGAATTTGAAAGGCATGTCTGTTAGTTGAATGAATACAACCATTTGAATTCTTAGCGTATGCACATTAATGATCGGACGGTTAAAGGGTCGCAGCAACCTTTCCCATTCTGACGGTTACTAATGCATGCGAACAGGCACTCCTCCTTGCCTATAAATACACTACCCTAAACAAGATAGAATTTACCTTTCTGCTCGCATGACTTCTTCTTCTTCTTCAAAGTAATCCTCTGATCTAGTTTCTGTAACACCCCGTATTTTCTATGAATATTAAAATTAACAAATTTAAGAACACTTAATTTTTAGAAGGAGAATTAAGTGAAACGGGTTGCGCCATTGTGATCGTCTCGGAATTCTGCTTGAGACAGAGTTCGAGTTTGCGTAAATCGGGCTCCGTATGAAGAAGTTATAGAGTTCAGTAGATTTCAAGTTTAAACAGAAATTAAATTAAAATAATAATTAGTTCAAAATTCGAAATTCGGTCAGAGCGGACAGAGTGGGAAATTTCCCGCTCAGAGGTGTCGACCCCCCCAGAGGGAGTCGACATAGGTGTCGACCCCCCCTGTAGGGAGTTGACCCCTATTTGATCCAGATCCAGTGATGTATTTTTACAGCCTAGGGCTGATGTGTCGTTACCTGATTGGCCTGATGACGAATTTTCTTTGACTGAATGGCATGGATGGATCCTAGGTTGATCTAAAGGCTCTTAATAATCCTAGACATCTATATATACACTCATAACCCAACCCTATTTCTGTTGCTCCAAAGCTATGACGCCGTCATGCTGTTCATCTCCAATCTAGCCTAGCCACCGCCATCTTCTCCAGACTAGAAATCAAATTAGAGAGCCTCAAATCAACTTTGAAGGTTAATCAACATCAAATTAGAGTCTCTGCAACAACAACGATTCAATTATCTTTTCTTAATCCTAGCAATGTAAGTTCATGTTATTTTCATATTTTAACACCTAATTGTAATCTTGGCATGTAATAAAATGGATCTAAGTCTATGCTTGATGATGAGACAATCTTTTAAGATTTACCCCTATCTTTCTATTGAATCTATGATTTTACATGCCTAAGAAGTTATTATATGGATTCAATCATGCCTATCTTTGTTGAGCATCGAATATATAATCCTTTTTGGTTCATGATGTTATTCTTATGCCTGCGATAATGATTGTATCAGCTTATTCAAGAATCTATCTTTGTTGGATCTAAATTTTCTTGTATTAGGTCTGTCGTTACATGCCTATTCTTATTTTATGCTCCTTCTTTCTCTTTTCCCCTATTTCCTTTTTCTTTTATGAACCTGGGTTACCTTCGAACCTATGCTGAAATCGCGAAATACAAACGATTGGAATATGGGGAATATTCGAGTATAGCTTATTTTGGGTAAATATTGGGCATAATGTATTTGGTGAAATAATTGAGCATAATTGTTATTGTTGCGAACTTGGGGGTAAATTGAAATATTAAATCTAGATTGGGTGTAAACTGTAACTTGGAGTATTAAATCTAGATCGGGCATAACTATTGGTTGGGACGCCAAGCATAATGTATATTGAGATTTTGGGGCATGACTATTATTGCAAATTGGGAAGATTAGGTGTAACCTATTTTGAGCAATAACTATGAAATTTAATTTGTGGGGCATAACTTGCAATTGGCTTGGTTGGACATAACTTGAGAATCGGAATATGACTAATTTTGTAAAATTTGGGATAATTAGTATATAAAATCTAGACTTGGACATGAATGGTAAATATGTAAATTGGCTGAAGATGAACGTGCTTAACCCGAGGTTAGATTGATTTGCGGTGTAAGACTGCCCGGAACCGCTCGATACATCCAGCGACCGCAACAATATAGATCTAATGTGAGATGTTAGCGCATTAAGCCCAAAACCCGAGGTTAGAATGAGTTTGCGGTAGAAGTCTGCCCGGAACCGCCCGACACATCCAGCAACCACAAACAACAGTTCTAATGTGAGAGGTAGAGGCATTAATGAATGAATTAATGCTAATGAACGGACATGATAAGAATAGTAGGGTTAAGTTAACACAAGAGGGAAACACTTAACCAATATAACATGATGTGTGATAGGGCAACACTTAACCAAGGTAACATGACAAGTGGGAGGGTTAAGTTAATTGGAAACACTTAACCAAATTCAACATGATGAATCAGTAGGGTTAAGTCAAGGGGAAACACTTGACCAATATAACATAATGAATGAACAGGGTTAAGTTAATAGGAACACTTAACCAATACAACATGATAAATGGGAAGGGTTAAGTTAATAAGAAACACTTAACCAATATGACATGTTAGGTGGGTGGGTTAAGTTAACATGGACAAGAAGACAGCTTAACCAATATTATATGAACAAAGTGGATAGGGTTAACGCAAGCTTAACCAATAATACATATGGACTTGATAAGGGGAAGGGTTAAGTAAATCTTGGGTAAAGTGGGTAATATTAGTATATGTAGGCCCACAAAATTAACCGTTAAATAAACATGCGTGAATCAGTGAGAAGGTTAAGTAACATTTGAATAGGAAACACTTAACCAGTACAACATGTTAATTAAGCAAATGGATGGGGTTAAGTTAAATTGATAACACTTAACCATTAAAACATGTTGATTAGGAAACCCTAGTAACGGGGACCCATTTCAGCAGTAACCCACATAGATGTATCATGGTACCCTGAGCTATGCAGGGTGGGGCACGATTACTGGGCTGATTATAAGTGGTCAAAATAGTGGCGGGTGGTGCAGCAGTGTAGTTCCGACGGAGTATGGATGTGCACGCGCTCCGGAGTGGAAAAGCAGGCACTGGGCATCAATAGTATACACTGTGCATCTTGAATTGTGTCGGGTTGACATCAGGGAAATTGATACACCCTATGATGGGGCCAACACAGGTATCTACATACAAGCGGGGCCGAATGACACAAGTAATGAATGCATACAAGCGAGGTCAAATGACACAAGTAATACATACATGCGAGTTAGGGAGACGATCAATAGGGTAGTAAGGGTACATCTAACATATCCATGGCAATTAGGCAAATTGAGGTGGGATCCTCATAATAAATGTACACCTAAAGGCTACCACAATTGCGAGGATTGGGATCACATTATCATTTTATACAGATTTCTAGTTGGGACACTAGTTAGGTGGTGCAGAGATATAGAAACCAGAATAATAGGGTAGTAGCGAAGCAGAGAAAAAGTAGAAGCACATTCAGTTTATCTTGCCTTATCATATCTTATGCTAATCTTATCTTGTTATCCCTCTTATCACGGTATTGTCTTATATTCAGTTTCATGTCATGTTGCTTTTACCTGTTTACATATTGAAAGTCACTGGACTTACCAGGCTTTATGTCTGACCCGTTTTCTTCCGTTTCTCCCCCCAGGTAGTCAGGGAGGGAATAACACGGCTTAGTTTGGATCGTTTCTCTTTCCAAGCTTGAAGATTCTTTGATGTATTGCTTGGATCCTCTTATCTTTGGCTATGGCTGTGTTTGCACTTTAATTTGGGGACTTATGCTACTTTGCTATGTTTTATGCTTCTTATATATTCGGAAGTTTATGAATCAAGACAAAAGTTTTATGTAGTACTTTTAAAGTATGATTGAGTCAATTGTTGTAAAAGCTTGATTGAACTACGTTGCTTATAAAATGACTTTGTTTTCCTCTGCTTTATTTGTTTGTCTTGTAATTTATCTGCATCTTTTACCTATAACGCTTCACTAAAGTTAATGCATTCTCTTTGTAAGTGACATTAATGGAGGTGGGTGTTTTAGTTGCTGTAATCTACTTCAGTTCATCAGAATCCCGTTCACTGACACTACGCTTCGGAGTTGTTCCATTTTATATTGGGAAACTAATGCAACTACGTCAATCAGTGCTTACGACGGTAATATTGTTTCAAGGAAACATAATATTTATGGACTTGGACATTACTGGAAAAAGAATACTTTCTGTATATCTTTAATCCATTGCACAATCGGTTGCGCTTTCTGTGATTATTGTAAACACAGTTTGACGCGACAATTGTGGCATAATTGAATAATATCGATCTTCGTTGTTTTCTGTTTGTAATACAATTGTGTAGTTACAAAAGTTCTAACAGTAATAAACCAATTTTTTTTATCTTTTATAACATAATTGTAAGACCAGGCAACCCACAAATTGTGTTTCTTAATAAGAATTTCATTAATATGTTTAGCCAATGCAACCCGATTCCAAATAGTCGTGTTAGTCATACCAAGTCCCTCATACTTAATGGGTTTCTCAAGCTTAGCAAAAGCTACAGGTGCAATGAATTTTTGATGAGTATTACCTCTCCATAAGTATCACATGAAAGTTGTTTTAATCATGGCAAGTAACTTATGAGGTAGAATAAAAGCACGTGCCCAATAAACATGCATAGCACACACGACTGATTTAATTAAAGTAATCCGACCATTTATTAATTTTCTTTCTTTCGTTTTATTTAAATATATATACATGCTATTGTGCATCTATTTTATATAGTGGCAACTTTTATTTATTGCCCAATTTATAGCATGCGTTCATTTTTTTATTTCAAACGCAAATTCTTCCATAATTATTTTGATAATTTTGTTATTTTTTGTTATTTAAAATGTAGACTGTTAACAACCCGCGTTTTAATTTTAAATTTGTTAAAATATGTAAAAGGAAATGAAATAACATTGCAACGGAAGCTCTGATACTGGATGTAACAATTTTAATTTTACATATATTTAAAAAGAAATACTAAAACTGAGCTCTGATACAAGATGTAACGATTTTACGTGATGTATGTTGGGTGTTACATTTAAACTTTACATATTTTTAGAAAGGAATCTGAAACCTGAGCTCTGATACTACATGTAACAACCCGAATTTTGATAGATCCGATTTTTTTTTAAATCCAAATCTATCGAAGCTTGGAGTTGGCTTGTCTGGTATCCTGTGGAGAGGAAAAGATAAAATATATTAGAGCTCACGATAATATATCTCATAGTGGAATGAATAAAATATAATAGTAAGTAAATACTTACCATAATAATGACACTATCTAACAAGAGTTTATAAACTGAATAATATCTGCCACCTGTCTAACCAGCGGGTTTGTTATGAGAAGAGGGTCAAAACAAAAGTTCTGGTGAAATGACAAATTATACTTTCTACAAATAACAATGCATATATCGGTTTATCACTAGTTCGTATTTATTAGGTTATTCGAGTTTATTTCATAATATACTTATGATTTTTCCGCGTAAATCGCATCCATCTACTCCCTAATAGATTTACCTAATAAATCATATATATGTAGTTAAATACCCGACATTTCAAGGTACCCCCCATAGTACCATCCTCGTACTGTCTTCACCATCATGCCACGGAAGCATACCTAACCTCCATCCTATGTCTAGCCGCATACAGATCTCCATCAGTACATTACGTAAACACACAAAGTAATCGCTCTGCCACGTAAGCGTACAGATCCTTATATCTGAACTCCATGGTCGAGCTAAGTCCTAACGTGGAGTTAAATGCCCTGACGTCTACGATACACCACCAAGTGTGTGCATCGAGACCCTCAAACGAACATACCACCTAATACAACTGGACTTCCGCAATCGGGCAACACATGTGCACGGAACCCAATTAGGAGCTTTGGATATCTGTAAGGGACAACTTTGTTTGGCCTACAAAACAGATACCTACATATAGCTCTGTCTCTTTTCACGGTGGTTGTAAAAACCCAACTTTTAACAAAAACAATAATTAATTAATGGATTAATTAATTGAGGAATAAATGATAAAATAAATATTAATCAAAAAATATTGAGAATTAAATGAAATGGATATACCTTTGCATTCGTTATGAAATTCTTATTCATATTGACTTTTAATTTGCGTAAATCAGACTAAGTATGAACAAGTTATGATAAAAAAGAATTTTGCAATTAAATTAAAGAATTTAATTTACAAACATAAAATAAAGAAATGGTAAATGGGTGACCCAACCCTTAATTGGGTTGACACATGGGTCGACCCATGTCTAAGGTGGGTCGGCACATGGGTCGACCCATGTCTAAGGTGGGTCGACCCACCTTAGAACCTGCTGTGGATAATTGCTTATGTATTGCTGATGTGTAAGGTACATTGAACTTGGAAAATAACATTAGTGAACCTGGGTTGTTTTGTGTATTTTATTCCTTGCCAACTCAATATGATGTGTCTTTATCGATTTGATTTAAAACCTAATATCCTATGGTTTACATTGCCCTAACATATCTATAAATATGCTAATAACCTCACCATTTTCTTACACACAAACATTTCTTCATCTTCTTCCTCGTCTAAGTTATATTCAGAAATAAAATTAAGAAAATGTCGGGGTGCTGCTAATACATAGATTGAAGGGAAAATTTTTGCTTTTCTTCTACAATAACTATTTCAAGGGCCTTTTTGGATCTACAACAATATTAAGTGAGTATTACTGTGATTTCTAGATTTCTTCTAAGTTAAAGTTAAATGGATACAATAGTAAGCTAAATAAAATGAACTTTTGATAGTAAAACACATTAGATCTGCAAGTACCCGTTTTTATAAGTTTATATGTTATTTTAATTACTATCAATTACCTATTCATTTTCAGTTATTATCTGTTTATATATACATCTTTCTTCCTTAACCCTTTTCTATCATTGTTTAATTATAGTCTTATTATGCCTTTACCATTTGAATGGTGTATAATTTGGGATAAATTGGAATAACTTGTAATGACAACAAAAAAGGGAATTGAGCTTGTTGTAATTTGAGGACCTTTGATTGTAAATTTAGTATACTTACAAAAAGAGAAGAATATGCAAACATGTTAATCTGATTGGGTTGGACTTAATTTAATATTAAGTAGAACATGTTATGGAAAATATGTATTTGACATTAAATATGGCATTGAATAGGAAGAACATGTTATTTGACAGTGATTTGAGAACATGACATTAACTTGGTAAACATGTAATTGACATAAATTTGTAAATATGTTAATATTACATTGGTTAGAAAAACATGTAATTGACCGTAATTTGTATACATGTTTATGCTAATTTGCCAATCATGTTAAGTGACATTAAGAAGGATATGTTAATTTGAAGAATATGTTAATTTGTCATTCATGTTAATTGACATTAATTAGGGAGGATATGTAAATTGAAGAAAAATGTCAATTAGACATTTATGATCATTCATGTTAATTTGAGAAAACATATCAATTAAAATTTATGTTAATTTGGGAAACACATGATGATTAGGCATTTATGTTCATTCATGTTAATTTGGGAAAAACGTGTCAATTAGTCATTCATGTTAATTTGGTAAAACATGACAATTAGGCATTTATGTTCATTCATGTTAATTTGGGAAAAACGCATAACTAAATGTTTATGTTCATTACATGATTAATTTGGAAAAAGTATGTCAATTTGATGTTTATGTTCATTTAATGTTAAACAAGAAAAAGAAAACATGTTGATTAGACATTTATGTTCATTTGGAAAACATGTTATTTGAAATAAATTTGTAAACATGTTAGATAGACATTAAATTGGAAAATATGTTTAGTTGACATCAAGACGGAAGACATGTTCATTTGACGTTAATTTGGCATTAATACGAAAAACACGTTAATTGTACTTAATATGTCATTAAGTAACCTTATTGGGAAAATGTGTTAGTCAGGATGAGTTATACTTAATAGGACATTAAGTATTCGGTATGGGAAAACATGCTAATCGGGATTAATGGTATTTAATTGGAAATTAACATGCAAATAGAAAACATGTGAAGTATACTTAATTTAATATTAAGTAAATATGTAAGGAAAAAAAATGTGAGAATCAGATGTAAATTAAGTGAAACATGTTACTGTAATCTATATACTTCTGAGCAGATGCTAGTCTGTTTTGGGGGAGGGGTTGTACACGAAATAACATTTATAGGAAATGTCGTTTTACAATCATGCTTATTAATGAACTTAAACCTGCTAAGTTAAATATGTTAATTAATAAGCTAAGAGGTCCCACGTCTTACTGTTTTTATCCAGTTTTGGGACTCTTAAAATCCTAGTTTCTTGGGAGCACAAGCCTAGGGGGTGGCTTGTGTCACTCTTGTTGTGTGGAACCCATATCAGTCAGTATCCCTATTGGTATTATAGAGGGGCCTCACATTAGATAGAGGTCAGGGGACGCTTTATTGATCTGGATTGTAAGAGGTTCAATGGTGGAAGGTGGATACGGGTGCGTTCCGACAGAGTCATGAGTGTGCATGGTTCCGATGGGGAAAACTAAGATGTTGTAACACCAGCGAATAGGTCTGTGTCTTATAAGTCAACGGGTTAGAAACTGATATCCCATACTGTTGTGGCTGGCACGAGATATTTGTGTAGTAGGGAGCCGATAGATGGGTAGCATTAGGAAAATCCCTCATAATAACTTGTTTCTGTGTGAATCTGTAGAAGTGCAAAACAGTCAATCCGCCTGATCTGATTTCTATTATTATGGTTATCATCATCGTCTTTTTATAAAAATAGTCAGTTTTTACTATCAGTTCATATCAGCCATTGTTCACCTTTAGACATGTATAGACACCTACCTTTTTATGACACTAGAACCACTTTTAGAAAGTCGAGCTGGCAATCACAACTTAGATTTCTTTATTAGTTTTGTTGTGATGGATTTCTGCAAGTTGGATTACTTCCTGTTTGCTTTCTAAGGTTAGGTTGTATCGTTTTGACTATATTTGTGGATAACATTATTTCACTCTGATGTTTTTTTATTGAGATTTTGAGACATAACAATTTGTAACTATTTGGTTAAATGCAATAAAGATGGTTTTGTATTTTATAAAATGAAAATTTCTTCTTCCGGTGTAAATTTATATTTTTATGTTTTGTGAAATCTTAGTCTCTATGATATTTTATGTCTTTATACCTATAGTGCTCCATACTTTCTTAATGAAATCCTCATATGGGTGACATTACACGTTGTACCAGAGCCTAAGGTTACCAACATCACTAAAGTTTTTTTTAAAAGAAAGAATTTTCAAAAGGAAATGCATTTATCAGAAATCAATTGTTTCTTTTGAAAATAAAATATCCCCTATAGTCAGTTACAATCTTCCTTTGACTCTTTCTAAATCTTTATCTTTTTAGTTGAGTTATAAGGCATATAGATTGAAATTTTGAAAAATGGACAAACCGGTTTAGCTTAGTAGTTGGGTAGAGTCGATGTTAAAAAGGAACTTATTGCTAAAAAGATATTAAAAAGGGTTAAATCATGGATGGAACTACCTTATTTTTTTAGTGATAAAAATTATAGTTTGGAAAATAAGTAAAACCTAGATTGATTGGTTAAATAAAGGGGTATGTTTTTCCATAGTTTCGTTTTAAATTAACATAGAAAACGTCATTGCAAAAATGAATGGGTTGGTGCAGAATATGGGTTTTATTGTATTGCACACTAACCGCCAACTTAAAGATAATTAAAAAGAAATATCTTGCAATCACGGGGTTTTATAAAATAGATTTTTCTGATACTATGGAAATAAATTTTTATATGCTTTCAGTAACCAATCAACTAAGGAAGATCCAAAAAGGTGAATTTAAGGATGATAAGTAAAAGATAAACATGAGTATATTAATGTGGAAATGATTATGGGGAAGGTTGTTGATAAAAAACGGTTAAGGAAAAGGCAAGGATTACTGAAAGAAAGATTTCCATCTGTCTTTAGTTCTTTCTAGTTTTCCTATTTGGTTTAGGAATATTTTGTACCTATTTTCCTTTGATGTATTGGTTGCGTGTGGCTATAGCCACGATAAGTTAAATCTTGTAGAGCGTCTGGATTGTAGGCTTAGTAGAGAGGTCCATTATAGATAGGGTAAATCCCATAGGGTGTGATGATAGCACTTGTGACTGTATTGCACTTAGGCCCAGTGGTAGTTTCTGAACCCTGTAGGGATCAGCTTGATTATCTGTGTGAGTCGGAGTAGAAACTAAAATCTTGATTGAGGCATTTCCAGGCATGGATTAGGTTGCCATGATTTGGCCGCATATGACATATTGATTTATAATGAGGGAATACAAACTCCAGGTTTTTCCACTCGTCTATTTGTAAGAAGAATAGTCTTCTCTCCATTCGCTAGATCCACCCCCCGATCAATCGTTGGCTTCTTCTCCGGAAGAGTAAAGGATACGATTCTGTCCCACTTCCAGACCTTACTTGGCTCTCCCTCCATCTCTGTTTCCGACCCGTCTCTACTTGCTTACATCCCAAATCTGATCCTTTCATTGGATAGCTCGGACCTTGCCGCACCTCCAAGCTCGGAAGAAATACATGCTTGCGTATTTGCTCTCAGCAAGGACAATGTGAGTGGGCCTGATGGTTTCAATAGGGTTTTCTATAGGAGTGTGTGGCCAGTAGTTCAGGCGGACTTTTGTCTTGTGGTTCAGTCCTTCTTCTCTGGTGGAGAGCTCCCAACGAGGTGGACATCCACCAACTTGGTTCTTATTCCCAAGTGTGATTGATCCATCCTTTGTTCGGATTTTCGACCAATCAACTTGTATAATTTCTCTAACAAGGTCATCTCTAAGGTTCTATCCTCGATGCTAGCTCCGTTTCTTGAGCATGTTATATCTTCTTCTCGAGTTGGGTTTCTAAAAGGAGATCATTGACAACAAGCTTTTAGCCAGGAGCTGATTTCGCAGAATGATAAGAAGGTAAGAGGCTCCAATGTGGTCGTCAAGCTAGGTATGGCAAAGGCTTATGACCACATGTCTTGGTTCTTCATCATCAACGTTCTGAGGGCCTTTGGTTTCCCAGAACCTCTTATCGATGTTGTTTGGAGGCTTATATCCAACTGTTGATTTTCCGTTCTCATCAAAGGAACTGCTACTGGTTTTTTCAGGTCTGGGAGAGGTCTTCGCTAGGGAGACCCTCTCTCCCCTTCTTTGTTCGTCCTTGCTGCTGAGGCTTTCATTCGAGGATTGCATTCTCTAATGATAGCTGGGCAGATTCATAGATTCGGCATCCTTAGGGGTTGTCCTCTTGTTTCTTCCTTATCTCTTGCCGATGACATTATCATTTTTACCATTGGTGGTCATTGGTCTATTCGTGGCCTTCTGGGGCTTATTCGGCAGTACGAGAGTTGCTCAGGCCAACTCGTAAACTCTTCTAAAAGCTGCTTCGGGCCTGCAAAAGACCTGTCAGCGGTCAGATTTTCATGGATCGAGACAACTACAGGCTTTAACCCAGCCTCGCTTCTACTCCCTTACCTCGGTATTGTACTATACCGAGGTAGGAAGATCAACGCCATTTTTGATCCCCTAACTGAGAAAGTCAGGGGAAAGATTATTCGGTGGAACGCCACCTTCCTCTCTCAGGCAGGCAGACTAGTTCTCATAAAGTCTGTCCTTGATTCTGTGGGATCTCATGTATTTGTTGCTATGACTCCCACTGCTACCTTCTTCTGCTCTTACTGATCTTTGGCGTCTTCGTTTCTCTGGGGAACCAAGGATAACACTTTTCGTCACCACTGGGTTCCCTAGAACTCCATTTTTCATCCCAAAAGTGAAGGAGGCCTGGGCCTCCGTAACCCTCAAGACGTTTGCACAGCCTTTGCCTGCAAACTTTGGGCGAGATTTGGAGCGAACAACTCCCTCTGGGTGACGTTCCTCTACGCTAAGTACCAAAGGAATTGTAGCTCGAATCTCACATGTGTTCCGTCTTAAGCTAGTGAGACGTGGAAACTGATGCAATCCACGAAGATCTTAACGGATTCTCATGGGGGTGCCTCTTGGGACGGTAGTCCTTTCTCATTAAAGGCAACATGGAATTCAGTGCAAGTGCCTGGTCCAAACCTCCTTCTCTTCCCTTTCGTTTGGAATATCCATATTCCCCCGAAAGTCTCTCCTTTTATGCGGAAAACCTTACATAACGGTTTACCAATAGATGAGAACCTTCAAAGAATTGACATTCCTTTCGTATCTAAGTGTAGATGCTGCAGAGCTGGATGTTCCAAATCCTCTTTCCATTTGTTGTTCTTTGCGTCTTACGCACGGGCTGTCTAGAATTACTTCGGGAATCTGATGGGTTGCCAGGGTAATGCCATCTCGATTGAAGATTCTCTGAGATTCTGGTGGTCCGGCATCTCAAGAAAATCGCTTTAATCTAGCCTTCATCGTCTGATTCCATGTCTGATCTGCTGGCACATCTGGTGTTCGCGGAATAAGGTAGTTTTTGATGAAGTGTCAATGGACCCTACTAGCATCGTCTGAAAAGTTAGAAACAATGTTTTTCTGGCATTTCATGGTAGGCCTTTCAGGGGAGCCTTTAGTTCCCGCTCTAGAAGGTTGGCTACTACCTTTGATGTTTCATTGGTTCCAATCACGCAGAGGGCAGGTATTGGTTGATTTTGGCTTTAGTTTTTCTTGTGGTATCTTGTGATCTTCTGGTTTTATCCCTTTATCTCGCTCCCCCTGGATCTTATGTCGTTTGCTAGTTGTGCAGATCCTCTTTTATAGGTGGCTAGAGTAGGTACAACGGGGGCTGGATGGTGCACTCATATCTTCATGCTTCGTGCGATTGCAGGAGAAGGTATAACACAAGACTAGGTGGATCTGGAGCTTCTTCTCTTGTCACTAGCTGTACTATCCTCCTAGGTGTTGATAGAGCAGCCAGTCCAGGTGTCTTTGGCGGACAGGGACCTCTTTCTGGATCTTCCTGCTTTTGCCAACTGCTTCTTTTAGATGGTTTGACAGTTGCTTGAGCATTGTGCACATTTTGCTTGCGTATTCAAGGATCTCTTAGGCTATCTTTGCTGTGGTGCTCTTTTGCTGACGCTGCATCTGCCTTCTCTGATGCTTCGGTTGAGCTTGGCTGTTGTCCGTTGTGTTTATTTTATCTTGTTTCTATTGTTTGTGAGTGTACACGAATTCTACTCATTGCGAAAAAAAGAGGTAGCAAGCAAACTGAAATACAGTCTCAATTTTAAGGCAATGAGATAAATCCTTTTGATTTTTCGAGCTTAGGGAAAACTCATTTAATTTAATTAGATAATAAACATACTCACTTGTTGATAAAAAAAGGGTAGAAGTAAAATTTAATAAATGCCCTAACATGGAATGTAAGAGTTTGAATACATGATAACAAAATGTTATCAGTCTCCAAACTTCTTATGTCTCACAAACTATCTATTATAGCCCTATTAGAGGCAAAGCCGGAAAACCTAATAGATTAGGCATCTAAAGACTTATGACTTTCTCCTAGTTGGAATTGTTGTCACAATAATGATAGGGGATACGAAGGAAGAATCATGGTCATCTTTAATACTAGTATGTGGCCTGCTAGTATCTCCGTTACCAGTTCTTAACAAACTATAGCAGTTCTAACAAATGCTGAGGGTTTTCAGTGCACAACCATGTTTGTTTATGCTAGCAACTATTTTTCAGATGGAGAAAACCTGTGGAGTGATCTTGTTCTCATTTCAACTATTTGCATATGCCATGGATTGCTTGTGGGGATTTTAAAAATACTTTAAAACTTAAAGATATGAAGGGAGGATAGCTTATTGTGTTTCCTAATCTCACTAGTTAATAGTTGTATCTTATAGTATGGACTTGCTCAATGTTCTTTGCAGGGTTGCAATTTACATGGACAAAAAGAGGAAAACTTGTTAGTTTAAACTTTGTGCAAATATGTCGGAAGCCTAATGCAGTTGCTCTACCTTTAAGTCTTAGTGATTACACTTTGACTTTGATCAGATTTAAAGACACCAACAAACGAAAAAAAGCTCCTTTCAGATACATACATATGATATATTGTGCATGGCTACGATGACCGTGTTGCAAAAAGGTTTAAAGCAGATATGCAGAGGGGATTACACACACAGGTTTATTTCCAAATTAAAGAAGACCAAAGATAATTTAAAAGCAGAGTGGAAAGTTAACTCTAAAATTGTTATAAGAGGAATACTAGAAAACTTTCTTACAAAATGATGATGAAACTGAAAATTTATCTCTACATGACAAAATGACGTAAATTCGTAGAATGAGTCTCTAATGCAAAAAAAGAAATACTTATTGGTTATAAGAAGGTGACACAAATTCAAGATTTATTTTTGATAAAATGCAAATGATGAGAAATAGGAATTGTATTCAAGCTCTCTTAAATGCAGAAGGTGAATATGTATAATACAGATGTAAAAGTTCAAGAATCTATAGACTATTACAATAGTTCAGTACAAAAAAAAAAGATTTATAATGAGGGCTTAAGTTACAACCCTAAAATATGGCGTACGCTTTAATATGACATATGGACTTATATGGAAAAGTTATGGGCCTAATATTTGTTAAGTATTTCTAGGGGCTATTTTGATTGGAAACTGGGATGGTTGGGCTAAGTCATGTGGTGGACTAATTTTTGAAACTTCTTACGACTCGAAGAGTCAGCCATGTTGATATTCTTAGTGCAT
Organism: Allium sativum; assembly: GCA_030737875.1. Taxonomy (NCBI): domain Eukaryota; kingdom Viridiplantae; phylum Streptophyta; class Magnoliopsida; order Asparagales; family Amaryllidaceae; genus Allium; species Allium sativum. The sequence goes on from CM060925.1 coordinate 236,888,699, forward strand.
CTCCAGAAATATCAGTTCAGTTCTCTTTGTGCTATATATATTCCAAATAGAAAGTGCTTGAAAGATTCATCTCTAGGAGAGAGAGATTAGTTTTCGGATCTGTATTTATGGCAATGCTAAATTTGTAACATTTGTGGATAAAGCACAAGGTGTAAGTGAGGATTGAGTTTCATGGTTTTGACTGGAATCTTTCCTAGCTATGGGAATATACAATCAATGGATGGGTTGGAGGCTTAGGCAAGTTATCAATATAACAAGTCGTCTCAGATATTCGAAAGAAAGTGGGTTCTCTTAAGGGTACTCGAACTCGAGGGTTGGCTTGTGAAGGATTAGTTGGATTGGAATATTTTACTCCCTAAGCCATATGTTTTGAAAAGAATAGAGTAGTCCTTATGTTGGAACTTTCTGCATGTATTTTAAGGAAGTAATGGGATCTCGGTTGTGTTGGAAAGGTCTTCGGGAAGCCAAATAAATTTTTTGAAAATATTTGTTTTGCTAACCAAGAGTGTAACAAGGAGGTGTTTTAGGGAAACTTGTGGAACCACATTGAGTCGAAACCCCATATGTGTAAAGTTTTAAAGAACAGGAATTTTGAATGACTTATGTGTTTTAATATGAAAATTGTATTTTGGAAATTTCATAAAAGCAACTATATACGTTTCAAAAAGGCATTTTTGCAAATAAAATTTTATCTCATTAAGATTTTCCAAATAAAGTTTTGGAAAATTATATATATAAAAAGTGGGGCGGTAAGTAAGTCTTTATAGGGTTGGACAATAAAAGTTGAATGAGCCAAAGAACACAAGATAGGTAAAGTAAAGATTAGAATATGGAAAGGAGAAAAAAGTGTGATTTTACTTGTAAGATGAAGGTAAGCTTTTGGATTAGTTCACTTGAGATTTTCTCCTCTAATTAACTAAATCAAATGAGATAAGGGGACTACACCGATGGATTCAAGTTTCTTACCCGTATTCTTTGATAAATATTTCCTCTTTTATATTCTATCCATCGCTTCTTCCTTCGATTAGGGGTTTCCTTCTAGTATATCCTAGGAAAGTATATATCTTAGGATTTGAGCTTATAACTGATAGGATATGGTTGAAACATGTGTTTGAAACGTGTTATGTTTGATGGTTGCAAGTGGATGCAAGTGTTTGCTAGTGGTTGCCAGTGGATGCATACACACATGTTAAGCACTAAATCAGCTCAAGCACTTACATATTGCATATGGATTTGTGCATTTTATAATATTCAATGGATGAAAATGGTTGAATCATCACATGGATGTTACATTTTGGTGAACGGCTGCACATACATATAGAACTTATAAGTATTATTATTATTCTTTTGCATACATATTGGATACATGGCGTAAACATATATTGCATTAAGAAGGATAACTGAATTTGTTGACCGCTTGATTTTCGCATTAGCTTAGGGATATATACACAAAACCTTTTCATATGTTCATACAAAGCACTAAAAATTCTAAGGACAACCAATGCTAGTGGATGATGGTTGAGTAGATGAGTTGGTATTCATAACATTCTTCTAGCCTTAGAGATTTCGGGGACGAAATCCTTAAGGAGGGAAGAATGTAACAAGCCAAAATTTTAGCAAAACAATAATTATTTAGTGGATTAATTAATTTAGAAATAAACTGATAAAATAAATGCTAGTTAGAAAAATATTGAGAATTAAATAAAATGGATATCACTGTTGCGTCCGTTACGAAATTCTGATTCAGAAAGAATTTTAGTTTGCATAAGTTAGACTAAGTATGAACAAGTTATGATCAAAAGAAGTTTGCAATTAAATTAAAGAACTTAATTTATAAATAGAAAATAAAGCAACGGTAAATGGGCGGCCTAACCCTTAACTGGGTCGACACATAGGTCGACCCACCTTCGAACCTGATGTGGATAATTGCTTATGTATTGCTAATGCGTAAGGTATATTGAACTTGGACGATAAAATTAATGAACCTGAGATGTTTTGTGTATTTTATTCCTTGTTAACTCAACATGATGTGTCTTTATCGATTTGATTTTAAAACCTAATATCCTATGGTTTACAACGCCCTAACATATCTATAAATAGGATAGCAACCTCACCATTTTCTTACACACAAACATTTCTTCATCTTCTTCCTCTTCTAAGTTATATTCTGAAAAGAAAATGTCAGGGTGCTACTAATACATAGATTAAAGGGATAATTCTTGCTTTCCTTCTACAACAACTATTTCAAGGGCCTTTTCTGGATCTACAACAATATTAAGTGAGTATTACCATGGTTTCAAGATTTATTCTAAGTTAAAGTTAAATAGATACAATAGTTGTTGTAGTAAGCAAAATAAAATGAACTTTTGATAGTAAAACATATTGGATCTGAAAGTCCTAGTTTTTATAAGTTTATATGTTATTTTAATTACTGCCAATTACGTATTCATTTTCATTTATTACCTGTTTATATATACATCTTTCTTCCTTAACCCTTTTCTGTCATTGTTTATTTACAAGCTTATTATGCCTTTACCGTTTGAATGATGTATAATTTGGGATAAATTGGAATAACTTGTAATGACAATAAAAAGGGGAATTAAGCATATTATAATTTGAGAACCCTTAACTGTAAATTTGGGATAATTACAAAAAATATAATATGCAAACATGTTAGTCTGAATAGGTTGGACTTAATTTAATACTAAGTTGAACATGTTATGAAAAATATGCATTTGACACTAAATATGGCATTGAATATGAAGAACATGTTATTTGGCAGTGATTTGAGAACATGGCGTTAACTTGGTACACATGTGATTGACATAAATTTGTAAATACGTTAAAATGGCATTGATTGAAAAACATATAATTGACCGTAATTTGTATATATGTTTATGCTAATTTTCTATTCATGTTAATTGATATTAAGGAGTATATGTTAATCTGAGGAACATGGTAATTTGTCATTCATGTTAATGGACAATAATTAGGGAGGATATGTTAATTAGAGAAAACATGTCAATTAGACATTTATGTTCATTCATGTTAATTTAGGAAAACATGTCGATTAAACATTTCTGTTAATCTGGAAAACATATCACGATTAGGCATTTATGTTCATTCATGTTGATTTGGGAAAAACATGTCAATTGGACATTTATATTAATTTAGGAAAAACATGAAAATTAGGCATTTATGTTCATTCATGTTAATTTGGGAAAAACGCGTGTTAAATATTTTTGTTCATTACATGATTAATTTGGGAAAACATGTTATTTTGATGTTCATGTTCATTTAATGTTAAATTGGAAAAAGAAAACATGTTGATTAGACATTTATGTTCATTTGGAAAACATGTTATTTGAAATAAATTTGTAAACATATTAGTTTGACATTAAATTGGAAAATATGTTCAATTGACATCAGGACAGAAGACATGTTCATTTGACGTTAATACAGAAGAACACATTAATTGTACTTAATATGACATTAAGTAACTTTATTGGGAAAACATGTTAATCAGGATGAGTTATACTTAATATGACATTAAGTAATCGGTATGGGAAAACATGTTAATTGGGATTAATGGTATTTAATTGGAAATTAACATCCAAATAGAAAACATGTGAAGTATACTTAAATCAATATTAAGTAAATATGTCACGGGAAAATGTGAGAATCATATGTAAATAAAGTAAAACATGTTACTGTAATTTATATACATCTGAGTTGGTGCTTGTCTGTTTTGGGGGAGGGGTTGTACACAAAATAACATTATAGGAAATGTCATTTTACAACCTTAAACCTACCAACTTAAAACTGTTAATTAATAAGCTAAGAGGTCCAATGTCTTGTTGTTTATACCCGGTTTTGGGACTCTTAAAATCCTAGTTACTTGGGGGGACAAGCCTAAGGGTGGATGGTGAATGTGTTGAACCCATATCAGTCAGTATCCCTGTTGGTATCATAGAGGGGCCTTGCATTAGATAGGCGCTATGACACGCTTCACTGATCTAGATTGTAAGAGGTTCAAAAGTGGAAGGTGGGTACAAGCGCGTTCCGACGAAGTCATGAGTTTGCATAAGTCCGATGAGGTAAACTAAGTCGCTGTAAAACCAGCGAATTGGTTTGTGTCTTATAAGTTGAAAGGGTTAGGGATTGATATCCCCTACTGTCGTGGCTTTCACATTATATTTGCATAGTAGGGAGCCGATCCATGGATAGCGTTAGAAAAATTTCCTCCTAATTACTTGTTTCTATCTGAATTTCTAGAAGGGCAAAACAGTTAGTCTGCCTGATCTGATTTCTATTATTATTGTTATCATCATCGTCTTTTAAAAGAATAGTCAGTCCTTATTATTAGTTGATATCAACTATTGTTCACCTTTAGACATGAACATACACCTACCCTTTTATGACACTAGAATCACTATTTATCTATTTTGCTTAACTTAGTAAGTCGAGTTGGTAATCACAGTAGCTCACCAAGCTTTATGTCTGACCCATTTCCTTTCCCAGGCTTAAAGGGAGAAAGTACATAACTCAGATTTCTTTGTTAGCTCTGCCTTGATGGATTTCTGCAAGTTGGATTACTTCCTGTTCTCTTTCCAAGGTTAGATTGTATCTTTTTGACTATATTTAGGGGATTACATTATTTCACTCTGATGTTGTTCATGATTGGGATTTTGAGACATGATATTTGTAACTGTTTGGTTAAATGAAACAAAGATGGTTTTGTATATTGTAAAATGAAAGTTTCATCTTCTACTGTAAATTTATATTTTTATGTCTTGTGAAATCTTAGTCTCTATGATACTTTATGTCTTTATAACTACAATGCTCCATACTTTCTTAATGAAATCCTTATATTGGTGAAATTAAAGAATATGGGGGTATTACAGTGGCTATGGCCAACTCGACTCCTCCCTCAACTAGTGAAAGACTTACTTCCAGAGATAAGTGATGTGCCCTAACATCCAGCCCAAAGCATCAAATTGGCATGTCTCTCATCCAATGTCTCGATAGCTAAAAATCTTGGCATGTTGTCTTAGCTCTAGTCTTCCACATCCTACTGACCGTCGATGACAGGTATCAGACGATTACTATCCTTATTTAGTCCTGACCGGCTTTCCCCATGAGCGAGGCTACCATATTCGGATCATTCTATGGTCATCCATCCAGCCTTCTTGCTACTACATCATAATTGCAGCCAAAATATACTCTTAGATGGAACTACAGACCTGCCTTTGGGAGTACAGCTTCGTCGGTTTCCCCAGAAGGCCATTTGTAACAACCCGAATTTCGACAGACCGATTTTTTTTCCAAAAAATCACATTCTATCGAAGCTCAAGTTGGCTTGTCTGGTATTCTACTAAAAAGTCAGAGATAATAAATATATCAGAACTTGATAAAACATATCATAGCGGAATGGATAAAATATAATAATCAAATATAGCCTTGCCGAAATAATAATGCTTCTAACAAGTGTCCAAAGGATACCAAATCACTGCCATAAACCTAGCCTACGAGTATGTTATGAGGAGGGGTCAGAACACAAAGTTCTGGTGAGAGAACAAATTATACATTTTAAAACAACCCTATATATACCTTTCAATTACATTTTCTTAATTATTAGGTTATATGGGTTAACAGTACTCAAGGCTCTGCACTCACGTCGTAGCCAACTACTTCCTAATAGATTAACCTTATATAGTATATATGTAGTTATACCCAACATCTCAAGATACTCCCCATAGTACCTGCCTCGTACGGTCTCCGCCTTCACGCCATGGAAATGTATACAACCTCCATCCTACGCCAAACTGCGTATGGAAATCTATACCGTTATGCCATGTAATCGCAAAGAACTACCATCGCTATTCCACGTAAGCGTACAGATTGTCATATCTGAACTCTTTGGTCAAATCACGTCTCAACATGGAGTAATGCCCTAATGTCTACTTTACATCACCCAATGCGTGTATCTAGACCCTCACACGAATGTACTGTCTATTATAACTCGAGTCCCGTAATAGGGCTGCATCCAATGCACGAAATTCGGTCGGGAGATTTCAATATCTGTAAAGGATAGTTTCATTAGGCCTACAATAAAAATATTCACATAACTGTCTTTTCACGGTGGTTATGGCCCCACCCTGGCACCTTTCTAAACTAATGAAAGATTTCTTCAAGAGCTAAGTGATGTGCCCATATCAACCAATCTAACAACCAATTTGGTGTGTCACGCAGCCAACGTCCCGATAGTGAAAGATCATAGGTCTGAAGGTTTAGCTCTAGTCTTTTTGCATCGCACTGACTGTCGATGATAGGTATCTGACGATTACTATCCTTAATTTGGTCCTAACCAACATCTCCCACTAGCGAGGCAAACTATCGAATCACCCAATGCCATCCGCCAAAAGCCTTCTGATTGCCACACCACAATTGCAATCAAGGTATACTCACCGGATGGTGCCGTACAGACCAAGCGTCTATGGTGCGGCCTGAAGCTTACCACAGAGGACCATCCCGGAGTACCTTATCATGCCCTGTAGAAGCCACGTGATTCCCTCCAGTCCCGTAGAATAATCAGTTGGCCATGCTCATTTTGTGTCTCCGGACACTACGGGTCTTCACCCTCATACGTACGGACTGGTCCAAGCGCATCATGTCATTGTGTTATTAGATCCTACGTCTAAGCTTTTAATCACGTGCCTGCTTTACCTTATTACATTGCTAATTATTTTGATTATCCACATATTTACCTTTTATTTAAGTTACTTGATTTATTACCTTATAATTGGTTGCTTACTTTCTGTAATCAGCCTTATACCGCCGGAGCGGACTTCCGCCTAATATTTATTACGTATATTAGACTTAATAAGTACGTAACACCCTGCATTTATAAGAAAATTAATTAAACGAGTAATTGTGCATTTATGTATATATGCATGAACATTAATGCTAAAATAAAAGAAAACAAATGAATGAATGCATGCAATCAAGTAATGCATTAAAAGGAATCAATGCGTGCATTAAAAAGAGATGTGAATCAATAAGATGAATGAATTAATGCATGCAAAAAAGAGGAATTCAATAATAAGATTATAAAATAGCTAAGCTATATTTGGAAGAGAATTAATGTTATTAATTAACATTTGAATCAGAAGATTGTATGCATATATATATATATATATATGTGTGTGTGTGTGTGTAAGTGGAATTCAAACTTGATTATGGTCTATAAAGTAATAAAATAAATCAAGATAAGAATATTTAGCAAGTAATCAACATTTAATTAAAAATGTTAACAAACAGTAATCACCACATCACAAAAATGCCCGCTGGACCCGTACGGGTCGACCCATGCTTGCCCGAGCCGACCTATGGGTCGACCCACCGATAGTGCTGGTTGACCTATGGGTCGACCAAAGTATGGTCCAGGGAAGTTTTGTGATGTATAGTTGATGATGTGCCGTTATAATTTTAATGGATTATATCCGATGAACCAGACTCTTCCAGTACGCCAATAATAGACTAGCAGAGCCTATGTTCACATATTTTCTGAGGTGCTGCCTAGGATTTGTCGTTCTCTTTCTCCTACAAATCTTTTCAAAAAATAAAATATTAGTTTCTAGGGGTTCTGTTTCAAGGTTTAAAGAAAAGGGATATAAATCTACAATATGTGTGTCTAGAGTTCTGATCAACGTGATGTAAGTTCTCGAATCTGATCTGTTTAGGTTTCTTCCTTTCTTTCCCTCTTCTTTTAGTATCAGATTTGTGAATCCGTGGTTGTTTTAATATTAGATTCGGTTAGGAAGACCAAAGAATAGAAAATCTGGATCAGATTCAAGAATTGGAAAGCTTTCAGGTGAGTGGATTTAATTATCCCTTTTGATAACGGTATATCTATCGTTTGCATTCCCTGTTATATGTATATTTAAGATGCTGAACAATTGTTAATTATGGAAATTGTCTTTGAAACCTATTTAGAACACGCTGAAATTGATATTGTTGTATATTTCGATTCTATGTGTTTGTTAATATGATTAAAATCACTATAGTACTGGAATTGTGAAATTTACAATAAAAGTGAGCATGTCATAGAAAATGTTATTAATGAAAAATTGGATATTATAAATCAAATTACAGTGAAATTGGGAATAATAGAAAAGGAATAGATATGCCTGATTTGTATAAAAAAATTACAGTAATTGGAAAATTGTAGATAACCGCATTGATACGCGAGGTTAAGTTCAACTTGTGGTAGAAACCTGCCCGGAGCCAACCAGCAAATCCAACATCCATAAGTGGTCAACTTAATATGGAAGGTCTGGTGGCTATATATATATATATATATATGTATGTATGTATGTATACAACAGACAGTAAGGAAATAAATTTAATATGCATGTTGCGGTTAAAAATAAAAGATTCCAATAGTTGTGAATGTCATGTGGAACTTAAATTAAATGTCTAACTCAGAAAATAAGAAAGGAAAGGATGTAGTGGACAGAGTTAGTTGGATTCTGAGGAAAAGTGATATATTTCCTTAAGTAACCAATTCCTTATAACGTAGTTGCAAGAGAGCTATATCGAAGATAAAATAAATAATTTGCAACTACAGATCTAAATAGGCATACGTTATGAAAATAAATCACTGTATCTTTCTATAAATCAAATTAATAAGGTGCATGAAATTTTTTCCTTAAAGAAGTATAGAACATGCATGGCAGTGAATAAAGAAAGAAAGATTACAACAATTAAGCATTGGAATGAATGGGGAATGATAATAACCTATTATGATTAAGTATGAATGGAAGAATGGAAGATAATAGGTAAGCTTGTCCTAGGTACAAGTGGAAATTATAACGTAGGTTATTATAAATGGAGAAAAACTTAGTAATAAAACTTAGTTAAGAGAACTAAGTAAATAAGTAAATAACAATAAGAGGTTGTATTGAACCAAGTCATGGTTAATGAAAAAGAATGAAGTAGGCATATTATTGGTAAACTTATAAAAGAGAATACGAAGTCTAATTAAAGAAATTAATAATAAGCGCAACCCGCTCAGGCGGCATAAGACTGAATGAAGTAAGAAGACTTATGGAATGAAATAAGTTATACTTAATTATAAATTAAGTAATATGTTAAATGGAAACCTGTTGTTTGTGATAATATTTATTTAATGACATATTAAGTAGAACACGTTACTGCAACCTACAAACCTGAAATTGGGCGATGAATGGCAAGGTAATAATGTAAGAAGATTGTAGGTTACAGACGTTGAATTACAATATAGAGAATAACATGTTATGGGCTTATTAATGAACTCAAATGGGTTAAGTTATATAACTGAAACTAATAAGCGAGAAGGGCCCATTCCTTAGTGATATAAGTGGCTCGGAGGTAACTTTGTAACCTGAATAAGAATTAAATATGATCAGAAATAACCAAGTTAACTGGAAATCTGATGACGTAGAGAAAGCACGTAATTAAACATTTAGACATAGGGTTTAATAACATGTTAGCATAATGCGCTTAGACCAGCACGTATGAAGGTGAAGAACCCAACGGGGTAGATCATCAAGGTGTCTAGAGCCATAAGAGGAGCACGTCCATTTGATTATTCTGCTGATATTTTACTTGCTGGCTCTATGAGATTGGAAGGAAGCATGCGACTTCCGAGGGATGTGGTAGGGTACTCTGTGGTGGTCTTCTATGCAGTGGCAATGCTCAGGCTGTACTCGTAGAGGTTGGGTCTGCGCGAAACCACCTAGTGGGTATACCTTGACTGCAACGGTAGTTTGGAAGTCAAAAGGTTATTGCGTGGCATTGGGTGTGTGACGGCCCGCCCCGCACCAGCCTGCATTTCCTCCGAAGGTGCGCTGTACACATGCCCGGCTAGCACGGAACGGTCGCCAAAGAAAGGAAAGAAGAGAATGAATTAACAAGGAACCTGTAGAATGTCTCACAGTGCATGGAACAAAATATAATAATAACATAATCTTGACATAAAACAGGCGAGACAGTGCATAAGCTGAAAACTAAACCAACATAGCAGCGGAAATCCAAATACAGCTTATTACAACTTTCCAAATTACTGTCTCTAGAACAAAAGGAAGCAAAAGTAGAAGATGCACTACTAATGCCTAAGCAGTGATCTTTAAAAACACAGGGAGAATACTATATGTATCATACGTGAAAGCCTCCTGCTCGTCTCCGGATCAGCTACCCGTGCATACCCAGCTAACCTGTCTCTAGTCTACTCGTGAGAGCACCCAGAGTAATAAGAAGAGACATAAAACTCTGGGTCAGACAAAAGTCTGGTATGAGCAATAAGCAGCTAAACAGAACAATAACGGGTATACTAAACCATACCTGAACCTGGACCTGCAACCAAAGAGTTAGCACTACATACCGTACATTACTCTAAGGTGCCACTGAACAGATGGTGTAAAGATAACGGGGGTGGGGGTGTGAATGTCATAATGATGGCAAACAAATCAACCATAACAACCATCCTCACATCTCTCACTCAGTGCATAAAGTATACGATGTCCACCACTGTCAATCACTAGACCCATCGAAGTAGTGACGGAGTTCGACTTGTACAACTACTGCTACTACCAAGCTTACCACATGGAGTCATGACCAAATCTTTACAAATGACCCCACTTCATTGGTCTACTAGCTCTTTAGTCGTACCTAGGCCACTGTGGCCCTGAATCCGCTCACGTACCCCCTACACATAGTGATTCAAAGTTACAGACATCGACAACCCCTTAGCACACGTCCCGCAGTAAATCCCAATCATGAAGCTCACTCATTAGTCCCCAACTGGATCCTGAGTCAAAGCTCCTCATTTGGACCTCCTTTGCATCTCGGGCTTTGGTCGAATTGGAGTTGGTCTTCAGAAGAGTCGTCGCGTAGAAGTGGTCCTGAATTCGGTTCGGTTCGGATATATATACGTATAACATGGTCCGGTTCGGATATATATACGTATAACACGGTTCGGTTCGGTGCAATGCTTCACAGTATACTCCTGGATGCGGTTCGGTTCGGTGGTTCTCCCCCTTCAGACGTCGGTTCGGTTCGGTCGTGGTACTCCATCCGGGTCGTAGCCTCCGTATTCGATCCGATCCCTACTCCCTAGTTCGATCTGATCCGGTCCTCATGCTCAGTTTCAGAGTCGCTCCTCTCGTCTTTACTCCTGGTCCACACCCAACTCCAACTCTATGCGAATGGCCTTCCTTCTTGCCAAGCTTCCTTTGTGCCAGACTTCAGTCCGGTTCGGATTTCCTTGCCCAACTCTCCTATCCGATCCGAGCCCCTAACCCGATCCGATCCGAAACCCTGCACAACTTTCTGCAACTTTTTCCAGCGACTTGTTTACGCCATTCGACGACGTTTTCGACCAATCTAACTTTTCCAAACAACCACAAATCATTCCAAACAACCATAGCAACATAGCAAACTAACCACAAACACCAAAACAATGAATTAACATGTCAAAACGGATCAAATATACCCAAAAACCCATATTTTCCCTTAAGCATGTTTAGGCAAAACTAATGATATGATTAGTAAAACTTAACCAAATTAAACCAAATTTCTTACAGAGGTCTAAAACATTATTTCAGAATTTATAAATATTTTTCCAGAATTTATTAATGCATAAATTCGCTAATCTTCACTAATTACCCTTAATTAACTGTAATTAGTGTCCAAACAATGCTAATCACTCACCTTGGCCACAAATAAAATTTTCAAAACTGAAACTTCGCTGAGTTGGGCGAATACTGATGTCTAACAGCAGCTCTAATACTGATTTGGTGAAGATCTTCTTTGATTTGATGTAGATTAAGCTAAAACTTGATCAGAAAGTGATTAGAAGTTGATTTGGGTGTTGGAGACCATTACTAGGGTTCCAAGAATGAAAGTGGCGGCTGAAAGAAATATTTTCTAACCCTAATCAGCCCCTATACATCTCTAATCCCGAAATGGGTCATGGGCCCTCTTGCTAATCACCCTAATTAGGCCCGTTATGCTGTTTTTCACCTTCTAAACCTCGTTTCAGCCATATCTCCCGAACGGTGAGTCCGTTTGGCTAATGTGACCACTCTACGGAATTGTAAACCATCATCCGGAGCCAATGGAAGTGGTTTCATATCAAAATTCCTTTTCGATCAAAAGTTACGGCCAAAATAGTACCAGCTACGGGCAAAATGGTCATTTAAAAATCGGAAAAAATCATGAACATGGTAAATGACCCCAATAGTCGTCTCCCAAAGTTACATGACCATACGACTTCATATGTGAAAGAAAGAAATATTCTACGAACCTTCGATGCGTAGAATGCGGGTTGTTACACTCTCCCCCCCTTAAGAAATTTCGTCCCCGAAATTCCTTAACCCAAAACATACAAAGGATCCCGCATGCCTACCAGCCACGTACAACAATCAGACATGCAAAACAAACAAACAAGCCTATCCTAGCATGCGGAAAGACTAAATCAAAGTTAAAATCTTACCAGGCGAAGAGTTCTGGATACGTCTTCCTAATGCTCTCCTCTGTCTCCCAAGTACAGTCATTCTCATTCACGCCCCACTGGACTTTGACTAGATTCACCGCTTTCCTTCGAAGTTGCTTCGTATCATTCCCAACAATACACATAGGCTTGCGGTTCCCAACCGCCTCGGGTTTAACTTCAATATCATCCAACTGATCAGGTGAAATAGTCACACCTGGGTCGTGCACGAACTTCCTTAACTGGGAAACATGAAATACGTTGTGAACTCCTGCCATCTTCTCTGGTAATTCAACTTTGTATGCTAAATTCCCAATTTGTTCAAGAACTGGGAATAGACCAACAAATCTTGGTGCTAACTTGCCTCTCCTGCCAAATCGTATCACGCTTTTCAACGGAGAAATCTTGACAAACACCAAGTCACCAATGGAGAACTTCAATTCTCTTCTCCTCTTATCAGCATAACTTTTCTGCCTATCTTGGGCAGCCTTCATTCGCTGTTGGATAATCTTAATCTTAGCTGAAGTTTCTCTTATCACATCGGGTCCAAGCACAAACTTCTCGCCAGTTTCTACCCAACATGACGGTGAGTTGCACGGTCTTCCATACAAAGCTTCAAATGGAGTCATACCGATACTGGATTGGTAGTTATTATTATATGCAAACTCTACTAGATGCAAATGGTCATCCCATGATCCACCGAAATCCATTACACAGGCTCTTAAGAGATCTTCTAACACTCGATTCACCCTCCCTGTCTGTCCGTCAGTTTGAGGATGATACGCGATACTGAGATGCAATTCTGATCCTAATGCCTCCTGTAAGCTCTTTCAAAATCCGCTAGAGAACAACGGATCTCGGTCACTCACAATGCCTTTGGGTATTCCATGAAATCTCACTACCCACTTTACATACAGTTCCGCTAATTTAGCTGCCGTCCTATTTGACTTGACGGGTATAAATCTTGCACTTTTAGTCAATCGGTCCACAATCACCCAAATGCTATCATGGCCCGATCTAGTCCTTGGTAAACCATCAATGAAATCCATTGACACTTGTTCCCATTTCCATTCTGGAATTTCTAATGGTTGTGACAAACCACTAGGCTTCTTTTGCTCAGCTTTAACTAGTTGGAAATTCATGCATTTAGATATAAATTTCCCAACGTCTCTTTTCATTCCTTCCCAGTAGTAGGTCCGCTTCATGTCTCGGTACATCTTATTACCACCGGGGTGTATAGTCAGTTTTGAGTGATGACATTCTCTAAGCACTTCATCTCTCAATCCATTGACATTGGGTACAACTAGTCTTCCATCCTTTCTAAGCCATCCATCTCGATCAAGCCCATACTTGTTCATCTCTTTGTCGATTCCCATCTCTAACTTGGAGATGATTTCCAATAGGTTAGGATCGCTCCTCTGACAGGAACCAATCCGCTCAATCAAAGTGGGTCTGATCGTCAAACTTGCTAACATTTCTGGATCCAATTCGCACTTTGGTCTGAAATCATACCCAGCGATGTACTCCAGTTGCTTCCATTCTAGGAACATAGCCCCTAAACTGGCATGTCTTCTACTCAATTAATCAGCTACCGCATTTCCCTTTCCTGGTGTATATGTGATATCGAAATCATAGGAAGCTAAGAATTCTAACCATCTTTGCTGCCGGAGATTTAGATCTTTCTGAGAGAAGAGATACTTTAATGATTTATGATTGGTAAACAACTCGAATCTTTCTCCCAAGAGATAATGTCTCCACATCTTCAATGCGAACACGATCGCTGCCAATTCCAAATCATGGGTAGGGTATCTCTTCTCATGCGGTTTCAGTTGCCGACTTGCATAAGCTAGAACCCTACCTCCTTGCATCAATATAGAACCAAGTCCGGTACCACATGCATCTGTGTATACCGTCATCTCTTCATTCCCCTTAGGAATGACTAACACTGGTGCACATGTCAATTTGTCCTTTAGACTCTTGAATGCGTTCTCGCACCTTTCGTCCTAGACAAAAGCTTGATTCTTCTTGGTCAACTGAGTCAACAGTGCCGCTATCTTGGAGAAGTCTTGGATAAACTTACGAAAATATCCAGCTAACCCCAAGAAACTTCTTATGTCTGTTGCATTCTTGGCTGTAGACCAATCTTGTACCGTAGCCACCTTCGTGGGATCCACGGCAATACCATTCTCTGAAACAACATGGCCCAAGAATCTCACTTCCCTCCTCCAGAAGTGACACTTAGAAAACTTTGCTTTCAATTGGTGTTTTCTCAACACCTCCATCACTATCCTCAAATGTTCCTTGTGCTCTTCCTCGGTCCTCGAGTAGACCAAGATATCATCCACGAACACAAGGACAAACTTATTCAATTGATCTCTGAATACCCTATTCATAAGATCCACAAAATATGCTGGGGCATTGGTCAGCCTGAATGGCATGACCAACCACTCATAAAATCCAGACGGCGTCCGTAATGTCGTTTTAGCTATACTCTCAGCTTCCACTCTAAGCTGATGAAAACCTGTCACGAAATCCAACTGAGAAAATACTCTCGCGCCACTCAACTGATCAAACAAATCATCTATCCGTGGTAGAGGATACTTGTTCTTCCTCGTCACTTTATTCAACTCGCGGTAGTCTACACACAAACGAAGGGAACCATCCGCCTTGGTAGCAAACACAACTGGTGCTCCCCATTAAGAAACACTCCTTCTGATAATTGCCTTCTTCTAAAGATCGATGAATTGCACCCTGAGCTCCCGCTGCTCCCTTGGTGCCATAGGACGAAGTGGCATCACTATAGGTTTGGCATCTTTCACCAAATCAATATGGAACTCAATCTCTCGGTGTGGTGGAAGCCCGGTCACTTCCTCGAAGACATCCGGATACTGGCCAACCACGGGCAACCCTGACAACTCACTATGCTGGATGTCGAGGAAATTTAGAAAACTAGCCATTACCCATCACTAGGTAGAGCACCAAACACTACCCTCTGCCCATCATCCGCTCTAGCTGTCACCAAAAAGCCCTCACAGTCTACCACCACCCCCGTATCTTTGGAGCCAATCGACTCCCAAAATAATGCCAAACCGAGCAAAGCCCAAAACAAAGCAATCACAAACAAACATGCATCCATGACTCGATAAGATCACATTACGACAAATCATGTTAAGGTTAGTCGAACCACCAATCGGTTTCGTCACTACTAAAGGTCTATCGACAATCTCGGGCTCCAATCCCAACCTATCTACCAGGTCACTAGATATGAAAGAACTGGAAGCTCCGGTATCAAACAAAACTCTAACAGGAACATCATAAACAGAAAGCATACCTTAAATAACGACATTCTTTCCCTTCTCCGCCGCAGTTGGGGCATTTGACGAAGAAGGAATAGCATTAAGGGCATATGCTTTCACCATCTGTTTTTCTTTAGGGGGTTGCGGACACTTGTCCTTGTGATGTCACATTTGGCCACAGTTGAAGCACTTCCTATCCGCTGGCTTGGCCCAACAATTACTAGCATAATGGCCCTTCTTACCACAACTGAAGCACTCAACATCTTTCTTATTCTTTTTCTGGCCATCCTTATTCTTGTTCTGCTTCCTCTTATTCTGAGAACTACTCTTGCCTCCACCACTTGCTTGCGGCTTTGGCTCCTCTGTAGAAGCAACCTCAGTCTTCGGCTTAGGGTAAAGACTCTCTGACCTCAATGCTTTCCCCACAATCGATTCAAACGTCTCATCGATGTGGTTAATAAGCCTTTCCCCCAAGTACTGATCCAAACCAGTTATGAACTTCTCTTTCTTCTTCTCGGCAGTATCAATAAGAGATAACCCATACTTCAACAAAGTGTTGAATTCGGCAATATACTTCGAGACAGCTCTGCCATTCTGCTTGAGTTCCAAGAATCTCTTAAACAACACTGACTTCTGGGCAGCTGGAATGAACTTCTCGCTAAAGCGAACCTTAAACTGCTCCCAAGTAATCTGATCCTCGGGAGTAGCTGCCTTTATAACATTCCACTAATTTATAGCCCGTCCTTGTAGCTGACAGGATGCTAGCCTTCTCTTCAACGCATCCTCGATACCCAATTCTTCGAAGATACGCTCACAGCTATCCAGCCAATCCTGAACATCCGTGGCTGACTCCGTTCCGTGGAACGACTTCCCACCAAGACTAGTATAATCCTTGTTCAGCTTGGCGAAATCGGCCCTAGGCGCCTGCACTATTGGACCACCACCATTACCACCATTGGGAGCTGCCCTCTGCACATCCCTAAGCATCTCCCTCATGAGGTCAGTAGACATCGTCTTCATGTCAGCAGCATTCCCATTATTGGCTCCTCTACCGGCACCTCTTACGTATCGGCTCATCGTTCAATCTGTAAAGAGAAAACGATTAACCATCTCCATAGCGGTGCTAGTGCGGTGCGACTTCATCCTTAGCTATACTAATAGTATATATATAGCTTTTGAAAACCAAAATAATCACAAATACGCGCTCTCATATACGTATATTATCTCTCCCTGATAACTTCCCTAGGTTAACTACGCAATCTAGAGCTCTGATACCAAATGTGACGGCCCGCCCCGCACCAGCCTGCATTTCCTCCGAAGGTGCGCTGTACACATGCCCGGCTAGCACGGAACGGTCGCCAAAGAAAGGAAAGAAGAGAATGAATTAACAAAGAACCTGTAGAATGTCTCACAGCGCATGGAACAAAATATAATAATAACATAATCTTGACATAAAACAGGCGAGATAGTGCATAAGCTGAAAACTAAACCAACAAAGCAGCGGAAATCCAAATACAGCTTATTACAACTTTCCAAATTACTGTCTCTAGAACAAAAGAAAGCAAAAGTAGAAGATGCACTACTAATGCCCAAGCAGTGATCTTTAACAACACAGGGAAAATACTATATGTATCATACGTGAAAGCCTCCTGCTCGTCTCCGGATCAGCTACCCGTGCATACCCAGCTAACCTGTCTCTAGTCTGCTCGTGAGAGCACCCAGAGTAATAAGAAGAGACATAAAACTCTGGGTCAGACAAAAAGTCTGGTATGAGCAATAAGCAGCTAAACAGAACAATAACAGGTATACTAAACCATACCTGAACCTGGACCTGCAACCAAAGAGTTAGCACTACATACCGTACATTACTCTAAGGTGCCACTGAACAGATGGTGTAAAGATAATGGGGGTGAGGGTGTGAATGTCATAATGATGGCAAACAAATCAACCATAACAACCATCCTCACATCTCTCACTCAGTGCATAAAGTATACGATGTCCACCACTGTCAATCACTAGACCCATCGAAGTAGTGACGGAGTTCGACTTGTACAACTACTGCTACTACCAATCTTATCACATATAATCATGACCAAATCTTTACAAATGACCCCACTTCATTGGTCTACTAGCTCTTTAGTCGTACCTAGGCCACTGTGGCCCTGAATCCGCTCACGTACCCCCTACACATAGTGATTCAAAGTTACAGACATCGACAACCCCTTAGCACACGTCCCGCAGCAAAGCCCAATCATGAAGCTCACTCATTGGTCCCCAACTGGATCCTGAGTCAAAGCTCCTCATTTGGACCTCCTTTGCATCTCGGGTTTTGGTCGAATTGGAGTTGGTCTTCAGAAGAGTCGTCGCGTAGAAGTGGTCCTGAATTCGGTTCGGTTCAGATACATATACGTATAACACGGTTCGGTTCGGATATATATACGTATAGCACGGTTCGGTTCGGTGCAATGCTTCATAGTATACTCCTGGATGCGGTTCGGTTCGGTGGTTCTCCCCCTTCAGACGTCGGTTCGGTTCGGTCGTGGTACTCCATCCGGGTCGTGGCCTCCGTATTCGATCTGATCCCTACTCCCTAGTTCGATCTGATCCGGTCCTCATGCTCAGCTCCGAGCCGCTCCTCTCGTCTTTACTCCTGGTCCACACCCAACTCCAACTCTATGCGAATGGCCTTCCTTCTTGCCAAGCTTCCTTTGTGCCAGACTTCAGTCCGGTTCGGATTTCCTTGCCCAGCTCTCCTATCCGATCCGAGCCCTAACCCGATCCGATCCGAAATCCTGCACAACTTTCTGCAACTTTTTCCAGCGACTTGTTTACGCCATTCGACGACGTTTTCGACCAATCTAACTTTTCTAAACAACCATAAATCATTCCAAATAGCCATAGCAACATAGCAAACTAACCACAAACACCAAAACAATGAATTAACATGTCAAAACGGATCAAATATACCCAAAAACCCATATTTTCCCTTAAGCATGTTTAGGCAAAACTAATGATATGATTAGTAAAACTTAACCAAAATTAAACCAAATTTCTTACAGAGGTCTAAAACATTATTTCAGAATTTATATATATTTTTCCAGAATTTATTAATGCATAAATTCGCTAATCTTCACTAATTACCCTTAATTAACTGTAATTAGTGTCAAAACAATGCTAATCACTCACCTTGGCCACAAATAAAATTTTCAGAACTAAAACCTCGCTGATTTGGGCGAATACTGATGTCTAACAGCAGCTCTAATACTGATTTGGTGAAGATCTTCTTTGATTTGATGTAGATTAAGCCAAAACTTGATCAGAAAGTGATTAGAAGTTGATTTGGGTGTTGGAGGCCATTACTAGGGTTCCAAGAATGAAAGTGGCGGCTGAAAGAAATGTTTTCTAACCCTAATCAGCCCCTATACATCTCTAATCCCGAAATGGGTCATGGGCCCTCTTGCTAATCACCCTAATTAGGCCCGGTTAAGCTGTTTTTCACCTTCTAAACCTTGTTTCAGCCAGATCTCCCAAACGGTGAGTCCGTTTGGCTAATGTGACCACTCTATGAAATTGTAAACCATCATCCGGAGCCGATGGAAGTGGTTTCAGGTCAAAATTCCTTTCTGATCAAAAGTTATGGCCAAAACAGTACCAGCTAGGGGCAAAATAGTCATTTAAAAATCGGCAAAAATCATGAACATGGAAAATGACCCCAATAGTCGTCTCCCAAAGTTACATGACCATACGACTTCGTATGTGAAAGAAATAAATATTCTACGAACCTTCGATGTGTAGAATGCGGGTTGTTACAGGGTGATTCGACGATTTTGCCTACAGACAGGCGAGGTCTCGACCAACACAGGATAGTAATCATCGGATACCTGTCATCGAAAGTCAGTGTAACGCAGAAAGACTAGAGCTAAATCTACAGACCATTGATCTTTCACTATCGAGACTTTGGTTGCGAGACACGCCAATTTGGATGTAGATTTTTTGCTAGGGGCACGCGACTTAGCTCTTAATGTAGTCTTTCACTAGTTGAGGGATAGGCCAAGGTGGGCCATAGCCACTGTAGAAATGCAGACTATAGTTTAGGTATTTGTACTGTAGGTCTTTTTAGCAAACCTATACAATATGGAAAAGGATCACGACCGAGTTCCATGCATTCAGATGCAGCTCTTTTACAGAACTCGGGGTACAGTAGATAGTACGTACGTGTGAGGGTCTAGACACATGCACCCTGCACTGGGTGCTGTATCGTAGACGCTTGGGCCTTGCTCCGTGTTAAGACCGAGATTGGCCGAGAAATGTGGATATAGCAGTCCATATGCTTGCGTAGCATGGTGCTGGTAGTTCCTTGCGGAACTACCATTAACAGGCTACACAAATGTACGGACTGCTAACATTTCTCGGCACGTTGCGTAGTTTTATAAAGATCTGTATGTCATTCAGGCGTAGGATGAAAGTTGCATACGCTTCCATGGTGTGGCAGTGGAGAGCGTGTGGGGATGGTACCATGGGAAGTATCTTGATATTGTGGGTAGCTACATATACTATATCATGTTAATCGACTGGGAGGTAGATAGGTACGACATGTGTGTAAAGCCTTGAATGCTATAGACCCAAAATAATCTAATAACAAGAAAAAGTAACTGAACAATATATGTAGAGTTATTTCAAAATGTGTAATTTAAGTCCAGTCACTAGAACTTGTGTTCTGACCCCCTCCTCATAACATACCCGCGGGTTAGGCTTTTGGCAGAGATATGATTGCTTTGGATACTGGCTATACAATATTATTACTTTGGTAAGGCTATTTTGATTATATTATATTTTATTCCAATCCATTGTGAGATGTTTTTCTAAGATCTGATATATTTTATATCTCTGTCTTTTCTGCAGGATACCAGACAAGCCAACTCGAGTTTCGATTGATTGAGATTTTTGAAAAAATTCTAGTCTGTCGGAATTCGGGTTGTTACATCTGGTATCAGAGCATAGGTTCAGGGTTCCTGTTTAGATAATGAGTGAACATAGTTTTGTTTTTAGAAAATAATATTATATATATACACCTAGAT
The DNA here is from genome assembly GCA_030737875.1 of Allium sativum. Classification (NCBI taxonomy): domain Eukaryota; kingdom Viridiplantae; phylum Streptophyta; class Magnoliopsida; order Asparagales; family Amaryllidaceae; genus Allium; species Allium sativum. Next base: position 236,909,605 of record CM060925.1, read on the forward strand.
CCATAAAGGGAACCACCTAAATAGGAAGAGTGGTTTATGCAAAGAGTTGGGATATCAGTATGTACACTAAAAGAACAATCATGGAAATTTGAGACCCTTAGGTGATTTGGGTGAAAAGTGTACGGTGTGCTTGGTAAAGGATAAAAATGGAATCTCATAAATTGGTATCGGAAATGTTAGTATTTCAGATTAGTGGGTTCGACAGTTTAGCCTTATAAATTATAAAAGAGTAAAAAGAGGAAAATGGATTTGGAATATACATATATTTAAGAGAAAAGACTTTTTGGGAATATCTAGGAGAGTCTAGGTAAGTTGGAAACCCACTTTAAGTCTTACCCCATTATTAACTTTTAAGAACTTGAAATTGTAGAAGTTTTGGGTGATAATTTATGGTGTTTTTCAAGTTTTAACCTTTAAAGTTACAGTTTTAAATATGTACTAGATAAATTGTGTAGAAACATTTTTTGAAGCTAAAAGAGGTATTTTTGATGTTTGAAAAAAATATGTAAGTAACATATTTGAAAAGTACATGTTGAGTTTTGAAATAAAATGGGGTATATTTCAAAAAACGGTGATTTCTTGTGATTTTTTTGTCGAAAAGGAATTCTTTTTTTAAAAAAAAAGTGCACATTATAGAGCATGTATAGCTCACTAGTTTTCAAATTATAAAATATGATGGGATTAAAAAGCAAAGCATAGAAAAATAGCATTTTTGTTAAAAACTAAAATTTTCCTTAAAGAAAATTTTGAAGTTCTCTATTCTTTTGACAACAATTTTTGATAATTGTTTTTACATAAAATTTTGTTGGATGGACAAAATAAGTTGTAAGAATTAAGAATAGAGTAGATGTTTGCATCTAGTTGTAAGTTACTGAACTGACATTGTCAATATGAACGGTTATGAAACTGATAGAGAAGTAGTTGTCCTTGTAAGCTCCAGTTTTTGTGATTTGATTTAAAAAAATTATTTTTTTTGGGATGACATATTTTTTTGGTTTGGAAAAGGAAAGTTTTAATATGGAAAAATAAAGTTTTTACACTTTTAATTTTTGGAAGAAAAATGAAATGAGAAAGCCAAGCCATGTTTTTAAAATCATGGAGTAGGCAAAGGATTAGTACATATGGAAGGCGAGAAGTATTTTGAGGCTATGAAGTAAATAGTAAGGACAGTTTTGAAAATAGGGGTAAGTTCCTGTAGAATGCGTAAGCATTATATAGCCTAGGTTGTTGCTTGGAAAAGACTGTTAGCACACAGCAAGGACTAGAGGTGACTACTAGATGGTAAAGCGTAAGTAATTTTTTAGATCCTTTGGTTTGGACTATTCTTTTTCGGAGGGGACATGGCCCTATGATACTTGACCCTTGGTAGTAGTGGGTAAGGTGCTTGTTTTCCTGTTTTAGTTGACTATTTAGAAGGCTTATTGGAAAACTAAACTTAGATCAGTGGATTAAGTTAAATAAGCTAAGAAAAGAGTAATGACATAACTAAAAAAGAAAACAACAAATCCAGTAAAGCAACCAACATGACAGTCAAGAAAAATTGGAAAATAAAAGAAATGGGAATAAAAATGGATTTTTCCAAACTAAGTTGAAAAAGGAAACCAATAACAAAGAAAAAAAAATCTTATGTTAACTGTACTTGGATATGAAGATAGGAAATCTGTGTATAGTAACAACATAAAAATCCAAGCACAGATAGAAAAGGTAAATAAAAGAAAAATGGAAGACGTCAACTTTTCTGTTTTCTACCATTTTCTAACATAAGAAATCAAATTTAGAAAATTAGTTTTTTTTAATTCGAAATTTAAAATTAGTTGGTAGGATTTAGGATGCAAAAATTGGGTGAACTACGCTCTTGCTATGTAAGAGTGTGGGAAAATTTAGATGAAAAAGTATTTTGATTTTCAAAATATTGCATTCATGTAGAAATTGCCAGTATATTTAGGATGTGTGCATCATGTTTTAAAAAAAATTCAAGAAAAATTTGCATTCATATAGGAGGTACCTCTTAGGTATATATTACATCCATGTATTACTATGTTGTATTGCATTTTGCACAAGTGCATAAATGGTTGTAAAATTGGATGCACACATGATGGATGCAGATTATGTAAGAAATTACTTGATTTTACCCGTACCAAATTCCGGGGATGAAATTTCCTAAGAGTGGGAGAATGTAGCACCCCACATTTATAAAAATATTAATTAAATGAGTAATTGTGCATATATGTATATATGCATGAAGATTAATGCTAAAATAAAAGAAAAGAAACAAATGAATGCATGCAATCATGTAGTGCATTAAAAGGAATCAATGCACGCATTAACAAGAGAAGTGAATCAATAAAAGGAATGAATCAATGCATGCAAATAGAGGAATCAAACAATAAGATTATAAAACAACCAAGCTATATTTGGAAGAGAATTAATGTTATTAATTAACATTTGAATCAGAAAATTATATGCATATACACACACACACACACACACATATATATATATATATATACATATGTTTAAGTGGAATTAGAACTTGATTAGGGTCTATAAAGCAATAAAATAAATCAAGAGAAGAATATTTAGTAAGTAATCAATGTTTAATTAAAAACGTTAACAAACAGTAATCACTGCATCACAAAAATGCATGCTAGACCCGTATGGGTCGAACCACGCTTGCCCGGGTCGACCTATGGGTCGACCCACCGATAGTGTGGGCCGACCTACGGGTCGACCCAAGAGTGGTCCAGGGCAATTTTGTGACGTATAATTGATAATGTGTGCGGTTCAAATTTTAATGGATTAAATCCGATGGACCAGACTCTTCTAGTATGCCTATAAATAAACTAGCAGGGCCTAGCTGTAACAACCCAGAAAATCTGAGCCAATTAAAAAAAATTTATTTTGGCAATTTTAGCGAATTTTGAATTTTTAAAATGATTTATTTTAAATAATGACGACGAGAAATTTATTTTGAATCGAATTAGAACGTATATATTTATTTGAATCGATGCAAGAATATAAATATTTATTTTTAGTTATAAAAGGAATTGAAAATGGCGTGGTAGTTCGAAAATTCGATTTCAAAGTTCAAATGGATGTACAAGATTCAAAATAAACCGAATTTTAGCGAAACCAAAAATATTTGAATCTAATTGAGAATATTCATGTGTTGAATGAAATATATATTCATGTGTTGAATAGAATAAAGAATATTCATGTGTTGAATAAAATATATGTTCATGTGTTGAATAGAATAAAGAATATTCATGTGTTGAATAAAATATATATTCATGTGTTGAATAGAATAAAGAATATTCATGTGTTGAATAAAATATATATTCATGTGTTGAATAGAATAAAGAATATTCATGTGTTGAATAAAATATATATTCATGTGTTAAATGAAATATATATTCATGTGTTGAGTAAAATATTTTAAACAATAAAATTTACATCTTTATCATGATTTTATAAAATATATTAAATAACAAAAATAGTCATGTGTTGATGATGCTCATGTGTTGAGAATATTCATGTGTTGAAAGAAATATAGATTCATGTGTTGAATAGAATAAACATTCATTTGTGAAGAGAATAACGAAGTATTGAAATATATAAAGCCGTGTTGATTAGAGATGCACCATTTTGACGCGAACGATATTTATATCGATTATATTCGTTTTCATAATGATTATAGAAAAGGAAGTGATATCAAAATATAACGTTTTGAAAATATTATCATTTGTATATCGATGATGTGGAATATTCAATTTTGATTCGAAATTGAATATGAAGTTGAAATCGTTTCGAAAACGAATTTAAAACGATTTATAAAATTCGTTTTAAAAGGAAATCGACGAAATATATATAACACATATATTATATATATAATGGCCTGAATAGAACGCGCTGCGGCAGTTCGTGAATTTCGACCATTGACTTCGAATGGACATTACGGGAGATCCGACCGTCGGATTCTCCTAAAACCGGAACCGTTGGGTTCGTATCGAAAAGAGCTTTCTAACGAATATTAGGGATTTGAAATCTAACGGTTGGATTTGGAATTATGTCCAAATCAAATTTGGAAAAGGTCGCTGTAAGTGCAGTTCGATGGCCGTTGATGGAAATCGACTGTACGGGCCTTGATAAAATTATTAAAAATATTAATAATTTGTGTAAAATCGTAAGAAATGATTTGTGAAGAAATGGATGAAAATTTCCATATTTGAAAAGATTAAAATAGTTTTTTATCGAAATGAACTAGTTTTGAACTAGAATTATAATCCAATATTTTCGAATAAATAAATTGGATTTGAAGTGGTTTTGAAAATAATCAGAATTTCCAATACGTGAATTAGAATGGATTTGAATCGAAATTATCTTCGGAATATTTCGATGTTGGATTTCGTGATTATACAGATATGGTTGTGGAAATTTGAAAGATATATTTATATCGTTATTTCCAATACGATATTTGTTGGTTTCAGAATTGGTATTGAATATAAGTCGATATATTTTCTATTCAGAGCCTTGTATTTAATATCAAATGGGATTGTGGATTCGTCGTGAATGGTGTCTTAAATAACACTGTTCTTGGACCCAGTGTAGAAAAGATTAAATCTTTCTATTTAGAATTAATGAAGTGTGCCAATTAAATAATATTTAATTGGAATTGAATTTGAATGTGATTTTGGGTTTATCGTGAGCCGTGTTTTAAGTGACATTGGTTCTTTAACCCAGTTAAAGACAGGATATTGATTTTTTGAGAAGATTAAAACTAAGTGGAGTTTTAATGAATCGTTAATTAGTTTAAAGTGATCGAGAATGGAGTATCACCAGTTTTGCTCCAAGCGATAGTTAAATCTTTAATTAGATTTGAACGTAAAATGGTAATTAATATTTACTGATAACACCGTGGTGTTAGATACAGAGTATTACCAGTTTTGCTCCATGGGATAAATAAGTTGGGATTAGGAAATAAAATAAATAATTTCTTCGGTGTGGTTCGCTAATCCCGACTATTTTGGAAAACCATAATATGGTTTGAAATGATATCCAAAGGAAGATTAAAGAATAAATTTAGAAGAATTTATCTTTGATAAAATTAATGGGAACCTCTCCCTAAGAAGGTGAATATTTGAATAAAGAATATTCTGAGTTGGATTGAGGTGTATGTTGGGTTTGTGTAACATTTGTTTATTATATACGCGGGTTATTCGGAAAGGCCGGGTTTATACCCATTCTGGATAACCGATTCGACGATAAGTCGAAGATGAAGACGGTGGTTGAAGACCGGAAGTCTTCACATCGTTTGGATGATTATTGATGATATTGATTGGGCTGTACACCCAAGAGGAGGGAATCAGTTGGTGATCGTCCAGACATACTTGGAGATCGATGGATATGCGAGGAAAGTGCCTCCGGTTTCGTTCAGACCCGGAACGAACTTGAAAATGGACTGTGTGTCTAACATTGTATTTTATTCTGTGTTGATTGATCTCTATTAAATATACATCTGTTTGGCAGTAGAGAATTTATTCTCTTGCTTAACACCCTTCTCTGAGACGTACGAGCTCAGAGGTTGTATATTGATGGACATCAGTCGCATGGAGTGAATTGCCTGTGTGGCATGCCTATGTGGCAGATGATCAAGGCTTCTGTTGAAAAGCAAAGTCTTGTGGTTGATGATCAAAGCACGGCCTGTGTGGCATAGCTTTGTGTATGGCGTTAATTCGCGAGCCTCACACCTCGGTATGAGTCAAAACGGGATAGTGACTGCAGGGAGAGCACGACGTTTCTTTCTAGCTATGGGTGATGTCAGTGACCTACCAGCCCTGACATTTATATACTTTTTACCTACGTGGTTGTTGGATGTGAGGCGCCTCGAATATATGGTCGATAACTGGCACTATGTGAGCCGACGTACAAACCATTATATAGGTCCTATAGGATCGGGAAACGTGTGTTCAAGAATAACTAATCCTCAAAAGTAAGAGAGGACCGGCCCTGAAGATCCAGGGATCGCTGTGTGTGGTCCTGAGACATTTGCTAGAGTGTCTCGAACGGAGAGGAGCTTACCCCTTGCCTCGACTCATGACGGAAATCCAATTTCCAATACGTGATAATTCGGTTTTATTTGTAGAACCTAGTATGGCGACATAGTAGATGTTAGCTATGCCGCCTATGATTGATACATATGATTGAAATTGTTTTGACGCTATACACTTATAGTAATATCAAAATAATGTGTTTTTAAATGTATCAAGCATTCTTTAGCTATTATAAGGTAAAACTCTATCCTCCGGCTTGCATTGCATTGTGTGATGGGACCTGGGTCTTATAATAGCTTCATTTTTCTTTATTTAGCGTTGCGCTGTTTGTTTTATGCACTGGTATTCTTGGGAGGAAACCCGTTCCGTGTTATACGGCATGGTCCCTTGATTTACCTAACTTTAAAAATAAAGATTAATAACTGTTTTAGTTCTCGCACCAGTCACATGACTGACCTGGAGTTTATTGTTTTAACCTAAACTCTGGGTGCCCTTATTTTCGACACGGGCAGCTAGTAGTTGGGTTTTGCAGATTTATATTCACAGGATCCTGGTTTATAGCTGAAGTGATATTCGGAAAGCTCTGTATCCGCGTATTGCTTTCAGTTCTGTGTTGTATTATTTTTCCGCTGCTAAGTATTTAAATGTAATTTAAATCTCTGATATTTGTCAAATGTGTAATATTTATTCATACTCTGTATATTCTTGTATTCTGATGGAATTGTTGTAATAAACAATGAAATGTTCTTCTGTTTGCGTTCCGATGTGTGTTGTTCTCAAAGCAATTCGTTCTTTCCTTTACCGGGGAAGTTACGGGCTGCTACGGTGGTATCAAAGCTCTGGTTTACAGAGCTCGAGAACAAGACACATTAGAACCATACGAAAGAATTCATTAGAGATTGGATTAGTAATATCCAACGAGAATGGCTCGTTAGAGATAAGATCAGTAGTATCCTAGAACGAGTGTGAAGAGTGATGTTTTTAAAATAAAATTGAAAACAAATTTTGTTTTGAAAAATTAAATTCAATTATTGGTATTTTAATAATTTATTTGTATTGATTTGGACAATCCAATATATAAAGATTTTTCATATACGCGTCATAAACGTATATTCGAAGTTTTAATATAATGGATAGATATAGAATCGCACTCTAGTCGCCCGGGGACAATTCTGATGATGATTGCTACATCATCAGTATTTGTGTTCGAGTTTCGAAAGTGGGATTTCTATATATTTCCAAAGACTGGTGTGAGAACCAAAACTAGATAGGTTTATTGTTGTGATTTGGCATCAAAAACATGTTTTTCTGTATATGTATCAAAATTATGAATTTGAAACGTTAATTCACTAATTGATTGATGGTTATGTTGTTTGATTATTGGTTTGAAATTTTGAACCATTTAGCTTAATTGAACCGAATATTGAACTGTATTGGAAAATGATTACAATTGCATGCATATACATGTACTTACATTGAACAGGTCATAGCAAGGAGGCTAGAGCAGAAGAATAAAATTGTTTGCCTGACAAATAGGTACATGTTTACTAATTTCTTGGGTTTTGGATGATTTTATGAGCCGATTGGAAGTCGCTTGGCTGTTCCTTTTTCTTTTGGGATAAATGAGGGCCATGGGAGGCTATTTGAAATATCCCGAAGTCCCCAGTGCCGAGAAGGTTATGGCGAAATTTTTTGAAAATTTAGGGTGTTAGCCAAATTTTTGAAAATTTTGAAAAGTTCTTAAAAACTGAAAAGTGGAAGAACTTAAGCCGTAATGAAAATAATGGGAGTTGAGTTGATTAGTTAAACAACTTTCATCTTCGTTCCTTTTCGAGGACGAAAAGTTTTAAGTGGGGGAGATTGTAACAACCCAGAAAATCTGAGCCAATTTAAAAATTTTATTTTGGTAATTTTAGCGAATTTTGAATATTTAAAATGATTTATTTTAAATAATGACGATGACAAATTTATTTTGAATCGAATTAGAACGTATATATTTATTTGAATCGACGCTAGAATATAAATATTTATTTTTAATTATAAAAGGAATTGAAGATGACGCGGTAGTTCAAAAATTCGATTTCAAAGTTCAAACGGATGTACAGGATTCAAAATAAACCGGATTTTAGCGAAACCAATATTCATGTGTTGAATGAAATATATATTCATGTGTTGAATAGAATAAAGAATATTCATGTGTTGAATAAAATATATATTCAAGTGTTGAATAGAATAAAGAATATTCATGTGTTGAATAAAATATATGTTCATGTGTTGAATGGAATAAAGAATATTCATGTGTTGAATAAAATATATATTCATGTGTTGAATAGAATAAAGAATATTCATGTGTTGAATAAAATATATATTCATGTGTTGAATAGAATAAAGAATATTCATGTGTTGAAAATATTCATGTGTTGAATGAAATATATATTCATGTGTTGAAAATATTCATGTGTTGAGTAAAATATTTTAAACAATAAAATTTACATCTTTATCATGATTTTATAAAATATATTAAATAACAAAAATAGTCATGTGTTGACGATGCTCATGTGTTGAGAATATTCATGTGTTGAAAGAAATATAGATTCATGTGTTGAATAGAATAAACATTCATTTGTGAAGAGAATAACGAAGTATTGAAATATATAAAGCCGTGTTGATTAGAGATGCGCCATTTTGACGCGAACGATATTTATATCGATTATATTCGTTTTCATAATGATTATAGAAAAGGAAGTGATTTCAAAATATAAAGTTTTGAAAATACTATCATTTGTATATCGATGATGTGGAATATTCAATTTTGATTCGAGATTGAATACGAAGTTGAAATCGTTTCGAAAACGAATTTAAATCGATTTATAAAATTCGTTTTAAAAGGAAATCGACGAAATATATAATATATATATATTATATATAATGGCCTGAATAGAACGCGCCGCGCTGCGGCAGTTCATGAATTTCGACCATTGACTTCGAATGGACATTACGGGAGATCCAATTGTCAGATTCTCCTAAAACAGGAACAGTTGGGTTCGTATCGAAAAGAGCTTTCTAACGAATATTAGAGATTTGAAATCTAATGGTTGGATTTGGAATTATGTCCAAATCAAATTTGGAAAAGGTCATTGTAAGTGCAGTTCGATGACCGTTGATGGAAATCGATTGTACGGGCCTTGATAAAATTATTAAAAATATCAATAATTTGTGTAAAATCATAAGAAATGATTTGTGAAGAATTGGGATGAAAATTTCCGAATTTGAAAAGATAAAAATAGTTTTTTATCGAAATGAACTAGTTTTGAACTAGAATTATAATCCAATATTTTCGAATAAATAAATTGGATTTGAAGTGGTTTTGAAAATAATCAGAATTTCCAATACGTGAATTGGAATGGATTTGAATTGAAATTATCTTCGGAATATTTCTATGTTGGATTTCTGGATTATACAGATATGGTTGTGGAAATTTGAAAGATATATTTATATCGTTATTTCCAATACGATATTTGTTGGTTTCAGAATTTGATATTGAATATAAGCCGATATATTTTCTATTCAGAGCCTTGTATTTAATATCAAATGGGATTGTGGATTAGTCGTGAATGGTGTCTTAAATAACACTGTTCTTGGACCTAGTGTAGAAAAGATCAAATCTTTCTATTTAGATTTAATAAAGTGTGCCAATTAAATAATATTTAATTGGAATTGAATTTGAATGTGATTTTGGGTTTATCGTGAGCCGTATTTTAAATGACATTGGTTCTTTAACCCAGTTAAAGACAGGATATTGATTTTTTGAGAAGATTAAAACTAAGTGGAGTTTTATTGAATCGTTAATTAGGTTAAAGTGATCGAGAATGGAGTATCACCAGTTTTGCTCCAAGCAATAGTTAAATCTTTAATTAGATTTGAACGTGAAATGGTAATTAATATTTACGATAACACCGTGGTGTTAGATACGGAGTATTACCAGTTTTGCTCCATGGGATAAATAGGTTGGGATTGGGAAATAAAATAAATAATTACTTCGGTGTGGTTCGCTAATCCGACTAGTTTGGAAAACCATAATATGGTTTGAAATGATATCCAAAGGAAGATTAAAGAATAAATTTAGAAGAATTTATCTTTGATAAAATTAATGGGAACCTCTCCCTAAGAAGGTGAATAATTGAATAAAGAATATTCTGAGTTGGAATGAGGCGAATGTTGGGTTTGTGTAACATTTGTTTATTATATACGCGGGTTATTTGGAAAGGTCGGGTTTATACCCATTCTGGATAACCAATTCGACGATAAGTCGAAGATGAAGACGGTGGTTGAAGACCGGAAGTCTTCACATCGTTTGGATGATTATTGATGATCTTGATTGGGCTGTACACCCAAGAGGAGGGAATCAGTTGGTGATCATCCAGACGTACTTGGATATCGATGGATATGCGAGGAAAGTGCCTCCGGTTTCGTTCAGACCTAGAACGAAATTGTAAATGGACTGTGTGTCTGACATTGGATTTTATTCTGTGTTGATTGATCTCTATTAAATATACATCTGTTTGGCGGCGGAGAATTTATTCTCTTGCTTAACGCTCTTCTCTGAGACGTATGAGCTCAAAGGTTGTATATCGGTGGACATCAGTCGCATGGAGTGAATTGCCTGTGTGGCATGCCTAAGTGGAAGATGATCAAGGCTTCTGTTGAAAAGCAAAGTCTTGTGGCTAATGATCAAAACACAGCCTGTGTGGCATAGCTTTGTGTATGGCGTTAATTCGCGAGCCTCACACCTCAGTATGAGTCAAAACGGGACAATGACTACAGGGAGAGCACGACGTTTCTTTCTAGCTATGGGTGATGTCAGTGACCTACCAGCCCTGACATTTATATACTTTTTACCTACGTGGTTGTTGGATGTGAGGTGCCTCGAATATATGGTCGATAACTGGCACTATGTGAGCCGACGTACAGACCATTATATAGGTCCTATAGGATCGGGAAACGTGTGTTCAGGAATAACTAATCCTCAAAAGTAAGAGAGGACTGGCCCTGAAGATCCAAGGATCGTTGTGTGTGGTTCTGAGACATTTGCTAGAGTGTCTCGAACGGAGAGGAGCTTTCCCCTTGCCTCGACTCATGACGGAAATCCAATTTCCAATACGTGATAATTCGGTTTTATTTGTATAACCTAGTATGGCGACTTAGTAAATGGTAGCTATGCCGCCTATGATTGATACTTATGATTGAAATTGTTTTGACACTATACACTTATAGTAATATCAAAATAATGTGTTTTTAAACGTATCAAGCATTCTTTGGCTATTATAAGGTAAAACGCTATCCTCCGGCTTGCGTTGCATTATGTGATGGGACCTGGGTCTTATAATAGCTTCATTTTTCTTTATTTAGCATTGCGCTGTTTGTTTTATGCGCTGGTATTCTTGGGAGGAAACCCGTTCCATGTTATACGGCGTGGTCCCTTGATTTACCTAACTTTAAAAATAAAGATTAATAACTGTTTTAGTTCTCACACCAGTCACATGACTGACCTGGAGTTTATTGTTTTAACCTAAACTCTGTGTGCCCTTATTTTCGAGACGGGCAGCTAGTAGTTGGGTTTTGCAGATTTATATTCACAGGATCCTGGTTTATAGCTGAAGTGATATTCGGAAAGCTCTGTATCCGCGTATTGTTTTCAGTTATGTGTTGTATTATTTTTCCGCTGCTAAGTATTTAAATGTAATTTAAATCTCTGATATTTGTCAAATGTGTAATATTTATTCATACTCTGTATATTCTTGTATTCTGATGGAATTGTTGTAATAAACAATGAAATGTTCTTCTGTTTGCGTTCCGATGTGTGTTGTTCTCAAAGCAATTCGTTCTTTCCTTTACTGGGGAAGTTACGGGCTGCTACACTAGCTTTATTCTCATATTTTCTGAGGTGCTGCCTAGGCTTTGCCATTCTCTTTTTCCTCCAAACCTTTTTAGAAAATAAAATATTAGTTTTAGAGGATCTGATCCAAGGTTTGAAGATAAGAGATATAATTCTACAACATAAGTGTCTAGAATTCTAATCAACATGAGGTAAGTTCTTGAATCTGATCAATTTAGGATTCTTCCTTTCTTTCCCTCTTCTTTTAGTATCAGATTTGTGAATCCGTGGTTGTTTTAATATTCAGTTAGGAAGATCACATAATTGCAAATCTGGATCAGATTCAAGAATTGGAAAGCTGTCAAGTGAGTGGATTTAAATTATACCTTTTGATAATGGTATATCTATCATTTTCATTGCTTGTTATATGTATATTTAACATGTTGAACAATTGGAAATTGTGGAAACTGGCTACGAGACCTATTTAGAACACGCTGAAATTGATACTGTTGTATAAATTTATTCTATGAATCCGTTAATTGGATTAAAATCACTGTAGTACTGGAATTGCGAAATTTACAATAAAGTGAGTATGTTACAGAAAATGTTGTTAATGAGAAATTGGATATTGTAAATCAAATAATAGTGAAATTGGGAATACACTAGTAGAAAATGCACTTGTTGCCTCGCCTCATTTGCTTCGGCCGTGCTGACAACCGAAGCAAATAGTATTATTTGCATCAGTTATGTTAACAACCGAAGCATATGCGCAAAAGCAAATAACATTATTTGCTTCGATTTTGTTCACAACCGAAGCAAATTGTATCATTTGCTTCAGTTCTTTCGACACCTGAAGCAAATGCATAGATGCAAATAGTGTATTTGCTTCTATTCTTTTTGCAACTGAAGCAAATAGTATTATTTGCTTCGGTTGTACTAACAACTGAAGCAAATACACCAAAGCAAATAATGCTATTTGCATCGCATCGTTAGAACCGAAGCAAATGCACCGAAGTAAATTGTGCTATAATAGTAATCAATAATTATTTTTCACATTTAAAATTCATATATAGTTAACATTAATAATAAAATTTTGTGCTTGCGAAGTGATATTGAGTATGTATTAATTAATAATGAATATTGAAAATATATTAATAAACAAATAATTATGAGTAAATAATGATAATTAATAATAAATTAAGAATAATATTTAATTAAATAAATAATACAACCAAAGTTTAATATTAAAATATAATTGTAAATTCTTTTAAATAATGACAATGAATGATTGATTTGAAATATGAAATAATTCCTTTAGTTAATTACTAATAAAAAAGCATTAATCGATTACAAAACAACAAATAAATAGTAAATATTTAATTATTTATTAATAATTTAAAAATAACATTCATTATTAAATAATAATAAATGAGACGTAATATTGAATAACCACTTTTAATAAATAATTAATAAGTAAGATTAATATTAAATATTTAAAGATTAACAATAACTATTAAATAATTAATTAAAAAATTAAATTATGATTAATAATTAATCAGTAATAATAAGATCGATCGTTTAATAATTAACAGTTAATTATAATAAGATATTTATGTTTTTTTATAATGAATGTTTATTGGTTACATTTAATAATTAATATTCAAAATTAATTTTTTAATAGTCAATATCTAAAAATTAGTATTTAATATTAATATTTAATTAGTAAGTAATATTTAAATTTAGTAATTACTTTAAAATAATTAATATTAAATAATTAATAATAATTAAATAATAATTAAGATTAATATTTAATGTTATTTAATTAATAATAAAATTTGATACTTATGGCGTGATATTTAGTATTTAATAAATAATTTTAGGTAACTATTAATCAAGAGCGATTATTAAACAGTGGAAACTAGGCATAGGTCTTTCTTTCCAAGTTTGATGTAAGTGGCATCCTCCCCTAAAGTTTAGTATAAACCAGTTCCCTGCTTTTGGCTGTTACGTGTTTTTTCCCTATTTTTTGGTACTGCTGTGTAAAAAAAAGTTTCAAAAAATAGCAAATAGTAATTTCAAAAAAAATTAAACTTAAAAATCAGTTAATTATTCTGAATAATTGCTGATATATCAGCAATAATTCATTATAATTGCTGATATATCAACAATAATGATAAAAATTGTTGCAATATAAATTATTGCTGATATATCAGCAATTATTGTATATTATTGCTGAGCACAGCCGGCCCTCAGCAGGTGCTAACAGTGCGTGAGCACTGGGCAGCAAGCCCATCAGGGCATCGAATTTCTAACAGCCTTTACAGCCAAATTAAAAAAAAAAGGCACGAGAGAAACTGAAAACGCGAACAACGGGAGAAAGGGCGGATCACGCAGATAGAAGAAGAAGCGGCACAAAACATCAAACCAATCTTCAGCGGAAAAAATTGCCATGCTCTGGAAAACAATTTTAATTTGTCAATTTCTGAGGTATGCTTGCGGTCTGTAAGTTTGTACATAAGTCTATATATGATCACAATTCCTAATTATCTGTCAGTTCGTGGTATAAATCAATCACTGTGGTAAATCACAATCCTTAATTATCGATTGTTAACAGTAAATGAAATTGTTGTTATGATTTATAAAACTGGTTCAAATTGGTTGTTGTGATATACCGATTGTTTACCCTAATTACTAATTATGGATCCCTGATTTGAGATATACAATCCCTATTTGATATACTGATTTTTGATGCCTTTCAATTAATTTGTTTCTAGGTATATCACAATCCCTAATTGGTTGTTGTGTTGTAATTTAGCTACCAAATTCATGATTATAACACCACAAAATAAAAATGAAATGAGTAAATTATATCATGATCGTAGCTGACTACTCCTAACTTGTTTTCTTATTTCACCTAATAAAAAAAAGAAAAAACTTTTTTTTTTGTGCATCTACGAGTGTGGAGGAGAATTTGATTTTGGGTACATATGTTAGAAATTCGAAACGCTGACTATTTTAACAAATTATCATTTTATATCTATAAGTTTGACGAACAAAATTGTTAACAACAAATTTTTTTTATTACATTTTTTTTTTTTTTTTTGCATCTACGAGTGTGGAGGATAATTTGATTTTGGGTACATATGTTAGAAATTCGAAACGCTGACTATTTTAACAAATTATTATTTTTTATCTATAAGTTTGATGGACAAAATTGTTGTTAAAAACATTTTTTTAATTACAAAAATTGTTTTTTTTTTCAACAGGAGACATATTTTCAATTTTGAAAAAATAAAAGGTAGTTGAAATGTTTCCACGAAAGCAACCATCTGGAAGTTCAAACAGAAAAAAACAAAAAAGAAACAAAGAGATAGCCAAATCATTAAGAGGGTCTCTTGGCAAATATTTTTCAAAAACGACAGATTCAGTTGATAATGTAGATCAACCTTGTGATTCTGAACATAGAATTGGTTCCGAAGATATAATAGAAAATGAGCCTGCGGTCAATGAAGAAATTAACGATATAGAAGAAACATCACATGATATTGAGATTTCATCGCAACAAATAGTAGATGAAAGTGATGTCCATTGTTTAGAACAATTGGATGAGACTAAAAACATATCGTCGGAACAAGATTTGAATATATATGATCCAACGGTTTGAGATAATATGGATGGAAACAGAAGAGATTCACTTGTTGAAAAGGGTCCTATTAGGGAGTTAAATATAACTTACCCTCAAGATGAAAACTATAGGCATTTCTCTACAATTTATTACAAGAGACAAATGAGTAATGGAGAATATCATGATAGAAGATGGCCTGTTTATTCTAAGTCGGCAGATAAAGTTTTTTGTTTTTGTTGTAAGTTGTTTAGTGTAATGAGTTCAAAAAGTCAATTAGCAAAAGATGGAATTAGAGATTGGAGGCATCTGAGTGAGAGACTCACACAACATGAAAGAAGTAAAGAACACAATCTTAACTGCGCTGCCTGGGTTGAGTTGGAAAAAAGGCTACAATGTAATCAAACAATTAATAAAAATATGCAAGATCTTATTCAAAAAGATAAAGAACATTGGAAACAAGTCATGCTTAGAATAATTGCGATTGTTAAGTGTCTTGCTGTTAACAATTTAGCTTTTCGTGGATCAAATGAGAAAATTTATGAGAACTCTAGTGGTAATTTTTTAGGCTTAGTTGAAATGATTGCTGAGTTTGATCCAATAATGCAACATCATCTTCGTCTCATTCAAGATAAACAAATTCATTATCATTATCTTAGCCATAAAATACAAAATGAGCTGATTGAGATTATTGGATCCAAAGTAAAAAATACAATCATTTCAAAAATCAAAGAGGCAAAGTATTATTCTGTTATACTTGATTGCACTCCTGATGCAAGTAATAAAGAGCAAATGACTTTGATCATACGATGTGTAGATGTGAAAAGTAGTCCAATTAAAGTCGAAGAATTTTTTCTGGAGTTTTTGAATGTTGAAGAAACAACTGGGTTGGGGCTTTTTACGGAATTGAAAAATGCATTAGACTCATATGAACTTGACATTGATAATGTGAGAGGGCAAGGATATGATAATGGCTCAAATATGAAAGGAAAAAATCTTGGTGTGCAAAAAAGATTACGCGATATTAACCCGAGAGCTTTTTACATGCCTTGTGGTTGTCATTCTCTTAATTTAGTTATTTGTGATATGGCAAATTCTTGTGTTCGAGCAAAATCTTTTTTTTGGAGCGTGTCAATGCATATATACAGTATTTGCTAATTCTTCTAAGCGGTGGGCTATTTTATTAGAATATGTTGACAACCTCACTTTGAAATCTTTATCGACTACACGCTGGGAAAGTCATGTAGAAAGCGTCAAAGCTATATTACATCAAGTTCCTCAAATTAGAGATGCGCTGTTTAAATTAGCAGAGATAAGTGATGATGCAAAATTATGTCGAGATGCTGAAATTTTAGCAAATCAAGAGCTATCAAGTTTTGAGTTCATCTTAAGTTTAGTTATTTGGTATGAATTTCTCGCAAAAGTTAATATGGTCAGCAAAAAATTACAATCTGAAGATATGAGCATTGATATTGCAGTAAAATCATTGCAAGGTCTCATTTCTTTTTTTGAAAACTATAGAGAAAATGGATTTGATTCTGCAAAAAATCAGGCAAGAGAAATTGCTTGTAAAATGAATATTGATCCGATATTTTATTTGAAACGTCAAGTTCGTAGAAAACGTCAATTTGATGAAACTGCAAATTCTGAAAGAGAGCAGCAGACTGGTGAAGAATCATTCAGAACTGATTATTTTATTGTTATTGTGGATATTGCTCTTTCAGAATTAAAAGAGAGATTTGAGCAATTAAATTCACTTCAGTCAACTTTTGGTTTTTTGTTCGATGCCTTGAAATTAAAATCATTGGATGATGATGAATTAAAAGATTGTTGTGAAAAAGTAGATTTGGCTTTGAAAAATGGAAGTGACTCGGATATTGATGCAAAAGATTTACTTTCAGAGCTACAAATATTACAACTTACATTACCTCGTGAATCATATGATGTGAACAAGCCATGGACGACCATTAAAAATTTGGATTTTTTGAAAAGTATGGATTTGTTTCCAAATGTGATGATTGTATATAGGATTCTCTTAACTCTTCCAGTGACAGTTGCATCCGCAGAGCGAAGTTTTTCAAAATTGAAATTATTAAAGTCGTATTTGCGAACAACAATGAGCCAAGACAGACTTAATGCATTAGCAATCATATGCATTGAAAAGGATATCTTGAAAGACATTGAATATGAAGACATCATTGATGATTTCGCTTCTAAAAATGCAAGAAGAAAACATTTTAAATGACACATTTTGCAAAGAGGAAAAGAAGGTACTTGACACACTTCTTCACACGTTGTTTACTTTTATTATTTATTATTAAAATAACATTATATTATGTTTACTACTTCATAAAAATATTTTTCATAAATGACCGAGTTTACATATCATAATTTGCAGATATATGGAGTGCTAGCATTCGAGTGGTACAAAAGAAGCAAATGTTGATTTCTAGTATTTGAAATAGATTATGTCTTGTATGTAATTTTTTTTTTTCATATTTAGACTTATTATTATGATTTTTTGCATTGTGACCACGTTATTTTTATTTTTAATGCATGCGTTATTATCCCATAATAACAATATTGAATATTCTAATATTAATGCCTTACAGCATGTCTAAATTATATAGTATTTTTTTATTTTTTTTACCTTGGGGCATCACTTGGCATACCGCACCGGACATCATAAGTCTCAGGACCGGCTCTGTTGCTGAGTTGATGAATTCTTGTTGGGATATTAACAAGAATAGTGTATAATTGATGTTATAATAGCAAGTGTTTAAAATTCGACGAAAAACTAAACTAATTGAAGGCGAAATGAAAATTGCTGCAAAATCTGCAATTATTACAATATATTGTTGATAATTTAACAATATTTTTGTAGTTGATGCAAATATTGCTGAAATATCAGCAACAATTGCAAATAATTGCATTAATAATGACGATTAAAAAACTAATATTAATCAACTGTTAAGTGAAATATTTAACGATTCTTAACTAATAAGCAATATTAATGGTTAAGAACTAAAATTTAGCATTTAACATTGTAACAAACTAACTTTATTATAAATTTCTTTAACAATGTTCGTAGCATGACATTATAAAGCATTCGTTAAATACATGAACAATCACTAAAATTTGAAAATTAAATCTGTAAAATTAATGGTATTTAAATTGCTTTGAAAAATTAAAGAATTCAATGGTTTTAGAATTTGAAGAAAGTTGTGAAAAAAAAACTTTAGAACAAAAGTAGTGAATTTTCATCTCAAATAGCAATTAATCAAAATTTCATTACTAATTTCGCAATAACTTTACATTAGGGGTAAGGTTTCACTTTTTGTTGAGAAAGCGGACGACCACCAGTTTCACGTTAAGAAAGCGTACGACCACAAGTTGCGGTTTGCATTCCCACTAGTTTTTTTTCGATTTGCCGCCATTATTCCCCTTCGTTTTAACCTGTTAGAAACCCTAGCCTGCTTCACAAATTATGCGCCGCCAGTCCGTCCTTCACTTTTTCTCTCCCATTTTTCTTTTCTTTTCATTATTTCTAAAAGAAAAAATGATGAATCGAAAACGTTGCCGCCCTCTTCTCGTAGTTCCCATCTATACTTCTAAAATCTCTCATGTCCATTCCCACCCATCTACTCATCCTCTCTAATCCCCTTTGCGTTCCCTAGCTTAATCAAAATCGAACCCTTGCTTGAGGGGTGTCCGCTTTTGCACCGAAACTGGCAAAGCGTCTCTTGTTTTGAAACCCGTGGGTCAGAAGAGCAGTGGCTTTCTGTGCAGCTCTTTAAAGGAAAGCCATTGTTCTTACCTCATTTTTATTTGTTATTGCCATCGGGAAAAATTAACTCGTATTGATGATGGGATACAGGTAACTTTACCGCATGTTTTGTGAAATTTACAGCTGAAAGTCGGTTTCGTTTTCCTTTTCCCATCTACAGGGTCTACATAATTGAGCTTGAGTTCCTGAATAACATGCATACATTGCTTATACAAAAGCAAAATGAGTCTCTGTAAACAACAGAGTCTCTTCATCTCTGTCTACTTGAAAAGATTCTTGATAACAGGTTCCAAGAAAATATTATTTTGCAAGGGCTGTACTTTCGAATTTTGTATAGAAGAAAGTAGAAATAAATGAAAATATGAATGCTTGTCATGAGTCGTTTTCTGCAGTTTGGCTAAGGAGCCACTGGTGTATAGCTATGATAAAAGCTTCAATGGCTCTACAGCTACACTCATGGTCAAGGAGAAACGAAAACTGGCTAGTAATACTACATCATCAAGTATTGTTTCTAATTGCCATATTCTTGAGTAGATATGAAAGTAAAAATCTGTTTGTTTCCTTGCATGTTTCTCTAACTCGCACTTCACTATCATGGGACTTTTTAGAACTCATTAGTGTAGCTATAACATAAGTGTATGCAGATAATGTCATTGTATGCATGCTTGATACTGGAATGTTGTTACTGGATGTGTGCTGAGTCATTAATAGGTACCCATTACCTTGCTATTATAACTAAAATGTTGTTTTAACTTTTAACTGAAATGATATCAAAGTATCATGATAAGCGTGTTTAGCTTCCTTGCCACACGTGCTCCGTGTTATCCAGTAAATGTTGACCCAAAGAATTGTGCGTCATTTTCTTCCTGTCGTGCCGTCCTTCATGCATTAAATACACATAAAGGCAAGGTTAATTCATTGTCATCAGCCAAGTGCCTTAACATATGTCACTTTTTAGCATACGTCTACAATCTTTTTGTAAATAATATAAAACAAAATGAATCTCCATGCGCCATTTGTTACACCCATTATTTATTTGAATTACAAGTGTATTGTGTACGTGTTTGAAAAATAAAGTGCATAACATTTCACGGTTTTGATAAGTTTTGCTGTAGTATTTGGCTTTAGATATGCTGCTTTTGAGCAGTATGTTGTTTATCATTTCACGATTAAGAATCCTATATGATAGTAGGAAACTATTCATATTGTCAGTGGTTTTGTGACATGTGCAGTTCTTAATACTTAATGATTTATAATTTAATGTCAAAATTTGGAGGCGATTTTATTTCTATGAACTACAGGGATTAACTGGAATGTTCAGTTTATTATATTTGGAAGTACAGAAAGATAAATTAACGTGGGTTTTATTTTTTAAAACAGTAAAAATTGTCCGTCCTGTTAAACTATTTATTTATTTAATTTTTTAAAGTACTAGACTTGTGAGCATATATTGGCAGTTTGTAGTGCATGTCATGATTGCAACAAAAACAAATATGAGCCTCGAGAGTTTAAGTGTATGGGTTGCTTTCAAAGGTCTAGTTGTGCAGATTTTATTTTTATTTTTTTTATGTTGAGTTTAATTGCAGGCCCTTTGTTTTCTGTTGTCGGTTATAAGTATGCTTTATGATAGTATATAAATTATAAAATTGTATTTGGATGAAGTTTGTTGAGAAATGTATGTTTTCTTTGATAATAGAAATTTCAACTTGCCAAAGTTTCCTAGCCATTTAACCTTGCTTCTTCTTGTAAATTTTGGAAGGCTTATAAGTATTAGGTGAACTCACATTCCCAGCCTCGAAGATACAAAAATGCGCCCCCATAACACTTTGTCCCTTTAACATATTTGTACAGTTTTGGATTTAGCCAAGTAGCCTTTTAAAAATTACAAAATGTTAGATCTAGCTATGCAGCCTTTATGTTTATACTTCTGCCTATTATCTAATGGTACCTGTTTATTTATCATTCAGAGCATGCATTTGTATCTTGCTGCATTGGAGCCTTAGAAGTTGATATGTGATTCTGCATATTTTAAGGTATGCTGTTAATTTATGGTTGATTCTTTTTAATATCAGTAGTCTTTAAAAATTACAAAATGTTAGATCTAGCTAGGCAGCCTTTTTGTTTATACTTCTGCCTATTATCTAATGGTACCTGTTTATTTATCATTCAGAGCATGCATTTGTATCTTGCTGCATCGGAGCCTTAGAAGTTGATATGGTTGATTCTTTTTAATATCAGTAGTCTTAACGGTATAAGAGCTTACTTTAGTACTTGTACTTGTTACAGGTTTATCAAACCATGTCCAAAATAAATGTTAGTAGAATCAACTTGGGATATCCACCAGGATTTCAATTGATTAGCATGTACTTTATCATCCAAATATCTTACAAATAGAGCAATTTAGGCGAAATAAAACCGTATTTAACAAATGTTTAGGTGCATGTGTACTTCAATTGATACCATTGTAAACTGTCATTTTTCATTTTAGCATTATTTTTTCTTTTAATAATATTGTAGTTTTTAATTAATTTTCCAATACTGTTGATATTTACTGTTGTATGGAATTTGTTTAAGAATGATTGATTTTTCACGATTGTAGTATAATAAATCTAACATGAGTGAATTTAATGCCTTAATTTTATTCTATAGCAGATTCACAATTGGTACATAAGTTATATTTTATAGCCTTTGGTATGTAACAACCCGTATTTTCAATAACCTGTAATAATGAAAGTTGAGGCAGAATTAAATTATAAAATGTGAATCAAGGGAAACGGGCTATGTCATTGCGTTCGTCTCGGAAAAATACGCGAAATAGAGTCCGAGTTTTCGGAAATCGGAGTCCGTATGACCCAGTTAAGGCCCATTGAAGTCTTCAGAAAAATCCTAAGTAAAAACAGATTCAAATTTAAAGAATTGGGCCAGCTGGGCCAAGGCGGGAAAATTCCCGCCAGGGGCCCCATGTCGACAGGCCTGTCGACAGGGTCCCCAGGGAGTCGACTGCCCTGTCGACAGCCCTGTCGACAGGGGGTAGCCAGGCAGATTAGCCTGGCGCACCTCTTTGGTTTGGGCTTGGTTGTGTGGTCTGGTTCTAGAGAGTTCCTAAATCTGACGGGCCAAAATTCACCTAGGGTTAATCCTATGGTCTAAATCACT
Organism: Allium sativum; assembly: GCA_030737875.1. Lineage (NCBI taxonomy): Eukaryota > Viridiplantae > Streptophyta > Magnoliopsida > Asparagales > Amaryllidaceae > Allium > Allium sativum. Next base: position 236,932,095 of record CM060925.1, read on the forward strand.
CTAATCTTCTATAAATAAGCCCCTAATCCTACCCTTAAACCCCATAAATCATTCTAGCAACAAAACTATGCCAAAATCTAAGCTCTCATGGCCTCCACCCTCTTCATACAAGTCCTAATCAAATCCCTAAGAGATTTCCATGCATACAAAGGTATTTAGGCTTGTATGATCCTCCTTAGCTTGCATTAAAGGCTTATTTTTCTATTGGCATCATAAAGGAGGAGTCTTGATCAAGTTTGCTTGCATTTGGGGGCTTTAATTAGTTGCATAAGGGGTTTCTTGCATTGGTTATACTCATTTGAGTCCGCATAAACATTGTAAGCCCTCTTACCCTCATTTAGAAACTATAAAGTTAATGTGTGATGAAAGTTGGGGTTTATGTATGTTTATTGAGTTGTGCATGTTATGCAAGGGTACTAAGCCATGATTTGCAAATCTATTAAGTTATGCATGTATACTAAGCCATGATTTGCAAGATTTATAAGTTATGCATGTTTATGCAAGTTTGTTAAGCCATGGTTTGTATGTTTATTAAGTTATGCATGTTTATGCAAGTTTGCTAAGCCATGATTTGTATGTTTTGACAAGTTGTGCATGTTTTGGCAAGTTATGCATGTTTATGCAAGTTTGTTAAGCCATGGTTTGTATGTTTATTAAGTTATGCATGTTGATGCAAGTTTGCTAAGCCATGATTTGTATGTTTATTGAGTTATGCATATTTATGCAAGTTTAAAATGACAAGTTGTGCATGTTTTGACAAGTTGTGCATGTTTTGACAAGTTGTGCATATTTATGCAAGTTTAAAATGACAAGTTGTGCATGTTTTGACAAGTTGTGCATGTTTTGACAAGTTGTGCATGTTTATGCAAGTTTAAAATGACAAGTTGTGCATGTTTTGACAAGTTGTGCATGTTTTGACAAGTTGTGCATGTTTATGCAAGTTTAAAATGACAAGTTGTGCATGTTTGACAAGTTATGCATGATTAAGGTAATATGCAAGTTCACTATGCTAAGTTATGCAAGTTTAACATGTTATGCATGTTTATGGTAATATGCAAGATCACTATGCTAAGTTATGCAAGTCTAACATGTTATGCATGATTGTTGTGCAAGTTTATCATGTATGTTGTGCCAAGTTCCCTCTTCCTATCCTTTATGCGTTACCACGAATATGTAAGCGATAGAATGACGTTGGGGGTTTTGGGGTAAACTTAAAATACATGAAAATATAAGATTGGGAATTTACCTATTAAGTTAGGTCTACCCCTTGGGAATTTACCTATTAAGTTAGGTCTACCCAAGTAATTGTTGACTTGTAATTATGTTTTGAAATAAAGTGGACATGACACTTAGAAAACATAAGTGTGGCCAACTCGAGGTTGGGTTGAGTTTGTAGCGTAATTCTACCCGGAACCGACCGGCTTAACTAGTGGCTACAAACAATAGGACCCAATGTGAGAAGTTGGTCATGGGGTGCCAAGACCCGAGGTTAGACCAAGTTGTGGTGTAAAGCTACCCGGACCCGCCCGGCCTAACTAGTAACCACAACAAGGTCTAATGTGAGAGGTTAAGGTGCATTAAATTAATTAATGCCTCATGATTAGGGTTAAGTCAGGGTCCACTGATACTTAACCAATTTGGGAGTTCAAGGGATTAGAATGTGGTTAAGTTGTGAACCGTTAGCTACACTTAACTAGTTTAATCCATTTGGGAGTTCAAGGGATTAGAATGGGGTTAAGCCACACTTAACCAGTTTAATCCAGGATTAGTGAAGGGTTAAATCACACTTAACCCTCTTAGGAAACCCTAGCGGCGGGTCTGTTCCGGCAGTAATCCCAGTTTGGTATCATCACAACCCTAGAAACTAGGCTAGGGCGGGGCACGATTACTGGACGGATGTAAACGACCAAAGGGCGATGGCCGAGTGGTACAGCGGTGCGGGTCCGGCGGGCTACGGACGTGCACGTAGTCCGATGTTGGACAAACTCGAGGCACGGGTACCAGTAGGTTAGGGCTGTGCATTATTGCTTAAGTGTCCGGGGTCGACAACCGAGGGCTTGATACACCCAAAGGTGGGCCCAGCACAGACTACCTACATCCATAAGTGGGCCATATGGACACCAACACTTGACGTGTTAGGTTTATAAGGAGCCGATCGACTAGACCGTGGGCTGGACCTTATATTAAGGTCACTTCATGTTATTGGGCCAAAGTTTGGGCTAAGGGGTCAATACCTGTTATGTTGGTTTGCTAGTACACCGTGGTGCAAAACTTAACCTTGTGGTATGCGATGACACCTCTATCTATCTTGTAGTTAACTTACCATGCCAGTATATTGTTATCTATGATCATCTCAGTTTTCATCATGATGTTAACTTTATTAGTTTATAGACTGATCGTAGCAGGGCTTACTCAGTCTTTTTGACTGACCCGTTTTGTTTCGCCTCTTTTCTTCCGTTTCCCCCCCCCCCCCAGGTTCTCAGGGAGGGAATACAGGAGCCTAGCTTGGAGCTTAGCTGCTTTCTTGGATAGCTCATGTATGCTTTGGACTTGGGCTTGCTATGGTTTCTTCCACTTTGGGGATAGCTACTTTTATGTTTTCCTTTTTCAGTTTCAGATGATGTTACTTCATGTACTAGACTTGTTTATTTGGGAAAATTGACATGTTGATGTACCAGACTTGTTTTTGAAATAGTTTAAAAATCTTCCGCTGTTTTATTTACTTTGTTTATTTACATATATATATGTCATGTCCTGTCTTGCTATATCATCATGCATGTTTACCAATAATGCCCCTCCAAAGCTAGTGCATTCCTTTGCGAGTGACCCTGGCGGAGGTGGGGTGTTACATTTGGTATCAGAGCATATGGTTTACGAGAAGGGATAAAAAGGTTTTAAAAACTTTTGGAAAACTATTTTCAAAACCAAGTATTAAGTATTTTCCAAAGAAAAGTCTAGTTATTTTAAAGGCTATTCCCCAAAAGCCATTAGCACTATCCTTTGATCCCTCGTTTGAACTCTTTTCTTTTCGTTTCCAGCATGTCTGATAATCTCATCTTGCCCGAAGGAGTAACGATACCCGATTGGTTTCGTCGATACTTGGAAGTCACGGCACCGGTCCCAGGTGTCCCTAATGTTGTCTCCCCAGTCGAGGCCGCTGTTCCTCCTTCTCCTCCCGTAGCTGATGTTCCTCTTCCCCCTCAGCCTCCACAAGCGGATTTCGCGGAAACTTGCAAGAACTTTAAGAGGATGGGTGGCAAGAATTTTAATGGGACAGAGACTTTTGTAGAAGCAAGGAATTGGTTGAAAGAGACCGAAGATCTTTTAGCCACCTTTGATATAGGTGACCGCAGGAAGGTTTTATTAGCAGTATGGTTGCTAGAGGAAGAAGCTGCACGTTGGTGGGTAGTCACCACCGCGACCAGGCCAATTGAGACTTGGGATGACTTTAGAGGAAGGTTTGGACTGAGATTCTTATCACTGAAGCAAGGGGACATGACTATTAGGGAATACATAGATAAGTTTAATCAACTGGCTCAGGACGATTTAGACTTGGTTAATACAGCTCAGAAGAAGGCCCTACACTTTGCTCTAGGATTAAACGAGCCGTTACATGGTTTGGCCATGTCTCATATACCCTTGGGGGCGACTTTCGAGAATTTGGTGAATTCGGCCCTACTACAAGAAGAAGATAACAATGACAAGAAAGAGGTCAAGGCAAATGAGTCTCAAGGCAAAAGAGTAAATTCCGGGAAACGGGGCAAGAATATGAAATGTAACTTCTGTGGTAAAGTTGGACATATAGCCAGGGAATGTAGGAAGAAGGAGAAGAGAAAGCGGGGCGAATGCTTTGATTGTGGTGAGTCTGGACATTTCAGCAAGGATTGCCCAAGGAAGCAAGGGCAAGGTCAGACTCAGTGTGCAGGACTATCTGGAGGGCGAATTCATCCCCTCCACCCCGTTCTTCCAGCTCATGATAGAGGTAGTGTTTCTGTTGAAAATCTTGTTTACATTTTCTGCTCGTACTTTGTTTGATTCTGGCACATCGCATAGTTTTATTTCATCTGATCTAGTTGAAGGTTTGCACCTAAGTACTAGCCTAGTGAGGATCCCGTCTGTGTTTCAAATCCAATTGGGGGTTCTACCCGCCTGTCTGTGGTCTGAGTGGATTTGAAAATTTCTGTCTTGAGTATAGAATTCTCGTGGGATGTTTATATTCTCGGTTTCGGGGGATATGGGTTGGCTTTGGGCATGGAATGGTTGTCCTATTTTGGAGCCATTCTGGGTTTTTGTATATAGGGTTGTGAGGCTCATGACTCGCCTCAGCCGTACCCTTAGAAATTTCTAGCAACCCTAGGGGTCCCGTCATGTTATGTTATCTTGAATCCCTCAACTCGTCTATCGATAGTTTGCAATCTGGGAGGGTGGTCCGAGAATATCCTGATATCTTGGGATAGATTTCCGTATTATCTGGTTGGTAATACCAAGCCAACTTCGTGGCCGGCCAGGCACATGATCTCACGAGATGAGAGTTAAGGAAGCAAGTCAAGGAGTTGCTTGAGAAGAACTTCCGGAGACGAAGCATTTTCGAGTAGGGTGCTCCAGTAGTATTCGTTACTGATGTGGACGGTTTGCTTCGCTTGTGTGTTGATCTTCGTGAGAAGAATAGATAACCGTTACCAAGGATCAATGATTTGTTCGATCAGCTAGTAGGAGCATCCGTTTTCTTTTGATCTAGCTACCGGATTCCATCAGCTTAGGATGGCTGAGGATGGAATTGATGAGACTGCGTTTGGGACTCTAGATGGATTTTAGAATAGCCAGTCATGCTATTTGGTTTGACTAATGCACCCGCATAATACGTGATTTTGATGGGTAGGGTGTTTAGGGAGTCCTTGAACAAGTTTGTCATGGTCGTCGTAGACGATATTTTGATCTCCTCAAAAGAACGGGGAAGAACATGCTATACATCTCAAGGAGGAGATGGATACGCTTAGAGCCACCAGTGGAAGGTCAAGTTCTCCAAATGTCACTTTGGAGGAAAGAAATTGGATTTCTTGGGCACATAGTTCCTAAGAAGGCTTAGCGGGGGATCCCGTTAGAGTAATTGCGGGTTAAGACCGGAAAGCTCTGAGGAGGGCAATTGAAGTAAGAAGCTTCCTCCGTTTGGCTAGTTAGTTAGCATTCCCTGAGCTTAGACTTCCTCTTCAGGATCAAGAAGGGGGTTTCACGGAAAGAAAGACCTACAGTTAGTCAAGAACGTGGACCAGTTGATTCGAGACGAGATGTTAAGTCACTTCGCTAGATATATCATGGATGACAAAGGAATACTAAGGCGCGATGAGAGGGTATGTGTTCCTCGAGTAGGTTCGTGAAGATGCGCATCACTCGAGGAAGTGGCCGAGTTGGTTTCGGAATACATGTTGTGCCACCAGATTGAGGCCAAGTCATAGAGGCCCAGTGGGCCATTACCTCCATTAGAAGTTTCGCAAGGGAAGTGTGAAAACATCTCGATAGGTTATGTGGATAGACTACCTAGATCAAAGAAAGGGAATACGGGTATGAGGGTCATAATAGATAGACTCACGAAGAGTGCTCATTTCAGTCCGGTGAAGAGCAAGAGGACTGCATCATGGTCAGCAACGGTTTACCCTCAAGAAGTTGGCCAGTTTTGAAATAGCCTACGGAAAGCCATGGGTAGGCAACTGAATCTAGGTACGGCCTATAGGCGGATGGTTCATGTCGATTAAGCCTGAGTTTTAGGAAATCACGTTTATAAGGGCAATTGGCAACGTGGAGTGGTATTTTCAAGAAAAGTTCTGCTACATGGAATACCTTATGGTAAGAAGACGAGATCCAGGATTCACTGGTGAATTTTGGAGAGCTTGCACGAATCATGAGGTTATAATTATGTTTAAGCCAAGTATACAGAAAGAAGAATAAGTGGGAAAGAAAGACGAGAGGCAATAATGAAATGAGTTCCAACTCGAATTTGGGAAATAGGAGTTAGGAAGCCAAGGAATCGTGAAGTGGAAGATAGTCAAAGCACAGTGGAGTTAAGCTCAAGGAAACGTGGCTAAGAAGAGTGAAGACTAGATACGCGCATCATATCTCTTTTTAAGAGTGCATCCTTGATCCTAGTTTTCCTGTGGAACTTGCTTGCAAGTTATCTTTCGTATATATCCTCTCGGTCCCATTCTCGACCTTATTTCTGTTGTAAACTCCATAAGGGGGTTAAGACTCATCGGTTAGTACTATATGTCAAAGTTTGAATGGATTTCTTGTAATCCAAAAAGGAGTTTGTCTAGTTTATCTAGTTTATCATGTCTATCTCGTCATGAGAACCTTTGGTAGAAACCCTTTGGTTGAAACATGTGTTTGAAACATGTTATGCTTGATGGTTGCAAGTGGTTGCAAGTGTTTGCAAGTGGTTACTCGTGGATGCATTATACACATTAGGCACTAGATCGGCTCGCACACTCTTCATGTTGCATATGCATGAGTGTTTATGCTTATTCATGGTTGAAACTTGTTGTGCTACCACATGGATGTTGCATATGGATGAATGTTATGTGCACTCATATAGATACTATGAATTATGGTAGGAATTTGCATACATATGGATTCATTTCACTGACATACATATGCATTAAGGAGGTTTACTGTATCAGTAACCGCCTGATTTACATACATATGCATTAAGGAGGTTTACTGTATCAGTAACCGCCTGATTTTTGCATTAGGTAAGTACATATACACACACTTTTGCATATGTACATCCAGCATTTAGAATCTTGTAAGGACAATGATTGCTCGTGGATGATTCTTTGAGTAGATGGATGATTGGATGGTAGGATACGTTCCTCCTAACTTGAAGATTTCGGGGACGAAATCCTTTAAGGAGGGGAGAATGTAACAACCCGTATTTTCAATAACCTGTAATAATGAAAGTTGAGGCAGAATTAAATTATAAAATGTGAATCAAGGGAAACGGGCTATGCCATTGCGTTCGTCTCGGAAAAATACGCGAAATAGAGTCCGAGTTTTCGGAAATCTGAGTCCGTATGACCCAGTTAAGGCCCATTGAAGTCTTCAGAAAAATCCTAAGTAAAAACAGATTCAAATTTAAAGAATTGGGCCAGCTGGGCCAAGGCGGGAAAATTCCCGCCAGGGGCCCCATGTCGACAGGCCTGTCGACAGGGTCCCCAGGGAGTCGACTGCCCTGTCGACAGCCCTGTCGACAGGGGGTAGCCAGGCAGATTAGCCTGGCGCACCTCTTTGGTTTGGGCTTGGTTGTGTGGTCTGGTTCTAGAGAGTTCCTAAATCTGACGGGCCAAAATTCACCTAGGGTTAATCCTATGGTCTAAATCACTCTAATCTTCTATAAATAAGCCCCTAATCCTACCCTTAAACCCCATAAATCATTCTAGCAACAAAACTATGCCAAAATCTAAGCTCTCATGGCCTCCACCCTCTTCATACAAGTCCTAATCAAATCCCTAAGAGATTTCCATGCATACAAAGGTATTTAGGCTTGTATGATCCTCCTTAGCTTGCATTAAAGGCTTATTTTTCTATTGGCATCATAAAGGAGGAGTCTTGATCAAGTTTGCTTGCATTTGGGGGCTTTAATTAGTTGCATAAGGGGTTTCTTGCATTGGTTATACTCATTTGAGTCCGCATAAACATTGTAAGCCCTCTTACCCTCATTTAGAAACTATAAAGTTAATGTGTGATGAAAGTTGGGGTTTATGTATGTTTATTGAGTTGTGCATGTTATGCAAGGGTACTAAGCCATGATTTGCAAATCTATTAAGTTATGCATGTATACTAAGCCATGATTTGCAAGATTTATAAGTTATGCATGTTTATGCAAGTTTGTTAAGCCATGGTTTGTATGTTTATTAAGTTATGCATGTTTATGCAAGTTTGCTAAGCCATGATTTGTATGTTTTGACAAGTTGTGCATGTTTTGGCAAGTTATGCATGTTTATGCAAGTTTGTTAAGCCATGGTTTGTATGTTTATTAAGTTATGCATGTTGATGCAAGTTTGCTAAGCCATGATTTGTATGTTTATTGAGTTATGCATATTTATGCAAGTTTAAAATGACAAGTTGTGCATGTTTTGACAAGTTGTGCATGTTTTGACAAGTTGTGCATATTTATGCAAGTTTAAAATGACAAGTTGTGCATGTTTTGACAAGTTGTGCATGTTTTGACAAGTTGTGCATGTTTATGCAAGTTTAAAATGACAAGTTGTGCATGTTTTGACAAGTTGTGCATGTTTTGACAAGTTGTGCATGTTTATGCAAGTTTAAAATGACAAGTTGTGCATGTTTGACAAGTTATGCATGATTAAGGTAATATGCAAGTTCACTATGCTAAGTTATGCAAGTTTAACATGTTATGCATGTTTATGGTAATATGCAAGATCACTATGCTAAGTTATGCAAGTCTAACATGTTATGCATGATTGTTGTGCAAGTTTATCATGTATGTTGTGCCAAGTTCCCTCTTCCTATCCTTTATGCGTTACCACGAATATGTAAGCGATAGAATGACGTTGGGGGTTTTGGGGTAAACTTAAAATACATGAAAATATAAGATTGGGAATTTACCTATTAAGTTAGGTCTACCCCTTGGGAATTTACCTATTAAGTTAGGTCTACCCAAGTAATTGTTGACTTGTAATTATGTTTTGAAATAAAGTGGACATGACACTTAGAAAACATAAGTGTGGCCAACTCGAGGTTGGGTTGAGTTTGTAGCGTAATTCTACCCGGAACCGACCGGCTTAACTAGTGGCTACAAACAATAGGACCCAATGTGAGAAGTTGGTCATGGGGTGCCAAGACCCGAGGTTAGACCAAGTTGTGGTGTAAAGCTACCCGGACCCGCCCGGCCTAACTAGTAACCACAACAAGGTCTAATGTGAGAGGTTAAGGTGCATTAAATTAATTAATGCCTCATGATTAGGGTTAAGTCAGGGTCCACTGATACTTAACCAATTTGGGAGTTCAAGGGATTAGAATGTGGTTAAGTTGTGAACCGTTAGCTACACTTAACTAGTTTAATCCATTTGGGAGTTCAAGGGATTAGAATGGGGTTAAGCCACACTTAACCAGTTTAATCCAGGATTAGTGAAGGGTTAAATCACACTTAACCCTCTTAGGAAACCCTAGCGGCGGGTCTGTTCCGGCAGTAATCCCAGTTTGGTATCATCACAACCCTAGAAACTAGGCTAGGGCGGGGCACGATTACTGGACGGATGTAAACGACCAAAGGGCGATGGCCGAGTGGTACAGCGGTGCGGGTCCGGCGGGCTACGGACGTGCACGTAGTCCGATGTTGGACAAACTCGAGGCACGGGTACCAGTAGGTTAGGGCTGTGCATTATTGCTTAAGTGTCCGGGGTCGACAACCGAGGGCTTGATACACCCAAAGGTGGGCCCAGCACAGACTACCTACATCCATAAGTGGGCCATATGGACACCAACACTTGACGTGTTAGGTTTATAAGGAGCCGATCGACTAGACCGTGGGCTGGACCTTATATTAAGGTCACTTCATGTTATTGGGCCAAAGTTTGGGCTAAGGGGTCAATACCTGTTATGTTGGTTTGCTAGTACACCGTGGTGCAAAACTTAACCTTGTGGTATGCGATGACACCTCTATCTATCTTGTAGTTAACTTACCATGCCAGTATATTGTTATCTATGATCATCTCAGTTTTCATCATGATGTTAACTTTATTAGTTTATAGACTGATCGTAGCAGGGCTTACTCAGTCTTTTTGACTGACCCGTTTTGTTTCGCCTCTTTTCTTCCGTTTCCCCCCCCCCCAGGTTCTCAGGGAGGGAATACAGGAGCCTAGCTTGGAGCTTAGCTGCTTTCTTGGATAGCTCATGTATGCTTTGGACTTGGGCTTGCTATGGTTTCTTCCACTTTGGGGATAGCTACTTTTATGTTTTCCTTTTTCAGTTTCAGATGATGTTACTTCATGTACTAGACTTGTTTATTTGGGAAAATTGACATGTTGATGTACCAGACTTGTTTTTGAAATAGTTTAAAAATCTTCCGCTGTTTTATTTACTTTGTTTATTTACATATATATATGTCATGTCCTGTCTTGCTATATCATCATGCATGTTTACCAATAATGCCCCTCCAAAGCTAGTGCATTCCTTTGCGAGTGACCCTGGCGGAGGTGGGGTGTTACATGGTATGTAGATAAAATTGATTTAATTAGTGATGTAATGATGGAATTGGGGTACCTTTGCCTTCTTGCTTCGGTTGTAGGTAGAATTCGAAGCAAGAAATTCTTTTTTAAACCATAAATTCCATCTCCTTTGCTTCGGTTGTCAGTAACAACCGAAGCAAAAAAAAAACGTTGTTGCTTCAGCTGGATAACAAAAGCAATTGTTTTTGATCTATTGCGTCTTCTGCATTTCCTTCGGTTGTTGAACTGAAGCAACAGGGGGTAAACAACTGAAGCAATTGACCTGTTTTGTAGTAGTGATAATAGAAATAGAATAGATATGCTTGATTTGTATGAAAAATTTACAATAATTGGGAAATTGTAGATAACCGCTTTGAGACAAAAGGTTAAGTTCAACATGTGGTAGAAGCCTACACAAAACCAATCGGAAAATCCAACATCCACAAGTGGTCAACTTAATGCGAGGGGTCTGATGGCTAAATATATATAAAAATATATGTATACAACAGACAATAAGTAAATAAATTTAATATGCTTGTTGTGGTTAAAAACAAAGATTTCAGTAGTTATGAATATCATGTGAAACTGAAAGTAAATGTATAACTCAAAAAATGAGAAAGAAAAGGATGTAGTGGACTGGGTTAGTTGGATTCTGAGGAAAAGTGATATATTTCCCTAAGTAACCTGTTTCTTAGAACGTAGTTGCAAGAGAGCCACAGTGAAGAATAAAATAAACAACTTGGAACTATAGATCTAGATAGGCATATATTATAAAAATAAATCACTCTATCTTTCTGTAAATCAAACTATGCATGAAATGTTTTCTTTAAAGAAGCAAGGAACATGCTGATAGTGAATAAAGAAAGAAATATTACAATAGTATAAGAATTGGAATGAACGGGGAATAATAATAACCTATTATGATTAAGTATGAATAAAAGTATGGAAGATAATAGGTTGGATTGTCCTAGGGACAAGTGAAATTATAACATAGGTTATAATAAATGGAATTTTTTTTATTAATAAACCTTAGTTAAGAGAACTAAGTAAATAACAACAAGAGGTTGTATTAAACTTGTAACAACCCAAATTTCGACAGACCAATTTTTTTTCAAAATTCTATTCTATTGAAACTCGTGTTGGTTGCTCTGGTATCCTACAGAAAAGGCAGATATATAAAATATATTAGAGCTTAGAAAACATCTCAGAACGGAATGGATAAAATATAATATAATCAATATATAGCCTTGCCCAAATTATAATAATGCTTAACCAGTATCCAAAGCTATCATATCTCTACCACAAGTCAAACCTGCGAGTATGTGATGAGGAAGGGGTCAGAACACAGGTTTTGGTGACTGGATTTAAACTACACATTTGGAATAACCCTACATATACCCTTTAATTACATTTTCTTATTTATTAGGTTACTTTGGTTAACAACACTCAAGGCTAACACACACGTCGTACCCATTTATTCCCCAGTGGATTAACTTAATACAGTATACATATAGCTACCCTAATATTAAGGTACACTCCACGGTACCCCACTCGCACGGTCTCCGTCGTAACGTCACAGAAATGTATGCAGTCCCTCATCTTACGCCGGAGTGACATACAGATCTCTACATAACAACGCTACGTTCGCATAGAACCACTATTGCCATGCTACGTAAGCATACAGACTGCCACCTTTAATCGAATCAGATCACAGAGTAATGCTTTAGAGTCTACGATACACCACCCCGAGCAAACATGCATGTATCTAGACTGTCCCACGTACGTATCGTCAATGGCACTCGATGCCTTTACCGCACATATCCTCTATTGTGCACCGAGTCCCATGGCAGAGCCATACAAGAAACACATAACTCGGTCGGGAGATTTTTAGATGTATGTTTACACAGATGCTAAGGTCTGCATTTTTAGTGGCTATGGTCTCACCTGACTCCTCCCTCAACAAATGAAAGACGAACAAGATTGAGAACTAATGATCTGGCCCAAGAGCAAAAAACAAAAAATCCTAATTGGCCTATCCCTCACCCATAGCCTTGATAGCAAAAGGCCTTTGGTCTGTTGGTTTGGCTCTCCGCCTTTACGCATCACGCTGATTGTCAATGGTAGGTAACCGAAGACTCTGCTATCTAATGGTTAGACCTATCAGCACAAAAGAGTGGTCGTAACCTAGCCAAAAAAGTCAGACAATGGGATCGTCGAATCACCTATGCCACCCTACACTGTTCTGATTGCCCACTATCGTGGCAATCAAGGTATACTCACTGGGTAGAAATGTGCAGACTTAACCTCTAGGAGCACAGTAGAATGTTGTCATAGCAAGAGGATTGCTAGGAGTACCATCCACGTCCCAAGAAGCCGTGTGCTTCCCCTTCCAGTCCTTTGAAGCCAGCAAAATATCAGCATAATGGTCTGAATAATCAGTTGGACGTGCACTCCCCTCGTGCCTCATGACACCACGATGATCTAGCCCGTTAGATTATTCATCCTCAAACGCACGGACTGGTCCAAGCACCTCATTTTAATGTGTTATTAGACCTTATGTCTAAACACTCAATTATGCGTTTTCTCTACCTCATTAGGTTTCCAATTAACTTGGTTATCTCAAATCATATTAACTTCTTATCCTGGTTACCAAGTTCTTTCCGATCCCCTTATATCTCTAAGGAATGGACCCCTCTTGCTTATTAATTTCAGTCATATAACTTAACCCATTTAAGTTTATTAATAAGCCCATAACATGTTATTCTCTAGATTATAATCCAAGGTCTGTAATCTACAATCTCTTTATATTAATCATTGTCTAATTTCATAGTTACAATAACATGTTCTACTTAATATGTAATTAAGAATATATCAATTCACATGTTTTCTGTTTAACATGTCACTTATTATTTATGATTAATTATAACTTATTTCATAAGTTTGCCTCCACTACAAGAAAACACTGATTTTACAGCGGAAAAATCCGTCGCTAAACCCTCGCTAAAGGCCTATTAGCGACGGATTTCCTGTAGAATACGGCTGTCGCTAAAAAAACACGTCGGTATTTTAGGCACAATTTTGCGACGAAAATTAACGTCGATTTTCCGTCACTTCACCATCATTTTTTTGATAAATTATCATTTCATTTTAAAATATTTCACCGACGTTTTACCGACGGATATATATAACATAATAAAATTAGTAAATATTTTTCGGTCACTAAATGCACGGTATTTAGCGAGGGATTACCGACGGAAATATATAGTAAGCTGTAAAGACACGGATTCCGCCCAGACCTAATCGATCGCTAAATTGACCAAGACCATCCGAATCCCGCATACGCTAACTCTAGGCATAAAACATAATAGAACAAATAACAGAATATTTTTATAAACATCATAATAATGCAACATCAGAGTATAGAATATCAGAGTACATCGAATATAATAATACAATAGTGGAAGAAAATTTACATTAAATGTAATACAATGCAGCTGAACCAATAAACTAACACAACGGAAGACTATCATGCTCTGGACACAACTTTAAGCTTCAATCCAGAATCCTTCTCAATAAATAAATATCTGCAAAACAAGCCACTCGACTGCCCGTGTGGAAAATAAGGGCACACGAGTTTGCCAGTGAAACAAACTATGAGTCAGTCATGGGACTGGTATGAGAAATCTTACTTAACTTATCAAATAATAAGGCTAATCACAGGACCACGCCGCTAACACGGAACGAGTTTACTACATAGGATTGCCAGTGCATGAAATAAAGTAAATCATTAAACAACGCAATGCTTTTTAGAAAAATGAAACCATTATAAGTCTCAAGTCCCATCACATAATGCAACGCAAACCGGAGGATAGAGTTTTACCTTATAATGGCCAAAATATGCTTGATACATAGATATCATTTGATATTATTATTAGTGTCCATATGTTTCAAAAACAATTTCAATCATAATGTATCAATTATAGACAGCATAGCTACCATATACTATGTTGCCATACTAGTTATACAATCAAAACCGTATAGTGCCGCATTGGAAGTTGGATTTCCGTCATGAACTAAAGCAAGGGATCGTCCTTACTGAATTCGAGACACTCTAACACGTGTCTCAAGCTCAGAGCTCGAGTGAGCCTTGGATCTTCAGGACTGGTCCACAAATACTTAAGTGGATTGGTAATGCCTGAGCAATACGTTTCTCTGCCCTATGGGGCGTAAATAAAGAGCCATTAGGGACTCAAATCCGAGGCGCCTCATTCCATCATCCACATAAGTAACAACGTCTAGGCTCCATACCATGACACCACTCCTAGCTTGAAAGAAACGTATGTCCTCCCTGCAGTTCTCTCCCGTTTCTGGTTCATACCCGGGTGTGAGGCTCACGAAGTAATGCTTCACACAAAGCTATGCTAATTAAAGCTGTGCTTTGATCATCAACCATAAGACTCTTCTTTTCAACAAAAAACCTTGATCATTTGCATCTTGGCATGCCACATTGACAATTCACGCCATGCAACTGATGACTATCAATATATAACCTCTGAGCTCGTACATCTCAGAGAAGGGTGTGAAGCAAGAGAATAAATTCTCTGCCACTAAACAAATATATATTAAATAGAAATCAATTAATATAGAATAAAATCCAATGTAAGACATACATCCATTTACAAGTCCGTTGTGGGTCTGAACGAAACTGGAGGCACCTTATTCCTCGTTCCATATGTCCAATACAGGAGAGAGGTCCTCGCATATTCGTCGATCTCCAAGTACGTCTGGACGATCACCACTTATTACCTTGTCTTGGGATGCCTCCCAATCAAAACATCAGTAATCATCCAAACGATGTGAAGACCTCTGGTCTTCAACCACCATCTTCATCTTCGACTTTTAATCGTCGTAGTAATTATTTAAATTGGCTTAAACCCAGTCTTTCTGAATAACTCTCGTATTTTATAATTAATAATTAAGTGCTATAGGAATTCATCAAATGCCTCATTCCAATTCAGAATCTTCTTTTAATAAAATATTCATATTATTAGGGAAAGGTTCCCATTAATTTTATCAAAGATAAATTCTTTTAAACTTCCTTTGGATATGATTTCAAAAGATTCGATTTTATGAATTCGATAAATTTAATTATCTCTTTCTCATTTTAATCTAATTAAAGATTCATTAAAACTCTAGTTTAGTTTTAATCTCAAAAATCATTATTTAATAATTATTCAAATTTAAGAAATTAATCTTACCTTCAACTAGGTTAAAGAACAAATGTTATTTAAAAACATTGTTCACAATAGACCTAAAATCATCTTCCATTATATATGGAATTTTCATAGAAATCAGATCAATATATAATCGATATAAGTTTCCGTATCTGACTAATAATATAAATAGAATAACGGCAAAGCCTTTTAAATTCCATATATAGTAACGACCTTCCTTTACAAAAGCTCATCTCGATTATTACCAAATCGAATTCCATTCAATTCCAATTTAATATATTAAATTGGAAAACTTTATTTTGGAAAATTTTCATTAAATTTAAATAAAATGATTTATAAATTTCAAATCATATCTTCACTATTAATCGGGTTAAAAAACGAATGTCGTTAAAAACACAGTTCACAATAAACCCAATTCACATTTCTTTTTATTCCAATTACTAAATATAATTGGAAACTCTAATAATCTAAATTAAAAGATTTATTCTTTTCTCGACTCGGTTTAAGAACAGTGTTTTTGAAGACATCATTCACGACAAACCCAAAAATCCGATTTATTTTATTTAATTCCAATTAAATATTAATAAATTGGAAAACTTCATTAAATCTTAATTTAAAGATTTATTCTACTTAATAACTAGTTCATTTCGATAAAAATATTTTTTTATCTTTTCAAATATGGAATTTTTCATCCAAAATCATTATGATTTAACATAATTTATTAATATTTTTAATAATTTTGTCAAGGCTCATACAGTCGGTTTACAATTACGGCCACCGAACTGCATTCATAACGACCTTTTCTGAAATTGATTTGGACATAATTCCAAATCCAACCGTTAGATTTCAAAACTCTTATATTCATTGAAATTCTCTTTTCGATACGAACCCAACGGTTCCGGTTTTAGGAGAATCCAATATAGTCTGATCTCCCGTTACATCAATTTGAAGTTAATGGTCGAAATTCGCGAACAGTCGCTGCGCGGCGCGTTCTACTCAGGCCATTAAATAAATATACATATATATATATATATAAATAATATATTTTGTCGATTTCCATTTTAAAACGTATTTATAAGATATTTATAAATTCATTTTAAATCGATCTCAACTCCATTTTCAATTTTAAATCAAAATTGAATATTCTATATCTTTATCATATTAAAATGATAATATTTCCAAAATATTAAACTTTGAAATCACTTCTTTTCGATATTCAATATAAAGTGAATAAAATCGATCGACAAACTCATTCAGGTTAAAAATGGCGTTTCAATACTTAACCCAGCTTCGTATTTTTATATTCTTGTGTCCATCCAAAAATGGACATAAAAATCATAATTTTATTTTTCATTGAATATTATTTTTAATATACTCTTGATTTTAAAATATTCTTTATTTTAAAAGATTCTTTATTTTTGAATATTCTTTATTTAAAATATTCTGAATCGGAATGCGACTCAATCAGTTATCATATAATTTCAGTTATATGGATTTTCATACATCGCATGTATTTAACAATAATGATAAATAATCATTCAACAGTCCATTTATCTCCAGAGTGAAGTTTTACAACTGTGTGAGCATTAAAATAAATAAATAACGCTCATCATAGACTTTCAATCCATCGATTGACATATAACTAAATATTGGGACTAGTGTATGTCAAATATCATCCCAATACCCGTGTGGGGTTTCCAGACAACAATAGTTTATTTAAATACATCATTGGTTAATAAATTTAACCAATTATAATTCGGTCTGAATTATTTTCTGTTTAACAAATTTTCACTTTTTAAATTATAAATAAATATTTATAAGTTAATTTCAACAAAACATATATTTTAACAAGTAATTATTTTTACTCTTGTCTAACATGATAAAGATGACATTTTGTTTAACGAAACATATATTATAACATGTAATCCTTTTATTTAACAAAACGTATTCTAACAAGATGACATTTTATTTCACAAAACATTATTCTAAATAAATGACATTTTATTTCACAAAACATGTTTTCAACATATGATTATTGTTCCGACTTCGCTAACATAATAATGATAATGCTTTAATCTAACCAAAAACATATTTTTAACATATGATCAATTTTTTAATATCGCTAACATAATAATGACAATGTTTTAATCTAGCAAAAATCATATTTTTAACATATGATCAATTTTCTAATATCGCTAACATAACAATGTTAATGTTTTTCAGTAGAGAAAACATATAATGACAAATGATTCTTTTTCTACTACATGTAAATAATAATGTTTTGAATAAAAAAAACATAAAATGACAAATGATTATTTTCTACTACACGTAAATAATAATGTTTTGAATAAACAAAACATAAAATGATAAATGATTATTTCCTAATACACGTAAATAATAATGTTTTGAATAAACAAAACATAAAATGACAAATGATCATTTTTCTCTAATTTAACATGATAAAGTTGACATTTTTATCCTACATAACAATTTTAATGTTCTACATCTCTGACGACAAACAAAAAGAAGTATTTATTTTGTATAACATGTTCTACATTTCCAATGTCAATTAAAAAGAGGTATTTATTTTGCATAACATGTTTCTATACTCACATATGACAAATAAAAAGATGATTTTTACTTTCATAACATTTCTATGTCGCTAATGACAAATAAAAAAGATTATTTTATTTGCATAACCAATTCTATGTTGCTAATGACAACTAAAAAGATTAATTTATTTGCATAACATTTTTTCTATACTTCTAGGGCCAAATAAAAAGAATATTTTATTTGCGTACAAATTTCCTATTTTTGACATAACAAATAAAAATGAATATTTATTTGTACACAAATTTCTATCTTTAATATGACAAATAAAAATGAATATATTTATTTGTACACAAATTTCTATCTTTAATATGACAAATAAAAACGAACATTTATTTGTATACAATTTCAATATTTAACATGTCAAATAAAAATGAATATTTTTATTTGTATACAATTTCCATATTTAACAATGACAAAATGAATATTTTTATTTGACAACAATTTCAATATTTAACAATGACAAATAAAATTGACCATTTTTATTTGTGTACAAATCTGTTTTTAATATAACAAATAAAAATGATATTTTTATTTGTATACAAATATGTTTTAACATAACAAATAAAAATGATATTTCTATTTATATGCAAATCTATTTCAACAAAACAAATTAAAATTATACTTTTATTTTGTTGACAATTCTATTTCAACAAAACCAATAAAAATGATAATTTTATTTTGTTGACAATTGTATTTCAACAAAAATGATATTTTTGTTTTGACAATTCTAATTCAACAAAAATGATATTTTTGTTTTGACAATTCTATTTCAAAAAAAATATTCCTTTAAATCAACAGATAACCACAACAACATCAATCAATCCCAATCAAATCGTGTATAACAACAAACTGAATTTAACAGCGTATTTGTAGAAATTTCTAAACACGATAATAATTAATTAATTTTAATTATTTAAAAAGAAATCTCACCTTGATCGGTTTCAGAATTCGATAAAATGATTATTTTCAATAAAATTAAACATATGTTTAATTTTATCAAAAATCTGTATGGTCTCTGTTTCAGTTCTAAGCTGCTCCATGATATAGTGCTCGTCAAGAGGTTTCCAACGCACTTCGTTTTTCTGAATTTCGATTTAGTATGAAAAAGTTATGAAGATTTATACTTTTGTTACATTAATAAAATTAATAACAAAATTAATTAAATAATTATCCACCTAATCATGGGTTTAGCCATTAATGATCTTCCTCTTTCGTTTGTTACCCAGTCGTTCAAACCCATTTGTCCAAAACAGAAATCGCCTGCGACCATCGCTGGAGGGGGTTTGACCTCGATCGTCGCCTACCAATCGGAAGCCCCCACCACCACCACCATCCTTCGCCAGCGTTGCCACCAAACTCGGCGGGGACCCACCTCAAAATCAACGCCTAAAGTCAGCTAGTTTGGACGACAAATTCGTGAAATCCAGGACGCTAAAATCCATTATGACCGTTGAACATCGAGAGCTCGTCGAGCTGAAGAGAGCTGACTTTGGAATATCGCGTGGATGAGGAGATCGGACAAAAATAATTTCAGTGCGTTTCAGCCATTAAAGATGAAGGGTGGCGGCTGTATAGAGAAGGACTAGGGTTTCAAATTATATATATATATAATTACTATTTTAATTCACAAATTACTCGTTTATCAGTCCGGACTCCAAACGAGGCCCAACGACGGTCGCCCCAAGCTAATTACCACTATTCCGAACACAATAGACTATGTCATGTCTTCCCGTTTGATCGTCTCAGCCCATTTTTCTTTAATTTAAAATATAAAATATTTAATTATTTAATTTGATCGTACATTTTAATTTACCAGGGCCACATACTGACCCCAAAAATTCCCGAAAAATAAATCTAGCTATTTTTTGATGATACGGTCCTAACAAAATTAATTTAGTCGAATTTGGAGACCGTTTGAAAAATGGCTATTTTCTGGTCGATCCAATTTGATTGAAATTGAAAAAACATATTTTCTTTTGCCACGCTCACATATTAATTCCAAAAATTATGAAAATTGGAATCTAGCAAAAATTTGACATTCTGGATCCAACAAAAGTGGTTTCGTCGAAAACGAGGTCGTTTCAAAAATGGATATTTATAAGGGCTATATATTATTTAAAATTCCATAGCGACTATTCTAAATATTTAATTAGCCATAACTTTTTATTCCCGCTATGAAATTTCAATTTTTCAGATCCATTAGAAAGATATTTTTAAACAGATTTAAATATTTTTAGTTTTACCAAAATCCGATTTATTTTGAACCACGTACATTCAGTTGAAATTTGAAATCGAATTTTCAAACTGCCGCGCCATTTTAAACTCCTTTTATAATTAAATTAAAAATTTCGTTCTAACTTTGATTTAAATAAATTTTTAATTGTTATTATTTAAATTAAATTATTTTAAATATTCAAAATCCATTTAAATTGCTAAAATAAATTTTTTTAATTGGTTCATAATTTCCGGGCTGTTACAATCTCCCACACTTAAAATCTTCTCGTCTCAAAAAGGAATGGAGCTGAAAGTGGTTAAACTAACCAACTCAACTTTCATTCTATTATTGGTTTCAATAATTTTATTAGTTGAATTAATAATCACACAGCACAATCGTCAATCAATTAGTTGATTAGCTTTTCAAATATATATAACTTTTATATATTCGAAAATCATATTTTCTAAAATCGGATTATATATATAATCAGAAATACGTTAATTATAAACTTGTCACTCTCAACTCATTTTAGGGCATTACTAACCCCATCTCTAACGAGTTTTCTCATTCTAGGATACTACTGATCCTATCTCTAATGAGTATTCTTTTATAGGATATTTCTAATCCTACATCTGATGAGTCTTTGTTCAGTTCTAACGAGTTGTAAGCCAAAGATTTGAGTTAATCCAAAGCTCTGATACCAGCTGTAACGACACGGATTTCGCCCGGACCTAATCGATCGCTAAATCAACCAAGACCATTCGAATCCCGCATACACTAACTCTGGGCATACAACACATTAGAACAAATAACAAAAGACTTTTATAAACATCATAATAATGCAACATCAAAGTACAGAATATTGGAGTACATCGAATATGATAATACAACAACAGAAGAAAATTTACAATAAATGTAATACAATGCAGCTGACCCAATAAACTAACACAACGGAATACTATCATGCTCTGGACACAACTTTAAGCTCTAATCCAGAATCCTATTCAATAAATAAATATCTGCAAAACAAGCCACTCGACTGCCCGTATGGAAAATAAGGGCACCCGAGTTTGCGAGTGAAACAAACTACGAGTCAGTCATGGGATTGGTATGAGAAATCTTACTTAACTTATCTAATAATAATAAGGCTAATCACAGGACCACGCCGCTAACGCGGAACGGGTTTACTTCATTGGATTGCCAGTGCATGAAATAAAGTAAATCATTAACAACACAATGCTTTTTAGAAAAATGAAACCATTATAAGACTCAAGCCCCATCATACAATGCAATGCAAACCGAAGATAGAGTTTTACCTTATAATGGCCAAAATATGCTTGATATGTAGAAATCATTTGATATTATTATTAGTGTCCATATGTTTAAAAAACAATTTCAATCATAATGTATCAATCATAGATGGCATAGCTACCACATACTATGTCGCCATACTAGTTATACAATCAAAACCGTATGGTGTCGTATTGTAATTTGGATTTCCATCATGAACCAAGGTAAGGGATTGTCCTTACCAAATTCGAGACACTCTAGCCCGTGTCTCAGGCTCAGAGCTCGAGTGAGCCTTGGATCTTCAGGGTCAGTCCACAAATACTTTAGTGGATTGGTAATGCCTAAACAATACGTTTCTCCGCCCTATGGGGCGTAAATAAAGAGCCACTAGGGAATCAAATCTGAGGCACCTCATTCCATCATCTACATAAGTAAAAATGTCTGGGCTCCATACCATGACACCACTCCTAGCTAGAAAGAATCGTATGTCCTCCCTGCAGCCCTCTCCCGTTTCTGGTTCATACCGGGGTGTGAGGCTCGCGAAGTAACGCTATACACAAAGCTATGCTAATTAAAGCCGTGCTTTGATCATCAACCACAAGACTCTGCTTTTCAACAAAAAGCCTTGATCATTTGCATCTTGGCTTGCCACACTAACAATTCATGCCCATGCGACTGATGACTATCAATATATAACCTCTGAGCTCCTACATCTCAGAGAAGGGTGTTAAGCAAGAGAATAAATTCTCAGCCACCAAACAGAAATATATTAAATAGAAATCAATCAACACAAAATAAAATCCAATGTTAGACATACATCCATTTACAAGTCCGTTCTAGGTCTGAGCGAAACCAGAGGCACCTTATTCCTCGTCCCATACGTCCAATATAGGAGAGAGGTCCTCACATATCCGTCAATCTCCAAATACGTCTGGATGATCACCACCTATTACCTTGTCTTGAGATGCCTTCAAATCAAGACATCAGTAATCATCCAAACGATGTGAAGACCTCCGGTCTTCAACCACATCTTCATCTTCGAATTTTAATCGTCGTAGTAATTATTCAGAATGGGTTAAACCCAGTCTTTACGAATAACTCGCGTATTTTATAATCAATAATTAAGTGCTATAGAAACACATCATACGCCTCATTCCACTTCAGATTATTCTTTTAATAAAATATTCACATTATTAGGGAAAGGTTCCCATTAATTTTATCAAAGATAAATTCTTTTAAATTTATTCTTCAAAACTTCCTTTGGATATCATTTCAAAAGATTCGATTTTATGAATTCGATAAATTTAATTATATCTTTCTCATTTTAATCTAAATAAAGATTCATTAAAACTCTAGTTTAGTTTTAATCTCAAAAATCATTATTTAGTGATTATTCAAATTTAAGAAATTAATCTTACCTTCAACAGGGTTAAAGAACAAATGTTATTTAAAAACATTGTTCACGATAAACCCAAAATCATCTTCCATTAATTATGGAATCTTCATAGAAATCAGATCAATATATAATCGATATAAGTTTCCGTATCCGACTAATAATATAAATGGAATAACAACAAAGCCTTTTAAATTCCATATATAGCAACGACCTTCCTTTACAGAAGCTCATCTCGATTATTACCAAATCGAATTCCATTCAATTCCAATTTAATATATTAAATTGGAAAACTTTATTTTGGAAAATTTTCATTAAATCTAAATAAAAAGATTTATAAATTTCAAATCATATCTTCACTGTTAATTGGGTTAAAGAATGAATGTCGTTAAAAACACAATTTACAATAAACCCAATTCACATTTCATTTTATTCCAATTACTAAATATAATTGGAAACTCTAATAATCTTAATTAAAAGATTTATTCTTTTCTCGACTAGGTTTAAGAATAGTGTTACTGAAGACACCATTCATGACAAACCCAAAAATCCGATTTATTTTATTTAATTCCAATTAAATATTAATAAATTGGAAAACTTCATTAAATCTTAATTTAAAATTTTATTCTAGTTAATAACTAGTTCATTTCGATAAAAATATACTTTTATCTTTTCAAATATGGAATTTTTCATCCAAAATCATTCCAAACCATTTATTATTATTTTACATAATTTATTAATATTTTTAATAATTTTGTCAAGGCCCGTACAGTCAGTTTCCAATAACGGCCACCGAACTACATCCATAGCGACCTTTTCTGAAATTGATTTGGACATAATTTCAAATCCAACCGTTAGATTTCAAAACTCTTATGTTCATTGAAAAGCTCTTTTCGATATGAATCCAACGGTTCCAGTTTTAGGAGAATCCGATGGTTGGATCTCCCGTTACATCAATTTGAAGATAATGGTCGAAATTCGCGAATGGTCGCTCCGTGGCGCGTTCTATTCAGGCCATTATATATATATATATATATATATGACATATTTCGTCGATTACCATTTTAAAACGTATTTATAAGATATTTATAAATTCATTTTAAATCGATTGCAACTCCATTTTCAATTTTAAATCAAAATTGAATATTCTATATTTTTATCATATTAAAATGATAGTATTTCCAAAATATTAAACTTTGAAATCACTTCTTTTCGATATTCATTATAAAGTGAATAAAATCGATCGACAAACTCGTTCATGTTAAAAATGGCGTTTCTATACTTAACCCGGCTTCGTATTTTTATATTCTTGTGTCCATCCAAAAATGGACATAAAAATCATAATTTTATTCTTCATTGAATATTATTTTTAAAATACTCTTGATTTTAAAATATTCTTTATTTTAAAAGATTCTTTATTTTTGAATATTCTTTATTTGAAATATTCTGAATCGGAATGCGACTCAATCAATTACCATATAATTTCAGTTATATGGATTTTCATACATCGCATATGTTTAACAATAATGATAAATAATCATTCAACAGTCCATTTACATCCAGAGTGAAATTTTACAACTGTATGAGCATTAAAATAAATAAATAACGCTCATCACAGACTGTCAATCAATCGATTGACAAATAACTAAATATTGGGACTAGTGTATGTCAAATATCGTCCCAATACCCGTGTGGGGTTTCCAGATAACAATAGTTTATTTAAATACATCATTGGTTAATAAATTTAACCAATTATAATTTGGTTTGAATTATTTTCTATTTAACGAATTTTCACTGTTTAAATTATAAATAAATATTTATAATTTAATTTCAACAAAACATATATTTTAACAAGTAATTATTTTTACTTTTGTCTAACATGATAAAGGTGACATTTTGTCTAACGAAACATATATTCTAACATGTAATCCTTTTATTTAACAAAACGTATTCTAACAAGATGACATTTTATTTCACAAAACATTATTATAAATAAATTACATTTTTATTTCACAAAATATGTTTTCAACATATGATTATTGTTCTAACTTCGCCAACATAATAATGATAATGTTTTAATCTAACCAAAATCATATTTTTAACATATGATCAATTTTCTAATATCGCTAACATAATAATGATAATGTTTTAATCTAGCAAAAATCAGATTTTTAACATATGATCAATTTTCTAATATTGCTAACATAATAATGATAATGTTTTTCAGTAGACAAAGCATATAATGACAAATGATTCGTTTTCGACTACATGTAACTAATAATGTTTCGAATAAACAAAACATAAAATGACAAGTGATTATTTTCTACTATACGTAAATAATAATGTATCAAAACATAAAATGATAAATGATTATTTTCTACTATACGTAGATAATAATGTTTTGAATAAACAAAACATAAAATGACAAATGATCCTTTCTCTCTAATTTAACATGATAAAGTTGACATTTTTATCTTACATAACAATTTTAATGTTCTACATTTCTAATGACAAACAAAAAGAAGTATTTATTTTGTATAACATGTTCTACATTTCTAATGTCAAATAAAAAGAGGTATTTATTTTGCATAACATGTTTATATACTCACATATGACAAATAAAAAGATGATTTTTATTTTCATAACATTTCTATGTCGCTAATGACAAATAAAAAAGATTATTTTATTTGCATAACCAATTTTATGTTGCTAATGACAACTAAAAAGATTAATTTATTTGCATAACATTTTCTATACTTCTAGGGTCAAATAAAAAGAATATTTTATTTGTGTACAAATTTCCTATATTTAACATAACAAATAAAAATGAATATTTATTTATACACAAATTTCTACCTTTAATATGACAAATAAAAATGAATATTTTTATTTGTACACAAATTTCTATCTTTTATATGACAAATAAAAGTGAATATTTATTTGTACACAATTTCAATATTTAACATGTCAAATAAAAATGAATATTTTTATTTGTATATAATTTCCATATTTAACAATGACAAAATGAATATTTTTATTCGACAACAATTTCAATATTTAAGATTGACAAATTAAATTGACTATTTTTATTTGTGTACAAGTCTATTTTTAATATAACAAGTAAAAATGATATTTTTATTTGTGTATAAATCTATTTTAACATAACAAATAAAAATGATATTTCTATTTGTATGCAAATCTATTTCAACAAAACAAATTAAAACGATACTTTTAGTTTGTTGACAATTCTATTTCAACAAAACCAATAAAAATGATAATTTTATTTTGTTCACAATTCCGTTTCAACAAAAATGATATTTTTATTTTGATAATTCTAATTCAACAAAAATGATATTTTTGTTTTGACAATTCTATTTCAACAAAAATATTCCATTAAATTAACAGATAACCACAACAACATCAATCAATCCCAATCAAATCGCGTATAACAACAAATTGAATTTAACAGCATATTTGTAGAAATTTCTAAACACGATAATAATGAATTAATTTTAATTATTTAAAAAGAAATGTCACCTTGATCAGTTTCAGAATTCGATAAAATGATTATTTTTAATAAAATTAAACATATGTTTAATTTTATCAAAAATCCATACGGCCTCTGTTTCTGTTCTGATCTGCTCCATGATATAGTGCTCGTCAAAAGGTTTCCAACGCACTTCGTTTTTCTGAATTTCGATTTCGTATGCAAAAGTTATGAAGATTTAAACTTTTGTTGCATTAATAAAACTAATAACATAATTAATTAAATAATTATCCACCTAATCATGGGTTTAACCGTTAATGATCTTCCTCTCTCGTTTGTTACCAGCCGTTCAAGTCCATTTGTCCAAAACAGAAATCGCCTACGCCCATCGCTGGAGGGCGTTTGACCTCGATCGCCGCCTGCCATTCGGAAGCCCGACCCCCACCACCGCCATCCTTCGCCAGTGTTGCCATCAAACTCGGTGGGGCCCACACCTCAAAATCAGCGCCCAAAGTCAACGAGTTTGGATGCCAAATTTGTGAAATCCAGGATGCTAAAATCCATCGTGACCGTTGAACATCGAGAGCTCGTCGAGCTGAAGAGAGTTGACTTTGGAATGCTTGGAAAATATCACGTGGATGAGGAGATCAGACGAAAATAATTTAAGTGCGTTTCAGCCATTATAGATGAAGGGTGGCAGCTATACAGAGAAGGTTTCGAATTTTATTTATTTATATATATATATTTATATAATTACCATTTTATTTCACAAATTACTCGTTTATCAGTCCAGACTCCAAACTAGGCCCAACGACTGTCGCCTTTAGCTAATTACCCCTATTCCGGACACAATGGACGAGGTCCCGTCAGCCCATTTGATCGTGTCAGCCCACTTTTCTTTAATTTAAAATATAAAACATTTAATTATTTAATTTGTCGTACATTTTAATTTACCATGGCCACATACTGACTCCAAAAGTTACCAAAAAATAAATCTAGCTATGTTTTGATGATACGATCCTAACAAAATTAATTTCATCGAATTTGGAGACCGTTTGAAAAATGGCTATTTTTTGGTTGATCCAATTTGACTAAAATTGACAAAACACGTTTTCTTTTGCCACGCTCACATATTGATTTCAAATATTATGAAAATTGGAATCTAGCAAAATTTAACATTTCGGATCCAACAAAAGTGGTTTCGTCGAAAACGGAGGTCGTTTGCAAAATGGCTATTTATAAGGGCTATATATTATTTAAAATTCCATAGCGACCATCCTGAATATTTACCTGGCCATAATTTTTTATTCCCGCTATGAAATTTCAATTTTTCAGATCCGTTAGAAAGATATTTTAAAACAGATTTAAATATTTTTGGTTTTACCAAAATCCAATTTATTTTGAATCCTGTACATTTAGTTGAAATTTGAAATCGAATTTTCAAACTGCCATGCCATTTTAAACTCATTTTATAATTAAATTAAAATTTTTCGTTCTAACTTCGATTTAAATAAAATTTTAATTGTAATTATTCAAATTAAATTATTTTAAATATTCAAAATCCATTAAAATTGCTAAAATAAAATTTTTAAATTGGTTCAGAATTTCTGGGTTGTTACATAAACATTTTGCATTCCAGTTATCCATCGGTAAATCCTGGATATATAGCGACGGATTAACAAAGACCGCATCTAATAACATGGATACATCCCTTTGTTATCCTTCAGTAAACCATCGCTATCTTTAATATATCAGTTTCTTTTTAGCGATGTTTTAGTGTCAATTTCGATAAAATTTCCGCCGGTATTCCCTTTATATTCTGGTTATATATTGTTTTTTTCCAACCATAGCTACCAATCGACAGTTATATATATATATATATATATATATATATATGTGTGTGTGTGTGTGTGTGTGTGTGTGTGTATGTGTGTGTGTGTGTGTATGTGTGCATGCACATAAAATGAGCGACATTAACAAAAAAAGAAATACGATTGTTAGTTTTTAGTGTCACAACAATAATTTTTTATTAGTGCTAATATTTTATACAAACAACAATATCGTCCAAGATGATCTATCAATTCATACATACATTAGACTGAATAATAACTAACAAATTAACTATTCAGCTAGTGCTAGTGGTATTACATACAAAGACATCATCCTTACTCATAATACCCATACAAAAAAACCAAATAAAAGAAGCATCGACAAAATATATCTAGCTACCATACTCGAGTAACTCATGAATATGATGAGGGCGAAGGATCTTCATAATCAGATTCATCATTTCTCTGAAGCATTTCCATCATTTGTTTCATTTCTGCTTCAAATTTTTTGTTTTGCTAAACTTGTAACAGATAGAGAATTAATTCGAAAGATACCACAAATTAATCATCTTTAAATAAAATTTTCAAATGCACTAGCACAACTAGAGTACAAACGTTTCAATTAATTTTTTACACTGACATGATTAAAAATCTAGCCAGTGAATTTTAATCTTCATGACCAAAAATGGTCTTATATCTGTAATTAGTTTTAGTACAATTCCAAACTAATTACAAAAATGGTCTTATTTCTATAATTAGATTTAACGGTTCGGATAGTCACAGATTTAACTGAAGATGGAGATGGAAGATATTTAGTCATCTAATCATGCAAGTCAACCTACAATCATTACCTGCATAGAGTACTCAACTGGTGCTTTGACAGAAGGATAAATGCTCACCTACATGACATATCACGTAAACACTATGGAATAAACTGGAAAATAATGAATATGTGCTTCAGATATTGTTGGGAAACAATGGCTGAGTCGCAGACCAGGTCGCTTTCTTGTAGACGATTCGGCGATCTGGTCGGTGGTGCAAAACCAGTTCGTACTTTCGCCGCCGCCTCTAGGATAAAACAACCTCTCTGAAATTAATAACTGATCTGCTTTGCACAAACAAATCAGTGCAGATTTGCACTTTTTGAATTTAACTGCTCGAAAATTTCCGTAAGAATATTTTAATGGCGGTGGAAGAGAAAAACAGTTTTTTTTTTAATGTTTTTATCTATATTCATCTCGTCTAATCTGAAGATAATAATATATAGACGTGGATTAGGTTATTCGAAAATACTGGTCAGTGGAGGAAAATAGGATCTGCGAAATACTTGGTCAAAAGTTTACCGTTTTAAATTAAATTCGGTTCAGAAATATTTTCTGTAATTAAAAAACGGTTTGAAAAAATCAAGTTTTTCTGGTCTAAAAATATAAGTGTCTACACCACATAGCCAAGGCCCAAGCCCGAACCGAACCGAACCGGGTCGGGTCGGGTCGAGTCGAGTCGGTCGGTCGGTCGCGCGCGCGTGTGTGGTGGTCATGATGCATGGGCTCCCTCCTCACAACAAAGCATGTATTGGGAGCCCCAAGGCCCCATCTATAAATACTTGCTTCTTTCATGTAATCCCATGATGTGGGACTATTCACATTTAGGAGCCATCATACACTTATTTCTATATTTTAAACAATTCACATAAATTTCCAACAATCCCCCACTTGAATTTTTTAAAAATATTATCGAGCAGTTTCTAAAACCATAAGACTGTGCATAAACAAAGGTGTCATCCGACTTGAACCTTTGCGTAGTGAATAAGATTCAGTTTTTACTAGAGTGACACGTAGTCTTGAACTCTATTCCTGACATCAAACCACACACAATCTTTTCCATAGTGCAATCAAATAAGCTCGTGCGTTTATGGCTATGCACATCTATCCTAGTTTAGTGAACGCTCTAGAATTTCTGCCCAAAACTCCATAGGAAACGGCCACATTTCCACATTCACATAGGTGAGTCTATCAAGAGTACTCCTGAAGGTAAGTACTCCACTCCAAATAGAGTATAGATCCCATTAAGAGTTTCTATTAACTCATCCTCTAATCACTTCAGGAATACATGCTTTTTAATATATAAATTTAGCATATTCGTCTACTATCACTACACAACTTGTTTTTACCCATTGAACCTAGTTCTTGGGATCTCCAGTCATTTAGGTCGGGTTACCATTGTGCGTGATTCCACTATCTCAGGCAGTAGTCCCATTCTTTTAGAATTATTAAGGACTTTCTTTCTGGTCAGTCCTTTCGTCAAAGGATCTGCCAAATTATTATCACCTCATATGTGATGTTCTCTAACAATACTGTGTATACGACTATCATTTCTTACCGTTGTATATCAGTTCTGTTTTCCTTTCAATAGTCGTCGAATTTTTCATCACTATGTATGTGATGTTCTTTTATAGTATTGTGCTTACGACGTCGTTTTCTACCGTTGTTATAATGGTTCTATACTTTTTGTAATAGCCGCGGAACTATCACAATCGATTACACCACTGGTGTCTATCTTTCCGTATAGTGATCTCAACTAGCAGATTTCTTTAGTTCTCTACTTCTTCACTAGCTGTGGCTAGTGCTATTATCTCAATCACTATAGTATACTGAGTCAAGATATTCTCTTTCTTAGATTTCCAAGAAACAGTTCTTCCAGCGATGCTAAATATATAGCCAATGGTCGCAATAGAGTCATCGGATAAAGTATTCCAGTCTGCATCAGAATATCCTTAAGTACAACTGGAAACTTTTCATAATGTAATCCAAGGTTCATAGTTTGTTTAAGGTATCTCATGACCTTTTTAATAGCATGTCAGTGCTCTATACTAGATCTACTAATAAACCTGCACAATTATCCCACGACATAGGCAATGTCGGGTCTAGTACAATCAATGGCATATCAAAGATTGCCAATGATGCTCGCATAATCAGACTGTCTTACACCTTCATCAGTGTTCTTAAATAACTTTACACTGTGATCATATGGGGTATTTGCATATTTACAGTCTAAACAATTGTATTTCTTTAGTATCTTCTCAATGTAATAAGATTGATCCAAAGAAATTCTCTTTTCTGACCTAGTAATTTTAATACCAAGGATTACACTCGTCTCACCTAGATCTTTCATATCAAAATTGGCACTCAATAAGGATTTGACTTAATTTATGGCATGAATGTTTGACCCAAAGATGAATAGGTCATCTACATAATAGTGCAAATGTCATTCTCAGATTTATAATAAATGCATTTGTCACTTTCATTAGCTTTAAAACCATGTGAAATGATTAAAATTCTCAAATTTTTCATGCCATTGTTAAAGTTCTTGTTTTAAACCATATAATGATTGTAACGACCCGCAAATCCGTGCTATTTGAGTTCACTAAATACACCACACGTCCAACCCAAATTGCACAGAAATACGAATCATTATTGAAAGAAGTTAGAGGATGAGAACTAGAAAGAAAGAAATATTAGAGTAGAAGAAGAAGAATACACAACATCAGGGTAAAACATGAACCTCACAGCGGAACGAATAAAATATAATATATCATAAACTTTTGTAATACAAAATTTGTACTGTATACATATCATTTATCAGAGTACAATACTTACAATACAGCGGAAATAAAATACTAGATAACTAACGCTGAAACCTCCTGTCCAAGCTCCTCCAATGGTATCTGTAAACACCTGAACTACTTGACTGCCCGTACAAATTTGGGCATCCAAGAGTTTAGGGAAAACAAAACAAAATAAACTCTGGGTCAGTCATGGGACTGGTGTGAGTAAACTCAAATCATTGGTTTTAACTTTTCAAAATCCTTTTCAAAAGAAAGGATAATCGTAAGACCGATCCACACATAAACACGGATGGTTTTTACCTTACGATAACCCAAAACAGTTTTGGAAGTCAATACTTTTCTGATATTATAATAATGTCTAATCACAAGTAAATAACAATCTAGTAGAACGCTTGCATCTCACGTTCCACATATATAATATACAAAACAAAACCACGGGCGCTTATTGGAGATTGGATTCCGACTATGACAAGGTATGGGACCACCTTCCGATAGTGTATCTCTAGAGGCCAATACACTGGGTTCAACAAGAACTTCTTGCAACCCGGCCCACACATGACCGACCACTCATTTCGCTTGAGTGTATCGAATGTATATCACCAACGGTTGGGATCAGCAACCGTTTCCCGAAAGGGACAGCATCGAATAAAATAAGAAGTTAAATGAATCTCTAGATAGGTGATTATACACCCTAATGGGAGCGACCCACATAGCCATGCTGCCTGCCCGATTTTTGTCATTTCCTGGTTAATGAGGCCTGAGGCTACGCTTACTTACCATTCCTTGATAACCCAATCACTTTGGATGCCACATTATCAGATCCGTTAATCATTAATTGGTTTACACAAATATTCTGGATGTTATGCGAAGGGAATAAATCCGTTGCAACAATATATATTTGTACAGACCAACCCATTTGATCATTGGAAATATTCTGTCAGACATTCGTCCATATATGTTCGTTCTGGGACTGAACGAAACCGAAGGCACAATTTCTACTAGTAGAAAAAGCCCTTGCACTTTACTCCGTCTTCGACTATCTTCATATAATCTGATTCGCAACGCTACTGCCAATACGGAGTGGTTCTTTGGATAATAATCCAACCGGTCTCTCCATATTGACAACGATGGTCAAAAACATCGATAGTCGGTGATTTAACTATCGAAGAAAAACAAGTGTTTCGATAGTCGATGACTTAACTATCGAAGAAAAACAAGTGTTCAACCAAGGTATCAAACAATCACTGAGCCCTTGAAATTATATTCATTAATTAAATCGCTTCTCCAATTCCTTTATCAATATTTGTTAACCAAATATTTTCAATAACCATATTGGCCTTATACATTATTTGGAAAACATTTTCAAAATATCGCCTTCCTTTATTTTCTGAACTTTAGAAAATACATTCTATTCATAATTGGAAAAATGTTCCAATCACTTATCTCTTCAAACATTTCTCTTCGAGCCTGAACCTTGCCATTTATCAGCTAAAAATAAAATCCATCAAGTTGGGGTATAATTACCTCTCAGACCTTGACTGAAAATATTATTAACTTCAAAACAGACAAGATTACTAACTCGAATAATCCACACCATATTAAACTAATTTTCCATTTCTAAAACGTATATGTGTATTTCTCTTTCTATTTTTACTTGATTTAATTATAGATTTCCTTTTGGTGTATACTATTCTATTTTTGAGTTCGTTTCCTTATCGAATTCTATATATATCGATACGTTGATTTCTAACTATCGAATTTTCTTAAAAATATTCTAACTCCTTAAATTTCCGGAAAAATTCGCCATAACCTCCTTTGTACCGGGAGCATCGGGATATTTCAAATAGCCTCCCATGGCCCTCACCAATCCAAAAAGAAAAAGAAAAGCCAAGCGGCTAGCCGATACGGCGCATAAAATCTCATATGGAAATTAAACGTGTACCTTTTTGTCGGGCACACTATTTATATACCTTCATCAACTTTATTCCATACCTGTCTCCTGTATATCTATACCTGTCTGATTTAATTCAACTATACTCTATCATTTTAACTCAATTTGTTAATTAACTTGTTAATTAACTCTTTGGTTTGTTTCGCTTTTATATTTGAACATAACACGTTCAAACATATTTTAACTTGCTGGTTAACTACTTGAATTCAAATTTAAATTCAAGTTCTATACTCGATTTTGAATATATATTTACCATTCCAATTCACCTTTCAAAGTTTGACTTCAAATCCACCTCGATTAACTAATTTTTCTTTAACTTAGTTAATTCTATTCAAAAATCAAAAATATGATTATTGCTTCAAAAATCACTTTAGTTACTTCACTTGAGCTCGCATTTATTTTCTAACTCAAGACTAGGTTTTTAAATGGAAATTCGGATTTTTATTTGCTTAAAAACCCTTATACTTATATATAATCCATTATGGTTTTTACTGGTTCCTGGCGCTGCACTTTTAAAAATTTGATTTTGACATATCTCAAAATCTATTCGACGAAATCCAGATTTTTCTCTTCTATTAGAAAACTATTATCTAATTGGTCCTGACGGTTCTTGTTTCAAAGAATTCCGACTTAATTTGACTCCGATATACTCAAATGAAGTTCGAGTCGCCAATTTTCGAACTGCAGCGCTGCGGCGAGTTCGTTTTAATTATATATATATATATATAAACTTTTAAACTTCGTTTGAATGAAATTCAACTCCATTCTGATATATTTTAATATATTCAAATCCATAGTTGCAATTCCATTTGAATTCCATATTCAAATCCC
The DNA here is from genome assembly GCA_030737875.1 of Allium sativum. Classification (NCBI taxonomy): domain Eukaryota; kingdom Viridiplantae; phylum Streptophyta; class Magnoliopsida; order Asparagales; family Amaryllidaceae; genus Allium; species Allium sativum. The sequence goes on from CM060925.1 coordinate 236,966,783, forward strand.
ATAGTTAATTCTATTTCGAGTTCTATTTGAAAATTTTATTTCAAGTTCTACTTTGAAATTCTACATTTGAATTTCCCTTATTCAAATCCCATTTTCAATCTCCATTTAAATTTCGATATTCAAATCTATTTTCATTCTATTTGAATTTCAAATCCCATATTAAATTTCACTTTGAATTCAAATACCATATTTAAATTTCTCTTGAATTCAAATTCTATATTTATATCTCTTGAATTCCAATTCTAGATTTAAACTCCATTTTCAAATCTATTTGAAAATGCTAATATTTAAAACTCCATTTTCTCTTATTTGAAATTCTAAATATTTCAAATTATATTTTCTTTTATTTGAAATTCCATTTTTGAATTTCCTTAATTCCAATCCCATTTGAATTCCTTTGAATTCAATTTCTATTTCAATTCCCTTGGATTCAAATTCTATTTGAATTTCCTTGATTCAAATTCTATTTGAATTTCTTTAATTTAAATTCCATTTTACTTCTATTTTGAAACTTATATTCAAATCCTATTTCGATTATATTTGAAATCTATATTCAAAATTCAATTTGAAATCTATTTGAATATTCAAATTCCATTATACAACTCCCATTTGAATTTCTATATTCAATTTCTATATTTGAATTTCCTTTGTTCAAATCTCATTTGAATTTCTATATTCAAATTCAATTCTTGTTTTATATACATTCAAAACAAGTTAATATTTCCTATACTTCATTAAAAATTCAAATTCTATTTATAAAAATAGAATTCCCTTTTTAAAACTCAAATATCCTTTTCGATAATTTTATAAATCAATATTCAAGCCCCAGTGATATTTAACCAACCAAAACAACCAATTAAAATGACAGGTTTCAAACACAGCATATATGATAATAATGTGAAACAAACAAATAATAATAATATTTTTGAGGAATCCAGTTGGATCCCTCCAACCTGTTTTCCTGCATCCACAGACGTTAGCCAATAATAAATAATACCCATCCTGCTTCGAGGCAGGATATCGCGGTATAGAAGGTCATCCACTAATCATAGCGTGGGGCGTATAGGGTAATCATCCGCTATAGTACCGCGGGCATCCGCTAATGAGACTGCGGGAATCCAACCAATCAATCAACCCAATATATATATATAGCCTAAATAACTAATATATATAAAACAACCAGAAAACATTCACACAAGCAACAGACAATTATTTTTATTGAGATAAAAATAATTCTAAAGGTGAGTGAGATTTACTCACCAGGGATTTTATAATTTGACGAATATCCATTTAAATCTCGTAGCGTCGCAGCTATGAACCGTCTCAAGCGAATCTACCTGCGACCTTGCACCCTTGCAATATATTGATTAATTCACTAAGCCACTTCAAAATCGCTAATCATCTTCTATTGACAACAGCCTGATCTCCACTAAAATACCTTAACACCACTTTAAACCATCTAAACTTCACTGCCAAACTCTTCAAACATCAAACTGTCCAACTACTGTGACCTGCTACTCCCTATCCCCCCTAAATCACCACGGTTCAGACATCACTCCTTCCCAAGAAATCGCAGACCCCAAACTCTTTCATCACCGTGCCATTTACACTTTCCAAAATCGCAGTGGTTCTTCGATTGCTCACCAGAACCACCATCGACATACCTAAAATCCAAGTCGAACACCGTACGTCTTCACTTCTAGGTCACGAAGTCGAGCTTTGAAGTCGACTGTAACCGAGGGCATCAATCTGAACGGAAATCCTCAACTTCACCGTCGTACTCACGTTTGAACCCTCAGGACTGTTAGAAGCTCGAAATCCCCCAAAATCCGTAACCCTAAACGATCGCTGAACTGTCGAATGTCCCCAAGTACACCGCGTCTCATACCTCCCAGGTCACGACATTTTTGGAGCACCACTTCTTATCGCGAGCGTCGCTTAGCCGAGGTCAAGTGTCAGGGTATTGGGAGGTTGTATTTTGGGGTCTTGATAGTGGTTAGAGTCGGTAGGGTGAATGGCGATATCAAATGAAAGAAGAGGGAAGAAAGAAACGAGGCCGACATTTCCCTTTTGAGGTTTTCGATTTCTGCCATGAAATGCTAGAGGGACTGGTTCGATTTTATAGGGAAGAAGTCCTTGAGCATCAAGGAATAGGAGGTAGGTGATTACTAGGGAAATTTTTACCGGAGGTGGGTATTAACTAGTACAGGGTTATTAAGAGCAGGTATTAAATGGTATACTGTTTATTCAATTTTTGATTATCTAGTGATCGCGAACTCCTTTTTGAACAGAACGACTGACCATCCTAGGGTAAAACTGCTATTCCGAACCCATTGGGACAGATATCGAAACTCAATTCGGCCATATGGAGGAGATATTTATTTAGACTGATATAAATTAAATTCAAAATAATTTAATTCCTTGAAAATAAATTATTATTATCGTTTTTAATTCAAATAAAATTCATATAAATCATTTTGACTCCAGTTCAACTTTAGAATTCAATCAAATTCAGATTCTCATATTATTATAATTATTTCAGATTAAATAAATATATATGTATATTCAAAATAAAATCATATATCGATTTATATTATAAATCACAATATTTAAAACCATATTAAATATTTAAAACAAACTGTTCAAAAATCCGGGTCGTTACATTCTTCCCCCCCTTAAAATAATTTCGTCCCCGAAATTGCTAAGTTAGGAAAAATGGTACGAACCCATTATTTTTCGAAAACTCATCTTACGCTGAAACTCAACACTTTATATTCCAACTAATTTTAATTTCAACCAAAACCTTTGGTTTTTATTCATACATATTAAAATTGATCTAAATCAATTTATCCACTTTGATTCATTTAACTTGCTTTAAGTTAAATTTTATTTCCAAAATTCAAATCCCCGGAGTTTTTATATTCAAATCACTTCTGAAATCACATATAAATATATACATATTTATTTCCATCTCAAATTCAAAAACATTTGAATATTCCAAACCACTTGTTTCTTTCAAAACAAATTTCCAACAAAATTTTCTAAGGTAGCAATCCATCACTTAGAAACTCGAAAATGAACACTGATGATGTTGCAATCATCATCAGAATTATTTCCCAGCCACTGAAGTGAGTTCAGTGCTTTATCACTTCTAAAATCCATTCAAAAATGGTATTTATTCAAAACCTTTACAAAACAAAGCTATATTATTTTATTATTCTTTGGAAAATATTTTCAAACTTCCCAGGATTTTAAATTCTGGTTTGAATTTTATTTTAATTCATCTCATTTGTATATTTAATTCATATACACATTCTATTTGGTTATATATAATCATTCAAATTTTATAATCTCATTTGATTATAATCTTAACAATCAACACATCCATATAATATAATAATTTCAGAAAATTATTCCTTCTATACAAAAATAGAAATTTGGGTAAAATTATTTCATTTACCCTCTTTAAAACAATACTGTGTCGAATTTCTCTGTTTAAGTGTTTAGAAATTCCTATCGACTTCGTGGCGTCCCACGATTCGACCAGAATTCATAAACCACTCAACAGACTAGCCAACACAATATAAAACAATTTTTATATCAATTAACAAATACGCTCTCTCGTATATATATGCTCAACTCATTCTAGGGTACTGCTGACCCTATCTCAAATGAGCACAACTCCACAAAGCCTAGGTATTCGCTCAACCTAAGCTCTGATACCAACTGTAACGACCCGCAAATCCGTACTATTTGAGTTTACTAAATACACCACACGTCCAACCCAAATTGCACAGAAATACGAATCATTATTGAAAGAAGTTAGAGGATGAGAAATAGAAAGAAAGAAATATTAGAGTAGAAGAAGAAGAATACACAACATCAGGGTAAAACATGAACCTCACAGCGGAACGAATAAAATATAATATATCATAAACTTTTGTAATACAAAATTTGTACTGTATACATATCATTTATCAGAGTACAATACTTACAATACAGCGGAAATAAAATACTAGATAACTAACGCTGAAGCCTCCTGCTCCAAGCTCCTCCAATGGTATCTGTAAACACCTGAACTACTTGACTGCCCGTACAAATTTGGGCACCCAAGAGTTTAGGGAAAACAAAACAAAATAAACTCTGGGTCAGTCATGAGACTGGTGTGAGTAAACTCAAATCATTGGTTTTAAGTTTTCAAAATCCTTTTCAAAAGAAAGGATAATCGTAAGACCGATCCACACATAAACACGGATGGTTTTTACCTTACGATAACCCAAAACAGTTTTGGAAGTCAATACTTTTCTGATATTATAATAATGTCTAATCACAAGTAAATAACAATCTAGTAGAACGCTTGCATCTCACGTTCCACATATATAATATACAAAACAAAACCACGGGCGCTTATTGGAGATTGGATTCCGACTATGACAAGGTATGGGACCACCTTCCGATAGTGTATCTCTAGAGGCCAATACACTGGGTTCAACAAGAACTTCTTGCAACCCGGCCCATACATGACCGACCACTCATTTCGCTTGAGTGTATCGAATGTATATCACCAACGGTTGGGATCAGCAACCGTTTCCCGAAAGGGACATCATCGAATAGAATAAGAAGTTAAATGAATCTCTAGATAGGTGATTATACACCCTAATGGGAGCGACCCACATAGCCATGCTGTCTGCCCGATTTTTGTCATTTCCTGGTTAATGAGGCCTGAGGCTACGCTTACTTACCATTCCTTGATAACCCAATCACTTTGGATGCCACATTATCAGATCCGTTAATCATTAAATGGTTTACACAAATATTCTGGATGTTATGCGAAGGGAATAAATCCGTTGCAACCATATATATTTGTACAGACCAACCCATTTAATCATTGGAAATATTCTGTCAGACATTCGTCCATATATGTTCGTTCTGGGACTGAACGAAACCGAAGGCACAATTTCTACTAGTAGAAAAAGCCCTTGCACTTTACTCCGTCTTCGACTATCTTCATGTAATGTGATTCGCAACGCTACTGCCAATACGGAGTGGTTCTTTGGATAATAATCCAACCGGTCTCTCCATATTGACAACGATGGTCAAAAACATCGATAGTCGGTGATTTAACTATCGAAGAAAAACAAGTTTTTCGATAGTCGATGACTTAACTATCGAAGAAAAACAAGTGTTCAACCAAGGTATCAAACAATCACTGAGCCCTTGAAATTATATTCATTAATTAAATCGCTTCTCCAATTCCTTTATCAATATTTGTTAACCAAATATTTTCAATAACCATATTGGCCTTATACATTATTTGGAAAACATTTTCAAAATATCGCCTTCCTTTATTTTCTAAACTTTAGAAAATACATTCTATTCATAATTGGAAAAATGTTCCAATCACTTATCTCTTCAAACATTTCTCTTCGAGCCTGAACCTTGCCATTTATCAGCTAAAAATAAAATCCATCAAGTTGGGGTATAATTACCTCTCAGACTTTGACTAAAAATATTATTAACTTCAAAACAGACAAGATTACTAACTCGAATAATCCACACCATATTAAACTAATTTTCCATTTCTAAAACGTATATGTGTATTTCTCTTTCTATTTTTTCTCGATTTAATTATAGATTTCCTTTTGGTTTATACTATTCTATTTTTGAGTTCGTTTCCTTATCGAATTCTATATATATCGATACGTTGATTTCTAACTATCGAATTTTCTTAAAAATATTCTAACTCCTTAAATTTCCGGAAAAATTCGCCATAACCTCCTTTGTACCGGGAGCATCGGGATATTTCAAATAGCCTCCCATGGCCCTCACCAATCCAAAAAGAAAAAGAAAAGCCAAGCGGCTAGCCGATACGGCGCATAAAATCTCATATGGAAATTAAACGTGTACCTTTTTGTCGGGCACACTATTTATATACCTTCATCAACTTTATTCCATACCTGTCTCCTGTATATCTATACCTGTCTGATTTAATTCAACTATACTCTATCATTTTAACTCAATTTGTTAATTAACTTGTTAATTAACTCTTTGGTTTGTTTCGCTTTTATATTTGAACATAACACGTTCAAACATATTTTAACTTGCTGGTTAACTACTTGAATTCAAATTTAAATTCAAGTTCTATACTCGATTTTGAATATATATTTACCATTCCAATTCACCTTTCAAAGTTCACTTCAAATCCACCTCGATTAACTAATTTTTCTTTAACTTAGTTAATTCTATTCAAAAATCAAAAATATGATTATTGCTTCAAAAATCACTTTAGTTACTTCACTTGAGCTCACATTTATTTTCTAACTCAAGACTAGGTTTTTAAATGGAAATTCGGATTTTTATTTGCTTAAAAACCCTTATACTTATATATAATCCATTATGGTTTTTACTGGTTCCTGGCGCTGCACTTTTAAAAATTTGATTTTGACATATCTCAAAATCTATTCGACGAAATCCAGATTTTTCTCTTCTATTAGAAAACTATTATCTAATTGGTCCTGACGGTTCTTGTTTCAAAGAATTCCGACTTAATTTGACTCTGATATACTCAAATGAAGTTCGAGACGCCAATTTTCGAACTGCAGCGCTGCGGCGAGTTCGTTTTAATTATATATATATATATATATAAACTTTTAAACTTCGTTTGAATGAAATTCAACTCCATTCTGATATATTTTAATATATTCAAATCCATAGTTGCAATTCCATTTGAATTCCATATTCAAATCCCATAGTTAATTCTATTTCGAGTTCTATTTGAAATTTTTTATTTCAAGTTCTACTTTGAAATTCTACATTTGAATTTCCCTTATTCAAATCCCATTTTCAATCTCCATTTAAATTTCGATATTCAAATCTATTTTCATTCTATTTGAATTTCAAATCCCATATTAAATTTCACTTTGAATTCAAATACCATATTTAAATTTCTCTTGAATTCAAATTCTATATTTATATCTCTTGAATTCCAATTCTAGATTTAAACTCCATTTTCAAATCTATTTGAAAATGCTAATATTTAAAACTCCATTTTCTCTTATTTGAAATTCCAAATATTTCAAATTATATTTTCTTTTATTTGAAATTCCATTTTTGAATTTCTTTAATTCCAATCCCATTTGAATTCCTTTGAATTCAATTTCTATTTCAATTCCCTTGGATTCAAATTCTATTTGAATTTCCTTGATTCAAATTCTATTTGAATTTCTTTAATTTAAATTCCATTTTACTTCTATTTTGAAACTTATATTCAAATCCTATTTCGATTATATTTGAAATCTATATTCAAAATTCTATTTGAAATCTATTTGAATATTCAAATTCCATTATACAACTCCCATTTGAATTTCTATATTCAATTTCTATATTTGAATTTCCTTTGTTCAAATCTCATTTGAATTTCTATATTCAAATTCAATTCTTGTTTTATATACATTCAAAACAAGTTAATATTTCCTATACTTCATTAAAAATTCAAATTCTATTTATAAAAATAGAATTCCCTTTTTAAAACTCAAATATCCTTTTCGATAATTTTATATATCAATATTCAAGCCCCAGTGATATTTAACCAACCAAAACAACCAATTAAAATGACAGGTTTACACAGCATATATGATAATAATGTGAAACAAACAAATAATAATAATATTTTTGAGGAATCCAGTTGGATCCCTCTAACCTGTTTTCCTGCATCCACAGACGTTAGCCAACAATAAATAATACCCATCCTGCTTCGAGGCAGGATATCGCGGTATAGAAGGTCATCCACTAATCATAGCGTGGGGCGTATAGGGTAATCATCCGCTATAGTACCGCGGGCATCCGCTAATGAGACTGCGGGAATCCAATCAATCAACCCAATATATATATATATAGCCTAAATAACTAATATATATAAAACAACCAGAAAACATTCACACAAGCAACAGACAATTATTTTTAATGAGATAAAAATAATTCTAAAGGTGAGTGAGATTTACTCACCAGGGATTTTATAATTTGACGAATATCCATTTAAATCTCGTAGCGTCGCAGCTATGAACCGTCTCAAGCGAATCTACCTGCCACCTTGCACCCTTGCAATATATTGATTAATTCACTAAGCCACTTCAAAATCGCTAATCATCTTCTATTGACAACAGCCCGATCTCCACTAAAATACCTTAACACCACTTTAAACCATCTAAACTTCACTGCCAAACTCTTCAAACATCAAACTAGGGCAGTAAATTTTGTTCGAATGTCCGACGTCCGTTCGTGTCCGTGACCGAAATACGTCCGTCCGAGTCCGTCCGATTTTCATTTAGGACACGAATTAGGACAACAAGATTTGTACGAGAAAAAATCATGTTCGGTCCGGGCTCGTCCGAATTCGTCCGAATTATTTGAAATTCGTCGTATAGTAGAGAGAAAATCTAGTAAAATGTACAAAATGTGATATAAATAGCCATGTCCGACCGAGTCCGACTAGTCCGATCATGTCCGTGTCCGACCGATTTTATTTAGGACACGAATTAGGACAACGAAATTTGTCCGAGAAAAAATTTGGTCCGGTCCGTGTTCGGTCCGATTTTTTTAGGACAGAAACTGAACATACCTCCGTCCGGTCCGGTCCGACCGATTTACACCCCTACATCAAACTGTCCAACTACTGTGACCTGCTACTCCCTATCCCCCCTAAATCACCACGGTTCAGACATCACTCCTTCCCAAGAAATCGCAGACCCCAAACTCTTTCATCACCGTGCCATTTACACTTTCCAAAATCGCAGTGGTTCTTCGATTGCTCACTAGAACCACCATCGACATACCTAAAATCCAAGTCGAACACCGTACGTCTTCACTTCTAGGTCACGAAGTCGAGCTTTGAAGTCGACTGTAACCGAGGGCATCAATCTGAACGGAAATCCTCAACTTCACCGTCGTACTCACGTTTGAACCCTCAGGACTGTTAGAAGCTCGAAATCCCCCAAAATCCGTAACCCTAAACGATCGCTGAACTGTCGAATGTCCCCAAGTACACCGCGTCTCATACCTCCCAGGTCACGACATTTTTGGAGCACCACTTCTTATCGCGAGAGTCGCTTAGCCGAGGTCAAGTGTCAGGGTATTGGGAGGTTGTATTTTGGGGTCTCGATAGTGGTTAGAGTCGGTAGGGTGAATGGCGATATCAAATGAAAGAAGAGGGAAGAAAGAAACGAGGCCGACATTTCCCTTTTGAGGTTTTCGATTTCTGCCGTGAAATGCTAGAGGGACTGGTTCGATTTTATAGGGAAGAAGTCCTTGAGCATCAAGGAATAGGAGGTAGGTGATTACTAGGGAAATTTTTACCAGAGGTGGGTATTAACTAGTACAGGGTTATTAAGAGCAGGTATTAAATGGTATACAGTTTATTCAATTTTTGATTATCTGGTGATCGCGAACTCCTTTTTGAACAGAACGACTGACCATCCTAGGGTAAAACCGCTATTCCGAACCCACTGGGACAGATATCGAAACTCAATTCGGCCATATGGAGGAGATATTTATTTAGACTGATATAAATTAAATTCAAAATAATTTAATTCCTTGAAAATAAATTATTATTATCGTTTTTAATTCAAATAAAATTCATATAAATCATTTTGACTCCAGTTCAACTTTCGAATTCAATCAAATTCAGATTCTCATATTATTATAATTATTTCAGACTAAATAAATATATATGTATATTCAAAATAAAATCATATATCGATTTATATTATAAATCACAATATTTAAAACCATATTAAATATTTAAAACAAACTGTTCAAAAATCCGGGTCGTTACAATGATTTATCTAATTTGCATACTTTATGTTCTTAACCATGTACTACAAATCCTTCAGGCTGGTCTATATAAATTTCTTCGTCTAATTCACCATTAAAAAAAAACGTTTTAACATCCATTTGGTGTCTTAGTAAATTATAAATGCAAGGAAGTGAAATTAATACCCGAGTGGATGTTATTCTAGTCACATGTGAGAAATTGTCGAAGAAATGTATATTTTCTTTTTATTTAAAACCTTTAGCTACTGATCGTCCTTTATATTTATTAACAGTGCCATCAGGTTTTAATTTTCCTTTAAGTACTCATTTACAGCCTATAGATTTACAACCAGAGAGTAAATCTGTCAAATGCCAAGTCTTATTGAATTCTAGAGAATCCATCTCATCATTTATAGCCTCTTGCCAAAAATCGGCGTCTTAAATAAGATAAGGCCTCTTAGAGGTTTAAGTGATCCTCCTCTATAGTAAAAGCACAAAAATCCGAACCAAATCTTTTACGGTTCTCGCTCTTTTACTTCTTCTAGGTTCAATTTCAAAACTTTTATTAAGTTCTGATCTAATAGGCATATTTGATGTGCCCCCACTATTCCTTAAAAAGAAATTTTGTTTCATAAAAAATTGGCATCATTTGATTCAGATTATATTATGTGTATTTAGATCATAAATCCTGTATGCTTTGCTATTAACAGCATAACTAATAAATACACATTCGTATGATTTACTTGCCAATTTTATTCTCTTAGGGTCTAGAATGCGAACATATGCTAAGCAACCCCAAGTTCTAAAGTATGACATATTGGATTTATATTTCTTTTAAAATTTCATAATATGAAATTTTATTCTTAGATATGGGGATTCTATTCTGAACATAACGTACAGTCTATAAAATATCCCCCCACTAATGTTATGCTACACCAAAATTTAATTAAAATGACAATTACTAATTCGGTAAAGGTCCTATTTTTTTTCAGCTTTACCGTTCATTTCATGTGAATATGGTGCAGTTCTCTTGTGTACAATATATCTCATAAAAATCCAGAATAGAATTAGATTCATATTCTGTTCCTCTATCACTACGTAGTCTCTTAATTTTCTTATTAACTTGATTCTCAATTTCAGTTTTGAATGTTTTAAACATGTCAAATGCATCTCATCTTTTAAGAATCATTGTTTTTCTAATTATAAGCTTTATTTCCACATTACCAATCTCTATAGCTTTAGTGGTGCGAGAATCTCACAACACACTTTCTGATCATCAACAGCCATGTATATTGTGAATATATCACAATCATAGCAGACACGGCGAGAAACACCAATGTCTACCCACCAACCATCTAATCCACCAAAAAGTGAATCTCAGTAATCATAGCCGTTAGAGACTTCTTATTCAGGTTTGCCTGCGGTGCAGGGCCTTACCTGTTCCTACACTTTCGTGTCATATGATCTGATTTTTCATAGTTGTAACATAGAAACAACTGTCCAGAATCACTCTTTTGGGTTGGTTGCTGTTGTCCTTTATGGTTTCCTTGCGGATTCCCATTCTATTCTATACTGACTGGTCATGGAAGCTTATTAATGTTAAAGATGTTCATATGTTTGAGAATTCATATTTTATCGTATAGAAAAATATACGTAAACTCAGAGGCTAACGTAAGTGAATCTCATAAAATATTATTTTCTGCATTTTCGAAAAATTCAGCATGTTCTTTTGGTTTGGCTCAAGGAGTCACAATTTACATGCTGTCCTCCATATTAGGCTACAATGCAGTCTAACTCATGTAGAAATATTGAATACATATGTATGCAACAAAGATGTTCTATATTCTATCTTTTCACTTGTATGCATATAAACTATGTCAATTTATTTGATGCAAAAAACCTATTCATCCAATTAATGTCAATTCTTAAGGACATTATCAAATAACATACACATTCTATTAATGTCAAAAAATTTAGTGACATTTCCGTATAATATATGTGTTCTATTAATGTTAATTTTAATGACATTTTCATATAATCATATGTATTTCAGTAATGCCAAAATTTTAATGACATTTTCAGCATAATTATGCACTTAAATAATGTCAATTTATAATAAAAACATTTTCACTATTTGCATTCAAATAGTGCCTCCTCTAATGACACTTTCAAAATAAAATTCATTAAATCATATGATTTAGCTCAAAATAGATCTGAAATAATCAGCTGAAAAGAAAGGCGAAAACAGAACCTGAGCATGTAGATCCATGGTCCACAGTTCAGATTTCATCGCGTTCAATCATTGCAAAGTGATTTCAGTCGTTCGATATGCCTGGCCGCGGCGATGATGCGGCATCCAGCAGCAGCGAGATCTGTTACAATGGCTGATGACGCGCCAATGATCATCACGACTGTTCCGTCCAGATCATTCTAGTGTCCTCCCATTGATTAATTGTCTGTAGGGTAGCAACCGCCTCCATCTAGGACTGCAACGAAGCCATTGTTTCTTTTCGTCTTCAAATTGTTGGGAAACAATGGCTGAGTCACGGACCAGGTCGCTTTCTTGAAGACGATTCGGCGATCTGGTCGGTGGTGCAAAACCAGTTCGTACTTTCGCCGCCGCCTCTAGGATAAAACAGCCTCTCTGAAATTAATAACTGATCAGCTTTGCACAAACAAATCAGTGCAGATTTGCACTTTCTGAATTTAACTGCTCGAAAATTTCCGTAAGAATATTTTAATGGCGGTGGAAGAGAAAAAAGAAAAACAGTTTTTTTTTTTAATGTTTTTATCTATATTCATCTCGTCTAATCTGAAGATAATAATATATAGACGAGGATTAGGTTATTCGAAAATACTGGTCAGTGGAGGAAAATAGGATCTGCGAAATACTTGGTCAAAAGTTTACCGTTTCAAATTAAATTCGGTTCAGAAATATTTTCCGTAATTAAAAAACGGTTCGAAAAAATCAAGTTTTTCTGGTCTAAAAATATAAGTGTCTACACCACATAGCCAAGGCCCAAGCCCGAACCGAACCGGTCCGGGCCGGGTCGAGTCGGTCGGTCGGTCGCGCCCGCGTGTGTGGTGGTCATGATGCATGGGCTCCCTCCTCACAACAAAGCATGTATTGGGAGCCCCAAGGCCCCATCAAAGCTTCTTAGAAACAAGTATAAATACTTTTCTTTCATGTAATCCCATGATGTGGGACTATTCACATTTAGGAGTCATCATACACTTATTTCTATATTTTAAACAATTCACATAAATTTCCAACAGATATAAACAGCAAAATGAAAGAAAAGAGTTACAATATGCTGGCAAATACGAATGATGAACCCAAAATTAGGCTCAAATACAAATATATTCAACTCAAATGATGCATGAAAGCATCTTTGATAACTGACAACTGAAAGGAATGCACAAAAAAATGTGATGCATCTGTTTGAAAGTCATAATGGTGGATGGAAGCTGCTAAAAGGATTGAATTGCAATCCTAATACCTTAAATTTCAATTAGTACGTGAACACTGAGAAGTAGCAGAATGACCATAAATGTGGAGTTAAGAAAACATTATTAACCCGACGCCTTTTTTGGCTACTATCATGTCAGACTATATGTTAGTTTACAGTTAAATTAATGCAAATAGCAAGTTTAATTATATGTACCGTATTAACAAGAATCACTTACGGATTTTGGATCCATTGACATTCCTGATACCGTACCACTAGTTATCTTAAATAATACCTGTAAAGAAAACAGTAATTAGAACGAAATATATAAATACTTACTATTATCAGCTCTTATCCGAAATCAGACCCAAATAATGTATCAAAGGACCCTCACTTCACTCGAGGTTATTTGCAATTAAAAAGGTTTCCTTAAACTAAAATGAACCTAAACAATCATAAAACACAACAATACTGTTGATTTAAGATATCATAATATATATTAATGAAATGTGCTAAGTTAATGGAGATGTATCAAGTGTTAACAATTAGCCAAGCACTGGATGTATAGTAGTATTACTTGATCCCAGTTTATATTCTTTTAGGGATAATAAAAAACACTAAAAGGTGTTATGAATGAAACAACTGTATTTCTACATTCACGCTCACCTGTGATCACACACATACAGATTTTTTGGTATTTCGCTACGCATGAGTAGTCTGTCACTTGTTTTGAAACTGTGATATATATACCAATTTTCAAAAAAAAAAAGGGTCAATTGAAAACAAATAAAAGGCATTCATCAGGCAAGACTGGATATAAGCATCAGCAAAGTCATATTTTTATCAATAAATAAAAAACACTAAATATAATGTTTTTTCATGACCAAAAATGGTCTTATACCTTTGTAATTAGTTTGCTGATTGCTGATGTAGTCCATAGTGGAAATTACAATCATATACATTAGGATTAATCCATATGCATATACTCATTCCAAAAGTAGCATGTTATTTGATTTATCCCACGAAATATTTTGTTTTAAATATCTCCTTCAATTCTAACATGTTGTTGGAAATGTTTTACAAACATTAAGTGAATTATTAAAAAATCTTGAATAAGTGTAAGAATGACTCCTATATGGGAATAGTCCCACATCATGGGATTATATAGAAGAGGCAAGCTTTTATACTTGTTTCTAAGAAATCATGTTGGGGCCTTGGGCTCCCAATACATGCATTGTTGTGAGGAGGGAGACCATGCATCATATGACCACCACACACGCGCGTGCGACCGACCGACTCGACCTGACCCGGCCCGGCTCGACTCGGGCTTGGGCTTGGGCTTTGTGGTGTAGACACTTATATTTTTTGGACCATAAAACTTAGCCTTTTTCGAACCGTTTTTATGGAAAAAGATTTCTACAACGGTAAAAAAAATTATATCCCCCAAATTTTAGCGGCCCACTAATCTGTAAACCCAAACCCTAATTTTCGTTCTATATATTGACATTAGCCTCAGACGAGAAGACTACCGAATTGAAAATTTTCTCTTCTCTCAACCGCCATTAAAATTCTCTTCTTAGAAATTTTCAAGCAATTTTTTTTGAAAGTGCAAATCTGCACCGATTTGTTGTGCAAGCAAATCGGTTATTGTTTTTGAGACTGTTTTATCCTAGAGGCGGCGACGAAGGAACGAACTGGTTTGCACCTCCGACCAGATCGCCGAATCGTCTTCAAGAAAGCGACCTAGTCCGCGACTCAGCCATTGTTTCCCAACAATTTGAAGACGATCTGAAACAATGGCTTCCAATTCAACCCTAGACGATTCTGCTCCACCCTCTGCTTTCCAGAACCCTCTTGTGACGGCTGCTTCTTTCAGATTTGAAGGCTTGCATTTCAAACGATGGCGTCAGAAGATGGAGTTCTTCCTCACCATCAGAAAGGTTGTGGCTGCGCTGGCTACTGACAAACCGCAGCTTCCAGATAAACCTGCTGAGACTGATGCAGCGAACATGGCATCATGGACCGAACAGTCAAAGCAACTGCAGACCTGGACTGAACAAGATTATCTATGCAAGAACTTTATTCTGAACGGACAGAGCGATGATCTGTATGATTATTATAACTCAGATGAAAAGACAGCAAAGGAGATCTGGGAAGCACCGAAGAAGAAATATGATACAGAGGAGGCAGGGGCAAAGAAATATGCTGTGAGCCGCTATCTAAAGTACCAGATGACTGATGATAGATCGGTAGAGATGCAGTCTCATGAGCTGCAGAAAATAGCTCATGAGATCATCTCCGAAGGTATGGTCTTGGACGAACAATTTCAAATTGCTGTTATCATTGACAAATTACCCCCAGGCTGGAAAGATTTTAAGAATGTCTTGCGACATAAGACTAAGGAATTTTCCTTAGAAAGCTTGATTACACGCCTCCGTATTGAGGAGGAGGCACGCAAGCAGGACCAGAAAGAAGAGGTGCTGATTGTGAATAACAACAGTACTAAGAAGACCACTCCCGCTGTTCTGAAACCAAATCAGAAATCTTTTAAGAATCAGAACAGGCGCAACAAACAGAATGGGAATCCGCAAGGAAACCCAAAAGGACAGCAGAAACCAGCCCAAAAGAATGACTCTGGACAGTTGTTTCTTTGTTACAACTGTGGAAAACCTGGGCATATGGCACGAAAGTGCCGGAACAGGCCAAGCTCTGCACCGCAGGCTAACCTGACTGAGGAGCCTCTTACGGCTATGGTTACTGAGATTCACCTTGTTGGTGGATCAGAGGGTTGGTGGGTAGACACTGGTGCTTCTCGCCATGTCTGCTATGATCGTGGCATGTTCTCTACATACACGGCTGCTGAAAATCAGAAAGTGCTGTTGGGAGACTCTCACACCACTACAGTTGCGGGGATTGGAAACGTGGAACTCAAGTTCACCTCTGGAAAAACTGTAATTCTGAAAGATGTTATGCACACTTCAGAGATAAGAAAGAATCTGGTCTCTGGCTTCCTCCTTAATAAGGCTGGTTTCACTCAAGTTATTGGGGCTGATTTGTACACTCTTACTTATAAGGGAACTTTTGTGGGAAAGGGTTATGCTTGTGAGGGTATGTTTAAACTGAATGTTGAATCTAATAAAGTGACTACTTCTGCTTACATGTTGTGTGATTTTAATATCTGGCATTCTAGATTATGTCATGTTAATAATCGAATTATTCGTTACATGAGCACCCTAGATATGATACCTAAAATGACAGAATCTGAATCTGATAAATGTGAATTCTGTACATAATCTAAAATCACAAAGAAACCTCACAAATCTGTTGATAGAGTTTTTGAACCCTTAGACTTGATTCATTCTGACATATGTGAACTTGATGGCACTTTAACTAGACAGGGACATCGTTATTTTATCACTTTTATTGATGACTGCTCTGATTTCACATATGTATACCTTATGAAAAATAAAAGTGATGCTTTTGACATGTTTAAAACATTCAAAACTGAGATTGAGAATCAAGCAAATAGAAAAATTAAGAGACTTCGTAGTGATAGAGGAACAGAATATGAATCTAATTCTATTCTGGATTTCTATAAACAACATGGTATAGTACATGAGAGAACTGCACCCTACTCACCTGAAATGAACGGTAAAGCAGAAAGGAAAAATAGGACCTTTACCGAGCTAGTAGTTGCCATATTATTAAATTCTGGTGCAGCAAAACATTGGTGGGGGGATATTTTATTGACTGTATGCTACGTTCTGAATAGAATCCCTAAATCTAAGAATAAAATTTCACCTTATGAAATTTTAAAGAATCGTAAACCCAATGTCTCATACTTTAGAACTTGGGGTTGTTTAGCATATGTTCGCATTCCAGACCCTAAGAGAATAAAATTGGCAAGTAGAGCATATGAATGTGCATTTATAGGCTATGCTATTAATAGCAAAGCATATAGATTTTATGACCTTAATGCACATAATATAATTGAATCAAATGATGCCGATTTTTATGAAACTAAATTTCCTTTCAAATTAAGAAATAGTGGGGGCACTTCAAATATGCCTATTAGAACAGAACTTAATGAAAATTCTGAAGCTGAACCTAGAAGAAGTAAAAGAGCAAGAACCATAAAAGACTTTGGTTCAGATTTTTGTGCTTTTACTATTGAGGAGGATCCTATAAACCTCCAAGAAGCCTTATCTTCTTTAGATGCCGATTTCTGGCAAGAGGCTATAAACGATGAGATGGATTCTTTAGAATCCAATAAGACTTGGCACTTGGTAGATTTACCCCCTGGTTGTAAGTCTATAGGCTGTAAATGAGTACTTAAAAAGAAATTAAAACCTGATGGCACTATAGATAAATATAAAGCACGACTAGTAGCTAAAGGTTTTAAACAAAAGGAAAATATAGACTTCTTTGACACTTTTTCACCTGTAACTAGAATAACATCCATTCGGGTATTAATCTCACTTGCTTCCATTCATAATTTACTTATACACCAAACGGATGTTAAAACTGCTTTTTTGAACGGTGAATTAGACGAAGAAATTTATATGGACCAGCCTGAAGGATTTGTAGTACATGGTCAAGAACATAAAGTATGTAAATTGGATAAATCATTATATGGTTTAAAACAAGCACCTAAACAATGGCATGAAAAATTTGATAACTCAATCATTTCAAATGGTTTTAAAGTTAATGAAAGTGACAAATGCATTTATTACAAATCTGAGAACGACATTTGCACTATTATATGCCTTTATGTAGATGACCTACTAATTTTTTGATCAAATATTCATGCCATAAACTCAGTCAAATCCTTATTAAGTGTCAATTTTGATATGAAAGATCTAGGTGAAGCGAGTGTAATCCTTGGTATTAAAATTACTAGGTCAGAAAAGGGAATTTCTTTGGATCAATCTCATTATCATTGAGAAGATACTAAAGAAATATAATTACTTTGACTGTAAACCTGCAAGTACACCATATGATCACAGTGTAAAGTTATTTAAGAACACTGGTGAAGGTGTAAGACAGTCTGATTATGCGAGCATCATTGGCAGCCTTCGGTATGCCACAGATTGTACTACACCTGACATTGCCTATGTCGTGGGATTATTGTGCAGGTTTACCAGTAGACCTAGTATAGAGCACTGGCAAGCTATTGAAAGGGTAATGAGATACCTTAAACGAACCATGAACCTTGGATTACATTATGAAAGATTTCCAGCTGTACTTGAAGGATATTCCGATGCAGACTGGAATACCTTATCTGATGATTCTAAAGCGACCAGTGGCTATATATTTAGCATCGCTGGAGGACCTGTTTCTTGGAAATCCAAGAAACAGACTATTTTGGCTCAGTCTACTATGGAGTCTGAGATGATAGCACTAACTATAGCTAGTGAAGAGGCAGAGTACTTGAGAAATCTGCTAGTTGAGATTCCCTTATGGGAAAAACCGATACCGGCTGTGATGATACATTGCGATAGTACCGCGGCTATTGCAAAAGTTTAGAACCGATATTATAACGGTAAGAGACGACAAATACGTCATAAGCACAGTACGGTTAGAGAACTACTTTCCACAGGTACCGTTAGAGTGGATTACGTACGTAGTGAGGAAAATTTGGCAGATCCTTTGACGAAAGGACTGTCCAGAGAGAAAGTCCATAACTCTTCTAAAAGAATGGGACTATTGCCCTTAGATTATTGTGTCACGCACAATGGTAACCCGACCTAAATGACTGGAGATCCTAAGAACTAGGTTCAATGGGTAATAACAAGTTGTGTAGTGATATGAGTTGAACATGCTATTTAATAAACCAAGAAGCATGTATTCCTGAAGTGATTAGAGGATGAGTTAATAGAAACTCTTAATGAGATCTATACTCTATGTGGAGTGGAGTGCCTACCTTCAGGAGTGCTCTTGATAGACTCACCTTTGTGAATGTGGAAATGTGGCCGTTTCCTATGGAGTTTCGGGCAAAACTTCTAGAGCATTCACTAAACTAGGATAGACGTGCATGACCATAAATGCACGGGCTTATTTGATTGCACTATAGAAAAGGTTGTGTGTGGTTTGATGTCAGGAATAGAGTTCAAGACTACGTGTCACTCTAGTAAAAACTGAATCTTATTCACTACGCAAAGGTTCAAGTCGAAAGACACCTTTGTTTATGCACAATCTTATGTTTTTAAGAAACTGCTCGAAAATATTTTAAAAAAAAATTCAAGTGGGGGATTGTTGGAAATGTTTTACAAACATTAAGTGAATTATTAAAAAATCTTGAATAAGTGTAAGAATGACTCCTATATGGGAATAGTCCCACATCATGGGATTATATAGAAGAGACAAGCTTTTATACTTGTTTCTAAGAAATCATGTTGGGGCCTTGGGCTCCCAATACATGCATTGTTGTGAGGAGGGAGACCATGCATCATATGACCACCACACACGCGCGCGCGACCGACCGACTCGACCCGGCCCGGCTCGGCTCGGGCTTGGGCTTTGTGGTGTAGACACTTATATTTTTTGGACCATAAAACTTAGCCTTTTTCGAACCGTTTTTATGGAAAAAGATTTCTGCAACGGTAAAAAAAATTATATCCCCCAAATTTTAGCGGCCCACTAATCTGTAAACCCAAACCCTAATTTTCGTTCTATATATTGACATTAGCCTCAGACGAGAAGACTACCGAATTGAAAATTCTCTCTTCTCTCAACCACCACTAAAATTCTCTTCTCAGAAATTTTCAAGCAATTTTTTTAGAAAGTGCAAATCTGCACCGATTTGTTGTGCAAGCAAATCGGTTATTGTTTTTGAGGCTGTTTTATCCTAGAGGCGGCGGCGAAGGAACGAACTGGTTTGCACCTCCGACCAGATCGCCGAATCGTCTTCAAGAAAGCGACCTAGTCCGCGACTCAGCCATTGTTTCCCAACACATGTCAACTAGAAAAGGAAAAAAACACATTTTCATCTATTTATATATTTTCTTTAGAAGAAAGCTGAAGTAACTAGATAATGATCAACTAACTTACATCAAATTCAAGGATAACACTGTAAACAAATTGTATAATTTAGCAACACAGAGTATTTGTTCCAACTTTTGAACGTAATATTTCTATTCAAACCATGCATGTCGTATCTTTAAGAAAAAACTACAATGAAAACCACAAACCAAAAGTCAATATAATTACCTTATTTTACATTTAATTTTTGGAATGATGTGAATTCATTATGTATCTGCTACAGTCTACAAACGAAATTGTGTTGATTTATAATATGGCTGAAGAAGTCATATTTTAATTAACAAATGAATTTTTAGCGAGATTCTTAGAAAAAAGAGGGTAATTCTTATGTTTCACCCATGTGAACTCGAAATTACTTATTCCTGTCTACTTCTACGTGTAACTCGTATACTAGCATTATTAATAATTCCGGTATTATAATTATATGCTCTATTATCAGAATTTGGAACAGTAGTCATCGCCTGCTTGTTTGAAGATGGATTCTCCACATTGTTCATAAAGCATCAGTATTTGATTATCATATCCAATTGTGCCTTACATTAACATAAATACATTGAGATAGTTACGTCCATAGATTGAATCTCCCTCTTTCTAAGCCACTAATCAAGTAGATAATTTGATGTCCTCTCTCTCTCTCTCTCTCTATATATATATATATATATATATATATATATATATATATATATATATATATATATATATATATATATGGAAAAACCGATGTCTTTTATTTATAAACATATGCATATGTAATAAAGGAAAATAACATATGCATATGTAATAAAGGAAAATACAAGTTCTTCGTTTGTTCATGCATGGATGTTTCAACTGGAAAACATCATGCGATAGTTCAGCGTGACTTCAAATTACAAGAATTTGGAAAGCTAAAAATCAAAGCAAGATATAACCCATTAATGTGGGATTTTTAGAAATAAACAGCCAGTTTTCTGTTTTATAACAAAAATTACCAATAAATACGCTATATAATGCATTGATTGATATTAATCAGCAACCACTGCTCTGACCATGTACAAAATCAGTGAATTATTTTCCGCAATCCTCACACAATCTGCACATGATATTCAGAGTTTTCCTGAAGGTCTTAGTTTCTGAATCTACTAATCTAAAACAAACTAAACCAAAGATCATGAATAAACACTCTGCAAGCCTAGCCGAAGCGAAGCCCACGAAAGATAATTAATAAATAAGTAAATAAATAAAAATGCTTAATCCTCCCAATATGTCGGTAAAGGTAACCATATAAATAGTTTTGGTACTTCAATATGGTGGATCTTCTTGGTTATGCTGCTAGCTCTGCTGTTTAATTACCAAGAAGATCCTGTGAACAAATATTGGTACCTCCTACTTAATGAAGGGAAATCAGGCAGAAAGCATGTTGGAGCCTTGTTAATTAAGGGAATCCGGAATGCATGCAACTATGTCTTCGCTAAGCATTTCTACTTCCTTGCATCACATCTTTAACATGCATGTTCTGTTTATTACCTTCCATATTTCAGGTTCACTGTAGTGGTTATGTTACCTATTTTATAATGCAAAACAACGTCAAGTTTGGAATGTTTAAAATTGAATATTTATGTTTTTGTTACTCTATTTTATAAATAGGAAATTATTATTTACTATATATGAAAAAACATTATATTTAAAAGTAAGTAATAATTGTTGGAATGCCGATAGCTCGTTGGAAGGTTGCCAATTCGTTTTGATATTTATAGTAACATGAATTAAATAGAGTAACAAAAACATAAATATTCAATTTTAATTTCCTAATTTATCCAGATAATATAATGACATTTTATAAAAGATTACATAATATATATAATGACATTTTATAACAGATTACACTCTAAAATAATGACATTGTATTTTAAATTTCTGCATTGAACCAATTAATATGACATTTTTTCAGAACGAGTATAAAAAAAACAAAATTTTCATTGTTCTAGGAAATTAAAAACTGAAAAATAATTAGGACTTGTAATTACTTCTTGAATATACTATCAAATTTTCAGAAGAAAGTTATCCAAAAACTGCCACATCGGAACAGACGGGGGGAATGAACTTGAGTAGATTTCATAAAAAACAATAAATAACATTAAATATAAAAATTATTAAAGGAATTAACACAATATAATTGAGTGCAAATTCATTAAAAGGAACAAAAATAATGATATTGTCACACAGTAACGAATGAAGTCCTCGATATGAAGCAGCTAGATAAGTCTTTAAGATGAGGTATAGTTATAATTTTGGGGTATTTAGTTTTAGGAACAAGTTTAAAAAAAAAAAAAATCAAAATACAACCAAGTTTAATAATTAAATTAAGAGTAAATGCCAAATTCTATTATGCAACAAAAAATCCACTTTAACTTTCATTATTAAAACAAAAAACAACTCTCAAAATCAAAAGAAAAAAATATGATTTTAAAATTATTTTAGTCAATTTATATTATTATAAACATATAAAAATACTCAGTTCGGAAAGCTAATTGAATATAGCTTTATAACTTAAAAATATAGCTTTAAATTGTATCATCCAAATACAGAACTAAGTCATTTTAAAGCTAATCTCATTTACACCAAAAAAAAAAGCTATACCGTAAATAACGAAGCTATATGCATTTAGCTTTCCGTTCAGAGTTTTCTTATATTGTTTTTTTTTCCATATTTACAACAAAAAAACATTTCATAATTAATTTCTATTATTTTTTAATCTTATAATCACAGAAAAATATTTTTGTATTAAATTTTATTATTTGTTTACTTACGATTTAACTTGTAGGAAGTCTTCCATATCGGTTTCAGTAAACATAATTAGTTTGGGTTGTTGCTTCTGTATTCTGTCATTTGTCGTTTCTGTGTGATCGCTTGCCTCATGTTTAGTCATTGAGTCTGATAAAAATTTGTAAAATACAAATTAGATGCCGCACTAGAATCTCTATATGCATGCATGAACCCGATTGTCGGTTGAACCAGTGAACCCTTACTGATAGGTTCAGTACTCACATTTCTTATGAATTATTTTATAAGTTGGGTTTGATGATTTTAACTCGATCGGGATGATCATACATTTGCTAAGGGCGTTCGGATTTCTAATCCCTTGTATTTTGAGGTTTAGATGCTTTCAAATGAGGTAATCCCTTTATTGATACTTTAACTCATTGAGATGTAAATGATGATTTCAATGATTTTGTGTATGTTTCATCGCTAGTCGAGTACGATGATGTACTTAGCCTATTTCTACACCAAAAGACTTAATAATCAGATAGTTACGAAGGTTCAAAGTGAGGGTTGCCAACACATATCCTCAGTTTAAAATATTTGGACTTTTTCCAATTAAAACATGAAAGTAGTCCTTGATTTACATAGCAAAAGTCATTTGTCCTTTAATCTAATTTTTTTCTAAAATATGCCCTTGAAACAAATATCCACTATAATTTTGTTATTATGCACTAATATTATTATCATCAGTGTATGCAGACAACTTAGTATAGGAAAAAAATGTTTGATACTTGGCACAGTGTAGAGTTATAAATACTCAGGGATTGTATCTGATCCATAGGGGACTATGGTATCTTTAGTGGAAGATCCGATTTCCGTATGCATGCTCGACATTGACAAGAGCACGAGATATTTGAGATGTCGACCTTGGTCATGTGTTACTATACTATCCTACTGTAAGTTTATATTGATAATGCCCAGGTATGATTTTGCTCATTATAGAAAATAAAGTAACAAAGATTCATGCTCTAGTGGGATTGGGTTTTCTAATTAGTAGAAATCTAGGCTACTAAGGTATGGAAAAAGGTACAAACATGAGCTCATATCAGTTAATGAGAATACATTCTTTGCTGGTAGATTAATCAATGAAAATTCCTAGCATATGAACTAATTGGAGGTTTTAATAGGAAATTCTTCATAATTTATGCCTAAAATTTATTTACAGAAAGCGTATGAAAATATTAACGTAAAATTTATGTCTAAGGTTACTTTAGAAAGTGCAAACACACTTAATAGAATTGTGATAGAAGGCCTTATGATGAATGAAAACAAATATACTCTTTTTTAGCGAAGGAGCCAAAAACAGACAAAACATTTTAGAAATGTTTAACGTTGGTATATTTAGCCTACACATTACAAATATTTCACTTTTATAGCATATATATTCATAAACTGTAGCCCTGATCTACGCTTCAGTTTGCACAAATTTATTTAAAATTATGTATATGAACTAGGAGTAATGAAACAAAATTGAGCATATATGAACCAAATGAGATCCATGATCATAACCGGGAAATATCCAACTAACAAGTGTCAATGTATATAACTATACTACATGAACACAAACATATGCAACAAACCATTTACACTAGTGTAGATCACATTTGAGTATTGTGTGGCCTCATAAATTTTTTTATTAGTTAGTATTTAGTATATTATTAAGAGGTAAGGATAGACATACCATAATTATTGTGTCTGAAGCGAATAAGATAGTGTAAAGAGTCGAGTCCTCAATAGTCTCTGTGACTGAGCACGTGATTATAATAACGAGCGGAGTGTTCTCAATATGAAGCAGCTAGATAAGTCCTTAAGATGAGGTATAGTTATAATTTTGTTATTGCACACACTAATAGTATTATCATCGGTGTATGCAATATCCATGAATGAAATGCGCACATATTCAATAACATGTTCATGTTTTTGTTGTCTTTGTTGCCGTCACATATTCAATAACATCATGAATTCATTATCAAAGTAAGGAAACAAACAATTTTATATTCCTAATTTAATTAGATATCAACGGATGAAATGCGCATACACCACTATTATAAACTTTTAAATTAAATAAAATGTGCATACACAACATTATTATAACAATGATTATTCATATGTAGAAGAAATACACATGCAAAGAGTTTATAACTGTTTAATTTATCAATATCAACAACAGACCAGTTCATGCACCCATTTTATAATTAGCACATTTGTACAAATTCTAGTCCGTTTTATTACCCCATTCCATAAAAGTTAGCAAAACAATGAATGAAACAACCGACTTAAGAAATCGATAGGTTTCTAAAAATTTAAAAATTCGTGTGAATTATTCCCATTCACCCGGATCAAGTATATTTATTAATAATTGAAAATTTATATTCAAACACTAAGCTATATTTACAGATCCGGGTTGCAAATTCAACTAAAAAATGAAATGCAATTTAAGAAACAATAACGACTAAACTTACAGAGTTGATAATGCTTCTATTTATGAAAGTTTCGATCTACAAACGAAGACATAAAGATCGACGACTGATTTTCCTGACTAGCAAAGAAGAACCGACAAGGAGGGAACTTAACATCGTGTTTACAATTATTTTTGGCAGAACCAACGTACGGTTTATATATTAATAAAAACAATGTACTATATTTTAGACTACAGCTATAATATATTATTTTTTAATGTAAGCCCTTGTTTGAAGCTGAAGAATTTGGCATGTTATCAATCTAGTGAATCCAGGGCTGAAATTGTTGTGCCGTGAATCGATCCTGGATTGCATGCAACCAATCAGTTCTGCAATTTTTTTTTTAATGTATTAACTATAAAAAAATAAAAAAAATATGTATTGAAAACAGTTTATTCTTTAACAAAAAAATATGTATCGAATACGGTCAACTATAATTGTTAAATATAATACTATAAATAATGAATTTTCTTTTCAAGTTTCAAAGATTGTTTATTAGTCATTAATCATTAAAAAGTATTTACTATATATTAAATATGAAATATTAGTCTTAATTTTCAATATTTTTTTGTAATTATTATTATTGTATTAATTAATATTAATAGTATTTGTTACTCAATAATACTAGTCATTTTATTGTGATTATTGACTATATAAAAGTAATTATCGAACAATAAAAAAATTAAATACCACATTACAATTAATTACTAAACATGTTGATAATTATATAAACTAACACTGACACATCATTTACAATAATAACATAAATATCTCTTCCGAATACATTGGAAATTTGTTGCAAAATACCTTTGAAATATATCCGTCGGTATTCTGTCTCCATTAGCAGCAGAAAAAATGGTTGGTAAATTGACACAAATTACAGCGGATTAGGGCAAGGTGACATTGATAAATAAAAAGAAAAGAAAATTTAAAAAACTAGAAGATATCACTTGTAGATCTCATGGAAATCCGTCGCAAATTACCGACGAAAATTTTCGCTTCAAAAATTTGACGCTAAATCAGTATTTTCTTGTAATGCTCCTTCTTTCTTATTTAATCATAATTTCATCTTACACTGTCACTACAACTTATCATGGTTTACTTATTAACGTAGTTCTCTTAGCTAAGGTTTACTAATAAGCTTCCTTTCCATAAATATAATTTATGTTGCCCTTATCAGCAGATTTTAGATTCCCGTTCTCAAAGATAACTTAATTTACAATTAAATACAACTTATCTTATTACATAAGTTATTCCATTTTCTTTATCGTTTATTATAACCTAAGTTATAAATTACACTTGTCCCTAGAACAAGCCTACCTATTATATGACATTCTCATTAATGTAATTAATTATAATAGGTAATTATCATTCCCCGTTCATTCCACTTTCTACTGTTGTAACTTCCATTCATTTCCTTATTCATTTCGATTCATCGCACTTAGTGCCATTTATTTCTATCCTTGTATATATATACATATATACATATGTGTGTGTGTGTGTGTATATATATATATATATAGACATACACACACATCTGTACACTAGACCTCTCATGTTAAGCCGACCACTTGTGGATGCTGGATTTGCCGGGCGGTTCCGGGCAGAGTTCTACCACAAGTTGGAATTAACCTTGTGTCTTAGCACCGTTACGTGTATATTTTCGCACTATACCTCTCACATTAAATTAACAACTTGTGGACGCTGGATTTGCCGGGTGGTTTCGAGTAGACTTCTACGAAAGTTGAATTTAACCTCGTGTCTAAGTGTGGTTACAGTTTTCTATTTACTATAAATTTAGGCACATTCATTCTTTCAAGTTTTTCTGTAATCTATATTTTACATATCATAGTTAACACTATATTAAGTCCATTGTCCTATTTTCACGTCGCATGTTCTTCCTAACAATTAATTAACTTCAATCTAAAATAATAACATGTAACTATCAATCCTGTAATTATTCTAATTTAACATGTAATTATCCCAATTTCTACAGTTAAGGGTTCAAGTACATAATATGTCATAGGTTAACATGTAATTAGAACATGCATGTATACAACAATAATCGTTACACATATTTTAATAGGTTTATATTTCAACAGATTTACATTTCAACATATGAATATTCCAACATATTAACATTTCAACATATTAATATTTCAATATGTCATACTAACATTTCAACACTTTAATCATTCTAGTAGATTTACATTGCATATTAACGGGGAATGTCAAACGATAAATATAACATTATCAAAAAGGTATATTTTAAATCCGCTTACCTAATTTTCTTTCAAAATCCTGAATCTGGTCCTGATCTAGCATTCCATGGTTCTTCTAACTGAATTTAGAACCTAAACAACTATGGGTCCCAATTCTTAAATAAAAGAAGAAGGGAAGAAAGTGAAGAAATTAAAAAAGACCATATCCAAGGAATTACCTTACTTCGAATAGAATTTTGAACACCTTCTTTATTAATATTCATTCTTTTCCTCCAGATCTTGAATCGGAATTTTCCTAAACTAATTATTCTATTTTTTTGAAGATATTTATGGAGGAAGAAGGATTACAGAGCTTAGGCGGCTTCTCACAAAATGTGAGATTTAAGCTAGGCTCTACAAGCCTATTTATAGGTGTTCAGGATCTTATGTACACGTAGCATTGAGTCTGCATCGAACATGGTCAAGAAAACAGTCCAGATTCACTAACGAATCTAGCCGGATCTGGGGTGGGTCGACCCCCCTATGGGTGTGTCGACACGCTTATGGGTCCCGCGAGTTGTTTTGGCACAGAAGTTTTAATTTTCAACATTTGAATTTCTAGAATTTATTTACATATAATCTCCTTATATGTATACAAAACTTCCAATGTCTATTTTACGCGTATATATATACACACAACTTTTATTTTGATTTCAAAATTCAAACGGTGTTTGTAACAATCCGTATTTTCAATAACCTGTTATAACATAAATGGCGGCAGAATTAAACTGTAAAATCTGAATCAAGGGAAACGGGTTATGCCATTGCGTTCGTCTCGGAAAAATACACGAAATAGAGTCCGAGTTTTCGAAAATCGGAGTCCGTATGACCAAGATATGGCCTCGCGAAGTTTCACGAAAAATTCCCAAATTAAAGTATACTTAATTAAGTGAAATGGGTTGCACAGAGAAATATATATATATTGATATATATATATATATAATTGAAAATTAAATAAATAAATATGCAAAAATGTTCAAAACAGCGAATTGGGAGAGGGGAATAACCGAACCGGCTGATTTTTGAGGTCGACCCGAGCCCGCTGGGTCGACTAGGGGTTAATCCAGGGTGTTTGGTTGTCAACCCGTGGGCCGATTCGCTCAAATGCAGATTTTGCATTTGGATGGTTCTCATGGTTCATCTTTAATCTAAAGGCCCTAGATGGTTCCTACACTTGACTTCTTCCCCAAGACATGCTTTGATGGCTTGGATTGAATCTAGGTTTAATCCTATGGCCTAAAACACTTGCCTAATCTATAAATAAGACCCTAACCTATCCTAAATCCTCATTATTCATTCATGCAACTAAACTATG
The DNA here is from genome assembly GCA_030737875.1 of Allium sativum. Taxonomy (NCBI): domain Eukaryota; kingdom Viridiplantae; phylum Streptophyta; class Magnoliopsida; order Asparagales; family Amaryllidaceae; genus Allium; species Allium sativum. Next base: position 236,995,914 of record CM060925.1, read on the forward strand.
GCAAAATTTTACCTCTTATGGCCTCCACTCTCTTCATAAAATTTCTAAATGGTTTCTATGAGAGATTTTCCATGCATACAAGTGTTTTCAAGCATGTATGAGTGTCATTAGCTTGCATTCAAGTCAAGTTTCTATCTTTGCATCATAAAGCAAGGGTTTTGATCATTTTGGCTCAAGGGTTTTTATGTTAGAGCTTGCATTTTGGGTCTATTTGATTGCATAAGGGCTTTGTCATATCTTTTGTGCCTTCATAGCAATGTAAGCCCTTTCCCTACTCTTAGATATTAACTATGAAGTTAAATGTTCATGTTGCAAGTTTGTGTTTGATCATTGAGTATGATACATGCTATCATGTCATGCAAGTTTATGAAGTCATTATCTTGATCTTGTGAGCTAAAAGCTACAACCTTTATGTTGAAATGTTGCATTAGGCAACATGAGAACCCTCATAACCTTTATGTCAACTTACATATGAAGTCATAACCCTTATATGATGATATATGCGAGTTACTAGTCATCATTCCATATCTTTTGTCACCATGATTCGCTTATGTGCCAAGTTTGGGTTTATGCATGTTTTGAGGCTTAAGAATGTAACATGCAAGTTAATGAACACATTTGTGCCTCATTTGCCACCATGATTAACTTGTGGCTTAATATCCATTTTTGTCATGCCTTTGCCAAGTCTCTTCTTTTAATCCATTACGTTGTCGCGAACGTATATGCGAGTTTAAAAGCGTTGGGTTATGTTATGGGTAATTTCTAATGATATGAAAATACAACTTGAAAACATGACTTGAAATATAACATGGAAGTTGACATGTAAGTATGCATAAAAACATAAGCTTGGGAATTTACCTATTAAGTTAGGTCTACCCTTTGGGAATTTACCTATTAAGTTAGGTCTACCCAAATGCTTGAAAACTTGTAACATGTTTTGGGAAACATGATGGACATGACACTTAGATAATATAAGTGTGGCCAACTCGAGGTTGGGTTGAGTTTGCAACGTAAAACTACCCGGAACCGACCGGCCTAACTAGTAGTTGCAAACAATAGGACCCAATGTGAGAAGTTGGTCATGTTGTGCTTGAACCCGAGGTTAGACCAAGTTGTGGTGTAAAGCTACCCGGAACCGACCGACTTAACTAGTAACCACAACAAAGTCTAATGTGAGAGGTGAAGGTGCATTAAGTAATTAATGCCACATGATAGGGTTAAGTTAATTTGATTAATGACTCTTAACCAAATATGACATGGACAATTGGGTTAAGTAATTTGATTAGGCTAATGATACTTAACAAAACATGACAAGGTTGGGTAGGTTAAGTAACTTGATTTGCCTAATGACACTTAACCATTTTTATATGACTAGTGGATGGGGTTAAGTTAACCAACACTTAATCAATCCAACGCGATAACTTGGTAAGGTTAAGTAAGTTTTCTTAATGACGCTTAACCGAAAAATACGGTTAACGAATGGGGTTAAGATTAGACTCAACTAACATGGAAATCGGATGGGGTTAAGTTAGCCTAGACTTAATTAATCCCACTTGGTAGTTTAATGGGGTTAAGTTAAACACTTAACTAATCTAAACATGATGAATTGATGTGGTTAAGTGACCTATACTTATCCAATCTAACTCGTTAATTTATTGTGGTTAAGTTAACCAATACTTAACCAATATAACGTGAAAACATGATAAGGCTAAGTCACGAATCGCTTGAATACACTTGACCGATTTGACTAAGTAAATTGATAGGGTCAAGTTAATATATACTTAACCAATCTAGAATGATAATTGGACGAGGTTAAGTCGTGAATTGCTTAATATACTTAACCAACTTGAGCATGGTTTGTAGGGTTAAGCCTTGAACTTGGATACTTAGCCAATTTTGACAGGATTTGTAGACGGGTTAAGTCATGAACTTAAGTGACACTTAATCCATTATATAAACCCTAGTTCTGAGGATTAGGTGGATAACCGTAGTTAACAAGGATAACGGGAACAATGCTAAGTGGTAAACCTTAGTTGAAGAATAACTAAGTAATGATTCTTAGTCAAGGAAATTTAGACCAGTTCATAGATAGATGAGTAACCTGATACGGTAGGTCATCGTTTAAGTATACGAGTAGGAGCAAGTATCTGATTTAGATAAAGGCTCCAGCGAACTGGGTAACGAAGCAGCGGCTTCGGGGAACGTGAGGATATTCTTGGTATCCCTCTATGAGCTGCCAGGTGATTATACTAGGCTCATGAGAGGTTAAGGTCTGCGTTAGAAGAACCAAGAGTATGCCTTGGTTGCTATACGAGCGACCTAAAGACGGGGATGGATATGGGATAGTCGACGATACACGGTCGTACCCTAGATAGCATTTCGTCAGGCTACCTACCATCTTTGGTCAAGCGTGTACGTACGGAAAGGCAGAGAACACCCAAAAGACCATAATTGCTCTCTAATTATAGTTGCGGTAAGGCTTGGATGTGGGTTGGCCAGTGTTGTGTTCTCATACAGGATTTATCCTGTCTTGTCTTTCACTAGTTGAGGGAGTGGTCTTGTGGGACCATAGCCACGTATAAGAAAAACAGACCTTAGCATCTGCATCGGCAGATAAATCGAAAGCTCCCGACCGAGTCCTGTATTTCTTGATTTGCCCTATGACAGGACTCGGATGGCACGATGTGATACATGTGCATACAGTCATGGAAAAGCGATTCACGATGAATGCGTGGGAAAAAGGGCGCGGTTGGCGGTTAGCGTAATCCCTAGTGGCCCTAGGTGGTTGAACCCAAACCGAGATACGAAAACGTGCAATAGGTAAGCATAATCCCTAGCAGCCCTAGGTAGCATAAGTCCTAGTTGTACAAACAATAATTCATGTTGGAAGACCCTAGCTAGGTTTAGGGTAACAGTCCAAACCGATCTTAAGGATCATGGAACTATGTTAAAGTAATATAGAATCTCATGGGAAAGCCCGTATGGTCTACGGCAAGGGACTGAACATTTACATGGAATAAAACATACAAGTTGAGTAACCTATATATGCGATATATTAGGTTGACATGGACCATTACAAGACTTTTGAGTGAGGGTCATTCTTGGTTAACACATGACACGGGGGGGATACTAGTACGGTAGGTGCAGAGCTAAAATACAGGATAGATATCACGGGGCGTTATACGTGACAGATATCTTGGGGATATTATACTTGATAGAAACCTGACGATGTGATACCTTGTCTTATCTTGACATCGTAATTTATCATGACACCTTAGTTTATATGAGTTCAGTAGTTCATCCTGTTATTTTGATTTAGCTTATCTATCTTGTTATCATGCTTATGTTCATCTCAGTTTCTCATGTCAGTTAACTTTACTAGTTTTTATGCTAATAGTAGATAGGGCTTACTCAGTCTTTTTGACTGACCCGTTTTGTTTCGCCTCTTTTCTTCCGTTCCCCCCCAGGTTACAGGGAGGAAATACTGTTGTTTAGTTCGGACTTCTTCTGCTTGAAGGTCATCATGGATGGCTTGGACTTTTCTTGGCTAATGGCTACTTTACTGTTTTTACTTGGGGAATAATTTATGAAAATGTCTTTATGCTTCTTTACTATTGCAAGACAGGTTTTGATGTACTCTGATGTAAAAGGCTTTAGACCTTATTTATTCATGTTATGAAAGTTTGATTTTACTTCCGCTATTTTATATGTTCTGTCTTGTGATATTTCTGTGCATGTTTACCAATAATGCCCCTCTAAAGCTAGTGCATTCCTTTGCGAGTGACCCTAGCGGAGGCGGGGTGTTACACGTGGTATCAGAGCAGAAGGTTACCAGACTGGGCAAAAGTTTTTAAAGACCTTCTGAAAACTATTTGAAAAAAAACCGTTTACAAAGAAGCATTTTTCAAGAAAATTTTCTTTTAAAAGAAAAAGGCTATTCCCCAAAGGCCATTAGCACTATCCTTGTTTCCTTAATTGAGTCTCTTTTCCTTTCTTTCCTCCATCTGTAGTCACAGTAGTTTTAACTGCGACTAGTCTTTTCTAACTACGAAAGTGCTTTCCATACGATGGAGGTGGTTCTCGAGAGACCAGTGGCCGCGTTATAAGAAAGGATCGTGAGAAAGAAGGATAAAGGATACGAGCTTAAGGATGAGCAACTTGTTGGTATTGCTTAGTCCTCAAAGGAGGGAGAAAGATGAACAATGAAACCCATGACGAGAGAGTACCTTTGGCATGGTAAAACGGGGCGGATAGTTAAGTATTATGGGACAAGGACAAGATCATCGGGAGGGCAGTAGTATGCTCTCATTTCTAGAGTACCTCGGAAGGAGGGTAACGATCTTGTTAAAGGTTTAGCTTTTCTTCTCTATCATCCCGTTAGGACTTCGTTGTTCGTATCATTTAAGTCTGCTTCAATAGTTGAGTCTCTGCACCTTAAGTACTAGCGTAATAGAGAATCCCATTTTTGTCTCAAAGTCCTATTGGAGAATCAGTCCATTTATACATGACTTGTTTGGATTTGGGAATGTCTATGCCAAGTGTTGAGTTTGGAAATAATGCTTATGTTTATAAGCTATGGATGGATTCTAGGGATGAAGTGGTTATCCAGTAGGGGGTGCCACTCTCGGTTTTGATAGGAGGGTAGTTAGACCTTTTGACTAGCCTTGGTAATGCCCTCGAAGTATCGGGTAACCTTTTTGAGGTTCTGTCATGACTAGTTACTTAGAATCCCTTGATGCCTTTATTGGAAATTTGAAGCCCGATCGAGTGGTGTTCGCCAATAAGACGGATGGTTTACTTCATTTATGCATGGGTTATAGAGATCACCCTAGTAAGTGCGCATGATAACCTGATTGACATCTGTTTACTTTCAAGAGAAAGTTCTTCTACATGGAATGCCTTATAGTATATAAACGAGATCCAAGATTCACTAGTGAATTTTGGAAAGCTTGCATGAGATCATGAGTACGCAGTCATGTTTGCATCAAGTATTCTAGGAAAAGGATAAGTGCAAGTGGAACGAGAGGCGACGAAGAAATGAGTTCCAGCTCATGTTATGGAAACAGGAATAAGAAGCTACAAAATCGCGAAGTTAAAAGACGACTTTGATGGTCAAAGACTAGATACGCGCATGATATCTCTTTTTGGGAGTATATCCTTGATCCCTGTTTTCTGTAGAGCTTACTTGTAGGCTATCTTTTGTGGACATCCTCTCGGTCCTATTCTCCGTTACAAACCCTGTAAGGAGTTTGTCCTATTTATCTTCTCGACCCTGTTTCAGGGAATTCTAGGTAGAACCCTATGGATGTAAACATGTATTTGAAACATGTTATGATTGATATGGTTGCAAGTGGTTGCTCGTGGATGCGCGAATACACATTAGATACTAGCTCGACTCGGTCACATTTCATATTGCATATGCACGAGTATTTATACTTGTTTATGGATGAAATCGAATGTATTATCATGCGGTTGTTGCATATGAATGAATGATTGTGCACGCATATAGTATCTATATGACTAGGACTATTTGCATATATGTTGGATTCATGGCACTATACATATTTTGCATTAGAAAGATTATTCAGGCCTGATCATTAGCATTAGCTAAGGAACATGTACACACACGTTTTGCATATATTCATACAGCATTAGAAATCATCTAAGGACAATGGTTGCTTGTGGATGATGTTTTGAGTAGATGGATGATGGATGGTAGGATATGTTCTTCCTAACTTGGAGATTTCGGGGACGAAATCCTAAAAGGTGGGGAGAATGTAACAACCCGTATTTTCAATAACCTGTTATAACATAAATGGAGGCAGAATTAAACTGTAAAATCTGAATCAAGGGAAACGGGCTATGCCACTGCGTTCGTCTCGGAAAAATACGCGAAATAGAGTCCGAGTTTTCGAAAATCGGAGTCCGTATGACCAAGATATGGCCTCGCGAAGTTTCACGAAAAATTCCCAAATTAAAGTATACTTAATTAAGTGAAATGGGTTGCGCAGAGAAATATATATATATTGATATATATATATATATATATATAATTGAAAATTAAATAAATAAATATGCAAAAATGTTCAAAACAGCGAATTGGGAGAGGGGAATAACCGAACCGGCCGATTTTTGAGGTCGACCCGAGCTCGCTGGGTCGACTAGGGGTTAATCCAGGGTGTTTGGCTGTCAACCCGTGGGCCGATTCGCTCAAATGCAGATTTTGCATTTGGATGGTTCTCATGGTTCATCTTTAATCTAAAGGCCCTAGATGGTTCCTACACTTGACTTCTTCCCCAAGACATGCTTTGATGGCTTGGATTGAATCTAGGTTTAATCCTATGGCCTAAAACACTTGCCTAATCTATAAATAAGACCCTAACCTATCCTAAATCCTCATTATTCATTCATGCAACTAAACTATGGCAAAATTTTACCTCTCATGGCCTCCACTCTCTTCATAAAATTTCTAAATGGTTTCTATGAGAGATTTTCCATGCATACAAGTGTTTTCAAGCTTGTATGAGTGTCATTAGCTTGCATTCAAGTCAAGTTTCTATCTTTGCATCATAAAGCAAGGGTTTTGATCATTTTGGCTCAAGGGTTTTTATGTTAGAGCTTGCATTTTGGGTCTATTTGATTGCATAAGGGCTTTGTCATATCTTTTGTGCCTTCATAGCAATGTAAGCCCTTTCCCTACTCTTAGATATTAACTATGAAGTTAAATGTTCATGTTGCAAGTTTGGGTTTGATCATTGAGTATGATACGTGCTATCATGTCATGCAAGTTTATGAAGTCATTATCTTGATCTTGTGAGCTAAAAGCTACAACCTTTATGTTGAAATGTTGCATTAGGCAACATGAGAACCCTCATAACCTTTATGTCAACTTGCATATGAAGTCATAACCCTTATATGATGATATATGCGAGTTACTAGTCATCATTCCATATCTTTTGTCACCATGATTCGCTTATGTGCCAAGTTTGGGTTTATGCATGTTTTGAGGCTTAAGAATGTAACATGCAAGTTAATGAACACATTTGTGCCTCATTTGCCACCATGATTAACTTGTGGCTTAATATACATTTTTGTCATGCCTTTGCCAAGTCTCTTCTTTTAATCCATTACGTTGTCGCGAACGTATATACGAGTTTAAAAGCGTTGGGTTATGTTATGGGTAATTTCTAATGATATGAAAATACAACTTGAAAACATGACTTGAAATATAACATGGAAGTTGACATGTAAGTATGCATAAAAACATAAGCTTGGGAATTTACCTATTAAGTTAGGTCTACCCTTTGGGAATTTACCTATTAAGTTAGGTCTACCCAAATGCTTGAAAACTTGTAACATGTTTTGGGAAACATGATGGACATGACACTTAGATAATATAAGTGTGGCCAACTCGAGGTTGGGTTGAGTTTGCAACGTAAAACTACCCGGAACCGACCGGCCTAACTAGTAGTTGCAAACAATAGGACCCAATGTGAGAAGTTGGTCATATTGTGCTTGAACCCGAGGTTAGACCAAGTTGTGGTGTAAAGCTACCCGGAACCGACCGGCTTAACTAGTAACCACAATAAAGTCTAATGTGAGAGGTGAAGGTGCATTAAGTAATTAATGCCACATGATAGGGTTAAGTTAATTTGATTAATGACTCTTAACCAAATATGACATGGACAAATGGGTTAAGTAATTTGATTAGGCTAATGATACTTAACAAAACATGACAAGGTTGGGTAGGTTAAGTAACTTGATTTGCCTAATGACACTTAACCATTTTTATATGACTAGTGGATGGGGTTAAGTTAACCAACACTTAATCAATCCAACGCGATAACTTGGTAAGGTTAAGTAAGTTTTCTTAATGACGCTTAACCGAAAAATACGGTTAACGAATGGGGTTAAGATTAGACTCAACTAACATGGAAATCGGATGGGGTTAAGTTAGCCTAGACTTAATTAATCCCACTTGGTAGTTTAATGGGGTTAAGTTAAACACTTAACTAATCTAAACATGATGAATTGATGTGGTTAAGTGACCTATACTTATCCAATCTAACTCGTTAATTTATTGTGGTTAAGTTAACCAATACTTAACCAATATAACGTGAAAACATGATAAGGCTAAGTCACGAATCGCTTGAATACACTTGACCGATTTGACTAAGTAAATTGATAGGGTCAAGTTAATATATACTTAACCAATCTAGAATGATAATTGGACGAGGTTAAGTCGTGAATTGCTTAATATACTTAACCAACTTGAGCATGGTTTGTAGGGTTAAGCCTTGAACTTGGATACTTAGCCAATTTTGACAGGATTTGTAGACGGGTTAAGTCATGAACTTAAGTGACACTTAATCCATTATGTAAACCCTAGTTCTGAGGATTAGGTGGATAACCGTAGTTAACAAGGATAACGGGAACAATGCTAAGTGGTAAACCTTAGTTGAAGAATAACTAAGTAATGATTCTTAGTCAAGGAAATTTAGACCAGTTCATAGATAGATGAGTAACCTGATACGGTAGGTCATCGTTTAAGTATACGAGTAGGAGCAAGTATCTGATTTAGATAAAGGCTCCAGCGAACTGGGTAACGAAGCAGCGGCTTCGGGGAACGTGAGGATATTCTTGGTATCCCTCTATGAGCTGCCAGGTGATTATACTAGGCTCATGAGAGGTTAAGGTCTGCGTTAGAAGAACCAAGAGTATGCCTTGGTTGCTATACGAGCGACCTAAAGACGGGGATGGATAGGGGATAGTCGACGATACATGGTCGTACCCTAGATAGCATTTCGTCAGGCTACCTACCATCTTTGGTCAAGCGTGTACGTACGGAAAGGCAGAGAACACCCAAAAGACCATAATTGCTATCTAATTATGGTTGCGGTAAGGCTTGGATGTGGGTTGGCCAGTGTTGTGTTCTCATACAGGATTTATCCTGTCTTGTCTTTCACTAGTTGAGGGAGTGGTCTCGTGGGACCATAGCCACGTATAAGAAAAACAGACCTTAGCATCTGCATCGGCAGATAAATCGAAAGCTCCCGACCGAGTCCTGTATTTCTTGATTTGCCCTGTGACAGGACTCGGATGGCACGATGTGATACATGTGCATACAGTCATGGAAAAGCGATTCATGATGAATGCGTGGGAAAAAGGGCGCGGTTGGCGGTTAGCGTAATCCCTAGTGGCCCTAGGTGGTTGAACCCAAACCGAGATACGAAAACGTGCAATAGGTAAGCATAATCCCTAGCAGCCCTAGGTAGCATAAGTCCTAGTTGTACAAACAATAATTCATGTTGGAAGACCCTAGCTAGGTTTAGGGTAACAGTCCAAACCGATCTTAAGGATCATGGAACTATGTTAAAGTAATATAGAATCTCATGGGAAAGACCGTATGGTCTACGGCAAGGGACTGAACATTTACATGGAATAAAACATACAAGTTGAGTAACCTATATATGCGATATATTAGGTTGACATGGACCATTACAAGACTTTTGAGTGAGGGTCATTCTTGGTTAACACATGACACGGGGGGGATACTAGTACGGTAGGTGCAGAGCTAAAATACAGGATAGATATCACGGGGCGTTATATGTGACAGATATCTTGGGGATATTATACTTGATAGAAACCTGACGATGTGATACCTTGTTTTATCTTGACATCGTAATTTATCATGACACCTTAGTTTATCTGAGTTCAGTAGTTCATCCTGTTATTTTGATTTAGCTTATCTATCTTGTTATCATGCTTATGTTCGTCTCAGTTTCTCATGTCAGTTAACTTTACTAGTTTTTATGCTAATAGTAGATAGGGCTTACTCAGTCTTTTTGACTGACCCGTTTTGTTTCGCCTCTTTTCTTCCGTTTCCCCCCCAGGTTACAGGGAGGAAATACTGTTGTTTAGTTCGGACTTCTTCTGCTTGAAGGTCATCATGGATGGCTTGGACTTTTCTTGGCTAATGGCTACTTTACTGTTTTTACTTGGGGAATAATTTATGAAAATGTCTTTATGCTTCTTTACTATTGCAAGACAGGTTTTGATGTACTCTGATGTAAAAGGCTTTAGACCTTATTTATTCATGTTATGAAAGTTTGATTTTACTTCCGCTATTTTATATGTTCTGTCTTGTGATATTTCTGTGCATGTTTACCAATAATGCCCCTCTAAAGCTAGTGCATTCCTTTGCGAGTGACCCTAGCGGAGGCGGGGTGTTACAGTGTTATGCCGTTATTTGATTCTTACCATATTTCTTTGATTGCAGCCTTATTTTGAAATTTTCTCTTGTATAAATATTTTTTTTCTTATATATATATACATATATATTCTCATATATATATATATATACACATACATATATTTTCCTACACTTCCTTATATGTGTACTTTTCCTTATATGTACGTTTATACAATTATCTCTTTAGAACATGTGTTATTTTAGTTGTTCCCTTGAAACAAAAATATGGCACCGGCGGAGATCGAACTCTGTACCTCTTGCATTAAAGCCACATGCTATAACCAATTGAACTACTTAGGCTATTGTTAATAAGGCTTAGAACAATGGTGATCCCCTTTTCATATTTATTGTAATATTTTATTTAAACCATTGCATGCATCTTTTTCTTTCATTTTTCTTTTATTATTAATGCATAATATTTGTAAATCATTGCATGCAACATATTTACACTGCACGCAGCTAATTTCTTCTTTCTTTTAACGTATGCGTTACATTTTTATTTGCATTAATCTTTTTTCTTTTCAATGCATGTATTTATTACATGTAATCATTTATTACCGTTATTTTATTCTTTTTTAATATATTTATATCTATGCATATATATACACATATGCATTATTTAACTATTTAATTGTCATAAAATGCGAGGTTACATTCTCCCACCCTTAGGAAATTTCGTTTCCGAAATTCGATAAGGGTAAAAATCAAATAACCCCTCGCATAATATCCATCCATCATGTGTGCATCCTTTATTTTATTTTATTTTGCAAACATTGCGCTCTTGTGCAAAGTGTAATACCACATAATAATACATGTATGACTAAGCGGTACCTCCTATGTTTATGCAAAATTTTCAAAAATCCTTTTAAAATATGATGCTCACATCCTTAATATACTGGCAGTTCTACATGAATGCAATATTTTGAAAATGAAAAATGCGTTTTCATCCAAGTTTTCCCACACTCTTATTGAGCAAGAGCGTAGTTCATCCAATTTTTGCATCCAAAACCCTACCAAACAACTTTATTTCTCGAATTTCAGAAAAATCTAATTTTCTAAATTCAATTTCTTATGTTACAAAAAGGTTGAAAATGGAAAACTTCACATCTTCCGTTTTTTTCTTCCTTTTTTCCAACCGTACTTGGATTTTATGAAACTATTTATAAAGATTCCCTATTTTCCTATCCAAGCACAGCCCACATAAAAAAATTCTTTGTTACTGATTTTCTTTTTCAACTTATCATAGAAAATTTATCTCTTGTTCATCTTTTCTCAAAATTTTCCATCTTCTTTGACTGTCGTGTTTGTTGCTTTACTGAATTTGTTGTTTCCTTTTTAGTTATGTTATTACTCTTTTCTTAGCTTATTAAACTAATTCTCTGATCTAAGTTTAGTTTCAAAAAAGCCTTCTAGTCCTTAAACTAAAACAGAAAAACAAACGCTCTACACAGCTACTACTAAGGGCAAAGAATCTCAGGACTATGTCCTCTTATGAAAAATTCAAACAACATGATGTAAGTACTTACTTGCCCTCTACTGTCTAGTAGTCACCACTTGTCCTAGCTGTGTACTAACATAAATTTTTAAGCAACACCCTAGGCTTTTCAATGCTTGTGCATTCTACGGGAACTAACCATTGTTCCAAGATAATTCTTGCTATTTATTCCATAGCCTCAAACTTTTCCCATCTTCCCTAGGCACTAATCCTTATCTACTCCATACTTTTTAAAACACGGTTTGGCCTTTTCATTTAAATTTTCTTCCAAAAATGTCAAAACTTTATTTTCCTCATGAAATCTTATTTTTGCCAAACCCTAAAAACATGTCATCTTAAAAAAGTGTAAACCGTATTTTTTCAAATCACAAAAACCGGAGTAGACAAGGACAACTATTTCTCAATCAATTTTTCGACTTGTTCTTCTCTATAAAATCAGTTTAGTTTCTTACTGCAAGGTGCAAACATCTACTCTATTCATAATTTCTATAACTTATTTTGTCCACCCAACAAAATTTCTTGCTAAAACAATTTATCAAAAAAAAATGTTTGTCAAAAGAATAGAGATTTCCAAAAGTTTCTTGGCTAAAAATTCTAATCTTCAACAAAATGCAATATTTTCTAAGTTTTGCTTTTTAATCCTTTCATGCAATATAATAAGAAAACTAGCAAGCTATATATGCTCTATAATGTGCGCCTTTTACTGAGAGAATTTTATCTTTAGACAAAATTTTCGCAAGAAATAACATTTTCCAAAATATACCCCATTTTACATCAAAATTCAATATGTACTTTTCTATATGTTCTTTACATATTTTAAAACTTGAAAACACCATAAACCATCTTCAAAAAACTTTTATAATTTCAAGTTCTTAAAATTTAACAATGGGGTAGACTCAAAGCAGATTTCCAACTAAACTAGTATTTCCTGGACACCCCTACAAAGTCAATTCCCTCAACTATATATATTCCTAATCCATTTTTCTCTTTTTAACCTTTTCCAATTTATAAGGTTTGATTGCCAAACCCACTAATCTGAAATACTAACACTTAGGATTCACCTTCTTCCATACAAAGTATATTGTACACTTTCTACCTAAATTACCTAAGGGTCTCAGATTTCCATATTCATTCCTTTATTGTACAAAACAGACATCCCAATTCTTACCACATTATACTCTTTCTATCTAGTGGGTTCCTCTATGGATCTAGGTATGTATATAAAATATTTTTATTTTTAAAAATACAAATACGTTCACACACTATTTATACAGGAATCCTAAACCTAGGCTCTCATATCAGGTGTAACAACCCGAATTTCGACAGACCATTTTTTTTCCCAAAATTCCAATCTATCGAAACTCGTGTTGGTTGCTCTAGTATTTTGCAGAAAAGAAAGAGATATAAAATATATCAGAGCTTCGAAATCATCTCACACCGGAATGGATAAAATATAATATAATCAAAATATAGCCTTACCCAAATTATAATACTGCCTAACCGGTATCTAAAGCTATCATATCTCTGCCACAAGTCTAACCTGCGAGTATGTGATGAGGAGGGGGGGTCAGAACATAGGCTCTGGTGAGTAGACTACACATTTTGGATAACCCTACATATACCGTTCAATTACATTTTCTTATTTATTAGGTTACTTGGGTTAACAACACTCTAGACTTACACATACGTCATAACCATTTATTCCCCAGTGGATTAACCTAATACAGTATATGTGACGGCCCGCCCCGCACTATCAGACATTTCCCTTGAAATGCGTTGTGCCGATGCCTGACTAGCACGGGACGGTCGTCAAAAGAAACAATGAATTACCGAGAACCTACAATATATCTTACAGCGCATGAAATAAAATATAATAATAACATAACTTGATATAAAATAGGCGAGATGGTGTATAAGCTGAAAACTAAACCATATCCATCAGAGTAGCGGAATATAAAATACAGCTTATGATCCAAACCATTATTACAACTTCAAAATATTGTCTCTAAAAGAAAATGAAAGAGGTACACTACTAATGCCCAAAGCAGTGACCAACAACAACACAGGGAGAATATATGTAAATAGTATGTGGAAGGCTCATGCTCATCTCCAGACAACTAATCGTGAATAAGCACCTAACCTATCTCTAGTCTGCTCATTTAGGAGTACCCAGAGTAACAAGAAGAGACATAAAACTCTAGGTCAGAAAAAAGTCTGGTATGAGCGATAGTAGCAAAATAAAATGATAACAGGCATAAATAATCATACCTGGCCTGGACTTGCAACCAAAGAGTTAGCACAACAAGATGTACAGTACTCTAAAATAACACTAACATATAGTGTAAAAATAAGAGCGTGTGTGTCATCGTAATATCAAACATATCAATCATCCTCACACCTCTCACTCAGTGCGTAAAGCATACGATATCCACCAATTTGATAACTAGAACCATTAGGGCTATGATGGAGTCCCACTCCGTACAACTATCACTACGACCACTTTGCACTTTGGAGCCCTGATGGAGTCCAACTCCATACAACCTCTGGCCCCACTACACTGGTCCATATTTAATACCCCCTCTGTCAATAGTAAACCAAAGTTATAGATATCGATAACCCGTTTGCACACGTCCCGCAGCAAAGCCCAACTACAGAAGTTAACTCGTTGGTTCCCGTTTGGACTGTAAGTAATAACTTCCCATTTGGACTTCCTTTGCATCTCGGGTTTTCAGTCGAATTGGAGTTGGTCTTCAGAAGAGTCGTCGCGTAGCAACAGCTCCAAGCCCGGTTCAGTTCAGATATATGGTGTTTAAGTTCCCTGTTCAGTTCGGGTCGGTTTCACTTATTCGATTCGTTTTGGATATATAAGTTCCAAGTCCTCCGTTCGGTTTGGTCCTCCGGTCCGATTCGATCTTCCAGTTCGGTTTGGTGCACCGATCGGATCCCATGCCAAGCTCCAGTTTGCTCTACCCTAACCCGATCCGACTCCAGCTCCATTCCAATTCAATCTGAGCCGGCCTTCCTTGTTGCCCTTGCATTTGCACGCTGCTGGAGTTACCACCACTCCGGTTCGGTTTGGTCCATCCAATTCGAACAAGATCCTTGTAGAATTTCCTACAAGCTATCTTTCATCCATTCTCGCCATACGACGGTGTTTCCAACCATTATAACTTTACTAAACAATCATAAAGCATCCCAAATAGCAGTAATAACATGTGTAATCAATTAAAAAGATCAAAACATCAAGCATATAGATTATTTTAGATTAAACATACCCAAATCCATGATTTTCCCCTTAACCATGTTCAACCATATCTAATGTTAGAAAACTTAATCCATATTAACCCAAATTTTTATCAGTCACATAAAATAATATTTTAAATTTATGCATATATCCCATATTTTTCTGAGTCATCCTTTCGCTTGTTATCACTAATCACCCTTAATTAGTGAATAAACATGCTAATCACTCACATTAGCCACAAATAAATTATAGATCTGAAAACTTCACTGATTAGGCATGGATTCCTATGTATAGCAACAGCTCTATCTTTGATTTGATGCTAATTTGACTTGATTTGATGTAGTTTTGCTTAACTAGTGATAAAAAGGTGATTAGCACTACAAGAAAAATGATTTTTTGTAGCGCCCAAAAACCGCCACTAAGTATTTTTGGTGGCATTTCGATAATCGTTACGAGAAAACATGCCACTAAAAATAATTTTTTTGTTGCACTTAATTTAAATGCCATGAATAAAATCTTTTTCACGGTGTTTTTTTAACGTTACCATTTTTTGGGCATTAATTAAACGCCACCGAAAGGGATTTTGCATTACGTCTGTTTTTTGTTGCATTCTTTTAACTTTTTTGTAGCGTTCAAAATGCGCCAACATAACTATTTTTGTGTTCTATGACAATACATTTGTAGCGGTTTTTAAACGCTACGTATGAATTTAACATTTCATAGCGTTTTCATGCCACTGTTTGTTTGCCAAATTTGTATTACAATATTTCGTACATACCCATAATTTTGCCGCTAATTAAATAACATAATCCACAGACACATACATTTTTCAACAGAACATATTATAGAACCGCAATATACACCTTCAAACATCCACAAGTTCAATCGTCCACAACCTTCACAAACAAACTACCAATGACACTGTCATAACCACAACATGCACAACCAAACTACCGAGTTTAAATAACTAGTAACACTGTCATAACCAAGTACGCTAAACACTGAAATAAACATCTGAAATAGACACCTGAAATAACCAAGTTATCGAGCAAATATTGTAGTGCTGCTGTCATCAAACCACCTAAAAAATTGTTGATCTACCTGTAAAACGAATAACGTAACATAACTTAAGACTCGAAATAGCATAAACCTTTCAGACATTACATAGAATAAACCTTTTTGACACAAGCTCTGAACGTAACACTACATAACATAAACCTTTCAGACACGCTCATTTTCCTGCACACTATGGATATACATAACACCAACACCTGAACCATGTAATGCAATTCTGTGACCACGTAATTCTAAACCATGTAATGCAATTCTGTGACCATGTAATTCTGTAAACGAGTAATTCAGAGATGACAGTGCCTACCCATTAAGGTGAATGTATGATTTCGTATATGATTTCTGAGATGACCATGTAATTTGAGATGACATGTAATTCTGAGATGACCTGCAATTCCGAGATGACATGTGCCGTCTCCTCGAGTATATTTCATATATGATTTCTCTTCAATTAAGGTGAATGCTCATTGGTATCTTTGCATTAATACACATTATGTTGATAATATTTTAACTATGTACATAAAAGTTTAACCATGTATCTTTGCAAATCATCTAAGATATCTCAACAAGTTGGCTTCAAAAGCATTATAAACATTCACCACTACAAAAGTGGGCATATTCGAAACAAGTTTTATGTGGCCTTAGATCGAAAAAGTGTTGCATTTTCCCTTTTTTTCAAATAGGCAACACCGGAAGGGCATGGCATCAGCGGCCGTTGCCTTAGCCCTCTAAGGCAACGCTTTAGCACATATGCTACCACGGAAAGAAAGAGACGTAATGCAAGACTATTTGCACGTAATAGATAAGATAGAAACTTAGAATAGAAGAAGAAGAAGAAAATACATCATCATCAGAGTAGCATGAAACTCACAGCGGAACAAACAATATATAATAGATACATAACTTTGAAATAAAACTAATATATGTATACAGTAACATTATCAGAGTACAACACTTACAACACAACGGAAATAACAACAGCTATATAATTCTGAAGCCTCCTGCTCCAAGCTCTTAGTATATGTAAATCCCGACTACTAGACTGCCCGTACAAAATTGGACACCCAAGAGTTTAGAGAAAACAAAACAAAATAAACTCCGAGTCAGTCATGTGACTGGTGTGAGTAAACTCAAATCATTTGATTTAGCTTTCAAAAATCTTTTGAACCAAAGGATAATCGTAAGACCGATCCACACATAAACACGGATGGTTTTACCTTACGATAACCAAAAATATTTTTCTAAAAGGATACTTGTCTGATATTATAATAATGTCTAGATCAAGTAAATAAAAATCTAGCAGAAACATTTTCATCTCACGTTCCACATATATAAAATACAATCAAAACCGCAGGCTCTTATTGGATAGTTGATTTCCAACTATGACAAGGTATGGAACCACCTTCCGATCAATGTACTCTAGAAGCGATACACTAGAGTTTAACAAGAACATCTTGTAACTCGGCCACACATAGTTGGCCATTCATTTCTCTTGAATGTTCCGAATATATTATCACCTTACGGTTGGTATACCAACATAACCGTTCCCGGGAGATACAGAATTGAAAGAAGTAACAAACATGAATATTATCTAGATGGTGACAATATACCCTACTTGGGTGCGACCCACTTAGCCATGCTGCCTGCCTGGTTTCTGTCATTTCCCAGTTGATGAGGCTTGAGGTCATAACGTATCTTTTAGCAGATCACTCATTCATTGTAATGACCCGCATTCGCAGAGGGTATTATAATTTATTTAATTATATAAATAGTGATATAGTGAATTTAATGGTCGTGGAATTAAATAATGGTGAATATTTAATTAAAATAATAAATTAAATAATATATATAATTCTGAAATAATCAGAATTGGCTGAAATGGCGATATGGTGTGAACTGGATCATCTGTGATATTTAACTCAGTTTAGAATTGAATTAGAATAACGAATATATTTAAATAATGACAGTTTGAACGTATAATTATACTATAATTAAAATCGAGCTCGAAATGGCACTGCAGTTCGTAAATCGGCGATTCGAACTTCAGCTGGATATACAGAAGTCGTTTCAAGTCGGATTTCTGTGAAACAAGAAACGTATGGAGCTGGTGAAGTATATCTTTCTAGTGGAAGAGAAAAATCGGGATTTCGTCGTGTAGATTTTGATTCACGTCCAAATCAAATTTTAGAAAAGTCGCTGTGGAATTCCTTTATGATTTATAAAGGAATTATTTATATGTTAAATGGGAATTTCGATATAAATCGAATATCGGGTTGACCCAGATTGAAATATCGAGTTAGAAATCAATATAGGATTTTTCTGAAGCTGTATGGTATTCCACTATGAATATAGACGTTAATATTTATTTATAAATATTTAATGTAATTATATTTAAATATATTTATATATTTAAATGGGTCATCCAAAGCTTTAAAAATAGCCACTTTTGCAAATGAAGTCGGAATTCGACGAAACTAATTTTGTTGGATCCGCAATGTCAAATAATTGCTAGATGTCAGTTTCTGTGATTTTTAGAGTCGTTGTGTGGCCGTACGGATTTTAGAGTAAAAAACAGTCAGTATTTTGACTTTTAAAAATACGCTGTGTGAGCAAACGAAGTCGGAATTCGACGAAACCAGTTTTCTTGGGTCCGTAATGTCGAATAGTAGCTACATGTCAATTTTCGTGATTTTTGGGTTTTGTAAGTGACTATAGGAATTTTTAAATGATATATTGAGCTACGCTTCAAATATAAATGAATATAAAATTAAGTAGCTTAGGTTTAAAGCTATCATACACCCTATATAATACCTTTAACATATTCTAAACCTATATTTTTTTTCTTCCGATGGTCAAAGGTCTCAAAAAAACATATGCCGCCGCTCCTCTTCATCTTTTCAGCTAAAACGTGAATTCGAAAATCCTCAAACAAATCAAATGAATTCATATAATTCCTCAAACAAAATCTATTTGCTTCCCAGGATGTTTTCTGCATTGGTATATAGCTTTCAAAGAGTTCGCTTCAGGTTTCGTTCGCTGGAAATTACCTGGCGGATTTCTAGGGTTCAATTTCGTGGGAACTCGAGGCATTTTCGGTTGAATTCAGTTTGATATCCGAGTTAGTGGTAGTGTTCAGCTTCAGTTTGGGGTTTGTGAGGGATTTCCACGTTGAAAGGTGTCGTGCGTTTCACTGTAGCCGAGCTTTTGAGCTCGACGTCGCAGCTTTTCAGACGAGATCGAGTTCGATCAACATGGCATGGCTGCAGAGATCTTGGGAAGAGGGAACCGATGGTGTTTACGGTTTTGAAAACAATGAAATAACGAAGGGGAGGTTGGAAGGAGAAGCATCGGCAAATGGTAGGAGTTATTGTCTGGAATCAGATTTGTTGAGGAAGTGGAAGAAAGGAAAACGAGCGGGTCTAGGCTCTAACGTTGATGGGCCGGTTTGGTTAAAAGGTTGAGGCCCATTTGTTTTAAATCCAAGTTTTTATTCCTATTTAAAATGTGCCTTAACTTGTAACCTATATATCTCGGTCATACGATATCAGATTGACGAACCGTAAGTTGTGTTGGGACCGTATGGACGAGAGCTTCACAATGAATCTGACTAAAAGTGGATTGGGGCTCGTATGAATTTATGGCGAACTAAATGGTTTGATTCAAATCAAACTAACAGTTTATCGTTCTTTAACGATGAATTGCCAAAGTGAGTAAATCTCATTAACTCTGAACAGTTTATAATTTCATGTTGTATTTTTAGAATTGTTAGATATTGGCTGATTGACTGTGTATTGACTGTTTGATTGAACTGCTGGTCAGTCAGTTGAATTTCTATATTGATTCTGTTTAACAGAATATATCACATGGAACTGAAAGTGATGATTATCTATATTGTTTAACATCTGTGATGCAGGGAAACAGGTTGGAGGAACCCAACTGGGTTCCTCAACATCTATTTTACTGTTTTTCATATATTGTGATATATGATGCGATATATAATCTGTTGTCGATTATATGTGTTTGGACGATACTGATCATCGTGATTTGATATGTTGAATACCATAACATACCGAAATGTTGATAAGGGAATATTTTCAAAGTGATATTTGAAAATAAAATATATATAAATGGAATATTTATAAATAAGAAATATTTATAAATTGGAATATTTATAAATAGGAGATATTTAGAAAAGGGAAATTATAAATCAAAGAATAGATTTGAAAGGAAATATTTGCAAACCATTTGCAAATAGAATAATAGAAAAGGAAATATTTGTATAATCATTTACAAATAGAATTGATAGGAAATAGTTAGAAAATAAATAGAGTTATAAAAAGGAAAATTTGTTTATAACTGAATAGGATGTTATAAAAGGGAAACCGTTATAAAAAGGAAAACGTTACTAAAAAAGGAAATCATTTGTAAAGTGAAGAACCGTTACTAAAAGTAAATCTTTATAAATGAATAGTTTATTCGAAAAGGGATTAATCGAATATTAGTGATTCGAATAAAGTAAAAGGAGTTATCGAATATTAGTTATTCGAAATAGAAAATAAATAGAGTTATCAAATATTTGTTATTCGAATAGAGTTAAATGGAGATAAAAGGAGTTAATCGAATATAGTTTATTCGAATAGAAAGTAAAAGGAGTCAATCAATCGTAGTTTATCAAAGGGAGTTAATCGAATATAGTTTATTCGAATAGAAAGTAAAAGGAGTTAATCTATCATAGTTTATCAGAGGGAGTTAATCGAATATATAGTTTATTCAAATAGAATTAAAAGAGTTATCAAATATAGTTTATTCGATAGGAGTTAAGTGAATAGTGTTAGAGTTAAATCAAAAGAGTTAAGTGAATATAATAAATTGAATAGAGTTATCGAATATACCTTATTGAAGGAAAGATTTATCGAATAGAAAAGATTTGAAAGAGGTTAAGTAAGGAAGTTTGTTAAAGAATTAGAAGGGTGAACTTTGTCTATTTCAAGATTAGAAACGTTGTTCAGCTAAGGTCTGAGAGGTAGTATTACCCCAACTTGATTGAATTCATTTTTAACTAAGGAATGGTTAAGGTTCGATAGTAAAGGATGGTTAAGTGAATTTAGTAATTAAAGGAAATGGTTTGAGTTGGCATCGCGATGGTTTGTTTAAACATCTGTCTAAGTCCAATGAAGAAGCTTTGGAAATGTTTTCCAAAGAAGAAACCAGAAATGTTTTCTAATAAAGAAAACAAGAAATGGAAATGTTTTCCATTGTTAATAACGTATATTTTCCAAATTTAGAAAATAAGAAAAATTGAATATAGGGAAACAAGAGATAAGTAAATTAATGAAATAAAGAGATAAATGTTGAATGATGTTTGATCGATATAAATTTCCATTTGGAAATAATATCGTTGTTTGCACACCTGTTTTTTCTTCGATAGTTAAATCACAGACTATCGAAGTTTTGACCATTTTAACGTTGTTAATATGGAGAGACCGGTTGGATTATTATCCAAAGAACCACTATGTATTGGCATAAGCGTTGCGAATCATATATGCCAAAGGGAATTGAAGACGGAGTTATGCAAAGGCTGTCTTGTTTACAGAATAGTGCCTTCGGTTCATCCTGTTCCTGGATGACTTGTATGGATGGATGTCTGACAGAGTATTTCTAGACGATCACGTATATTGATTTCTTCAACCGTACAAAGAGTGGAAGCGGAGAAGGAAACTTCTTTTAGCTAACACATAATGTATGGTTCAGGACGTCAATCGGTGATTTGATGGATTTGACGATGTGGCATTCAAAGTGAATCTGGTGTGATGATAAAGCGTACCTTCTAGCCTCACATCTGGTAAATGATAGAAATCGGGCAGGCAACATGGCTAAGTCGGTCGCACCGAAGTAGGGTGTATAATCACCTAATCTGGAGTTTCATTTACTTCTAAAAATCTATTGTTGATGCTGTCCCATTCGGGAAACGGTTGCTGATCCCAACCGTTGGTGATATACATTCGATACACTCAAGCGAAATGAGTGGTCGGTCATGTGTGGCCGGGTTGCAAGATGTTCTTGTTGAACCTAGTGTATTCCTCTCAAGAGGTACACTAGCGAAAGGTGGATCCATACCTTGTCATAGTTGGAAATCCATTACCCAATACGTGCTTGCGGTTTTGATTGTATACTATATATATAGAACGTGAGACGAAAGTGTTTCTGCTAGATGATTATTATATTGTGGTTGATAGACATTATTATAATATCAAAAGGGTTTTTGATATAAAGATAATTTGGATTCTCATAAGGGAAAAACCCGTTCCGTTATACGGCGTGGTCTTATGAGATATCGTTTACTTGTTCAAACTGTTTTAGTCATACCAGTCCATGACTGACCCGGAGTTTATTTGTTTTGTTTCCCTAAACTCTTGGGTGCCTAATTTTGTACGGGCAGTCAAGTAGGCGGGATTTACAGATATACTGGAAGAGCTTTGAGCAGGAGGCTTCAGGATTATATAGCTATAATTATTTCCACTGTGTTGTAAGTGTTGTGCTTTGATAATGATGTATATTCAAGTACAGATTTGTATTTCAAAGTTATGTTATGAAATATATTTATTCGTTCCGCTGTGAGATTCGTGTTACTCTGATATTGTGTTCTTCTTCTTCTTCTTCTTCTTCTTCTATTCTAAGTTTCTATCTTATCTTTCCTCACCCTCTAATTTCTTTCATTAATGATCGGTATTTTTCGATGTTTGGTTAGTCATCATCGTGTTTATGTCGATAACCAAAGTCGTCAAAATATCGGGTCATTACATTCATTTGCTTTGAATGCCACATCATAATATCCGTCAAATCACAAATTGATTTCCCCAAAAATACCATGGGTATAAGCTAAGAGAAATGAATTCCTCCGCCACCACTGTAAATACGTTTGAAACGATCAACTTACGTGATCTACCAGGTATACTCTGTCAGACATTCGACCATTCAAGTTATCCTCGGACTGGACAACCCGAAGGCACTATTCTGTAAATCCATCTTAGCCAATTTCTACCTAGGATTTATTGAACATTCCTTGGATAACTCCATCTTCAATTATCTTCATCATATTTGATTTGCAACGCTAATGCCAAACGGAGTGGTTTTCAGATAATATATCTGATCTCAATCTCTCCATATTGACAACGGAAATGGTCAAAATCTTTGATAGTTGGTGATTTAACTATCAAAGGAAAACATGTGTGCAAACAACGATATTATTTCCAAATGGAAATTCTATCGATCAATCATCAATCAACATTTATTTATTTCCCCATTTCTCGTTTCCATATATTCATCAAATTCTTATTTTCTAATTTTAGAAATATACATAATTAACTTTGGAAAACGTTCCATTTCTGATTCACGCATCAATATCTTCCCACCTCTATCAGTCTCTAACTGTAAACTAGTAAGAGAATAACCCCCGACGTATTAACCCCGAAGGCCGAAACTAACATAAGATTGATACCCAGAAAGCTATTCAACTCAACTAATTTCCAGTCAGTTTCTAATTCCAGTAATTCCCTTTAAATTCCTAATTCAAACCCCAAATTCCTTCATGATATTTTACTTGCGAAATATTTACTTTAAGCTAATCTTTCACATAGAATGTGAATAATATTTTTTTATATAATTTCATTTGGTTTCCAAACAATTTCTTTTATAATTCTATTTATTTCCAATAAATATTTCCCTTTTTAACATCCTATTTATTTCATATAAATCCATTTATATAATTCTATTCATTTTATATAAATCCTTTTATATAATTCTATTCATTTTATAAACTAATAATTCTATTTATTTTCCTAATAAATATTTTCCTTTTCAACATCCTATTTACTTCATATATAAATATTCATTTTCAATATTCACTTTGAAAATTTCCTTTTACATTACAGTATTTCATACGGTATTTAAAATACCAACTAACTAGACCAATGTCATCTTAATCAATCACATATTATATTTCACATCATATATCACTATATATGAAAACAAACAGTATTATAAATATTGAGGAATCCAGTTGGTTCCCTCTAACCTGTTTCCCTGCATCACAGATGTTAAACAATATAAATAACATCGATTTCATTTCAATATGAAATATTATGATTTTTTTTTTGAAAGCAAAATGTGTGGTCTTCTGAGGAGAAGAGAGCACACATATATTTATTTATATATATTAGTACAAAAGAGGTTACAAAAGAGCGACTACCAACCTAGAAAAAAACGAAAAATACACCATAAGCCAAGACTAGTAACTCCATACCCGTACACAACATCGCATAAGAAAAGAATATCTCGCCACAATAAAACCACAAAAAAACTCTAAGCATACTCCATCTTCAAACTAAAACCGCAAGCAAAACAACTCCTCTGCATAACACTACAGTCCACTGCCTAAGAACTTCTTCAAACAGTTCCAACTAGCCATCTCACTTAGGTGACTAACCATGATAAGAATCAACGGAAGATCTAATGCGCTCGCTACGACGAACCATAACCAAGCTAGGAGCATCTCTCCTACGCCTACCCCTCCTAGTCCGAGAAATAGCCATATCACAAACACAAGAGTTCACACAATAAACCTCATGTGATCCATCCGAGGACTGGTTATTACACAATCCTATATCATAAGTCATATTATTACAGCGAGAGTGGGAACCCATATCATTCCTCAGACCTGAAACCACCGAAGCCACACAAAACTCTTTATACATAGCAGACCAGAGATCGAACTTCCCAACATTATTGCTTCTCCTCCTCTTACCCTTATGACCAACAAGAGACTTGCTAGAAATAGTTAAAACCTTTTTGGCTGCCAAAGACTTCCCCTGGTTAAAACTATACACCAATGAAAGCTTCTCGGTATTCAAACCAGCCGTACCCTCTTTGCATGCAAAAACCAAGTCTGAAGAAAATTTACCCATATCCACAATATCAACCCCTACAACATCTGATGACCTCAGCCCCTCACCAGCTTTTGAACCAACAATCTGTACTTCATTAAGCGCTGAAACTTGATCATCCAACACCACAGAAGCTACTCCTACACGTTCTGATGATTCCAAAACCCTATCAACTTTGAAGTACTCATCCTTTTCCGACATTTTCTTCAAGGAAGAATCCTTCAGAGAGCCATATGTCGAAATGGCAGAGGTCGTTATTACCTGCTCTGTAGAAATGAACCCATTCCTAACCACAACAACCTTATCAATGTTCCCCCCTTCTTCAACAAGATCTAACAATACTCCATTACTGTTAACCATCCTCAGATCTTTAATGGCATCATGGTTGGCTAGAAAATCCATGCGCTCAACTGTAACGAGGCATGGCAATTCCACTGATTCAATGTCTAACAACCTCTCATTTCCCATACCCCCCTCGCCAACTCTAACCCCCTGCCGTCATCAAACCATTCAGTATTTTCAGCACACTTTTGCACAAAAGGATCAAGATCCATTAGATCCACTTTCCATGTCACCACATTCCTTTCAACAAAATCCACCATCTCACCTTCACCCAATAACAAACCATCATACATCTTATTAAACACATCACCCCCTATATCACAGTCTGCATCATACCCTGACACAGCACCCTTCCAGTTAGAAGACTTCACTGGACTCACATTAATGTCATCATCACCTTTCAAGAAACCCATAAAAACATCATCTCCTAACACGTAATTCACAACAGCATTAATACGAACAAAATACAACAGAATCTCATTTAACAACATAAGCCCTTCCTTTTTATACTTTGAGTCTGAATCAGAGAAGATTTTCCACAAATTCAAGAAATTGGAATAAAACGAATAAGCATGCTCCTTCCTCACCATCGAAAGAGGCAATGGGGGATAAACTACATTACTTGAAGAACTAGGAGTCCTCTTACACCACAACAATCCATCCACTGAACCCTCAATATGCCACCCCATCAAAAGTAGCATGTACGCTCCCTCATCCTTCCGGTTAAAACTAACCAAATCATAAAGATTAATGAAAGAAAAAATCTTCTGGCATAAGCTCAAACAGTTAGAGTGCATATACTCGAACACTGATATTCCTCTATGAATTTCTGAACAGAAAAACTTACGATGCCCAAATCCACCGCATAGGAAGCATCTGATCTTGTATCTGCAAACTTTCGCAATATGATTAGATCCTCCACACCTGAAACATAACCGACTTCTATGGCCAAACTAATTACTTGAAACCTTTCTCGAGAACAAAACCCACAAAGAATCGCTAAAAGAAACATGAGAACCCCTCTTTCTCGCCTCCACCAGAGAACGCTGGAAAACTCTCTTTGATTTATTTAAGAAAGAGGGAAAATTCGCTTGAAGGCGACAGGAATCATGACCGAAAGAAGAAAAAAGGGGCGCCGCCATGAGACACACCTTAATGACGTTTTTAATTTACCACGCCTTCGTCAAATGTTTCCGTACTATAGAGCCTTGATATATTGTTATTTTTGCTTCATGTTCTATTTGTTGCAGGTATCAATATGAAATATTATGATAAATGGAATCAATATTTGATAAACGATTTATATATCTCGTTATCTATAATTTCAACCAATACATCAGCAATTCAACCAAACAATCAACACACAACAATCAATCATCATTTATCAATACTAGATTATATTTATAAAAATATAACCTGTACAGAGTTAGTGAGATTTACTCACATTGGACGATCATCATTAAATAACGATAATTGTCGCTTGATTCAGACGGACAATTTATTTCGCTATAAATTGTAACGAGCTTCGATTCACTCCCCGTCAGTTCCATTGTGTAGTGTCCGTCCATACGATCCTGTCGGATCTTGTTTCGTCACATTCTAATTAAGTATGGAGAAGTTATACAATTTACAAGTTAATACACTATTTAAAATTAAATAAAACATGAATTATTATTCAATATGGGCCTTAACTTTTGAAACCGACCTATCCCCTTATAAAAAACCCGCACCATCGTATACACGTCTTCCCCAAATTTTCCACCGTGAGCTTCAACGTAAAACTCTACCATTACAGTAACTTCGACTCCCCACCGCACCTTATTCCTTCAACACAAATTTAAATAGAAAACACCATTTCAATCTCCATCCTCTCCTCTTCGACCTTATGCCAAACTCCCCCAACTCGCACTCCGTACCCTCGTCGCAAGTTCAGGACCTCACGCGCAACTGTACATCGTTGATCAACAAAAATGTGCACTGGTCATGCCCAAAATAAGTAGCAAGGTGCTACTCCTTCACGCGAGTTCAACTACATCATCCAATCCTTGAATTGATTCCTCAAATTTTCCAAAACCTTAAACCTAGGTTTGTTGTTGAAAAACTCGGCCATGACCATAAACATCGAACACGACAAAACCAACGTTGAAATGTAGAGAATCTATCGAGGAGCTTATATATATATATATTACGTGATTTTAGGATTTTTCTATACTTTGTTTTGATTTTCCAAACAATCGTTTGCTAAAAGAAAATGAAGAAAAGTAGCGGCGGGATATTTTGACTAAGGAAAGTAAAGTTCGAGGGTTTAGGAAACAAAGTGGGTATTTATAGAAAGATTTTATATTTTAATATTCATTTTTATTGAATCATTACTTTTGTTTGTCTTTTAAAAATTCATACGATCACATAACATATCCAAATTCAACGAAAATGAACAGACAACTATAGTTCGATAGTACATACCCAACGAAACTGGTTTCATCGAATTCCGACTCCGTTTGCTCATACAGCGTATTTTTAAAGTCAGATTATTGACTATTTTTCACATTAAAATCCCGTACGGCCACATAGTCACCCCAACTATTATGGAAATTAAAATCTAACAATAACGGATGCCACAAAATTGGTTTCGTCGAAAACGGAGGTCATTTGTAAAAACGGCTAACTTCTGAAGTTGTAAATAAACCCTTCTAAATATATTTTTAAAAAATAATTAAATTAAGTATAAATAAATTTATATTATCGTATATATTCACAATATAATATCATACAGCTCCAATTGGATTTATAACTCGATATTCAAATCCCGGTTGAATCGATATTCAATTTATATTGAAAAATCCATTTAATATATAAATCGCTCGCTATAAATTATAAAGGAATTCCATAGCGACTTTTTGAAAATTTGATTTGGACATAACTCAAAATCTACACAATGAATCTTGAATTGTCAATAGAAAAATATACTCCACTAGCTTCGAACATTTCTTGTTTCACAGAAATCCGATTTAAAATGGATTCTGTATATTCAATTGAAGTTCGAATCGCCGAATTATGAACTATAGCGCTATTTCGAGCTCAATTTTAATTATAATATAATTATACGTTTAATTGTCGTTTATATAATATATTCGTTAATATAATTCAATTCTAAACTGAATTATATATTATATATGATTCAATTCACACAATATTGTGAATTCCACTATTTCCGACTATTTCAGAATTTAAATATATTGTTCTATTATTTATATTAATTAAATATTCAATATTAGTTAATTTTGGTCATTTTAAATTACCAAACCATTATTTAAATAATTAAATAAATTATTATAATGCTGCAGAAATACGGGTCATTACATTCTTCCCCCCTTAAAATAATTTCGTCCTCGAAATTGCTAAGGTAGAAAACAAACCCTATTGATTAGTTAGAAATTATCTGTTCACTTCTTAACTTCAATTTTAACTGAACCAATTTAATTTCAATTAAATATTTATTCATTCCTACTAAATAAAATTTTCAAAAAATTCTGAAAAGTTTCTGACACATTAACTTTTCGAAAAATTTCGCCAGCATCTCCTTTGTATTGGTCAATCGGTACAACTATAACTCGCCCCTCTAGGCCTTATCCAACCCAAAATAAAATCAAATAGCCAAGCGGCTCATATTATTGTGGTTCTATGTGGATGCAGCGTTGTTATATGTATATAGAGATATGTACATTACTATGGCATAGGATGAGGGACTGCGCATATTATTGTGGTGTTACGGAGGAGACCGTGCGAGTGGGGAACACGGAGTTGTTATGTCTGGCTTATCATTGTATTCTTTCCATTTGCTGCTAATTCAGCATATACCAATATCATCCCAATCAAAATCAAATCACTTTTATCTCCAACATAACCATTCGTTTATCCAAGCCAAATTCTATTATCAATCTCAACTATCATTCTTGATTTTTAATTTTAATTTCATAAATTTCTGTAATAACCCGAAAATCCGAGCCAATTTAAAAAATTTATTTTGGCAATTTTGATGAATTTTGAATATTTAAAATGAATTATTTTGAATAATAACGATGCGAAATTTATTTTGAATAGAATTAGAATGTATATATTTATATAAATCGTCGTTAGAATATAAATAATTATTTTTAATTATAAAAGGAATAGAAAATGGCGCGGTAGTTTGAAAATTCAATTTCAAAGTTCAAATGAATGTACGAGATACAAAATAAACTGGATTTTAGCGAAACCAAAAATATTTGAATCTATTTGAAAATATCTTTCCAATGAATCCGAAAAATTGAGATTTCATAGTGGCAATAAAAAGATATGGCCAGTTGAAAATTCAGAATAGTCGTTGTGGAATTCTGGCCCTTAAAAATGAAATTTTGCAAACGACCTCGGTTTTCGACGAAACCACTTTTGTTGGATTCGTGATGTCAACTTATTGCTAGATTTCAAAATTCATAGTTTTCAGAATTAATATGTGAGCGTGGCAAAGGAAAACGCATTTGACCAGTTTTAGTTGATTTTAATCGACTGGAAAATGGCCATTTTTCTAACGGTCTCAGAATTTGATGAAATTAGTTTTGTTAGGACCGTGTCATCAATAAAAAGCTAGAAATAATTTTTCTAGAATTTTTAAAGTCCGTATGTGACCCCAGTAAATTGAAATGTACGTTTAAAATTCAATATAATGATTTAAATTTTAATTTCAGCGAAAACTGATCGAAATGATAGAATTGTCTTACGGGACATATCCCATTGTGTTCGGAATGGGGGTAATTAGCTAGGGACGACAGGCGATGGTTCTCGTTTTGAGATCGAAATGGTAAGCAACTTTTTCGGGAGAATAAAATAATAATTTATTAAGTTAAATAAAATAATATAACCCCCTCTCTGTTGTCTCTCTCCTCTACCCCGCCAGTCAAAATCGAAATAAAGAAAAGAGAAAAACGCCCACGCTCTCATTGACCGCGTCGCCCTACATACCGGAGCCGCCACCACCTCCCTCCGGCACCGCTCGCCTGCTCCGCCCCCTCCTCTTTCTCGACCGCAAACCTAGCCCCTCCTTTCCTCCGTCTCCCCCTTCTAAAATCAAGCAACCCACAACCCTAATACCCAAATCCGATTAGAAGATGTCACCGTCGCTACCCAAGGTCCACCACGGCCTGCCGCACCACCTGTCGACCGCCGGCGACATCCATCCTCCCCCTCCAGCATCAAAGGAGTGATTTTTACCATGAACGTGAGTTTTAAATTTTATTTTATTTAGTTTTATTATGTAAAGCATTGTTTAAACTATATAAAGCTATAATTTTTAAATAATCAGAGCTATAATTTTCTGAAAATAAAGCTTTGATTTTTATGTAAATAAAACTTTGATTTTTTGTTTTTAATATGAAAAGGTTATAGTAATATATAAGCAATGTTTATATTAACATATAAAGATAAGTTTTTTATGATAGGAAACGCGAGATTTTTATTATAGAAAAGATGTGATTTTTATAATGCAAACGAAGTGATAAAGTTATGATTTTTATCTATGTAAAGAAGCGATAAAAATGTGATTTTTATCTATGTAGAGTTGAAATAAAAATATATTTTTATATAGGAAGTAGCGTTGTAAAAATATAATTTATATATATGAAAGCTAGATAAAAATTTGATTTTTTATATATAGGAAAGCAAATTTAAAACATGATTTTAATACGAACATCGTGAAAATGAAATTGGAATTTCAGGCAAGTCAGCACTGTTCTGAAATTCAGAAATAGAGAATGATGGAGTGGAACCCCAAGGTGAGAACTCCTCAATTTTAATTTATTTTCTAGTTGAAATATATACTAGGATGCAGACGGTGCTTAGCAGCACCCGACACCCGTTGTCCACAGACCATGGATGATTTGTTTGATTGATGTGTTGTGAAAATTGATTATGTGATGTGGATTGAATAAATATTTTATAGTTAAAAATATAAAATTTAACGTGTATATAAAATAAATATTTATAAACAAATCGGACGATTTGTTTATATACACTGATTTGACTGATATTGATTGGGACGATAAATTTTACACATCGCCCAACTGCACAAATAAAGTCTGTGTTTGTTGATTTGAAACCCCACACGGGTATTGGGATGATATTTGACGTACACTAATCCCGATTGTTTAGTTGTATGTCAATCGATGGGTTGACAGACTGTGTAAGCGTTAATTATTTATATTTAATGCTTATGCAGTTGTGTGGTGCACTCTGGATGATGGTTGATGATTTATCATTGCTATTATATACATGTGTTGCAGGGAATCCATATAATTAACATTATATGGTAATTGATTGGGACTCATTCCAATTGGTAAAATAAGGAATATTACAAGATAAAATTCATGTATTGAATAGAATAAAATTCATGTGTTGAATAGAATAAAATTCGTGTGTTGAATGGAATAAAATTCATGTGCTGAATAGAATAAAAATTCATATGTTGAATAGAATAAAAATTCATGAGCTGAAAAAAAAAATATTCATGTGTTGAAGAAAATATTCATTTGTTTAATAGAATAACGAAGTTATTGAAACATATAAAGCCGCGCTGATTAGATATGCGCCATTTTGACGCGAACGATATTTATATCGATTATATTCATTTTTATAATGAATACAGAAAAGGAAGTGATTTCAAAATATAACGTTTTGAAAATATTATCATTTATAGATTAATGATATGAAATATTCAATTTTGATTAGAAATTGAATAAGAAGATGAAATCGTTTCGAAAACGAATTTAAAATGATTTATAAAATACGTTTAAAGGAAATCGACGAAATATATATAATATTATATATATAGAATGGCTTGAATAGAACGCGCCTCGCAGCGGCAGTTCACGAATTTCGACCATTGATTTCGAATTGATATTACGGGAGATCTGACCGTCGGATTCTCCAAAACCCGGAACCGTTGGGTTTGTATCGAAAAGAGCTTTCTAACAAATATTCGAGATTTGAAATCTAACGGTTGGATTTGGAATTATGTCCAAATCAAATTTGGAAAAGGTCGCTGTAAGTGCAGTTCGATGGCCGTTGATGGAAATCGACTGTACGGGCTTTGATAAAATTACTAAAAATAGTAATAATTTGTGTAAAATCATAAGAAATGATTTGTGAAGAATTGGATGAAAACTTCCGTATTTGAAAAGATAAAAATAGATTTTTATCGAAATGAACTGGTTTTGAACTAGAAGTATAATCACATTTATTTTTAAAATAAATAAATTGGATTTGAAATGGTTTTGAAAATAACCAGAATTTCTAGTAATTGATTGGAATGGATTTGAATCGAAATTGTCTTTGGAATATTTCGATGTTGGATTTCGTGATTGTACAGATATTGTTATGGAAATTTGAAAGATATATTAATATCGTTATTTCCAATACGATATATGTCGGTCGTAGAATTTGATATTGAATATAAGCCGATATATTTTCTATTCAGAGCCTTGTATTTAATATCAAATGGGATTTGGGTTTTTGTGAATGGTGTCTTCATTAACACTGTTCTTAAACCTAGTTGAGAAAAAGATTAAATCTTTTTATTTAGATTTAATGAAGTATACAAATTAACTAGTATTTAATTGGAATTGAATTTGAATTGATTTTTGGGTTTATCGTGAATGGTGTTTTAAATAACACTTGTTCTTTAACCCGATGATGAATGGAATGTGATTTTGGGTTTATAGTGAACCGTGTTTTAAATGACGTTGGTTCTTTAACCCAGTTAAAGACAGGATATGATTTCCTAAGTTAAACAATCATTAATATTGATTTTTGGGAAGATTAAAACCAAGTGGAGTTTTAATGAATCTTTAATTAGATTGAAATGATCGAGAATGGAGTATCACCAGTTTTGCTCCAGGCGATAGTTAAATCTTTAATTAGATTTGAACATGAAATGGTAATTTAATTTACCGATAACACCGTGGTGTTAGATATGAAGTATTACCAGTTTTACTTCATGGGATGAATAGGTTGGGATCGGGAAATTAAATTAAATGATTACTTCGGTGTGGTTCGCTAATCCCGACTAATTTGAATTAATATTCAAAAGAAGATTAAAGAATAAATTAAAAGAATTTAGCTTTGATAAAATTAATCGAAACCTTTCCCAAAGTATAAGAATATTTGAATAAAAGAATATTATGAATTGGAATGAGGCGTATGTTGTGTTTGTGCAACACTTGTTTATTATATACGCGAGTTATTCAGAAAGACCGGGTTTATCCCATTCTGAATAACTGATTCGATGGTGTGTCGAGGATGAAGACGGTGGTCGAAGACCGGAGGTCTTTACATTGTTTGGGTGATTAATGATGATCTTGATCGGGCTGTACACCCATGAGGAGGGAATCAGTTGGTGATCGTCCAAACGTACTAGGAGATCGATGGATATGCGAGGTGCAAGGTGCCTCCGGTTTCGTTCAGACCCAGAACGAACTTGTAAATGGACTGTGTGTCTGACATTGGATTTTATTCTGGGTGATTGATTTCTATTAAATATATATCTGTTTGGCGATGGAGAATTTATTCTCTAGCTTAACACCCTTCTCTGAGACGTACGAGCTCAGGGGTTATATATTGATGGATGTCAATCGCATGGAGTGAATTGCCTGTGTGTCATGCCTAAGTGGAAAATGATCATGGCTTCTGTTGAAAAGCAGAGTATTGTGGTTGATGATCAAAGCACAGCCTGTGTGGCACAGCTTTGTGTAGCGTTGATTCGCGAGCCTCATACCCCGGTTGTGAACCAGAAACGAGAGAGGACTTCAGGGAGGGCATGCGTTTCCTTCTAGCTAGAAGTGGCGTCAGTGGTTTTACACGCCCTGACGAGTTTGACTTATGTGGTTGTTGGGTTGCGAGGCGCCTCGGATATATCGGTGACTGCGTGGAGCCGATGGAGTCATTGGACTCATTGACAGCCCATAGGGTGGGGAAACGCAGTTTTCAAGCATTTTAATCCACATCGGTGGACCGGCCCTGACGATCCAAAGGCTTGACTGAGTACTTGCCTGAGACACGGGCTAGAGCATCTCGAATTCGGTAGGATGATCCCTTGCCTTGGTTCATAGATGGAAATCCAACTTCCAATACGTGACATTTGCGGTTTTGATTGTAGAGCCTAGTATTGGCGACACGATATAGGGTACCCATGTCGTCTATGATTAATACTTATGGTTGAAATTGTTTTGACACTATACACTTATAGTATTAATAAAAGATGAAATTTAGTGTATCAAGCATTCTTTGGCTATTATAAGGTAAAACCCTATCCTCCGGCTTGTGTTGCATTGTGTGATGGGACCTGGGTCTTATAATAGCTTTATTATTCTTTATTTAGCATTGCGTTGTTATTTTATGCACTGGTATTCTTCGGAGGAAACCCGTTCCGTGTTATACGGCGTGGTCCCTTGATTTGCCTAACTTTAAAATAAAGATTAATAACTGTTTTAGTTCTCACACCAGTCACATGACTGACCTGGAGTTTATTGTTTTAACCTAAACTCTGGGTGCCCTTATTTTCCTCACGGGCAGCTAGTAGTTTTGGTTTTTCAGATTTATATTCACAAGATCCTGATTTACAGCTGGAACAATATCCGAAAAACTCTGTATCCGTATATCTATTTCAGTTGTGTATTGTATTATTTTTCCGCTGCAATATAATGTATTGTAATCTCTGATATTTTCTGTGTAATATTTATTCATACTCTGTATATTCTTGTATTCTGATGGAATTGTTGTAATATACAATGAAATGTTCTTCTGTTTGCGTTCCGATCTGTCGTGTTCTCAAAACAATTAGGGGTTTCGAACGGTCTTGGTCGGCTTAGCGATCGATTCGGATCGAGCGAAATTCCTTTTCGTTGCAATTTCCATCTAATTTGTTTTAATTCAAACAATCCATTTCTAGGAGTTTCTAAACAGCTTAGCCTTTTCCAAAAATCAAAATATTCATTTCGAAATATCATAACAACTCTTTTTCCCAAAATAATTAGAAAACAATCTCTTTGGTTGTAATCCGTCAATTAGCAACTCGAAAATGAACACCGATGATGCAGCTGTCATCATCGAAATCTATTTTCCAGCGATCGAATTGAGTTCAATACTATATCACTTTTCAAAACCATTTTTAAACACTTCCATTTTGAAATACATTTCAAAATACCATTCACACTGCTTGTAAAAAAATTTAAAATCTCCTAGGATTTTAAAATTCTCATATATTGAATCCAATTCCATTTACAAACACCTTTCATATTTTCAGAATTGTAATTCCAATTCTGATTTAAATTCAGATTTAATTCATCTGATTTCACATATTACCCTTATATGAATTCCAATTGGTTATTTACATAACCATTTAATTTATAATCTTACTCGATTATAATAACAGCCAATATATCCAATATATTATAATCATTTTAATATAATTTTTTTCTTTTATATCAAAATATAATTTGGGTAAAATTATTTCATTTACCCTCTTTTCAAAACATACCATGTCGTTAATCGTACTCGAGTGTTTATAAACCCCTAGCCATACAGTGGATCAAACTGATTGACCAAAATTCATAAACTACTCAACCAATGAATCTCCACAATATAAAACAATATTTATATCAAATAAAAAATATGTTCACTCATATATATATACACTCAACTCAATCTAGGGCATTACTAATTCTATCTCTACCGAGTCACGCCATAGAGCCAAGGTAATAACTTAACCTTCAGCTCTGATACCAACTGTAGTGCCCCAAATTTCCGGTACCATTTGAGCTGACCAAATGACACAAGTCCAACCCAAATTGCATTGGAAACCAGAAAACTAATAGAAAGAAAATAGAGGGTGAGAATAGATAAGATAGAAACTTAGAATAGAAGAAGAAGAACATACATCATCATCAGAGTAGTACGAAACTCACAGCGGAACAAACAATATATAATAGATACATAGCTTTGAAATAAAACTAGTATATGTATACAGTAACATTATCAGAGTACAACACTTACAATATAGCGGAAATAACAATAGCTATATAATTCTGAAGCCTGCTGCTCCAAGTTCTTAGTATCTGTAAATCCCGACTACTAGACTGCCCGTACAAAATTGGACACCCAAGTTTTTAGGGAAAACAAAACAAAATAAACTCCGGGTCAGTCATGTGACTGGTGTGAGTAAACTCAAATCATTTGATTTAACTTTCAAAAATCTTTTGAACCAAAGGATAATCGTAAGACCGATCCACACATAAACATGGATGGTTTTTACCTTATGATAACCAAAAATGTTTTTCTAAAAGGATACTTGTCTGATATTATAGTAATGTCTAGATCAAGTAAATAAAAATCTAGCTGAAACGCTTTCATCTCACGTTCTACATATATAATATACAATCAAAACCGAGGGCTCTTATTGGGTAATTGATTTCCAACTATGACAAGGTATGGAACCACCTTCCGATCAATGTACTTTAGAAGCGATACACTGGAGTTCAACAAGACCATCTTGTAACTCGGCCACGCATGGCCGGCCATTCATTTCTCTTGAATGTTACGAATATATTATCACCTTGCAGTTGGTATACCAACATAACCATTACCGGGAGATACAAAATGAAAGAAGTAACAAATATAAATATTCTCTAGACGGTGACAATACACCCTACTTAGGTGCGACCCACTTAGCCATGCCGCCTGCCCGATTTCTGTCATTTCCCAGTTAATGATGCTTGATGTCATAACGTATCTTTTAACAGATCACTCCTTCATTTACTTTGAATGCCATATCGTCATACCCGTCAAATCAAAAATTGTTTTCCCCAAAAATACCATGGGTACAAGCTAAGAGAAATGAATTCCTCCACCATCAATGTAAATATGTTTGAAACGATCAACTTACGTGATCTACCAGATATACTCTGTCAGACATTCATCCATTCAAGTTGTCCTCGGACTGGACAACCCGAAGGAACTATTCTGTAAATCCATCCTAGCCAATTTCTACCTAGGATTTACTGAAAAACCCTTGCATAACTCTGTCTTCAATTATCTTCATCATATTTGATTCGCAATGTTAATGCCATACGGAGTGGTTTTCAGATAATATATCTGATCCTGGACTCCTCGTATTGACAACGGAAATGGTCAAAATCTTCGATAGTCGGTGATTTAACTATCAAAGGAAAACATGTGTGCAAACAACGATTTAACTAATTTCCAGTCAGTTTCTAATTCCAGTAATTCCCTTTAAATTCCTAATTTAAACCCCAAATTCCTTCATGATATTTTATTTGCACAATATTTACTTTAATCAAATCTTTCACATAGAATGTGAATAATATTTCTTTATATAATTCCAATTGGTTTCCAAATAATTTCTTTTATAATTCTATTTATTGCCTATAAATATTTCCCTTTTAAACATCCTATTTATTTCATATAAATCCTTTTATTTCTATTCATTTTATATTAATCCTTTTATATTCTATTCATTTTATAAACTAATAATTCTATATATTTTCCAAATAAATATTTCCTTTTTCAACATCCTATTTATTTCATATATAAATATTTCATTTTCAATATTCACTTTGAAAATTTCCTTTTACATTACAATATTCCATACGGTATTTAAAATACCAATTAACCAAACCAATGCCATCATAATCAATCAAAGATTATATATCACATCATATATCATAATATATGAAAACAAATAGTATTATAAATATTGAGGAATCCAGTTGGATCTCTCCAACCTGTTTCCTTGCATCACAGACGTTAAACAATATAAATAACACCGATTTCATTTCAATATGAAATATTCTGATAAACAGAATCAATATTTGATTAACGATATATATATATCGTTATCTATAATTTCAACCAATACATCAGCAATTCAACCAAACAATCAGCACACAACAATCAATCATCATTTATCAATACCAAATTATATTTATAAAAATATAAACTGTATAGAGTTAGTGATATTTACTCACATTGGACGATCATCGTTAAATAACGATAATTGTCGCTTGATTCAGACAGACAATTTATTTCGCTATAAATTATAACGAGCTTCGATTCGCTCCCCGTCAGTTCCATTGTGTAGTGTTCGTCCATACGATCCTGTTGGATCTTGTTTCGTCACAATCTGATTACATATGGAGAAGTTATACAATTTACAAGTTAATACACTATTTAAAATTAAATAAAACATGAATTATTATTAAATATGGGCCTTAACTTTTGAAACTGGCCCATCCCCTTATAATAAACCCGCACCATCGTATACCCGTCTTCCCCAAATATTCCACCGTGAGCTTCAACGTAAAACTCCACCATTACAGTAACTTCGACTCCCCACCTCACCTTATTCCTTCAACACAAATTCAAATAGAAAACACCATTTCAATCTCTATCCTCTCCTCTTCGACTTCATGCCAAACTCCCCCAACTCGCACTCCGTACCCTCATCGCGAGTTTAGGACCTTACGCGCAACTGTACATCGTCGATCAACAAAAATGTGCACCAGTCATGCCCAAAATAAGTAGCAAGGTGCTACTCCTTCACGTGAGTTCAACTACATCATCCAATCCTTGAAATGATTCCTCAAATTTGCCAAAACCTTAAACCTAGGTTCGCTGTTGAAAAACTCGGCCACGACCATGAACATCGAACATGACAAAACCAACATAGAAATGTAGAGAATCTATCGAGGACCTCATATATATATTATATGATTTTAGGATTTTTCTACACTTTGTTTTGATTTTCCAAACAATCGTTTGCTAAAAGAAAATGAAGAAAAGTAGCGGCGGGATATTTTGACTAAGGAAAGTAAAGTCCGAGGGTTTAGGAAACAAAGTGGGTATTTATTTAAAGATTTTATATTTTAATATTCAATTTAATATTCATTTATATTGAATTGTTACTTTTGGTTGTCTTTTAAAAATTCATACGATCACATAACATATACAAATTCAACGAAAATGGACAGACAACTATAGTTTGATAGTACGGACCCAACGAAACTAGTTTCATCGAATTCCGACTCCGTTTGCTCACACAACGTATTTTTAAAGTTAGATTATTGACTATTTTTCAAATTAAAATCCCGTACGGCCACATACTGACTCCAAAAATCACGGAAATTAAAATCTAACAATAGCAGATCCAACAAAATTGGTTTTCTCGAAAACGGAGGTCGTTTGTAAAAACGGCCATTTTTTGAAGCTCTAAATAAACCCTTTTAAATATTTTTTAAAAATAATAATAATTAAGTTAAATATAAATAAATTTATATTATCGTATATATTCACAATATAAATCATACCACTCCAATTGGATTTATAACTCGATATTCAAATTCCGGTTGAATCGATATTCAATTTATATTGAAAAATCCATTTAATATATAAATAAATCGCTATAAATTATAAAGGAATTTCATAGCGACTTTTCGAAAATTCGGTTTGGGCATAACTCAAAATCTACATGACGAAATCTCGAATTTTCTCTTCCATTAGAAAAATATACTCCACGAGCTCCGAAAAGTTTCTTGTTTCACATAAATCTGATTTAAAATGGATTCTGTATATTCAATTGAAGTTCGAATCTCCAAATTACAAACTGCAGCGTGATTTCGAGCTCGATTTTAATTATAATATAATTATACATTCAACTGTCGTTCATATAATATATTCGTTAATATAATTCAACTCTAAACTAAATTATATATTATATATGATCCAATCTACACAATATTGTGAATTCCACGATTTTCGACTGTTTCGGAATTTAAATATATTG
This sequence comes from Allium sativum, assembly GCA_030737875.1. NCBI lineage: Eukaryota > Viridiplantae > Streptophyta > Magnoliopsida > Asparagales > Amaryllidaceae > Allium > Allium sativum. Next base: position 237,036,144 of record CM060925.1, read on the forward strand.
TTCTATTATTTATATTAATTAAATATTCAATATTATTTAATTCTGGTCATTTTAAATTACCAAACCATTATTTAAATAATTAAATAAATTATTATAATACCGTAAAAATACGGGCCGTTACAAGTGATGTACCCATGCTTATCTTGGAACAAGGCCTGCATTTCTTTTTGTGAGCAATAGGGAGGAACAGATTGCATTATTACGGATGGGAATGGGAAATGGATTCAGATGAATGATTTGACGCAATGATACAAGAAATTGCTGTGCTACCCCCTTTCCAAGCTTATTTCCAGAAGCCACCCATGACATACATATTGATAACTATGCCACAATGAACCAGATGAATGATCAGTGGGTAGACATAGAACTTGATCAGGAATTTGACTGTCCAAGCTACCTCACCCCTTGTCCTGATGCTGCGGGTCCATCACATGTTGCGGTTCCATCACATGCGGCGGCTCACTTCGGACTGGCTGTCCCACAACTGCAAAGCCCTAACGAATCAGTTGGAAGTTCCAAAGCTCCGCAAAGCCCTGATTTGGTATGAATTGATGCTACTGTAATGTCATTTTTTGGATGTGTATGTATTAAGTTAACTTTATGATACTTTTGGATGTGGATGTGTATGTTATTTTTTGGATGTGTATGGTATGAACTGATCGATGCTGCCTTATGATACTTGTGCGTGTATGGTATGAACTGATGTGTATTGTATGGACTGATGTTGCCTTATGATACTTGTGCGTGCATGTATACTTGTGTGTGCGTGTATACTTGTGTGTGCGTGTAAATTTGTGCGTGTATAATAATTGTGCGTGCGTGTTAGATACAGGTATTTGTTTAACAAAACCTCAGTGCAAACACACTGCAGTTCATACAACTGCAGTTCATACACACCGCAGTGCATACACACCGCATTGCAAACACACCGCAGTGCAAACACACTGCAGTGCTACCATGTATTTGTATGAGCTTTATGGTACAAACACACAGCAGTGCATACACACTGCAGTGCATACGCAACACAGTGCAAACACACCGCAGTGCTACACATGCGTTTGTATGAACTTTATGGTACAAACACATCGTAGTGCTACATATGTATTTGTATCACAAAAACTCAATCATACAATTATATGTCATTTTTTGGATGTGTATGGTATGAACTGATGATGCCTTATGATATTTTTTTTGTATGACTGCTTTATGATACGTAGTATGGCATAATATGGATGCAAAACTGAGCATACGTTTCCAAAATCGAAACAGTGAAATTGGTAGTTTCCAAAATCAAATGGAAAATACCTATGCGTGTTAGATACGGGTGAACGACTCGTCCGGATCGGAAAACTGGTAGCCTCATGCACACCGCATTGCAGATACACCGCATTGCTATACATGTATCTGTATCACAAAACCACAAGCATACAATTATATGTTAATGTAAATGAACACAAGGTGCAAATAAATTTCAAAGGTAAAGTCCTATTTCCTTAACTAGCTCGACCTCTATAATAAACCAATGTCTTTTTCATGCCAATAGCCTGGTTCTCATGGCCCAAAAAGGTACCACTCAATTATGTGGAACCTAAATCCTGGTGGCAAACCCACCGGCGCCATCTCCTTTTTTTGGTTTATTGCTGGGTATAGTTTTCGAATAAACATCAGCATAATCCCAAATCACAAATCAATGGTCAAAGCGTAACTAATTACTCATAATCTAATCTTTCACCGACTAATCACTCATAAGCGAATGGGTTTTCCTAAGTTTGGGATGTCCAAGCAACTAATTACTCATAAGCGAATGGATTTTCCAAAATGTAACAAATGCACTAATTACTAATTACTCATAATCCAATCAATAATAAGCGCAACTAATTCACTGTGCTATGCAAATTGAACTTGAGGGAAAAAACTGGCGATGCCAATGCCCTGAGCAATCAAAGCTAGAAAGCGTTTCAAAGCTTCAACCTTTTCGGAATAAAAATATGCTATCGAGGAGAGGAGCGATACTGACGTGAATTTAGGTTTAATTTTTTGTCAATAGTAAAAATGAGGAAAAACGATTTGCGACCAGATTGTTTTTACATTATTTCGTGAAGGGAGAAGATCGCGCCAAAATTTCATCAAAAGAATGGAATGACGTGGCTGTCAATGATTGGATGATGGCTAACGTTTAGAATCATCAGATCCATAGATGGTTTGAACCATTGGATTAATCTTGCATCTACGGTTGGGGTTTTTATATGTTGATAACTAGGATCGCTGAGCCGGATTATATATACGTAATGCTACGCTTTTAACTGGTGTTGCACGTCAAAACACTAGAATTTCCACCGCAACAGTGCATTCACATATAATGCAACAACATATGAATATTGTTGCAAATGATCGAAGAAATCATAGCTTTCGCCACAATTTTCATGCAGCGCACACAAATTAATGTTGAATGTTCCCACTTTTGTAGTAGTGATTAAGTGGGAGTTTTGTCTGGTACTACTACATGTTTGGTTTATAAGGAGAGTGAGACAACACACTTATTGTCCAAAATAACCTAACTCAATTATTTTTAGTCGATCATGTGCTCCCGAGGGTAGTAACTCCTAAATGTATTTGAAAAAAATATTAAAATACCTTTCATTTTGTGTTAATAATGATTTTTTTCACTAGCCAAGCTATGGTAACGCCGAAGGCATCTTCAATGCACGTCAGAGCTGATGTTGGTCTCTATAGCTCTGCAGTTGGAACTGCCACATGTTCAACCCAAACCTTCACAGCATCCTTTCCCAATGGGCGACAATGGACCATCGCTATCGGATCAGTTGATGCAATAGATCCTTTTGCCACTACGTTTGTTCCAACCACATCTATCAACTTGCATTTGGCATATTTTGTCATGTTTGCAATCGGCTGAAATAAAAAAAGATTATTATGCAGAATGTATATACTTACACAGTGATCAATGTTAAAAATAAATACTTACATGTTTTGATTTTTTTTGAACACATATGAGGATTTCGAGGGAGAAGCCACATGATTTTCACTTTCATCATGAATCTTAGTTTGATTTTTCTTTGTCCGCTTCTACTTTTGATCTTGGCTATGCTACTTTCTTACCAATTGCATCTCCAATGCACGACATATCAGATGTGGGTTGCCACAAATAAGCACCTTTATTTTTCGCGTTGTTCACCCAAATGACAAAAGCAGACGGACCGAGAGAAATACCATTAAAAGTGCATTTTGGATCATCGACATGGATTCTTCCTTCGACAAGTACGCCTTCACCCTCATTCCAACCATAAATCTTGCAAATATTGCAGATGCTGTCGATACCCTAAAAATGAGAATATACTTCAATATTAGCAATTATACACATATGTAACTGCTAATAGCTTCATGCATAACTGTAAATAAATATCGTATTATACACACATAAAATATCTATAAATATAATATGAGAAGTTTAAATTTTACCGTACTGGCTTCATCAAAGTTTAAGCATATTCGCAGTGGTACCTTGATGCAAACTGATGGCCAAGCTATTACCTTATTCACTACATCTCCTGGTACAACCATTTTACGTGTAGGCTTCCATAAATAAGTATCTGCCTTATCCACAAAATCTATGACAACGCTCGCAGCATTTGGTCCAAGACGAATGTCATTGACAACATCATTTAGGTTTAGGGACAACAGCCTCCCATAGGCAACAACTCCAGAGGTTCCATCACAATTCAGCAACGAACATACTTCGTCATCACTCTAGAATTATTCAACCAAAAGTAATATCAAATACGGAGTAAAAATTTAAAACATAAATTTTATTTATTGAGCAATATAGTTATACCGATTCAGGTGAGATCTTTCCTGAACTTTCTTTACCCTACTGTAAAGCACAAATATCACGATATTTTAATCTAAGGAGCACTTAAGTGGATGCCAGTATGCCACAATACTTAAAAGAAGACATTACTGGATCAAAATATTTATTGGGTAATATAATTATTATTTTTACCATTTCATGTGTGCTCCCTTGCAAACTTACTTTACCCTGCAGTAAAGCACCAAAATTTATTCTTTTTAGTATTTTAAATTATATAGTGTGTTAAATATTGTATTTAATGAATAATAATTAAGTTTAGAAGTTTACCTCCTGGTTCATCAGAGTCTGTATCATTCCCTTCAATTCTGCTATTTCCTCTCGGCATCGCGAGACTTGTTTATCTTTGGACTAAGCCACATCTAGCTTGGTTAAAGTGAAACCCCTTCCTAATGCCCTTAACCTTCCCGATCTATCTTCTCCCAATACATGTGCAAGAGCATCTCCACTGACACCCTGTGTCGACCTAGACTGGGTTACACTACCAAACTTTTTAATCTACTCCTACATAAATAAAAACACATATATGATGTACAATGGTAAAAATACCATATTTTCAAAAAAATTACTGATAAAATAAAAAAACAATTATACAATAGTATTTGTAGCTTCCATGGACATTGGTTGACCATTTTTTCTTATGTGAGATTTGATCCAGATCAGCTCCAGTTATGGACGATGGACTTACACTTTCGTTTTTCTAAATTTAGGATAACATTAAATAAGTAAAATGATAGGTATAAAATAATATTAAATAAAGCTGTAGTTATTAATCTAACCATGTCTTCGGTCATTCTAGCCATTCCTTTACGACCGGTTGTATGTGGAAGTTATGTGTTCCTAAAGGCCGAATATTTCTCACTTTTTTGCTGGAAATATAAAAAGATGTTAAAATTATCATACTAATAAAGATGAGCGTAGGAATGATTTGCTGTTGAAGTATTGAATTTTATCTTAAATTTACCTTAAACTCCAAACTTGTTTTCGCCTTCACGAACTTTCTCCATTCGTTCATGTTTTTGATGGTTGTTGGTTTCAGTTTAAATCTTTCCTCTTCATTCTCCATTTTTTGCAAAGTTCAAATCAATTTGCTTTTTGACGATCTCCACAGTACTCCTATTTGTTGAAATATGGCTTTTCGTTGCCATTCCTTTTTCAGTTTAAATCTAACCTGAATCAGTTCATGAAAACATGATATTAAAATCAAATAATTCACCGGTGCATATGGTCCAAACTGGAGTACATAGCTTTAGAATATTATAATTTGTTGCATGAATTCTAAGACTTCTACCATGTAATTAAGTAACCAAAATTAAGTCTTAATTCATACCTGAGCCGACTGCCATAAAACTTCTTTTAAATCATCATTTATATTTCGCCAATCATTGATAGTGTATGGAACCTACTCCCGCACAAGTGGTCCAAGAAAAGAGGATAAATATATGGACCCTTGCCCTATCGGTTTACCTAAATCATTGAACTCAACTTCAATTCGATACTGACTGCATAACAGGAGCCTTTTTGCTTTTGCTAGATCTCTACCGCCTCTTTTCTGAGAAGTACTTCCGATGTCAGATATACTTTGTTTTCCAATTTCCAGCTCGGCACCATCAGTCTGTTCAAGACAGGCTTGATTTTCTAAGCGTAGACCTTCTTCATTTTGGTCATTCAGGACAGTTTGTTCTTTGCCTTCATTATGAACAATGGCTTGCTTCTTATTAGAACTGACTGTTTGATCTTCGCATTGAATCTTACGCTTTAGCTTTGACTTATGCTTCCTGCCTTATTCTTTTGGGATTCCATGCAGCCTTCATTTGGTTGCGAGTACGTACATTGCATGTCAGCATCATTTCCTGCAAACGAAACAAAATACATAATTCTGAATTGTATATATAGTCATAAATATACATATATAATTTAAATTGTGTGGTTTGATGTCAACAACATGCAAGACCAGACAAGGTAGTATAATGTATATGTATATAAAGTATACACATGTGAGTGTACTAGTGCATGTGCGTGTAATATGTGCATATGCAAAAGCAGACCAGACCAGACAAATCTCAGGTTTAATGGGAAGACGAGGCAAGACAATGTATTAGTGTATGTACGTGTAACATGAAAAACAGGTCATATTGCATGGCCATGAAATGCTAGAATTTCTTGTACAACATAAATGTATATAACATACTTTCAGGTGCAACACCAATGAACAACCAAACGTATAGAAAATCAATACGATTACAATGAACAACCAACACTAAAGCAAATGAACAACCAACACTACAGAAAATCAATATGAGTACAACGAACAACGATGCTCAAGTAGAACATATAATCTACTCAAGTATGCCCTCGCAATCCTCTCTAACATAGCTAACATCTTTATCATCCACTTCGGTTATTTCATCTTCCATCACTTGGATATCTTCCTCAATGCAATCGGGATCCTCTAAATCAGTAAAACTTCTTGATGGTGCTTTTATTAGAAAATACCAATTAGAATCATCGTCCTCTCTGAATACAATACTTGTTTAGTTTGAGATGCGAGTATGTATGGGTCTCGTGAAAATGATGCTTGATGTAAATTAACAAAAGTGAACCCATCATCATCATCAATTTTTACTCCATTTCCTTTATACATCCAACGACACCTAAAAATTGATATATAGAACAAATGATATTCTAATAAAATTATATCCGTTAATATTCCATAACAAGTGACTACATCAACCACTTGGGACATATCTTTTGCACTTCCTCTACACATAGTAGTCTCATCAAAAGACATCCCACAATTCTGAGTTTGTCTCCCTAAATCTTTTACATGAACACGTTGCTCATTGATGATATATCCTTTGTATGACACAGCATCATCCTTCGGACCGTAAGCAATCCATTTCAACATGTCTCTATGATCCTTGGAGGATATAGGTATCTACATAGAATTTCATTTAGCATGTAAATTTTATATATAGTATATTAATAGTCATATGAGAATATATTTGAAATCTAACTAACCTTCCTTTTAATCCAATCGACAAAAATTTTGGTATGTGTTTCCCAATGTAAGGTCGCATTTTTTTTAATGCGCTGGTCTGAATTTTCTAATTCCTCCAAATGCAAACTAGTGTTGAACATTTGATTATAAGTTACATATATCATTACGAATACATAAAAATAATTAAAACAATATATAACATGAACTTACTCCATAAATTGTTCCACCGCAGCCATATTCATTAACATGACTAAATGAGCCATTTCTTTCTCATTAGCCGGCAATGTAATTGTCTTCAATGTTTAAATTGGACGTCCATCAAGTATTTCCCTACTTTCATACTCTTCATTTCGAGCTCCTTTCTCCTCTATATGTCCTGATTTTTTTTTCAAAAATTCATTGAAGAACAACATGCATTCTGTTGCTAAATACGATTCTACAATACATCCCTCTGATCGTGCATAGTTTCTGACACAATCTTTGAATGTCTTCATATATCTTTCGAATGGCTACATCCAACGAAAATGAATCGGTCCACACAGTAGTGCTTCTTTTCCAAGATGAATGGATAAATGTACCATTATATCAAAGAAAGATGGTGGGAAAATTTTTTCAAGCTCATATAAAACTTCAATAATCTCAACATTGATTTGGTCTACCTTCTCTCTATCAAGAACATGTTGACATAATTTGTTGAAAAAAGAACACAAGCGAATTATTGCTTTTCTTACCTTCTTTGCCAGTAATCCTCTCAATGCTACTGGAAATAAATGTTGCATTAATACATGATAATCATGTGACTTAGATCCACTAATTTTACAATCCGACAATGAAATCTAATTTTTTAAATTTGAACAGTTGCCATCCGGTCCTTTGAAATCATACAATCTTTTGCAAAATATTTTTCACTCGGATTTTGAAAATAAATATGAAGCCGGTGGAAGATATGTTTTATTCCAGGAGGTTGTGTATGAAGCTCATGTCGAATTCCCCAATCCTCTAAATCCTTCCTACAGTTGGTTCCATCTTTGGATTTATTACCATGCAACATCGTGCCCAATAAGCTTTCACCAATATTCTTCTCCACATACATCACATCTATATTGTGACATAATGGAAGTTCCTGCGAAAACCATAACTATAACGCATTATTGGGTTTTTCTTATACTAAAATAGTAAAAACTAAAAATATTAACCACTAACCTCCCAGTAAGGCAAATCAAAGAAAATCGATTTTTTTCCATCTTGTTATCTCCATTTTTGTGGAAGTGTTAGTATCATCAATTTCATCTTCTTCATCATAACACACTTTCTCTTATTAATTTTGTCTTCTTTTCCTTTACCAAAATCATTGGATAACCCTTCAACAATGCATAGATGTTTCTCCCAGTAAGCAATCTAGGAGCACTATCTGTCTCTATGATGTTATCAAACAATGCCTTTTATTTCCTACGTAAATCTAAAGGAAGTATAAATCTTCTGTGTCCCATGTAGGTGAATTTTCCACTATGATTCAACCAATGAGAATGGGTATTGACACCACATAATGGGCAAGCTTTTCCCCTTTTATACGACATCCAATAAGATTTCCATAAGCAGGAAAATCATTAATCGTCCATAGCAAAATTGCATTCAATTTAAATAAAGTTTAGCAAAACGTGTCATAAGCGTTAACTCCATAAGACCACAAGTAATGCAAATCTTCCACCAAAGGCGCCAAATATACATCAATATCATTCCCGGGTTGCTTCGGGCCTGGAATAAGTAACGTCAACATAATATTTTCCTTCTTCATACACAACATAGGCGAGAGATTGTATGCCATAAGAATTACCAGCCAACAATATATTTCGAACTCAACATGGAAAATGGGTTGAATCCATCTTTGCTAGACCAAGCCTAAGATTGTGTGGATCTGATGAAAAAGATTTATACTTTTCATCCACCATTTTCCATGTCATAGAATCCATGGGATGACGCATTTTTCCATCGCTACTTTCATTAGTAAAATGTCGCCTTAAATCTTCTGCCATCTTTTGAGATCTATACATTCTTCTAAATCTCGGAATGGTTGGGGAATATCTCAATACTTTAAATGGAACACCTTATATAACCTCTCCGGTATCCTGATTTTTCTTCCATCTCGAAGAACCACATTTTGACAATTTTCTAAAATTTTGTGTTCTTTTCTTAAAAGGCAACAGTCATTCTCACATACATGTATCTTTTCAAAACCCATGTTGAACACTTTAAGAAATTTCCTGACTTCATATAAGGTTTTGGGAAGCATGTTTTCCCTCGGTAGAAATAGATGTTGCACAGCTAAAAGCTTATCGAACCCACTATCAGACAAGCCAGTCTCGCATTTAAGATTATACAAGATGGTGATACAGATAATTTTGTGTGACCTATGCAACTAGGGTATAATGGAGTTTCAGCATCTTCCAATTTCTTGAGTAAATCCTCCTCTTCTCTCCGAAAATCAACGTTATCTTTCTCATCCTAAAAAAAATCATTATTCATAAAATCTTCATCTTCATAGTGAATCATCTTGAATAGATCATACACGTCAAACGTATTTGTTTTCTTCTCTACATTTATCTCTTCACCATGATTAAGCCATTCACCATCAATGTATTTAGGATCCATTCCTTTTATAATTAAATGGTCAACAATAGTTTGGTCATCATGGCAACTAAGATTCCGACAGTCTCTGCAAGGGCATAACGTTTTTCCTACATTTCTTATGTTCCTCTTTGCATCATGCACAAAATTCACTGCCCCTTGTCGGTACTCCATAATAGTTCTATGACAGAAGTAAAAAACATAAAAAAAATTAGTTTTAATATTAGATTATATGTTCTAAATCTCAAAATATGTATTAAGGTAAGCATTGTTTTATCACCTGTTTAGAAAAACCCCATCATCGACATATGAAGGCAAACAAGTTTCCAATCTTTGACGTATAATTTGGTTATATTTTGTTAAAAAATAATAACTACATGTTGAAGTTATTACCCAAAAAGACATCCAAGCATCTTATAAATGATGACTAACTACCTAATTCTACTTCAGTGAATCTGTTTATATGTTCAAATACAAATCCGCCAGGAACAATTATAAGAGAGAAGGAAAAGAAGTTCCAGCGCTACTATTATCTAAATTTTTATATATTATGCGCTTCGCTTTGCTGAAGCTTGCGCCTCGTGTTTGCACATTGCGCTTATGCTCCAAGCATGGCGCTTTGGTGCACTTTTCGCGTCTAATAACATTGGGTACCAGCACTATTATCAGCTATAATAGTACAAATCTCTATTCAAATAATAAATAAGCATGCCCATTTAAATATGACAACAATCAAGCAAAATGTTACAGAACCATATAGGAATATCTTCACTGAAATGTTTCAGGAGATTTGAACAAGGCCAAGACAAATCCTAGATTCACATATAAGACATGGTATCAATTAGTGTGACTGCATACGCCACTACTTATACCCATGTACACCATACATAATATCATCAATGTATTATTATACATTAACCAGATCTCACAGATCCTAGATTCACTGAAATAGAGGAAAATTTGTCTATTCAAAATTCCTGAATGGTTTTCATGTCTTATTACTCCCCATAACTAAATAAAAATCCATCATATCAAAACATACAACATAAAAATAACCTATCAGAAAAGCATCCAAATAGAACATGAAAATTAAGCAGGTATAACATAATCGAGCAGGTATAACATAATCGAGCCCTAGCAAGATAGGAGATGAGAAGATGACAGAATGCAGAATTAAATATCAATGAGCGATTGCAATTAGGGTTAATCAGCTATACCACCAAACCCTAGCAAGATAGGAGATGAGAAAATAGCATGCATTCAAATATTTTATGCACAATCCGAATAGAATCACAAAATCGAGTTAAAGAATTCATACCTAAATTTACCTATACCACGAGTGGAGATTATCGCCGTCTTCCGCGATGTTGTTGACAGGATTACGACAAAGTTGACGATGACACGAGGAACGTTAATCAGTGGGATTTCTTTGGCAGAGAGCGATTTGGGGGAAAGTGAATTTTTCGGTAGAGGGATTTAGGGAGAAAAGGAATGAGGGCTAAATTTTTTTAAGTATGAGCGGGATAGGAATAGAAAATAGGTGGTCGCATTTTTTTGACCACGTTGACTAATTTTTGTTAGGCGAGGAGATGAAAGTTTTTTTTCCGCGTTAATAATAGGAGTGAAAACACTATTTCTTGCATTTACAAATAAACGCCATTGATCTTTGCAACAAAAAATCATTTTTCTTGTAGTGTAGGGAGTGATTTAGAAGATGAAGGCCATTGCTACGGTTAGAGGAATGTTTTTGGCAGCTAGAAAAATGAAAAGGAATCATTCTCTAACTCCTTTCAGACCTCCCATAACCCTAATCATGAAATGGGTTATGAGCATAGCTGTTAAGCGCCCTATTAAGCTCGGTTAGGCTATTTTTCCATCTTCAAATCTTATTTCAGCCATATCTCCCAAACGGTAAGTCCTTTACGGAATGGGAAACCATAATCTGAATCCAATGGAAGTGGTTTCAGATCAAAAATCCTTACCAATCAAAAGTTATAGGTAAAACAAGATTCGTTAGGGCAAAACGATCATTTAGAAATCGGTAAAAATCGTGAATGTGGGAAATGTTGGAAATAGTCGTTTCCCAACGTTACACGACCATATGACTTCATATGAAGATGAAATAAATATTCTACGATCCTTCGATGCATATAATGCGGGTCATTACAATCTCCCCCCTTAAGAAATTTCGCCCCCGAAATTCCTTAACAAAGAAATATACAATGGTGTCCCACATACCTATCAACCATTTACAAATAATAAAACATACACAATAACACAACAAGCTTATCCTAGCATGCGGTTTACTAAAAAAGAAACAACTATATCGCGATTTAAAATCTTACCAAGCAAAGAGTTCTGGATATGACTTCCTTATGTTCTCCTCAGTTTACCAAGTACAGTCATTTTCATTATCGCCCTACTGGACCTGGACCAATTTCACCGTCTTCCTTCGAAGTTGCTTCGTATTGTGTCCGACAATACGAATCATTCTGCGGTTTCCAATTGCCTTAGGTTCTATCTCGATATCATCCAACTGATCTGGTGAAATAGTCATATCAGAATCGTGCACGAACTTCATTAACTGGGAAACATGAAATACGTTGTGCACTCCCGCCATTTTATCAGGTAGTCCAAATTTATACGCTAAATTCCTAACTTATTCAAGAAATGGAAATGGACCAACAAACCTAGGTGCCAACTTACCTCTCCTACCAAATCGAATCACACTCTTCAAAGGAGAGATCTTGATGAATACCAAGTCATTAATAGAGAATTTCAAATTTATTTGTTTTTTATCAGCTTATTTCTTCTACATATCTTGGGCAGTCTTCATTCGCTGTTGAATCACCTTGATCTTATTTGAAGTTTCTCATATTACATCTGGCCTAAGTATAAATTACTCTGGTTTCTTACCAACATGATGGTGAGTTGCACAGTCTTCCATATAAAGCTTTAAATGGAGCCATACCAATACTGGATTGATAACTATTATTATATGAGAACTCAATCAGATGCAAATGGTCATCCCATGAACCCCCAAAATCCAATACATAAGCTCTCAAGAGATGCTCCAATAAACGATTCACCCTCTTTGTTTGACCATCGGTTTGAGGATGGTATGCGGTATTGAGTTGTAATTCTGACCCTAAAGCCTCTTGTATGCTCGTCCAAAACCCACTAGTAAATAACGGATCTCGGTCACTCACAATACCTTTAGGTACTCCATGAAATCTCACTACCCACTTCATATAAAGTTCCGCTAACTTAGCTATCGTTCCATTCGACTTGACTGGTATAAACCTTGCACTTTTGGCCAATCGATCCATAATCACCCAAATGCTATCATGACCCGATCTAATCCTTGTCAAACCGTGAATGAAATCCATTGAGACTTATTCCTATTTCCATTCGGTAATTTCCAGCAGTTGTAACAAACCACTAGGCTTCTTTTGCTCGTCTTTAACTAGATGGCAGTTTATGCACTTGGATATAAACTTCCCAACGTCTCTCTTCATCCCTTCCCAGTAGTATGTCTGTTTCATGTCTCGATACATCTTGTTACCACCGGGATGTATAGTCAGTTTCAAGTGATGACATTCTCTATGCACTTCATCTCTCAATCCATTAACGTTGGGCACAACTTGTCTCCCATTCTTTCAGAGCCATCCTTCTCGATCAAATCCATACTTGTTCATCTCCTCACTGTCGATACCCATCTCCACCTTAATGATGATTTCCAATAGGTTAGGATCGTCCCTCTGACTGGATCCGACTCCGCCCAATCAAAGTCGGTCTGATCGTCAAACTTGCTAACATTTCTGGATCTAATTCGCACTTATTTTCATATCCTATAATATACTGCAGTTGCTTCCATTCAAGAAACAGAGCACCCAAACTGGCATATCTCCTATTCAATGCATCAGGTACTGCATTACCCTTCTTGGGGGTGTATGCGATATTGAAATCATATAAAGCCAAAAATTCTAACCATCTCCACTGAGGGAGATTTAAATCCTTTTGAGAGAAAAGATACTTTAATGACTTATAATCCGTAAACAAATCGAATCTCCCAAGAGATAATGTCTCCACATCTTTAATGCGAACACGATCGCTGCCAATTCCAAATCATGGGTAGGATATCTTTTCTCATGTGGTTTCAGTTGCCGACTAGCATAAACTATAACCCTACCTCCTTGCATCAGTAAAACACCTAGTCCGGTGCCACAAGCGTCCGTATATACTGTCATCTCTTTGTTCCCTTTAGGAATAACTAACACTGGCGCACACATCAACTTTTCCTTTAGACTCTTAAATGAATTCTCACACCTTTCGTCCTAGACGAAAGCTTGATTCTTCTTGGTCAACTGAGTTAAGGGTGACTATCTTGGAGAAGTTTTGAATAAACTTACGATAATATCCAGCTAACCCCAAGAAACTTCTCACGTTTGTAGTATTCTTGGGCGTAAACCAATCTTGCACCATAGCCACCTTCGAAGGATCCACGGCAATACCATTCTCTGAAACAACATGGCCCAAGAACCTCACTTACCTTCTACAGAAGTGACACCTATAAAATTTTGCTTTCAATTGGTGTTTCCTCAACACCTCCATCACTATCCTCAAATGTTCCTTGTGTTCTTCCTCTGTCCTTGAGTAAACCAAGATATCGCCAATGAACACAAGAACAAACTTATTCAGTTGATCTCTGAAAACCCTCTTCATAAGATCAACAAAATATGCGTGTGCATTGGTCAACCCGAATGGCATGACCAACCACTCATAAAATCCAGATAGCGTTTCAAATGTCGTTTTAGGTATATTCTCTGCTGCTACATGGAGCTGAGGAAATCCTGTCGCGAGATCTAACTGGGAGAACACTCTTGCTCCATTTAACTAATCAAACAAATCATCTATCCGTGGAAGAGGATACTTATTCTTCCTAGTCACCTTGTTCAACTCGCGGTAGTCTACACATAAACGAAGGGAACCATCTGCCTCAGTGGCAAACACAGATCGTGCTCCCCACTCGAAACACTTCTTCGGATAAATCCCTTCTTCAAAAGATCGCCAACTTGCACCTCGAGCTCTTGCTGCTCCCTTGGTGCCATACGAAGAAGTGGCATCACTATAAGTCTGGCATCTTTCACCAAATCAATCTAAAACTCGATCTCTCGGTGTGTTGGAAGTCTGATCGCATCAACGGAGATGTCCTGATACTTGCCAGCAATAGGCACTTCTGATAACTCATCATGCAGGATGTCAAGAGAATTTAGAAAACTAGCCATCACCGCATCACTAAGTAGGCAACCCAATAGCTTCCTTCGCCCATCGTCCGCTCTAATGGTCACCAAAGACCCCTCACAGTCTACCACCACCCCATACCTTTGGAGCCAATCTACTCCCAAAATAACGCCAAACCCTGTAAAGCCCAAAACAAAGCAATCACAAGTAAACATACATCCATGACTCAGTAAGACCAATTTACGACAAATCATACTAAGGCTAGTCGAACCACCGATCGGGTTCATCACAATTAAAGGTTTATCAACAATCTCGGGTTCCAATCCCAACCTATCTACCAGGTCACTAGATATGAAGGAATGGGAAGCCCTCGTATCAAACAATACTCAAATAGGAACATCATAAACAGAAAGCATACCTTGAATAACGATGCACTTTTTCTTCTCCGCCACAGTAGGGGCATTCGACGAAGAAGGAACAACGTTGATGGCATATGCTTTCATGGTCTGCTTCTCTTTAGGAGGTTGTGGACATTTATCCTTATGATGTCCCACTTGGCCACAATTGAAGCACTTCCTGTCCGCTGGCTTTGCTCGATAATCTTTGGCATAGTGGCCCTTCTTGCTACAGCCAAAGCACTCGATATCCTTCTTATCCTTGTTTTTCTGACCATCCTTAGTCTGATTATGTTTCCTCTTCTTGCCTTCACTGCTTTCCAGCATTTTTGGCTCTCCTACAGATGCAATAGCACCTCGATCTTCGACTAAGGGTAAAGGCTCTCTGATCTCAATGCCTTTCCCACAATAGATTCGAAAGTCTCATCGATGTGGTTTATAAGTCTTTCCCCCAAGTACTCATCTAAGCCAATTATGAACTTCTTGTTCTTCTTCTCAGTAGTATCGATAAGAGATAATCCATACTTCGATAAGGTATTGAATTTAGCAGTATATTCTAAGATTGACCTACCGCTCTGCTTAAGCTCCAAAAATTTCCCAAACAATTCTAATTTCTGAGCAGTTGGAATAAATTTATCACTGAAGTGAGTCTTAAAATAATTCCAAGTAACTTGATCCTCAGGACTACCCACTTTAATAGCATTCTACCAATTCATAGCTCGTCCTTGAAGCTAACGTGATGTTAACTTTCGCTTTATTGCATCATCGATCTCCAAATCCTCGAAGATGCGCTCACAACTATCAAGCTAATCTTGAATTTCCGTAGCCGATTCTGTTCCATGGAACGACTTCCCACCAAGACTAGTATAATCCTTGTTAAGCTTGGCGAAATCAGCTCTAGGCTCCTGCACTACTGCACCACCACCATTAGTAGCATTAGGAACTGATCCCTAAGCATCCCTAAGCATCACTCGAATGAAGGAAGTAAACATCGTCCTTATATCAGGGACATTCCCGTTGTTGGCCCCTAAACCCGTACTCCTCGTATTTCAGCTCATCGCCCAATCTGTAAAGAGAAAATGATTAACCATCTCCTTAGTGGAGCCCGTGCAATACGACTTTATCCTTAGATATACTAATAGTATATACATAGTCTTTGAAATCCAAAATATCACAAATACGCTCTCTCATATACGTATAATCTCACCCTAATGTCTTCCCCTGGGTTAAAGTGCGCAACCCAGGCTCTGATACAAAGTGTGATGACCCGCCCCGCGCTATCATATATTTCCCTTGAAATGTGTTGTGCCGATGCCCGGCTATCACGAGACGGTCGTCAAAAGAAAAGGGTTTTGAAACAATGAATTACCAAGAACTTGTAGTACATCTCACATCGCATGAAATAAAATATAACAATAACATAACCTGATATAAAACTGGCGAGACAGTGCATAAAATGAAAATTAAAACATATCCATCAGAGTTACGGAATCCAAAATACAACTTATGATAAAAACCATTACTACAACTTCGAAATACTGTCTCTAAAAGGAAATAAAAGAGGTACACTACTAATGCCCAAAGCAGTGACCAACAACAACACAGGGAGAATATATGTAAATAGTACGTGGAAGCCTCATGCTCGTCTCTGGACAGATACTAGTGCATAACCACCTAATGTGTCTCTAGTATGCTCTTTAGGGAGCACCCAGAGTAATAAGAAGAGACATAGAACTCTGGGTCAGACAAAGTCTGGTATGAGCGATATCACTAAAATAAAACGATAACAGGCATAAATAATCAAACCTGACCTGGACCTGCAACAAAAGAGTTAGCACAACAAGATGTACAATACTCTAAGGTAACACTAACATATAGTGTAAAAATGGGAGTGTGCGTGTCATGGTGATAGCAAACATCAAACATAACAATCATCCTCACGTCTCTCACTCAGTGCATAAAGCATGCGATATCCACCGCTTTGATCACCAGAACAATTGGGGCTTTGATGGAGCCCCACTCCATACAACTATCACTATGGCCACTTTGCCCTTTGGAGCCCTGATGGAGTCCAACTGCAAACAACCTCTAATCCCACTGCACTGGTCCATAGTTAATACCCCCATCTCAATAGTGAACCAAAGTTATAGATATCGATAACCCCTTTGCACACATCCCGCTGCAAAGCCCAACTCTAGAAGTTAACTCGTTGGTTCCTATCTGGACCCTGAGTATTACCATCCCATTTGGACTTCCTTTGCATCTCGGGTTTTCGGTCGAAGTGG
Source organism: Allium sativum (assembly GCA_030737875.1). Classification (NCBI taxonomy): domain Eukaryota; kingdom Viridiplantae; phylum Streptophyta; class Magnoliopsida; order Asparagales; family Amaryllidaceae; genus Allium; species Allium sativum. The sequence continues at coordinate 237,053,577 of CM060925.1, forward strand.
AGTTGGTCTTTAGAAGAGTCGTCGCATAGAAGCGGCTCCAAACCCTGTTCGGTTTGGATATATAGTGTTTGAGTTCCCCGTTTGGTTCGGCTCCGCTTCACTCATTCGGTTCATTTCGGATATATGGATTCCAAGTCCTCCGTTCGGTTCGATCTTCTGGTTCGGTTCAGTGCACTGATCTGATCCCGTGCCAAGCTCCAGTCCGCTCTATCCTAGCCCGATCCAACTCCAGCTCCATTCCAATTCGATCCGAGCAGGCCTTCCTTGTTTCCCTTGCATTTGAACACTGCTAGAGGTGCTAGCACTCCGGTTCGGTTTGGTCCATCTGATCCGATCCGAACAGGATCCCTTTAGAATATCCAATAAGCTATCTTTCATCCATTCTCGCGATACGACAACGTTTCCAACCATTCTAACTTTACTAAACAATCATAAAGCATCCCAAACAGAAATAACAACATGTGTAATCAATTAAAAAGATTAAAACATCAAGCATGTAAGTTATTTTAGATCAAACATACCTAAATCCATGATTTTTCCCCCTAACCATGTTCAACCATATCCAACAATAGGACTAGCAAACTTAATCCAAATTAACCCAAATTTTTACCAGCGACATAAAATAATATTTTAGAATTTATGCATATTTTTCCATGTTGTTCTGAGTCATACTTTCGTTAATTATCACTAATCACCCCCTAATTAGTCGTAATTAGTGAATAAACATGCTAATCACTCACCTTAGCCAGAATAATTATAGATCTGAAAACTCCACTGATTTGGCATGGATTCCTATGTATAAAAGCAGTTCTATCTCTGATTTGATACTAATTTGACTTGATTTGATGTAGTTTTGCATAATTAGTGATAAAAATGTGATTAGGAGTGATTTAGAAGATGAAGGTCATTGCTGGGGTTAGAGGAATCTTTGTGGTGGCTAGAAAAATGAAAAGGAACCATTCTCAACTCCTTTTAGCCCTCCCATAACCCTAATCCCAAAATGGGTTATATGCCTAGCTGCTAATCACCCTATTAAGCCCGATTAGACTGGTTTTCCATCTACAAATCTTATTTCAGCCATATCTCCCAAAAGGTAAGTCCGTTTGACTATTGTGACCACTCTACGGAATGAGAAACCATCATCTGAATCCAATGGATTGGTTTCAGGTCAAAATTCCTTACAAATCAAAAGTTATAGGCAAAACAAGATTCGCTAGGGGTAAAACAGTCAATTAAAGATCGACAAAAATCATGAATGTAGGAAATGGCCCAAATAGTCCTTTCCCAACGTTACACGACCATATGACTTCGGATGAAATTGAAATAAATATTCTATGATCCTCCTATGTAGTTACCCTCAATATTAAGGTACACCCTATGGTACCCCACTCGCACGGTCTCCGTCGTAACATCACAGAAATGTACGCAGTCCCTCATCCTATGCCAGATTGATGTACATTTCTCTACATAAAAACGCTATGTTCTGCATAAAACCGCCATCACCATGCTACGTAAGCGTACGGACTGCCACCTTTGATCCAATCAGATAACAGAGTAATTCCCTAGAGTCTACGATACACCACCTAAAGCAGACATGCATATATCTGGACTTTCCCAAGTACGTATCGTCAATCGTACTTAATGCCTTTACCACACATATCCTCTATTGTGCACCGAGTCCTATGGCAGGGCTGTACAAGAAACATGTAACTCCATCGAGAGCTTTTCAGATATCTGTTTACACATATCCTAAGGTCTGCTTTTTCAGTGGCTATGGTCCCACCTGACTGCTCTCTCAACTAATTGAAGATGAACAAGATTGAGAACTAATGACCTAGCCCAAGAGCAAACAATAAACAACAAATCCTAATTGGCCCGTCCCTCACCCATAGCCTTGATAACAAAAGGTCTATGGTTTATTGGTTTAGTTCTCCGCCTTCCGCATCATGTATCACACTAACTGTCGATAGTAGGTACTCGACGACGACTCTGCTATCTAATGGTTAGACCCGTTAGTACACAAGGGTGGTCGTAACCTAGCCAAAAAGGTCAGGCAACGGGATCATTGGATCACTTATGACACCCTACATTATTCTGATTGCCCACTATCGTGGCAATCAATGGCATACTCACTGGGTAGAAACGCGTAGACCTAACCTTTGTGAGCACAGTAGAACGCTATCATAGCACAGAGGACTACCAGGAGTCCTCTCCATGTCCTAAGAAGTCGTGTGCTTCCCCTTCCAGTCCTTCGGAGCCAACAAAATATCAGCATAATAGTTGGAATAATCATATGGACGTGTGCTCCCCTCGTGCCTCATGACACCATGATGATCTACCCCGTTGGGTTATTCATCCTTAAACATATGGAATGGTCCAAGCACCTCATTTTAATGTGTTATTAGACCCTATGTCTAAACATTCAATTATTTGCTTGCTCTAACTTATTAGGTTTCCAGTTAACTTGGTTATCTCAAATCGTATTAACTTCTTATGCAGGTTACCAAGTTCTTTCTGACCCCCTTATATCTCTAAGTAATGGACCCATCTTGCTTATTAATTTCAGTCATATAACTTAACCCATTTAAGTTTATTAATAATCCCATAACATGTTATTCTCTAGATTGTAATTCAAGGTCTGTAATCTACAATCTCTTTATATTATTCATTTTATAATTTCATAGTTAAAATAACATGTTCTACTTAATATGCAATTAAGTATATCCCAATTCACATGTTTTCTGTTTAACATGTCACTTATTATTTATGATTAAATATAACTTATTTCATTTCATAAGTTTGCTTCCTTCTTTCTTATTTAATCATAATTTCATCTTACACTGTCACTACAACTTATCGTTGTTTACTTATTAACTTAGTTCTCTTAATTAAGGTTTACTAATAAGTTTCCTTTCCATAAATATAACTTATGTTGCCTTTATGAGCAGATTTTAGATTCTCGTTCTCACAGATAACTTAATTTACAATTAAGTACAACTTATCTTATTACATAAGTTATTCCATTTTCTTTATCGTTTATTATAAGCTAAGTTATAATTTCCACTTGTCCCTAGGACAAGCATACCTATTATATGACATTCTCATTAATGTTATTAATTATAACAGGTTATTATCATTCCCTGTACATTCCACTTCTTCTACTATTGTAACTTCCATTCATTTCCTTATTCATTTCCATTCATCGCACTTAGTGCCATTTATTTCTATCCTTATATATATACATACATATATATATATACATACATATACATCTATGCACTAGATCTCTCACATTAAGACGACCACTTGTGGATTCTGTATTTGTTGGGCGGTTCCGGGCAGACTTCTACCACAAGTTTGAGTTAACCTAGTGTCTTAGCATGGTTACATGTATATTTTCGCACTATACCTATCACATTAAATTAACAAATTGTGGACGCTGGATTTGCCGGGCGGTTCCGGGCAAACTTCTATGAAAGTTGAATTTAACCTCGTGTCTAAGTGCGATTACAGTTTTCTATCTACTGTGAATTTAGGCACATTCATTCTTTCAAGTTTTTCTGTAATCTATATTTTACATGTCATAGTTAACACTATATTAAGTCCATTATCTTGTTAATCTAAAATAATAACATGTAACTATCAATCCTGTAATTATTCTAATTTAACATGTAATTATCCCAATTTCTAAGTTAAGGGTTCAAGTACATAATCTGTCACACGTTAACATGTAACTAGAACATGCATGTATACAATAATAATCGTTATACATATTTTAACAGGTTTACATTTCAACAGGTTTGCATTTCAACATGTGAATATTCCAACATATTAACATTTTATTATATTAATATTTCAACATGTCATATTAACATTTCAACACTCTAATCATTATATCGGATTTACATTGCATTTTAACGGGGAATGTCAAACGACAAATATGCCAGTATCAAAAAGGTATATTTTAAATCCACTCACCTAATTTGCTTCGCAAATCCGGAATCTGGTCCAAATCTAGCATTCCATGGTTCTCCTAACTGAATTTAGAATATAAACAACCATAGATCCAATATTCTTAACTAAAAGAAGAAGGGAAGAAAAAGGAGAAATTCAAATAGACCAAATCTAAGAAATTACCTTACTTCGAATATAATTCTGAACACCTTCTTTATTAATATTCCTTCTTTTCCTCTAGATCTTGAATCAGAATTTTCCTAAACTAATTATTCTATTTTTCTGAAGAGATTTGAGGAGGAAGAAGAATGGCAGAGCTTAGGTAGCTTCTTAGAAAATGTGAGATTTAGGCCAGGCTTTGCTAGCCTATTTATAGTTGTTCAGGATCTTATCGTACACGCAGTGCTAAGTTAGCAATGTACATGGTTAAGAAAACAATTCAGATTCACTAATGAATCTGGCCGGATCGGGGAGGGGGGGGTCGACCCCTAGGTCGACCATCCTATGGGTCATGCGAGCTGTTTTGGCACATAAATTTTATTTTTGAACGCTTCAATGTCTAGAATTTATTTAAATATTATATTTACATATAATCTCCTTATATGTATACAAAACTTTCAATGCCAATTTTACGTATATATATATGCACAATTTTTATTTCGATTTCAAAATTCAAATGGTTTATGCTGTTATTTGATTGATACCATATTTCTTTGATTGCAGCCTTATTTTGAATTTTTCTCTTATATATATTTTTGCATATATATATATATATATTCTCGTATATATATATATTTATATGTACACACTACAACAAATTGACCATATTACAATGGTGGAAAATAGTTGTAAAAGAATTTTTACAACGATGGAGCCACCGTCGTCTATTAAGAAGTTGTAATAGACTAAAATCTTTTACAACTTTTTTGCACTATTGCGATACCGTTATAAAATGTATATTTTACAACTTTTTTTCACTGTTGTAATAAACTTTATTACAACTGTTGTAATATATTTTATTAAAAGTATTATTTTAATTTTAATATATGAACAAATTATATGCATATTATTAATAAAAGAATTCATTTCAGAACATATTAACTATAAAACATAAGATATCAAACAAACTTAAAACATAAAGCAAAACAATATGTTAAAATTTTCAAACTCTTATCATTTTTTTTATAAATCATACAAGTATCTCAAGTACATAAAGCAACTACAAAGTCCATTATCCAAGACTCAGAAATCTAAATGACTTGAAGTCATCTTTCATAAGTATACATCACTAGGAGTAATATAAAAGTAATGAAATTGAGATTTACTTGCAATGCTGCAGGTCTTGCAATGGTCTTCATTCTTGAGTTGACTCCCAATGAATTTGAGAATTTCTTGCAATGCTACAGGTGTTCTTGAATTAAACTATATGAAGTATATAACATATTAAGCAATAAGAACGAAGTTTACTAAAGTATGAAGTAACCTAAGCTATAAAACGTAGCAGAAGCTATGCAGGATTCAATGATAATATTTCTATAAATAAATATGAACTCATGAGATAATGTGAAGTATAAACAGTTCTAGAAGACATACCTTATTGGACAAAGAAAATGGCCACAGTTCACATTGTTCATATATACATGGTATGTAAAACTTTGTAAGGATTCAATATCCCTTTGGTGTCAAATAGTTTCTTGCTCGAGACCATCACTTCCACCTGAAAAACCATTTCCAGACTTATTGAACATAGTCACATACAAATCGCAATAACACACACATGTACACACATTACAACATATACAGTGTATGATAGAAAAAGATTCTACAGTCCAGAGTGAAAAATGAAAGTATAACAAGAGACGACGCAAGGCAGTCCCAATCTTACAAAACCAAGAAAGGGCTAGTAGTTCAAAATGTGTCAAACTGGAGCATCAACCAGAAGCAAGGTAGACACCCCAAATAACTAGAAAGAAATCCTGACAAAATTGCAAAGCAATCACAAACTATTTGTTCAGCTCAAACCATACATAAGTGGACAAAGAGCAATCCACTGCAAACTTTCATGATCTTCTCACCATAATATAGTCTTCCAAAGCAGATCCAAATCAACACAGACAACCAAAAGGAGTTGTCATAATATCATACACAGTTGCAGTAATTCAATCGAGCGGATGAGGCAAAAAACAGGTAAAACATCCTCATCGACTATAGTCAATGAACAACTCTAAAAACCCAATTCCAGAACCTTGACTCACGAAGAAAGAAAAAAAACCCAGCAAACCAAAAACCAAGTATTAGCCATCGAAGAAGTCGTACCTTATTCCATACACAGACTCGTGAGTGGTTGCGCTAAAAAACAAGGCAGTGGTTCATGACAATCACTATTGTCGAAGTAGATGAGTTAAAAGGATCATTGAAATAGTTGAACGAAGGGGAAGAAGAAGGGTAGCCGAGCACCATGTTTGACAGTCGAGTCAATTTCAAATCCTTGAGATGCCATATCCTAAATTGATGACGCAGATAAGTTGAAGTACTAGACCGCATCAAGAATATAAAGCTCAGAAATAGAAGACATGCAAAAAGGGAGTACGATAGCAACAGGGAAAAATAGGCAAGGAGAAGAGAGTACAAAATCGGAAGGAAGGAGGAGAGACGGAGAAAGAAGCAACCCCAAAATTGAAATCCTAATCTGCAAAAATCACATTAAAAAAAAACATCGATTCAACCCCAAAACCAATACCAAACAACTCCTACCACCAATACAATTCGAAGGAACCCAAAATCAGCCCAACCCAACTCCGGCCACCCCCTTCGAAAAGCTCAAACAACTCAACAACCAAATTGCAGCAGGCCGATTTGAAACGCATAGCCTAATCAAATTCGATCTCCGAAAGGAAAAATCGGACTGGAACGAGTTTATTTTTAGATGCGTTTTAGTTTCGTGAGAAAAAAGGGCATGATTTCTTAATTATTTCGTTTAAGTGAGAAAAAAAAGAAGAGGGTGTGAGAACTTGGGGATCGATTTTGATTTAAGGTAGAAGAGACGCAAGTAAAATACGAAACTGTGATTTGTTTTGGAGCCAAAATTTGGCTGTTCCCCCCAAAATTTCATTAACTTCTACTTATTTCGCTGTGCATAATTAGGATTTCGTCTAAACCTACAAAATTAAACATTATAAGCTAGAACCAAGTACAAATTTGTATTAAATATAATATGGATATCTTGGGAGCTATTTTGCTAAAATATCATATATTACTTATTAATAATAACTATTATTAATTATTTCTTATTTCTTCTTAATTATAATTAAATATAATATATTAAAAGTTTATTTTGTATATTTTACTAATTACTCATTATTAAATATTTAACAATAATTATTAAAAAATAATTACTATATATTAAATATCAAGTATATTTGTCCAATGTACATACATGAAATTATACCCATTCAAATACAAGTTTTAACTCAGTACAAATAAATTTCCAAATAAATAAATTAGATTAAAATTCTCAAAATTAGTTTATATTTAAAAATTTAAAATTTCTCAACAATATATCAATTTATTTTTTTAGAAATATTAATGACATTATTTTGAACCAAATTTAACCAAACAAATTTATTTAAATTAAATTATACTTCTGAAGATTTTTTTTATAATTTCATTAATAATATATGTCAATTTGATTAAAAACATTAGTAATAATTAAAAAATATTAACTATTTGAAAAAATTAACTATTATTAAATATTAATTTTTTTATTTAATTACTACTTATTAACTATTAATTATTAAATAATAATTGACAAATATTATTGATTCCCAAGTTTATTATTAATTGTTATTATTAAATATTATTATTATCAATATAATTAGTTATTAATATAGATATTATAAACATGAAGTTTGTACTAGGCATCTCTATTACAACGAATAAAATTAAAAGTTGTGATATATATGTTTATTACAACAGTGATTTTTTCACAGTTGTAAAAACCATTTATTACAACAGTGCGTTTTGCACAGTTGTAAAAAAACATTTATTACAACAGTGCGTTTTGCACAATTGTTAAAAAACATTTATTACAACTGTGCAAAACGCACTGTTGTAAAATTAAAGTTGTAATATGGTGTTTTTGTTGTAGTGACATATATTTTTGTACACTTCCTTATATGTATACATTTTCTTATATGTGCGTTTATACATATTTTCTCTTTAAAACATGCGTTATTTTAGTCGTCCCCTTAAAACAAAAATATGGCGCCGGTGGGGATCGAACTTTGTACTTCTTGCATGAAAGCCACATGCTCTAACCAACTGGACTACTTAAGCTATTGTCAAAAAAGCTTAGAACAATGGTAGTCATTGTTCTTTTCTTATTCTTCCTTTTCATATTTATTGTAATCTTTTATTTAAACCATTGCGTGCATCTTTTTCTTTCATTTTTCTTTTATTATTAATGCATACTATTTGTAAATCATTGCATGCAACATATTTACACTGCATGCAACCAATTTCTTCTTTTTTTAACGTATGCGTCGCATTTTTATTTGCAATAATCTTTTCTTATTTTCAATGCATGCATTTACTACATGCAATCATTTATTACCATTATTTTATTCTTCTTTAATATATTTATATCTATGCATGTATATACATATATGCATTATTTAATTATTTCATTGTCATAAAATGTGGGGTGTTACATAACTAAGTCATGATTAATGGAAAAGAATGAAGTAGGCCTATTATTGGTAGACTTATAAAAGAGAATTATGAAGTCTAATAATTTATTTTTAATAATAAGCGGATGCCCATTCATGCGGCATAAGACTGAATGAAGTAAGAAGACTTATGAAATGAAATAAGTTATATTTAATTATAAATTAAGTGATATGTTAAATGGAAACCTACTGATTGTGATAAGATTTACTTAATGACACATTAAGTAGAACATGTTATTGTAACCTATAAACCTGAAATAGGATGATGAATGACATGGTAATAATATAAGAAGATTATAGATTAGAGACGTTGAATTACAATCTAGAGAATAACATGTTATGGGCTTATTAATGAACTCAAATGGGTGAAGTTATATAACTGAAATTAATAAGAGAGAAGGGTCCATCCCTTAGTGATATGAGGAACTCAGAGAGAACTTGGTAACTGAAAGTGTGTGCGTGTACTTGCCGAGTATAATACACACAAGGAACGTGTAATATGACAAACAATATTCAAGTATAAAGTAATGGCTAATCACAGAACAATAGTATAGTAAATGCAGTAAAAATGGAAAAATCACACCAGAGATTTTTATACTGGTTCGGAGCACCGTCCTACGTCCAGTCCCAGACCTCTCTCTGGATTTTCACTAATCAACAACCTCACTTCACCCGGAGGAACAGGTTCACAACACTACTTGATTTACGGGCCACAAGCTTACCCACTTAATTTCACAGGCTACAAGCTTACTCACTTGATTTCACGGGCTACAAGCTTACGCACACAGGACAATTACAAGAGTTTGACTTTTGAATGTGTTCTTGCTTCAACACTGATTAGTCAATAACTGATTACACCCTTCCTATAATCTTATCCTCAAATGTAAATTGATGTTTGCAAAGATTCAGAATTGGATTATCGTTGAATCACAAGTGTATTAAATTTGCTTGGAGATTCAAGTGATAATATAATGATTTTGAGTGCTCTTTGAATGCGCAAAATAGAATGAAAAATAGATCAGAGAATAGAGAGTGAAATTCGGCGGTTTGGACGAATGAATCACGATGTATTTATAGTGATTGAAAAGTTATAGTCATTAGTGAAAAGTTGCAATCAAAAAAGATGATTCCTGATGAAGAGAAATGGATGCAACCTTTCATAAAAGAAGATGACTCTTCAAAAATATGCTTTGTTATTCAAAAAGCTGTTGACAGGTAAAATGTACAGGTAGATAGGTTTTTGACCCCTTTAAAAAGCTGTTGACAGGTTAATTTTTACAGGTAGACAGGTTTCATTTGAAATCCTGTTGACAAGTTAAAAATAACCTGTTGACATGTTTTTGTCAACTTGCTACAGAAAAGAGTTTTCATGAATATTTTTAAAAGCAATGAGAAGTATGATTATTTGAGGATAGATTTGAACATTTATAACTCTAAATAACCAACTTCTAACCTATGGAAAAAAAATCAATTCTTCTTTTTTTCATCGATTCTCCTTTTTGTCGATCATGAAGCTTCTTCTTGCCATTAATCAAAATAATCATTGAAATCTTTGACTCAACATTCTCCCACTTTTTGATTGATGACAATATTTCTTGATATTTCAATCTCCATTGCTATCTCCCCCTGTTTATATGCTCCTCCTGTATTATATAACTAAATCTCTGCAAGAAGGAATGTTATTAACATTTTCTCCCCCTTTGTCATCGACAAAAAGGGTATACAACAGTGAATGAGATTATAGTCGTAACATCAGAACATTATGTAGTTAAAACATAGAACATCACACATGGATTGTAACACATATTACAAACCATACCAGACCAAACATACCAAACTAAGTTATGTAACATACGTACCTAATTAAAACACAACACTAATTATGTACAAGTGTTGATATAAGTGTTTGAAATTAAAAGCATAACATTACAAAATATAGATAGAAGGAACTACTCGGATGGACAGTCCGAATCGGTTTCTTCTTCTTCTTCTGTGTCCCCCTCTTCTTCACTTTCTTCCTCGTCTCTGTCTTGTTCTCCCTCTTCCTCATTTCAACCTTCTTCAATATGTGACGTTCCACGACCACGACCATGTTGGGTACTTGCTCCAGAACTAGTTCCCTCCTCCGAAGTTGACCATGTGAATGTAGGATGCATTGGACGTTTTCTTGGATCTTGGGTAAGTGTGGTAGAGGATGAGGCACAAGAAATTGCTTCCCAAATTATACCGAAGAAAGACTTGAGTTTATTAGACAGCTTATCGAGTTTTGTGTCCAAACAATCAAGCTTATTATCGGTTCTTTTAAGTCTTGCTTCTAGTAAAAATTGATTTCTTGCAATTTTCTCTTGAAATTCTTTTGTTGACGAAGTAGGTGGAGGAATTCTAACGTCTTCCGGTCTTTGCGTAGTAATTTGTGAGGAAGAAACCTCTGGAGGACCTTGGTGTACATATTGTTCAAAAGGAACAATGTTTAAGTATGGCTCGGGAAGTTTCATTCTCTTCTTTGATGATACACTTAGGTTTTGAAATTTTGGACTCGGGAGATGGAATTCCGCAATCCATTAGGAGGTGCATAATATATTCGTTGTAAAACATATGTGGTCGGGAAAGTTTGTTTACCACTGAAATCTCATTAAAAATCATTTCAACCCAATTAACATTGATATCTCCATAAATAGCATATAATGCCTTAAAATTTTCTCTATAAACGGCATCGAAATTTCCAGTCCTAGGCAACAAGGAATGCGTGATACAAAGATGAAGAATTCTAGCCGGGGGTCTTAAATTGATTCCTTTTGTACTTGACTTATGATCTTCAATGAACAAGTGACTAATTTTATTTCTAATATGAATAGGACAGAAATCACTAGAGAATTTAATACCATTATTTGGAGAGTGAAGAACTTGTCCCATTCTATCTTTGGAGATAAAAACATGTTGTCCACAAACTACTGACCATAAACAATTGGACGAGTTATCCGGTTTAAATTTCTCTAGGTTGAGATTAGCGTAGAATAACTTAATCATTATATGATTAATTTATACGTTGTTGTCATCAAAATTAAGGAGAGAATCAATACCTGCTCTATTCGCTATATTTCTAACATCATAGTGAAAGAAATCAGAGAACTTTATGAAAGATCCTTGATGAATGGTGTAATCCTTCATTTTATTCCATCTTTTCACAGCAATAGGATCCATTAACCAATGTTTAATGTGTGAATTGATAGGTTGGAGATGTGAGGAAGAAGAAGATGTTTTTGTTTTCTTCTGTTTTGGAGCCATTGGAATATGATTTGAATTGAAATTGAAGAGATTAGGGCTGATAGGAATGGGTATTTTAAAGGGAGTTGAAAACGAAACGGTGTGTTAGATTTGATTTTGAACCGACGTTTGTATATACATAAAAACGGAATTATTCGCGATCGGTCGATAGGGAGGAATAGGGCGGTCGACAGGAAATGTTTCTGGTTTGAAATTGAAATCAGAAACCGGTCGACAGGGGGGAATAGGGCGATCGACAGGAAATGTTTCTGGTTTGAAATTGGAAACAGAAACTGGTCGATAGGGGGGAATAGGGCGGTCGACAGGAAATGTTTCTGGTTAGAAATAAAACAGTTTAAATATAAACCGGTTGACAGGAAATTTTCTACGGGTCGACCTAATTTTTCTTTGGTTTTGATTTTAAAAACAGCGGTCGACAGGTGATGTGCAGGCGGTCAACAAGAAAACTCTCTGGATTGTAATTGAATAAAACCGGTCGACATGTTATTTTAACCGGTCGACATGTACTGCATATTTTTGTTTTCCTCACTTCTCTTGTTTATATATTCGAACTCTATTAAAACTTTATTATAAAATATAATAAATTATGAGGAATAAAACATAAATACAACAAATAAAACAATATAAATGATCTCCTTAAATACGATATATAGAAATTATTTTCTTGGTTCCCAAGGTGATTTTCCGCTTGCTCCTTCATTTTTGTTGTAATTCCTATCCCATGAGTTGGGTGTTCTTGATGATGATGGCATATGTGTGGGCTCATGAACGTTGTGCTTATTAGAGCTACATAAGAATGAAGCTATTTGTTCGAGATACGTGAGCCGAGAAGCTATTAACTTCTGCTCGTAATACATCTCCCTCTGGAGATCAACTTGATGCTTTTGATAATGGTGTATCTCATCTATTTTTTTCTCGTGTATGTGGAGAACAAAGTAATACTTTCTTGCAACGTTTTGAGTTAGGTGTTGTGCCAGGTGTACGTGAATTTTGATGGAAACCAGGAGGATGCTCCGGTGTCTTCGGGGAGTTATGCTCATCTGAGTCGGAGCTAGTTATGGTGATGTGTGATCTTCGAGCACATTCTTCGCAAATATGAGCCATTACAAGATGAATGAAGATTGAAAAGATGAATTCAGAAAGCACTCAACGAAGAGGTATATATAAGACTACTTCTATTTTTAGAAGTGGTCCATATTAATCTCACCACAAAATAACACTTTATTTTAGGAGAGAAAATAGTTAAATAATAACTATTTGTATTAGATAGAAAAGAACTCTGCTACGTTTAAAATATAGTTTAATTTTCAAGTTCCTTTCTAGATAATAAGCCTAGCTCTCAACGTAATTTTATGAAACTTGATTCGAGTAGAGGCTTAGTAAATATATCAGCTAGTTGATTTTCTGTGCTTACGTATTCAAGATTTATATTTCCTTTTTCAATATTATCTCTTAGAAAATGATGCCGAATGTCGATATGTTTAGTCCGAGAGTGGTTAACCGGGTTTTTAGATAAGTTTATCGCACTTGTATTATCACAATATATGATTGAATTTGATAAATTTATTCCAAAGTCTTTTTAAGTGTTTGTTGCATATATAAAACTTGTGTACATGCAAGAGCCGTTGATATATACTCCGCTTCACACGTCGTAAGTGAAACACAATTTTGTTTCTTACTAAACCAAGAGACAAGTGATTTTCCAATAAAATAGCAAGTACCACTTGTGCTTTTTCTATCCGTTCGAGATCCTCCGAAATCAGCATCACTGTATGATACTAACTCAAATGAACAATCTTTTGGATAGAAAAGACCAAAATCTTTGGTATTATTAAGATAACGAATTATACGTTTCACTGCTCGTAAGTGTGATTCTTTAGGATTGGCTTGAAATCGTGCACATAAACAAACACTCATCATATCGTCAGGACGACTAGCCGTTAAATATAAAAGAGAACCTATCATACTACGATATGTCTTTTGGTCTACACTTTTTTTCCATTTTCATCTTTTCAAGATGAGTAGATGTACTTATAGGAGTAGTTTTTCCGGAAGTATTTTCAAATCCAAATCTTTTAACAAGATTTCCACAATATTTTTCTTGATTTATGAAAATACCATTTGGAAGTTGTTTAATTTGAAGACCAAGAAAGTATGATAATTCTCCCATATGTGACATTTCAAATTCTTTGGTCATAACTTCTGCAAATTCTTAACAAATTTTTTCATTCGTTGATCCGAAGATTATATCATCCACATATATTTGAATAACCAATATGTCTTTTTGCGAATGTTTAATAAATAATGTTTGATCAACCTTCCCTATATGAAAACCCGAATCAATAAGATAACTTCGTAAACATTCATACCAAGCACGTGGTGCTTGTTTTAAGCCGTACAAAGCTTTTTTAAGTTTAAATACATGATCCGGATATTTTTCATGTTTAAATAATGGAGGTTGTTCAACATATACTCTTTCTTTTATAAACCCGTTTAAGAATGTACTCTTGACATCCATCTGATATAATTTAAAATTGTGATGACAAGCAAAAGATAATAAAATTCTAATAGCCTCTAGTCTTGCGACATGTGCGAATGTTTCTTCGTAATCGATACCATCTTCTTGATTATAACCTTGTGCTACAAACCGTGCTTTATTTCTAGTGATATTCCCTTGTTCATCAGCATTATTTTTATAAACCCATTTAGTTCCTATAACCGATTGGTTAGTTGGCCTTGGAACAAGTTCCCATACATCATTGCACTCGAACTGATTTAGCTCTTCTTGCATGGCGATGATCCAGTAGTCGTCGGTAGCAGCTTCCTTAGGATTTTTCGGTTCGATATTCGAAATAAACGCAACATGACCCATTTGATTAAGTTGACTCCTTGTCTTGATCTGTAAGGTTACTTCTCCAACAACATTTTGAATCGGATGATCTCTTAGAATTCTTGGAGGAGATCTAAATCTAGGTGGAGAAGGTGCCACTGCAGGTTGAGGAATATCTTCAATAATTTCTAAGTCAGAGTCATTATTTGTGATGGTAGGATTATTAGTGACTATATTTTCTTCGTCATCTGATATATTATGAGATGGCTTATAAAATTCGTCAAAAGATACATGAAGTGATTCTTCAATAGTTTTAGTTTTATTATTGAATATACGATAGGCCTTGCTTCGTTCCGAATATCCGACAAATATACCTTTATCGGATTTTGGATCAAATTTTCCCAGATGGTCTTTCATATTTAAAATAAAACATTTAGAACTGAAAACTTTGAAATATGAGATATTTGGCTTTTTCTGATTAAATAGCTCATAAGATGTATTTTTCGTGAGAGGTCGAATAGATACACAATTCAAAACATAACACGCAGTTGCAACAGCTTCTGCCCAAAAACATTTTGGTAAAGTGGATCCATTTAATAATGTTCTTGCACATTCTTGTAAAGTCCGATTTTTCTGTTCTACAACTCCATTTTGTTGTGGAGTTTGAGGAAATGAAAAATTATGATTGATACCTTTCTTTGTACAAAAATGTTCAAATTCATTATTTTCGAACTCTCCGCCATGATCACTTCTAATATTCTTAACCTTATGTCCTTTTGACTTTTGAATTTTCTTGACGAAGGATTTGAAATGATTAAATGTGTCACTTTTATTTTTCAAGAAAATTACCCATGTATAACGAGAATAATCATCAACAATTACAAACACATACCGACTAAGATTTATTGACTGAACCTGTGTTGGTCCGAATAAATCCATATGTAATAACTCAAGCGTTTGTAATGTTGATATGACTTTCTTGGATTTGAAAGATGATTTAGTCAATTTTCCTAGTTGACATGCTACACAAATATTATTAGCCGTAAAGCTCATTTTGGGTAGTCCTTTAACTAGATCATTTTTGGCTAGCTTGTCAATAGTTCTGAAGTTTATGTGATAGAAACGTTTGTGCCATAGCCATGGATCATTATCATTTGCTACAAGACACATATCTGAATTATGATTGATGTTCATATTCAGAATATTTTTTTTGTCTCTATAACCTTCAAAAACTAGATTTCGATCTTTATCTAAAATACTACATTTATTATCCGAAAAAGAAATGATAAAACCTTTGTCGCACAGTTGACTAATACTTAGTAAGTTATGTTTCAAGTTTTTAACTAGCATGACATTAGTAATAAGAGGTAAGTTAGATGTACCGTAATTGCTCACATCGCCTTTGCCGATGATACAGCCGTTTGAATTATCTCCAAAATGACAGAGCCACCATCTAAATAAGTTATATTTGTTAATAAGCTCTTGTCTCCAGTCATATGCTTCGAGCAACCACTGTCCAGTATCCATTTTCCTCTTTTCTTGAGTGGGTCTTGCAAAAATTAAAATTAAGTCTATGGTACCCACCTTTCTATAGGGTCCTAAGAGTTAGGTCTTAGGAGTCCAAACCCATACGGGTCCGGTATCCCCTTTATATAAAAAATTTGGATTATGATGCACAGAATTCAAAAAATTTTGAATGTACTTGTTCCTAATCAAATTGTTATTTGTTTTAGGAACCTATATTTGTATATTTTTGACATTCTTCTTTTGAAATTTCACAATCGATTTTGGTTTGGAATATAATAAACTAAGATTTTTCTTAGCTTAAGTTTCTTGTACTACCTTATTTTTCCTTTTTCTTTTACCAAGATGTTTCTTGATAACTTGTTTCTTATATCCCAACCCTTGTTTATTTGTAGCAGATTGTGAACTTTCAATAATATTTGTCAAATTTTCTCGACCTTTATTAAAGTTAGAAACATTTTGAGTAATATCGTCTAACTTTGTTTGTAAACTAGCCTTTTCAAGGTCTAGCATTTTGACTTTTGCCTTAAGCTCATGATTTTTGGTAGTAAGAGCATCATTTTTCACTTTTTGAGTTTCAATTTCTTGACTTAAAAGAGATAGTTGAGAATCAATATTAGATGATGATTCTTGAGCTTTTTCAAGTTCCTCCTCTAATATTTTCTTCTCGTCTTTTAGCATATCAAGCTCCAATTCTGCTCTACGTAAGTCTGCTTGAGCTTGTTTTCATTGTCGTTTCATATATTTGAATTTATATATCAATTCAGCATTTATATCAAGAACTTCTTCAAAAGAAGGAATCTGTACCTCATCTTCTTTTGCCATAAAATATACATTTGCTTGTTCATCATCTGAGTCACTTTCACTATCAGACGAAGATGAGTCTGAATCATCCCATGTTATTGAGAATGCTCGTTTCTTTGACTTGTCCTTCTTGTGTTTGAATTTTTCATTTTCTGTCTTCTTCTTATGCTACGGACATTCCTTCTGCATATGTCCCTTCTTGTTACAGTTGAAGCATTCTACATTTGATGAAGATGGTTTATTTGATCCGAACTTCTTTCAGTTGTAACGACTAGCCTTTCGTTGCTTTAAGAATTTCTTTAATCCTTTTGCAATGAATGCTAGATTTTCATCTTTCTGTTGTAACTAACTTTTCGTTGCTCTGATACCAACTGAAAGTGTGTATGTGTACTTCCCAAGTATAATACACACAAGGATTGTGTAATATGACAAACAATATTCAAGTATAAAGTAATAACTATTCACAGATAAGTAAATATAGTAAATGCAGTAAAAAGGAAAAATCACACCAGGGATTTTTATACTGGTTCGGAAGACCGTCCTATATCCAGTCCCATACCTCTCTTTGGATTTTCACTAATCAACAACCTCTCTTCCCCCGGAGGAACAGGTTCACAACACTACTTGATTTACGGGCCACAAGATTACCCACTTGATTTCACGGGCTACAAGCTTACCCACTTGATTTCACGGGCTACAAGCTTACCCACTTGATTTCACGGGCTACAAGCTTACCCACACAGGACAATTATAAGAGTTTGACTTTTGAATGTGTTCTTGCTTCAACACTGATTAGTCAATAATTGAGTACACCCTTCCTATAATCTTATCCTCAAATGTAAATTGATGTTTGCGAAGATTCGGAAGTGGATTATCATTGAATCACAAGTGTATTAAATATGCTTGGAGATTCAAATGATAAAATAATGATTTTGAGTGCTCTTGGAATGCAAAATAGATCAGAGAATAGAGAGTGAAATTCGGTAGAAATGCTACATTTTTCTTTTCTTCTTTTTGTTCTTTTCTAGCCTGCAAATTTGCTTCATAGGACATTAGATTTCCTATCTATTCATCTGGCTTCATGACAGAAAGGTCATTAGCTTCTTCAATCGCTAATACTTTTCCTTCCCATTCACTAGTCAGAGAATGTAGGACTGTCGAAACTACATCAAAATCAGAATATTTTTGCCCTAATCTGATAAGTGCATGATGAATGGTTTGAAACCGTGAATACATCTCATTGATAGTTTCATTTGGCTTCATTTTGAAATTGACTTTTCAACAAAGCTATTTTTTCTTGTTTAACCTTGTTAGTACCTTCATGAGTAGTTTTTAGCGTTTGCCAAATTTGATAAGAAGTGGTACAAATACTAACACGGTTATTACATATTAATTGCTTTTGCATTTACAGCAGCTGCGGTTTTCTCAGCAGCCGTCCATTCTGCATACTCAGTCGTTGGATTGACTACTTCTTTCTGAGTAGCATTCCAAGCATCAGAGTTAGTTGATTGCATGTAAAAAGCCATACGTGTTGCCCAATAACTATAGTTAAGACCATTGAAGAAAGGAGGTCTTTGTGTCGATTGACCTTCAGTGTAAGTGGTGTTTGCGCTACTACTTGGGTTATTTGCCATATTACTAGAATATATCAAATAACTGTGTTACGGTTATGAGATAACCTTGCTCTGATACCAACTGAAAGTGTGTGCGTGTACTTGTCGAGTATAATACACACAAGGATCATGTAATATGACAAACAATATTCAAGTATAAAGTAATAGCTAATCACAGAACAGTAGTATAGTAAATGCAGTAAAAATGGAAAAATCACACCAGAGATTTTTATACTGGTTCGGAGCACCATCCTATGTCAAGTCCCAGACCTCTCTCTGGATTTTCAATAATCAACAACCTCGTTTCACCCGGAGGAACATGTTCACAACACTATTTGATTTACGGGCCACAAGCTTACCCACTTGATTTCACAGGCTACAAGCTTACCCACTTGATTTCACGGGCTACAAGCTTACCCACTTGATTTCAGGGGCTATTAGCTTACCCACACAGGACAATTACAAGAGTTTGACTTTTGAATGTGTTCTTGCTTCAACACTGATTAGTCAATAATTGAGTACACCCTTCCTATAATCTTATCCTCAAATGTAAATTGATGTTTACGAAGATTTAGAAGTGGATTATCGTTGAATCACTAGTGTATTAAATATGCTTGGAGATTCAAGTGATAATATAATGATTTTGAGTGCTCTTTGAATGCAAAATAGAATGCAAAATAGATCAGAGAATAGAGAGTGAAATTCAGTGGTTTGGATGAATGAATCACGATGTATTTATAGTGATTGAAAAGTTATAATCATTAGTGAAAAGTTGCAATCAAAAAAGATGATTCCTGATGAAGAAAAATGGATGCAACCTTTCATAAAAGAAGATGACTCTTCAAAAATATGCTTTGTTATTCAAAAAGCTGTTGACAGGTAAAATGTACAGGTAGATAGATTTTTGACCGTTACCTTTAAAAAGCTGTTGACAGGTTAATTTTTACAGGTAGACAGGTTTCATTTAAAATCCTGTTGACAAGTTAAAAACAACCTATTGACATGTTTTTATCAACTTGCTACAGAAAAGAGTTTTCATGAATATTTTTAAAAGCAATGAGAAGTATGATTATTTGAGGATAGATTTTAACATTTATAACTCTAAATAACCAACTTCTAACCTATGAAAAAAAATCAATTCTTCTTTTTGTCATCGATTCTCCTTTTTGTCGATCATGAAGCTTCTTCTTGTCATTAATCAAAATAATCATTGAAATCTTTGACTCAATAGTAACTTGAATAATAAGTTAATATGATCCAAAATAACCAAGTTAAATAGAAATTTGATGACGCAAAACAAGCGTGTAATTAATCATTAAGATATAGGGTCTAATACCACGTTAACATGATGCACTTGGACCAGTCCGCATGTCTGAAGTGAAGAACCCAATGGGGTAGATCATCATGGTGTTTAGAGGCACGAGAGTAGCACGTCCATTTGATTATTCTATTGGTATTCTACTTACTAGCTATGTAGGTTTGGAAGGAAGCACGCGACTTCCGAGGGACGTAGTAGGGTACTCCGTAGTGGTCCTCTGCAGGGTGGTAGTGCTCAGGCTGTACTCGTAGAGGTTGGATCTGCACGAAACAACCTAGTGGGTTTACCTTGACTGCAATGGTAGTTTGGCAGTCAAAAGGCCGTCGGGTGGCATTGGGTGATTCGATGATTTTGCTTATAGACAGGCTGGGTCACGATTAACACAGGATAGTTATCGTTGGATACCTGTCATCAACAGTCAGTGTGACGCGGAAAGACTAGAGCTAAACCTACAGACCATCGATCTTTCCCTATCGAGACTTTGGTTGCTGGACACGCCAATTTGGATGTAGATTGTTTGCTAGGTGCACGTCACTTAGTTTTTGATGTAGTCTTTCACTAGTTGAGGGAGGAGTTGAGGTTGAAACATAGCCACCATAGAAATGCAGACCATAGTATAGATACCTGTACTTTAGGTCTCTTTAGCAGACCTATACGGATATGGAATATGCCCAGTTGAAAATTCAGAATAGTCGCTATGGAAATATAGCCCTTAAAAATTGAGATTTTGCAAACGGCCTCCGTTTTCGACGAGACCACTTTTGTTTGATCCAGAATGTGAAATTATTTCTTGATTCCAATTTTTATAATTTTTGAAATCAATATGTGAGCGTGGTGGATTTAAACGCGTTTGGTAATTTCAATTTGAATTTAATCGACTGGAAAATGACCGTTTTACAAATGGTCTCCAAATTCAATGAAATTAGTTTTGTTGGGACTGTATCGTCCAAAAATAGCTTGATTTATTTTTTGGGAATTTTTGGAATCAGCATGTGGCCCCGACAAATTGAAATGTGTGTTCAAATTAAATATTGAATATTTTATATTTTAATTTGAAGAATAACTTACAGTAACAGCCGAATTGGGTTACGAAACATATCCCATTGCCTTCGGAGTGGGGGTAATTAGCTTGGGGCGATAGTTGTTGGAGGTTGTTTGGAGTTCGTAGGGTTAAACAAATTAATTTGAATTAAATAAATATATTCATAACCCTAGAAATCCTTCAACCCTAAGTCAAACATTTCCCGTGGTCAACACTTTTTAAACCTGTCGTTACCTTAAGTTCCTCAGCCAAATTGAAATTCCCCCAAATCGATTCGCTCCTCCTAAATCGATCCGCCCCCCTTCGTCATTCGCAGCCACCACTAGGGAACGCGATCAACCTCGTGCGCCATTGCCTTACCGTCGCACCACCACAAGGCGAACCCCTCTCCACTTCCGTTCGCTGATCAAACACCACGCACCCATCTGAAGCACCACGCAAGTCGAGGCTGACAGCTTGGTGAAGGGCCTCGCCAATGTCGCTGCTGCCACCATCACAAAATGCACCGCCACCCCCTTGCAGGCTACCAGCGGCTGCCGGCAGCATTCCCCACCACCTCAGGCGGCAGCGCCGATGATCCCCCACCCCCAAGTCATCCAGTAAGTTTATATTTCGATTTTTAATTATTTATGTACTTAAAAATATGGTTTTTCTTAATGAAATAACATTTTTAAAATCAAAAAATGTATATAGAAAAGCATTGTAAATAAGTTAGGATTTTTATTTTTATGAATGCAAAAAAAATAGGATTTTTAGTTATGTAAAAATCGGATTTTAAATTATGTATGCCATTAGAATAAAAATGTGATTTATATATGAACAATATAAGAATAAAAATACGATTTTTATAAACATGGAAACGAGATAAAAATGAGATTTTTATTTATATGCCGGCATTATGAAAATATGATTTTTATTGTATGAACTGATTTATAAACGAAAAGATTAGATTTTTATAAACGAAAAGATTTGAGTTTTAAAAGTAAAAAGATTAGATTTTTAAAAGTTAAAAATTAGATTTTTAAAAATAAAAAGATTAGATTTTTACAATGAAATAGCGAATAGAAAGATTAGATTTTTTTATATATGAAGTAGAAATAAAAATAATGATTTATATATATATATATAACAACAATATAAAGAAGTCATTTTTACATACATAACAACAATATAAAAATGTAATTTCTAAAGAATTGAAATAAAAATGTGATTTTTAATATAAAGATCGTGTGAAACAGATTGCATTGGAATCAAAGCAGCAAATCTGAGTGACAGTAAATAATGGAGAAGTGGATCCCAAAGGTGAGAACTCCTCACTGAAATTATTTCTGTAAAGTTATTTATTTTATAACTGCATGTATGAATTGCTTCCCGTCGTCCACAGACCATGAACGACTTATTTGGTTGTGTGTTTGGACTGATTTGTTGGTATGAATTTGGTTTGTAATGTGGAATGGAAAATAAAATATTCATTTGTTGAATATAAAAATATTCATGTGTTGAATAAAATATTTTATAATTAAAAATATAATTTTTAAGTATAATGAATAAAATAGATATTCATTCACAAATCAGACGATTTGTTTATGTACACCCATTTAACTGACATTGATTGGGACGATATATTTTACACATCGCCCAATTGTACAAATAAAATTCACTATTTGTTGGTTGAAACCCCATACGGGTATTGGGATGATATTTAACGTACACTAATCCCAATTGTTTAGTTGTATGTCAGTCGATTGGTTGACAGACTGTTATAAGCATTAAATATTTATGTTTAATGCTTATGCAGTGTAGAATGCACTCTGGATGATGGTTGATTGTTTATCATTGTTGATCGATACATATGTTGTATGAAATCCATATAAATAACATTATATGGTAATAGACTGTGTCTGATTCCAGTTCAGAAAGAATGAATATTCTAAAATAATGAATATTTTAAAATAATAAATATTTAAAATAATATTCAGTAAAACATCAAAATCTGATTTTGATGTCCGATTTGGGATGAACACGAATATATTTAAATATATAAAGCCGTGTTGATTAGGTTAACGTCATTTTGACGTGAACGATATTTATATCGATTTTATTCATTTTTATAATGAATATCGACAAGGAAGTGATTTCGAAATCTAATGTTTTGAAAATATTATTATTTATATATTAATGATATGGAATATTCAATTTTGATTTGAAATTGAATATGAAGTTGAAACTGTTTTGAAAATGAATTTAAAATGATTTATAAAATACGTTTTAAATGGAAATCGGTGAAATATATATAACATATATATTATATATACAATGGCCTGAATAGAACGCGCCGCGCTGTGGCAGTTCGCGAATTTCGACCATTGACTTCGAATGGACATTACGGGAGATCCGGCCGTCGGATTCTCCTAAATCTGGAACCATTGGGTTCTTATCAAAAAGAGCTTTCTAAGAAAAACAAGAAATTAGAAATCTAACGGTTGGATTTGGAATTATGTCCAAATCAAATTTGGAAAAGGTCGTTGTAATTCACTTCGATGGCCGTTTATGGAAATCGACTGTACGGGCCTTGATAAAATTATTTAAAATATCAATAATTTGTGTAAAATCATAAAAAATGATTTGGAAAGAAATGGGATGAAAAATTCCATATTTGAAAAGATAAAATATATTTTTATCGAAATGAACTAGTTACGAACTAGAATTATAATTCAATATTTTTAAATAAACAAATTGGATTTGAAATGGTTTTAAAAATAACCAGAATTTCCAATATATGAATTGAAATGGATTTGAATCGAAATTATCTTCGAAATATTTCAATATTGGATTACGTAATTATACGGATATTGTGGAGGAATTTGGAAGATATATATCTCGTTATTCCAATACGATATTTGTTGGTTTCAGAATTTGATATTGAATATAAGCCGATATATTTTCTATTCAGAGCCTTGTATTTAATATCAAATTGGATTATGGGTTTGTCGTGAACGATGTCTTCAGTAACACTGTTCTTCAATTCAGTTGAGAAAAACTTAAATCTATTTATTAAGATTTAATGAAGTTTATCAATTAATTAACATTTAATTGGAATTAAATTGAAATTGGATTTTGGGTTTGTCGTGAATGGTGCCTTCATTAACTCTGTTCTTAAACCCAAATGAGAAAAGAATATATCTTTTAAATAAGATTTAAAGGAGTTTACCAATCAATTGATATTTAATTGGAATTGAATTGAAAATTATTTTGGGTTTATCGTAAACGGTGTTTTAAACAACACTTGTTCTTTAACCCGACTAACAATGGAATGAGATTTTGGGTTTGTCGTGAATGGTATCTTTAATAATACTGTTCTTAAACCCAATGTAGTTAAGAAAATTAGAAACTAACTGGATATTAGCTAAGTTGAATGGTTTCTTGGGTATTGATCTGATGTTGGTTTCGGCCTTCAGGATTAATACATAGGGAATTGTTCTCTTACTAATTTGCAGTTAGAGACTGATGGGATAGGGTCTTTAGTAACATTGTTCTTAAACTCCATGTGAAAAGAATAAATCTTTTAACTAAGATTTAAAGAATAATTACCAATTAATTAACATTTAATTGGATTTGAAATGGAATGTGAATTGGGTTTATTATGAGCTATGATTTTTACGACATTCATTCTTTAACCCGATTTACAGTGAAATAAGATTTGGAACTTATAAATCTTTTTATTAAAGATTTAATGGAGATTTTCCAAAGTAAAGTTTTCCAATTTAATATATTGGAATGGAATGGAATCCGATTTGATAATAATCAAAGTGAGTTTCTGTGGAGGAAGACTGTTAGTATATATGGAATTTAAAAGGCTTTGTCGTTATTCCATTTATATTATCGGTTGGATATGGAAGTTCATATCAATTATATATATTGATCAGTTTTCCCTGAAGATTCCATAATTAATGGAATGGGATTTTGGGTTTATCATGAACTGTGTTTTAAATGACATTAGTTCTTTAACCCAGTTAAAGATAAGATTAATTTCTTAACTTTGAATAATCATTAGGTAATGATTTTTGAGATTAAAACTGAATTGGAGTTTTAGTGAATCTTTAATTAGATTGAAAAAGGGGATGTGATAAGTTAAATTATCAAATTCGTGAAATGACCGAGAATGGAGTAGCACCAGTTTTACTCCAAGCGATAGTTAAATCTTTAATTAGATTTGAACATGAAATGGTAATTCACTTTACCGATATCATTGTGGTGTTAGATATGAAGTATCACCAGTTTTGCTTCATGGGATGAATAGGTTGGGATTAGGAAATTAAACAAATGATTACTTCGGTATGGTTCGCTAATCCCGACTAGTTTGGATAAACCATAATTTGGTTTGAATTGATATCCAAAGGAAGGTTAAAGAATAAATTTAAAGAATTTATCTTTGTTAAAATTAATGGGAATCTTTCCCAGAAGATATGAATATTTAAATAAAAGAATATTCAATAATGGAATGAGGCGTATGTTGTGTTTTTATAGCACTTGTTTATAATATGCGCGAGTTATTTGGGAAGACTAGGTTTATCCCATTCTGAATAACTGAATCGGCGATGAGTCGACGATGAAGATGGTGGTTGAAGATCGGAGGTCTTCACATCGTTTGGATGATTACTGATGTCTTGATTGGGCTGTACACCTAAGACAAGGTAACAAGTGGTGATCGTCCAGACATACTTGGAGATCGACCGGATATGCGAGGAACTCTCTCCTGTATTGGACATACGGGATGAGTAATAAGGTGCCTCTGGTTTCGTTCAGACCCAAGATGAACTTGTAATTGGATGTGTGTCTGACATCGGATTTCATTCTGTGTAATTGATCGATATCAGTTGCATAGCACGAATTGCCTGTGTGGCATACTGAGATGCAAAGGATCAAGGCTTCTATTGAAAAGTAGAGTCTTGTGGTTAATGATCAAAGCTTTGTTACAATGTTGATTCGCGAGCCTCAGACCCCGGTGTGAACCAGAAACGGGAGAGGACATCAGGGAGAACATGCGTTTCCTTCTAGATTGGAATGGTGTCTGGGTTTTGCACGCCCAGACGTTTTAATTATGTTGATGATGGATAGCGAGGCGCCTCGAATATATCGGCACCGCTGGGCCGATGGATGGTATGGTCTTTATACAGACCAGATTGATGCCCCCATAGGGCGGGGAAACGTAGTGTTCAGGCATTTTAATCCACATCGAGTGAACCGGCTCTGACGATCTAAGGGTAATTTGAGCTCTGATCCTTAGACACGGGCTAGAGCGTCTCTAAGTGGTAAGGACGATCCCTTGCCTTGGTTTACAGATGGAAATCCAACTTCCAATACGTGACATTTCGGTTTTATTTGTAGAGCGTAGTATGGCGACATAGTGGGATGGGGCACTATGTCGTCTATGATTGATACATTTATATTTGAATTTGTTTTCATACATTTTACACTATAATAGTATCCAAATGATTTGTTTTAAACGTACCAAGCATGTTTGGCTGTTATAAGGTAAAACTCTATCATCCGGCTTGTGTTGCATTGTGTGATGGTACCTAAGTCTTATAATAGCTTCATTTTTCCAAAAAGCATTGCACTGTTTGTTTTATGCACTAGTATTCTTGGGAGGAAACCCATTCCGTGTTATACGGCGTGGTCCCTTGAATTACTTTATTTTAAAGTAAAGATTTAATAACTGTTTTGGTTCTCACACCAGTCACATGACTGACCTGGAGTTTATTGTTTTAACCTAAACTTTGGGTGCCCCTATCTTCCACCCGGGCAGCTAGTAGTTTTGGTTTTGTAGATATATATTCACAGGATCCTGATATACAGCTGGAATGATATTCGGAAAGCTCTGTATCCGTATATTCCTTTCAGTTGTGTTTGTATTAGTTTTCCGCTGCTATGTATTTAAATGTAATTTTAAATCTTTGATATTTATCGAATGTATAATATTTATTCATACTCTGTTATATTCTTGTATTCTGATGGACTTGTTGTAATAAGCAATGAAATGTTTTTCTATTTGTATTCTGATTTGTCGTGTTCTCAACTCAATCCGGGCTTTCCTTTACGGGGAAGTTTGGTTCGTCTCATTTTGGTATCAGAGCTTTGTTTACTGAGCTCGAGAACAAGACACATAAGAACCAAACGAAAGAATTCTTTAGAGATTGGATTAGTAATATCCAATAAGTATGACTCATTAGAGATGGGATCAATAGTATCTTAGAACGAGTGTGAAGAGAAGTGTCTTTAAAATAAAAGTGAAAACAAACTTTGTTTTGAAAATTTAAACCTTATTATTCGTATTTGAATATTTATTTTAAATTGAATTTGGACAATCAAGTATATAAAGATTTTGAATATACGCGTAATTAACGTGTATTCGAAGCCTCAAATATACTAGATGGATATAGAGTCAACACTCTAGTCGCTCGGGCATGATTCTGATGATTGACGCGTCATCACCAGCATTTATTTTCGAGCTTCGAAAGTGGGATATCCATATATCTCCAATTGACTGGTGTGAGAACCAAAATTAGATAGAATTATTTGTTGTGATTTGGCATAAAAAACATGATTTTGACTATATATATAAAAGATACATGTTGGAAAATCTAATCAACTAATTGATTGCTGGTTGTGTTATTTGATTATTAGTTTCACTAATTAGAATAATGAAACCAATATGAACATGAATGGTAAATATAATCAAATTGTGTCAAATGTTGAGCTGGGTTGAAAATTGTGTGAAATTGCATATATATGCGCATGTATATACTGAAGAGGTCATAGCAGGGAAGTTAAGCAGAGGAATAAAATTGTATGCCCGACAAATAGGTACATGTTTATTGTATTTCTTGGGTTTTGGGGTTATGACCCGATTGACTTTTTCTTTTTCTTTTTGAGATGAGAGAGCCTATGTGGCAGTTTGGGGATTTTTCCAGTGCTCCCAGTACAAAGGAGGTTATGGCGAAATTTTTCAAAAATTTAGGGTTTTAGCCAAATTTTTGAAAAATTTGAAAATTCTTAGAAACTGAAAAGTTGAAGAATGAACGCCAGAATGAAAGTTGAGTTGATTAGTTAAATAACTTTCAGCTCCGTTTCTTTTCGAGGACCAAAATATTTTAAGTGGGGGAGATTGTAACAACCCGGAAAATCAAAACAATTTAAAATTTTTATTTTGGCAATTTTAATGAATTTTGAATATTTAAAATGATTTATTTTAAATAATAATGACTAGAAATTTATTTTGAATAGAATTAGAGCATATATATTATATAAATCAAAGTTAGAATATAAATATTTATTTTAATTATAAAAGAAATTGGAAATAGCGCGGTAGTTTGAAAATTCAATTTCAAATTTCAAATGAATGTACAGGATTCAAAATAAACCGGATTTTAGTGAACCTAGAAATATTTGAATCTATTTAAAAATATCTTTCCAACGAATCCAAAAAATTGAAATTTCATACTGGGAATAAAAAGTTATGTCCAGTTGTAAATTCAGAATAGTCGCTATGGAAATATAACCCTTAAAATGGAGATTTTGCAAATGGCCTCCGTTTTCGATGAAACCACTTTTGTTGGATACGGAATGTCAAATTATCGTTTGATTCCAATTTTCATAATTTTTGAAATCAATATATGAGCGTGGCGGATTTAAACGCGTTTGGTAAATTGAAATGTACGTTCACAATAAATATTGAATGTTTTATATTTTAATTTGAAGAATAACTTACTGTAACAGCCGAACTGGGTTATGAAACATATCCCATTGCCTTCGGAATGAGGGTAATTAGCTAGGGGCGATAGTCGTTGGAGATTGTTTGGAGTTCGTAGTTAAACAAATTAATTTGAATTAAATAAATATATTTATAACCCTAGAAACCCTTCAACCCTAAGTCAAACATTTCTTGTGGTCAACACTTTGCTGTTATGAAACATATCCCATTGCCTTCGGAATGGGGGTAATTAGCTAGGGCTGATAGTCGTTGGAGGTGGTTTGGAGATCGTAGGGTTAAACATATTAATTTGAATTAAATAAATATATTTATAAACCAAGAAACCCTTCAACCCTAAGTCAAACATTTCCCGTGGTCAACACTTTTTAAACCCGTCGTTGCCTTCAGTTCCTCAGCCAAATTGAAATCGCCCCAAATTGATTCGCTCCTCCTAAATCGATCCGCCCTCCTTCGCCATTCGCAGCCACCACCAAGGAACGCGATCAACCTCGTGCGCCATCACCTTACCGTCGCACCACCACGAGGCGAACCCCTCTCCACTTCCGTTCGCTGATCAAACACCATGCACCCATCTGAAGCGCCACGCCAGTCGAAGCTGACAGCTTGGTGGAGGGCCTCACAAACCCAAGGTCGCTGCTGCCACCATCACAAAACCGCGCCGCCACCCCCTTACAGGACACCAACGACTGCCGGCAGCATTTCCTGCCACCTCAGGCGGCAGCGTCGATGATCCCCCACCCCCAAGTCGTTCGGTAAGTTTATAATTCGATTTTTAATTATTTATGTACTTAAAAATATGATTTTTCTTAATGAAATAACATTGTTAAAATCAGAAATGTATGCAGAAAAGCATTGTAAATAAGTTAGGATTTTTATTTTTATGAATGCGAAAAAATGGGATTTTTAATTATATAAAAATCGATTTTAAATTATTTATGCCATTAGAATAAAAATGCGATTTTTATATGAACAATATAAGAATAAAAATACGATTTTTATATACATGGAAACGAAATAAAAATGAGATTTTTATTTATATGTTAGCATTATGAAAATATGATTTTTATTGTATGAACTGATTTATAAATGAAAAGATTAGATTTTTATAAACGAAAATATTAGATTTTTATAAACGAAAAGATTAGATTTTTATAAAGGAAAAGATATGATTTTTAAAAGTAAAAAGATTAGATTTTTAAAAATAAAAAGATTAGATTTTTATAATGAAATAGCGAATAGAAAGATTAGATTTATATATATATAAAGTAGAAATAAAAATAGTGATTTTTATATATATAACAACAATATAAAGAAGTCATTTTTACATACAAAACAACCATATAAAAATGTGATTTTTATAGAGTTGAAATAAAAATGTGATTTTTAATATAAAGATCGTGTGAAACAGATTACGTTGGAATCAAAGCACGTATCTGAGCGACAGTAAAGAATGGAGGAGTGGATCCCAAAGGTGAGAACTACTCATCGAAATTATATCTATACAGTTATTTATTTTATAACTGCATGTATGAATTGCTCCCCGTCGTCCACAGACCATGGACGACTTGTTTGGTTGCGTGTTTGGACTGATTTGTTGGTACGAATTTGGTTTGTGATGCGGAATGGAAAATAAAATATTCATGTGTTGAATATAAAAATATTCATGTGTTGAATAAAATATTTTATCCTTAAAAATATAATTTTTAATGTATAATGAATAAAATAAATATTCATTCACAAATCAAACGATTTGTTTATGTACACCCGTTTAGCTAACATTGATTGGGACGATATATTTTACACATCGCCCAACTGCACAAATAATATTCAGTATTTGTTGGTTGAAACTGCACACAGGTATTGGGATGATATTTAACGTACACTAATCCCAATTGTTTAGTTGTATGTCAATCGATTGGTTGACAGACTGTTATAAGCATTAAGTATTTATATTTAATGCTTATGCAATGTAGAATGCACTCTCGATGATGGTTGATTGTTTATCATTGTTGTTTGATACATGTGTTGTATGAAATCCATATAAATAACATTATATGGTAATTGACTTTGTTTGATTCCAGTTCAGAAAGAATGAATATTTTAAAATAACGAATATTTTAAAATAATGAATATTTTAAAATAATATTCAGTAAAAGATCAAAATCTGATTTTGATGTCTGATTTGGGATGGATACGAATATATTTAAATATATAAAGCCGTGTTGATTAGATTAACGCCATTTTGACGTGAACGATATTTCTATCGATTTTATTTATTTTTATAAAGAATATAAAAAAGGAAGTGATTTCATAATCTAATGCTTTGAAAATATTATCATTTATATATTAGTGATATGGAATATTCAATTTTGATTTGAAATTGAATATGAAGTTGAAATCATTTTGAAAACGAATTTAAAACGATTTATAAAATACGTTTTAAATGGAAATTGACAAAATATATATAATATATTTTATATATATAATGGCCTGAATAGAATGCGCCGCGCTGCGGTAGTTCGCGAATTTTGACCATTGACTTCGAATGGACATTACGGGAGATCCGACCGTCGGATTCTCCTAAAACCAGAACCATTGGGTTGTATTGAAAAGAGCTTTCTAATAAATACAAGAAATTAGAAATCTAACGGTTGGATTAGGAACTATATCCAAATCAAATTTGGAAAAGTTCGCTGTAAGTGTTGTTCGATGGCCGTTTATGGAAATCAACTGTACGGGCCTTGATAAAATTATTAAAAATATCAATAGTTTGTGTAAAATTATAAAAAATGATTTGGAAAGAATTGGGATGAAAAATTCCATATTTAAAAAGATAAAAATATATTTTTATCGAAATGAACTAGTTACGAACTAGAATTATAATCCAATATTTTTAAATAAATAAATTGGGTTTGAAATGGTTTTAAAAATAACCAGAATTTTTAATATATGAATTGGAATGGATTTTAATTGAAATTATCTTCGAAATATTTCGATATTGGATTCCGTGATTATACGGATATTATGGAGGAATATGGAAGATATATATATCATTATTCCAATACGAAATTTGTTGGTTTCAGAATTTGATATTGAATATAAGCCAATATATTTTCTATTTAGAGCCTTGTATTCAATATCAAATTGGACTTTGGATTTGTCGTGAGCGGTGTCTTCAGTAACACTGTTCTTAAGCCCAGTTGAGAAAAGATTAAATCTTTTTATTAAGATCTAATGAAGTTTACTAATTAATTGGAATTAAATTGAAATTGGATTTTGGGTTTGTCGTGAACGGTGTCTTCACTAACTCTGTTCTTAAACCCAAATGAGAAAAGAATATATCTTTTAAATAAGATTTAAAGGAGTTTACCAATCAATTGATATTTAATTGGAATTGAATTGAAAATTATTTTGGGTTTATCGTAAACGGTGTTTTAAACAACACTTGTTCTTTAACCCGACTAACAATGGAATGAGATTTTGGGTTTGTCGTGAATGGTATCTTTAATAATACTGTTCTTAAACCCAATGTAGTTAAGAAAATTAGAAACTAACTGGATATTAGCTAAGTTGAATGGTTTCTTGGGTATTGATCTGATGTTGGTTTCGGCCTTCGGGATTAATACTTAGGGAATTGTTCTCTTACTAATTTGCAGTTAGAGACTGATGGGATAGGGTCTTTAGTAACATTGTTCTTAAACTCCATGTGAAAAGAATAAATCTTTTAACTAAGATTTAAAGAAGAATTACCAATTAATTAACATTTAATTGGATTTGAAATGGAATGTGAATTGGGTTTATTGTGAACTGTGTTTATTAAAGATTTAATGGAGATTTTCCAAAGTAATGTTTTTCAATTTAGTATATTGGAATCGAATGGAATCCGATTGGATAATAATCAAAGTGAGTTTCTGTGGAGGAAGACTGTTAGTATATATGGAATTTAAAAGGCTTTACTGTTATTCCATTTATATTATTGGTTGGATATGGAAGTTCATATTGATTATATATATTGACCAGTTTTCCATGAAGATTCCATAACTAATGGAATGGGATTTTGGGTTTATCGTGAACTGTGTTTTAAATGACATTAGTTCTTTAACCCAGTTAAAGATAAGATTAATTTCTTAACTTTGAATAATCATTAGGTAATGATTTTTGAGATTAAAACTGAATTGGAATTTTAATGAATCATTAATTAGATTGAAAAAGAGGATGTGATAATTTAAATTATCAAATTTGTGAAATGATCGAGAATGGAGTAGCACCAGTTTTACTCCAAGCGATAGTTAAATCTTTAATTAGATTTGAACGTGAAATGGTAATTAACTTTACCGATAACACCGTGGTATTAGATATGAGGTATCACCAGTTTTGCTTCATGGGATGAATAGATTGGGAAATTAAACAAATGATTACTTCGGTAAGGTTCGATAATCCCGACTAGTTTGGATAAACCATAATTTAGTTTGAATTGATATCCAAAGGAAGGTTAAAGAATAAATTTAAAGAATTTATCTTTGATAAAATTAATGGGAACCTTTCCCAAACGATATGAATATTTAAATAAAAGAATATATAGAATTGGAATGAGGCGTATGTTGTGTTTTTATAGCACTTGTTTATAATATACGCGAGTTATTCCGAAAGACTGGGTTTATCCCATTTTGAATAACTGAATCGGCGGTGAGTCGACGATGAAGACGGTGGTTGAAGACCGGAGGTCTTCACATCGTTTGGATGAATACTGATGTCTCGATTGGGCTGTATGTAAGGACCCGGAAAATCTGAACCAATTCAAAATTTTTTAATTGGCTATTTTAGTGGATTTTAAATATTTAAAATAAATATTTTAAATAATAATGATGAAAAGTGAGTTTGAATCGATGGTTGAAAATAAATATAATTATTTCTAATTATAAACAAGGCCTGAAATGGCGCGGTAGTTTCAAAAATTGAATTCAAACTTTGACTGACTGTACCGGGTGCAAAACAAAACGGATTTGAGTGAAACTAAAAATATTTAAATATGTTAGTGAATATCTTTCTAACGAATCTCAAAAATCGAAGTTTCATATCGGGAAGCAAAAGATATGGCCAAATGAATTTTCAGAAAGGTCGCTATAGAGGTTATATAGCCCGTGAAAATGGCCATTTTGCAAATGACCTCGGAATTCGACAAAACCACTTTTGTTGGATCCGGGATGTTAAACTATTGCTAGATTTCAGATTTCATAATTTATGAAGCTAGTATGTGAGCATGGCAAAGGAAAACGTGCTTTGCTCAGTTATAGTTAAATTTGATCGACCCGAAATAGGCCATTTTTGAAACGGTCTCAGAATTCGACGAAACTAGTTTTGTTGGGACCGTATCGTCGAAACATAGCTAGATTTATTTTTCGGGAATTTTTAGAATTTGTTTGTGGTCGTGGCAAATTGAAATGTACATTCAAATCAAATATTGAATGTTTTATATTTTAACTTGAATGAAAATTGACTGAAACATTCGAATGGGCCTACGAAACATATCCCATTGGGTTCGGAATGGGGGTATTTAGCTAGGGATGACAGTCGTTGAGTTTGGATTGGGGTTCGTGTGTGAAAGAGGGTATTTTAGAAATTTAAAAGTATATAAATTAATAAAAAAATCTATTGGTCCACGCATATTCTCTCTCCCCGACTTTCGTTCCAGGCGACGACGGATTATATTAAAACCTTCTCTCCTCTTTTTCTTCAAATCCACTCAATAAAAACCCATGCCCCAGTTGAGAATTCTGTAGTACTCCTCACGATCTTCACATCCATATAAAGTTTGGATTTTTTCATGACCTGTAGAGCTCGAATCTGGCTCGGGAACCTGGCCACTTTCGACCGCCGCAGGGAGCACCTCCGACCACCGAGTTCGATGAGGCCACCCTCGTTCTGCGCGTCCTTCTACGCTCTTCAACATCGCACCTGCTAATCGTCGCCTCGTTCAACAGATTAGAAGTTATTTGAAGACCTAGTTTTGAACAAATCGGATAGGTAACGGCTGAAACTATTTTAAACTATTTAATGGCAGTTTAAAGCGCTACGGTTTTTGATTTTACTGTAAAAATCATATCTTTTTCGTTTGTTGACGAAATTTAGTTAAACAAGAGACAGTGGACTCGTGTGGACGTCTTCTACATTCTAGAAGAGACCGCATATTTTTCTGAGCCTTCTGCTATTTTTGATGGAGTGGAACCCAATGTGAGATTTCTAAACTATAAACGATATGGAAAACGACGACGTATAAATTATATAGTCGATGTATGAGATATATAAGCATTGTACACCTCATGTATAAGCATTGTATAAGTTGTACGTTCGATGTATAATTTATATATGCGTTGTAAAAATTATATATGTGTTGAAATGGAAGTGATATACTTATATATATATATATATACACGCCCCTCGTCAACAAACCATGGACGATATTTATTGGTTGTGATTGGTGTGAAAATTGGTTGATAGCGAATGGTTGATCATAATTGTTTGTGGTTGAAATTGATTGGTTGTGGTTGAAAAATACCCGTTTGTGGTTGAGAATTATTTGGTTGAAACCACATAGGATTAGTTTGTGGAAATGAAAAAAATATACATGCCGCCTGCGTGCGAACTAGATGCATGAAATCCCCATTGTCAAAAGCTGCGAGGCTTTAAGGTGGAGCAAGGAGCCGTACTAGGGATGGCTCCGGTTTTAACTACCCTGCCGTTAAGCTGCCGAAATTTTGAATAATATTCATGTGTTAGAATTATTTCATATATTGAAACCGCCTTCATGTGTTGAATAGAAATTCATTCGTTGAATAAAAATTCATGTGTTGAATGGTATTCGTGTTTCAAATAAACTGTTTTAACAATAAAAATCACATTTTTATCTTATATATACGAACTGTAGAAAACCTTCATGTGTTGAATAGAAATTCATTCGTTGAATAGAAATTCATGTGTTGAATGGTATTCGTGTTTTAAATAAACTGTTTTAACAATAAAAATCACATTTTTATCTTATATATACGAACTATAGAAAACCTTCATGTGTTGAATAGAAATTCATTCGTTGAATCGAAATTCATGTGTTGAATGGTATTCGTGTTTTAAATAAACTGTTTTAACAATAAAAATCACATTTTTATCTCATATATACGAACTATAGAAAACCTTCATGTGTTGAATAAAAATTCATTCGTTGAATAGAAATTGATGTGTTGAATGGTATTCGTGTTTTGAAATAAATTGTTTTATAATAAAAATCATATTTTTATCATCTATATGAATTATATAAAATAGTCGTGTTTTGAAATGAATTGTTTTGCAATAAAAATCACATTTTTATCTTATATATACGAACTATAGAAAACCTTCATGTGTTGAATAGAAATTCATTCGTTGCATAGAAATTCATGTGTTGAATGGTATTCGTGTTTTGAAATAAATTGTTTTATAATAAAAATCATATTTTTATCATCTATATGAACTATATAAAATAGACGTGTTTTGAAATGAATTGTTTTACAATAAAAATCACATTTTTATTATATACATGAATTGTTAAAAATAGCGAAGTGTTGAAATAATTGTCAGTTGGATAAAAATATCATTTTTATCAAATGTATGAAAAGAAAATAGTTTTGAAATCGAAGAATCGATTATATATATATAGTATTAAAATATATCGAATAACGAAGCTGCAGTTCGTGTTTTTAAACCGTGATTTCAAACGATTAGTGCGGGAGATCCGACCATCGGATTTTCCCAAAACCGAAACTGTTGGGTTCGCTTTGGAAATATCTTTCCAACGATACCAACTTTGTGAAGATCCAACGGTTGGATTGTCTGGAATGTTTAATTCAAATCTGGAGAAAAATAGCGCCAGAATCGATTATATATATATATAAATATAATTAAATTAAATCGAATAACGACGCTGCAGTTTGTATTTTGAAATCGAAACTTCAAACGATTGTACCGGGAGATCCGACCGTCGGATTTTCCCAAAACTGGAACCGTTGGATTCGTTTTGAAAAGATCTTTCTAATGATATAAATTTTGTGAGGATCCAACGGTTAGATTTTCAGATATGCGTAAATCAAATCTGAAGAAAAATAGCGCCACGACTGCGTTATGGCCTGAAGCGTCGTTTGAATAAATTGGCTGTTTTTAAATAAATAAAAATAGCGATAAATCGTTATAAATTATTATAAACGATATGAAATGCAAAATTTAGGAATGAACTGAAGGTTAGTTGAGTCGAATGATTTCTTGGGTTTTGATCTGATGTTGTTTTCGGCCTTCGGGGTTAATATTTGGGAAATCGTTCTCTTACTGATTACGGTTAGTGACTGATGAATTGAAATGAGGCGTATGTTGTGTTTGTGTAGCACTTATTATTATATACGCGAGTTGCTCAGAAAGACTGGGTTTATCCCATTCTGAACAACTGAATTGACGATAGGAAGTCGAAGATGAAAACGGTGGTTGAAGACCGGAGATCTTCACCTCGTTTGGATGGTAACTGATGTCCTGATGGGGAGGCATCCCGAAATATGGATAATGAGTGGTGATCATCCAGACGTACGTGGAGATCGATGGGTATGCGAGGTATATAGTGCCTCTGGTTTCGTTCAGACCCAGAACGGACTGTGTGTCTGACATTGGAATTCATTCTTTGTGATTGGTAGCCATAAGTTGCATGGTGTGAATTACCTGTGTGGCATGCTAAGATGCAGTGATCAAGGCTTCTGTTGAAAAGCAAAGTCTTGTGGTGATGATCAAAGCACCACCTGTGTGGCGTAACTTTGTGTATAACGTGAATTCATGAGCCTCACATCCGGTATGAACCAGAAACGAGAGAGGACCTTATGGCGGACATGCGTTTCTTTTTGGTTAGAGGTGGTGTCAGTGCTTGAATTGGCTGACATTTTTATTATTTTCACCTATGTGGTTGTTGTTGTTGCGAGGTGCCTCGGATATGTCGGTCGATCCGGGACCGATGGAGTCATTCGTTGGCTCATTTACGCCCCAAAGGGCGGGGAAACTTAGTGTTCAGGCATTTTAATCCACATCGGTGGACCGACCCTGTCGCTCCAAGGGCCTACCTGAGTCTGGGTCCTGAGGCTCGGGCTAGAGAGTCTCGAAGTCGGTAAGGACTATCTTTTGCCTTGGTTCATGATGGAAATCTAATTTCCAAATACGTGATTGTGCGGTTTTGATTGTATACCTATATATGGCGACATGATATATGGTAGCCATGCCGTCTATGATTGATAGTTATGACTGAAATTGTTTTGAAACCTATAAACACTACTAATAATATCAAATTCTTTTTTTTTATTCGTATCAAGCATATTTTGGCCATTATAACGTAAAACTCTATCCTCCGCTTTGCGTTGCATTGTGTGATGGGAACTGAGTCTTATAATGGCTTCATTTTTATAAAAAGCATTGCGGTGTTTTAAAAGATTTATTTGTTGTAAAGCATTGGCAATCTAATGGAGTAAACCCGTTCCGCGAAAGTGGCGTGGTCCTGTGATTAGCCATATTATAAAATGTGTTAAGTAGATAACACATTAACAAACTCGTCAGAGATAGAACCAGTAGTGTTCTAGGACGGGTAACTCAATACAGATAGGATCAGTAATATCCTAGTAAGAGTATATCAGAATCGGAATAACTCGTTAGAGATGAGGTCAGAAGTGCCCCAGAACGAGTTGAGAGTTATATGTTTATAAATAACATATTGATTATATATAGAGTATGGTTTTAGAAATGTAATTTTTGAATTTATAAAACATATATATTTGAAAAGTGAAAGAGTGTATGAATTAATTTGTATGATTTTGAAAAGTTAATCAACAAATTGCTTGTTGTTTGTGTTGTGTGATAGTGGGTTGGATTAATTAAATTATTATAACGATAGTTAATTTAATCAATAAGAAAACGAATGGTAGAATTTATTCGATTAAATCACACATTGAAATGAGTTAAAAATAGATAGAAATATATACATGTGCATTATATATGTTTCAACAGGTAAATGGATTAGCTGTTGAGTAAAGATTTTATTTGTGTGCCCGATAAATAGGTAAACGTTAATGAGTTGGATGCGCAATTTTATTATTATATCAACTCTAGTGAATGCTATTAGATGCGGAGTGCTGGTTGTTCTGTGTGTAATAATAAACGTCGCTATAGGATAGTAACAATTAATTTTGAACTACACTACATGACATACTTCTTGAAGATAAGCATACTTCATCATATACAACATAGGCATTTGGAGCTTGTGTGACGAGGTGGAAGATTTACCATACGAGCGGGAGGCTTGTATGGCGATGACTAAATATTACAGGTTGAACTGATGATTGATATGGTCCATATAAAATGTAACGGTAAATTGCCAGAATAATAAAAACCCCAAACGGGTCTGGAGTTGACAATAATCACGTCTCTCTAGTTATTAGATACAGCACATGGATTATTTATTTCCCACACGGGACGAGGTGACGAGAATTTATTCTCTGGAGCAATTAAAAATACACAATCCCTCAGGCTTAGACAGGGTGACGAGAATTTATTCTCTGGAGTTATTATCTATACACTCTCCCCTGTAAACACCAGAATATATCACTATAAATATGTGTATTCTTTATAGGATTTATTGGGTATCTAATATGGCCCAATAAATTTCCAAACCCCTCCCCGTACAAAGGAGGTTATGGCGAAATTTTTCGAAAATTCCGGGTGTTAGCCAAAATTTTGAAGAATTTGAAAATTTTCAGAAACTGAAAAGTTGGAGAATGGAAGCCGTATTGGAAGTAGAGCTGATTAATCAAACCACTTTTGACTTTGTTCCTTTTCGGGGACGAAAAGTTTTAAGTGGGGGAGATTGTAACGACCCGGAAAATCTGAACCAATTTGAAAATTTTAAATTGGTTATTTTAGTGGATTTTAAATATTTAAACTAAATATTTTAAATAATAACGATGAAAAGTGAGTTTGAATCGATGATTGAAAATAAATATAATTATTTCTAATTATAAACAAGGCCTGAAATGGCGCGGTAGTTTCAAAAATTGAATTCAAACTTTGACTGACTGTACCGGGTGCAAAACAAAACGGATTTGAGTGAAACCAAAAATATTTAAATCTGTTAGTGAATATCTTTCTAATGAATCTGAAAAATCGAAGTTTCATAGCGGGAAGCAAAAGATATGGCCAAATGAATTTTCAGAAAGGTCACTATAAAGGTTATATAGCCCGTGAAAATGTCCATTTTGCAAACGACCTCGGAATTCGACAAAACCACTTTTGTTGGATCCGGGAAGTTAAGCTATTGCCAGGTTTCAAATTTCATAATTTTTGAAGCTAGTATGTGAGCGTGGCAAAGGAAAATGTGTTTTGGTCAATTATAGTTAAATTGGATCGACCAGAAATGGGCCATTTTTCAAACGGTCTCAGAATTCGACGAAACTAGTTTTGTTGGGACCGTATCGTCAAAACATATCTAGATTTATTTTTTGGGAATTTTTAGAATCAGTTTATGGCCCTAGCAAATTGAAATGTACGTTCAAATCAAATATTGAATGTTTTATATTTTAGTTTGAATGAAAGTTGACTGAAACATTCGATTGGGCCTACGAAACATATCCCATTGTGTTTGGAATGGGGGTATTTAGCTAGGGACGATAGTCGTTGGGTTTGGATTGGGGTTCGTGTGTGAAAGAGGGTATTTTAGAAATTTAAAAATATATAAATTAATAAAAAATCTATTGGTCCACGCATATTCTCTCTCCCCGACTTTGGTTCCAGGCGACGGCGGATTATATTAAAACCTTCTCTCCTCTCTTTCTTCAAATCCACTCAATAAAAACCCATGCCCCAGTTGAGAATTCTGTAGTACTCCTCATGATCTTCACATCCATATAAAGTTTGGATTTTTTCGTGACCTGTAGAGTTCGAATCGAGCTCGGGAACCTGGCCACTTTCGACCGCCGCAGGGAGCACCTCCGACCACCGAGTTCGACGAGGCCACCCTCGTTCTGCGCGTCCTTCGATGCTCTTCGACGTCGCACTTGTTGATCATTGCCTCGTTCAGCGGATTAGAAGTTATTTGAAGACCTAGCTTTGAACAAATCAGATAGGTAACGGCTGAAACTATTTTAAACTATTTAATAGCAATTTAAAGCGCTACGGTTTTTGATTTCACTGTAAAAATCATATCTTTTTCGTTTTTGACGAAACTCAGTGAAACAAGAGACAGTGGACTCGCGTGGATGTCTTCTACATTCTAGAAGAGAACGCATATTTTTCTGAGCCTTCTGCTATTTTTGGTGGAGTGGAACCCAATGCGATATTTCTAAACTATAAACGATATGGAAAACAACGATGTATAAATTATATAGTCGATGTATGAGTTATATAAGCGTTGTACACCTCATGTATAAGCGTTGTATAAGTTGTACGTTCGATGTATAAGTTATATATGCGTTGTAAAAATTATATATGTGTTGAAATGGAAGTGATATACTTATATATATATATATATATATATATATATATATATATATATATATATATATATACACACGCCCCTCGTCCACAAACCATGGACGATATTTATTGGTTGTGATTGGTGTGAAAATTGGTTGATAGCGAATGGTTGATCATAATTATTTGTGGTTGAAATTGATTGATTGTGGTTGAAAATTACCCGTTTGTGGTTGAGAATTATTTGGTTGAAACCACATCGGATTAGTTTGTGGAAATGAAAAAATATACATGCCGCCTGCGTGCGAACTAGATGCATGAAATCCCCATTGTCAAAAGCTGCGAGGCTTTAAGCTAGAGCGAGGAGCCGTACTAGGGACGACCCCGGTTTTAACTACCCTGCCGTTATGCTGCCAAAATTTTGAATAATATTCATGTGCTAGAATTATTTCATATATTGAAACCGCCTTCATATGTTGAATAGAATTTCATTCGTTGAATAGAAATTCATGCGTTGAATGGTATTCGTGTTTTAAATAAAGTGTTTTAACAATAAAAATCACATTTTTATCTTATATGTACGAACTATAGAAAACCTTCATGTGTTGAATATAAATTCATGTGTTGAATGGTATTCGTGTTTTAAATAAACTGTTTTAACAATAAAAATCACATTTTTATCTTATATATACGAACTATAGAAAACCTTCATGTGTTGAATAGAAATTCATTCGTTGAATAGAAATTCATGTGTTGAATGGTATTCGTGTTTTAAATAAACTGTTTTAACAATAAAAATCACATTTTTATCTTATATATACGAACTATAGAAAACCTTCACGTGTTGAACATAAATTCATTCGTTGAATAGAAATTCATGTGTTGAATGGTATTCATGTTTTGAAATAAATTGTTTTATAATAAAAATCATATTTTTATCATCTATATGAACTATATAAAATAGTTGTGTTTTGAAATGAATTGTTTTGCAATAAAAATCACATTTTTATCTTATATATACGAACTATAGAAAACCTTCATGTGTTGAATAGAAATTCATTCGTTGAATAGAAATTCATGTGTTGAATGGTATTCGTGTTTTGAAATAAATTGTTTTATAATAAAAATCATATTTTTATCATCTATATGAACTATATAAAATAGTCGTGCTTTGAAATGAATTGTATTGCAATAAAAATCACATTTTTATTATATACATGAATTGTTAAAAATAGCGAAGTGTTGAAATAATTGTCGATCGGATAAAAATATCATTTTTATCAAATGTATGAAAAGAAAATAGTTTTGAAATCGAAGGATCGATTATATTTATATATATATATATAATTATAATTAAAATATATCGAATAACGAAGCTGCAGTTCGTGTTCTGAAACCGTGATTTCAAACGATTTGTGCAGGAGATCCAACCATCGGGTTTTCCCAAAACCGAAACCGTTGGGTTCGCTTTGGAAATATCTTTCCAACGATACCAACTTTGTGAAGATCCAACGGTTGGATTGTCTGGAATGTTTAATTCAAATCTGAAGAAAAACAGCGCCAAAATCGATTATATATATATATAATTAAATTAAATCAAATAACGATGCTGCCGTTCGTATTTTGAAATCGAAACTTCAAACGATTGTACCGAGAGATCCGACCATCGGATTTTCCAAAAATTGGAACTGTTGGATTTGTTTTGAAATGATCTTTATAATGATATAAATTTTGTGAAGATCCAACGGTTAGATTTTCAGATATGTGTAAATCAAATTTGAAGAAAAACAGCGCCACGGCCGCGTTATGGCCTGAAGCGTCATTTGAAAAAATTGGTTGTTTTTAAATAAATAAAAATTGCGATAAATCGTTATAAAATATTGTAAACGATATGGAATGCGAAATTTAGGAATTAACTGAAGGTTAGTTGAGTCGAATGGTTTCCTGGGTTTTGATCTGATGTTGGTTTCGACCTTCGGGGTTAATATTTGGGAAATCGTTCTCTTATTGATTTACGGTTAGTGACTAATGAATTGAAATGAGGTGTATGTTGTGTTTGTGTAGCACTTTTTATTATATACGCGAGTTGCTCAGAAAGACCGGGTTTATACCATTCTGAACAACTGAATCGACGATAGGAAGTCGAAGATGAAAACGGTGGTTGAAGACCGGAGGTGTTTGGATGGTAACTGATGTCCTGATTGGGAGGCATCCCGAAATATGGATAATGAATGGTGATGGTCCAGACGTACGTGGAGATCGATGGGTATGCGAGGTATATAGTGCCTCCGATTTCGTTCAGACCCAGAACGGACTTGCAAATGGACTGTGTGTCTGACATTGGAATTCATTCTGTGTGATTGATAGCCACCAGTTGCATGGTGTGAATTGCCTGTGTGGCATGCTAAGATGCAGTGATCAAGGCTTCTGTTGAAAAGCAAAGTCTTGTGGTGATGATCAAAGCACCGCCTGTGTGGCGTAGCTTTGTGTATAACGTGAATTCGCGAGCCCTACACCCCGGTATGAACCAGAAACAGGAGAGGACCTCAAGGAGGACATGTGTTTCTTTCTAGTTAGAGGTGGTGTCAGTGCTTGAACTGGCTGACAATTATATTATTTTCATCTATGTGGTTGTTGCTGTTGCGAGGCGCCTCAGATATATCGATCGATCCGGGACCGATGGAGTCATTCGTTGGCTCATTTACGCCCCAAAGGGCAGGGAAATGTAGTGTTCAGGCATTTTAATCCACATCGGTGGACCGACCCTGTCACTCCAAGGGCCCACTTGAGTCTGGGTCCTGAGGCTCGGGCTAGAGAGTCTCGAAGTCGGTAAGGGCTATCTTTTGCCTTGGTTCATGATGGAAATCCAATTTCCAAATACGTGATTATGCAGTTTTGATTGTATACCTATATATGGCGACATGATATATGGTACCCATGTCGTCTATGATTGATAGTTATGATTGAAATTGATTTGAAACCTTTAAACACTAGTAATAATATCAAATTCTTTTGTTTTATTCGTATCAAGCATATTTTGGCCATTATAAGGTAAAACTCTATCCTTCGGTTTGCGTTGCATTGTGTGATGGGAACTGAGTCTTATAATGGCTTCATTTTTATAAAAAGCATTGCGGTATTTTAAAAGATTTACTTGTTGTAAAGCACCGGTAATCCAATGGAGTAAACCCGTTCCGCGAAAGTGGCGTGGTCCTGTGATTAGCCATATTATAAAATGTGTTAAGTAGATTTCTCATACCAGTCCCATGACTGACTCGTAGTTTGTTTCACTTGCAAACTCGGGTGCCCCTTTTTCAACACGGACAGCCTTGTGTTCAGGTTTTAGCTGGCTTTTTCTGGATAGCTGGAGCTGAAAATGGATTCTATCATTTATCTCTTTTTATGTTGTTCAGCTCCTATTGTACATATTATGTTTGTTTTCCGCTGTAGACATTTATGTATAGCTGAACTGTATTTGCACTAAGTATG
Organism: Allium sativum; assembly: GCA_030737875.1. Taxonomy (NCBI): domain Eukaryota; kingdom Viridiplantae; phylum Streptophyta; class Magnoliopsida; order Asparagales; family Amaryllidaceae; genus Allium; species Allium sativum. The sequence goes on from CM060925.1 coordinate 237,098,453, forward strand.
ATCCTGTATACTGTGTAACTCTGATGATTACATTTATCCAGTGTATTCTATTGTACATTATTTGGTGTATTTATTTATTTCTGTTCTGCTTTTATCTGTTTATGTGTTATATTCCAAAGATTACCCTTGCCACCGTCAGTACGGGGTTTGGGGTCGTCACACTGTACACCCAAGACAAGGTAATAAGTGGTGATCTTCCAGACGTACTTGGAGATTGACGGGATATATGAGGACCTCTCTATTGTGTTGGACATATGGGAAGAGGAATAAGGTGCCTCCGGTTTCGTTTAGACCCAAAACGAACTTGTAAATGAATGCGTGTCTGACATCGGATTTCATTCTGTATGATTGATCGATATCAGTTGCATAGAGCGGATTGCCTGTGTGGCATGCTGAGATGCAAAGGATCAAGACTTCTGTTGAAAAGCAGAGTCTTGTGGTTGATGATCAAAGCACGACTTTAATATAGCATATCTTTGTGTATAGCGTTGATTCGCGAGCCTCACACCCCGGTGTGAACCAGAAACAGGAGAGGACATCAAGGAGGACATGCGTTTCCTTCTAGCTAGGAGTGGTGTCTATGTTTTGCACGCCCAAATGTTTTAATTATGTGGATGATGGATAGTGAGGCACCTCGGATATATCGACACCTTGGGGCCGATGGATGGTATGGTCTTTATACAGACCAGATTGATGCCCCATAGGGCGGGGAAACGTAGTGTTCAGGCATTTTAATCCACATCAGTGGACCAGCCCTGACGATCCAAGGGTCACTCGAGCTCTGGTCCTAAGACACGGGCTAGAGCGTCTCCAAGCGGTAAGGACGATCCCTTGCCTTGGTTTACAGATGGAAATCCAACTTCCAGTACATGACATTTCGGTTTTATTTGTAGAGCTAGTATGGCGACATAGTGGGATGGGGCACTATGCCTTCTATGATTGATACATTTATATTTGAAGTTGTTTCCATACACTTTACACTATAATAGTATCCAAATGATTTGTTTTAACGTACCAAGCATGTTTGGCTATTATAAGTTAAAACTCTATCCTCTGGCTTGCGTTGCATTGTGTGATGGGACCTGAGTCTTATAATAGCTTCATTTTTCCAAAAAGCATTGCGTTGTTTGTTTTATGCACTGATATTCTTGGGAGGAAACCCGTTCCATGTTATACGACGTGGTCCCTTGATTTACTTTATTTTAAAGTAAAGATTTAATAACTGTTTTAGTTCTCACACCAGTCACATGACTGATCTGGAGTTTATTGTTTTAACCTAAACTCTGGATGCCCTTGTTTTCCACACGAGCAACTAGTATTTTTGGTTTTGCAGATTTATATTCACAGGACCCTGGTTTACAGCTGGAATTATATTCGGAAAGCTCTGTATTCGTACATTCCTTTCAGTTGTGTTTGTATTAGTTTTCCGCTGCTATGTATTTAAATGTAATTTTAAATCTCTGATATTTATCGAATGTATATTATATATTCATACTTTGTTATGTTCTTGTATTCTGATGGAATTATTGTGATAAGCAATGAAATGTTTTTCTGTTTGTGTTCTGATTTGTCGTGTTCTCAACTCAATCCGGGCTTTCCATTACGGGGAAGTTTGGGTCGTCTTAGTAAATACCCTAGAATGAGCGGAATTGATATAGAATTGCTCTAAAGAGAGCGCGATTTGGGGAAAAGTAAATTATTTTGTGATATTCAGAAAAAACGGTAATTAATGAATTGATTTTTGCCAAGTGTTTTTGAAACCTTTCGAGTAATTTTGAAAGATATTTTTTTTGAAATTTAAAATAAGTATTAAGTATGGATCCTTCAAAAAATACTAGACGATGTTTGATTTGAAACAGTTGTCGAAACAAGTGCTAAATCGTGTTGTAATTGATTCAGATCGGATTGGTATTTGAAATATAGTAAGAATACCTGTGATAATAAATTAATAATAAAGACAACCAAGAGAGAACTAATTATTTTGATTATTTAAATTTTATAAAATACTTTGATACATATATATAGCTTGAACTGGACATTATTTTCATTGAGAAATTCCATATGATAAGCATTTTGATAAACGGATTAGTAATACCAAGCGGTATGGGATGTTTGGTAATACTTTTCTGGTTACTTTCTTGACTTCTCATATGGAATATTCGGTTGTTTTTGTATTCTCCGTTGTGAGAATTGGTTGCTAAAATACACTTGTAACATAATGTGTGTTGACGTCAAAAGTTGGTCACTAGTGACGATCAACCCCCAATCGCGTGATCAACACATGAATAAAGATTAAAAATGCAATAAAAAGTAAAAGAACGGGGAGCACACACAGAATTTTTATAGTGGTTCGGCAAACACGATGCCTACGTCCACATTATATATTATTTCTCTTTTTTTATTACAAGTACAATGCTTTTTCTGTTTGAAGTAGAGAAAGAAAATGACTATCTTCCCCTCTTCTTTTTCGAGAAATTGAAGTTATGGAGAAGCGTAGAGATGAAAAGCTTGGAGAAAGCCGTCTGGCCAAAAGTCCCCAAAAGCCTCTCTCTTTTTTTTCTCTTTTTTCTTCTTTATTCTTAGGGGTATTTATAGGTGGAGAATGCAGCTTTGATTGTTGCGGTATAGTCTGGCCATTTCGGGAAAGCCTGGACACATGGAATCCATCTATTGGCTTGAGTTGCGGCTAAAGGACTGTTTCCACTATTCATAGATAGTATCCTCGGAAGTTGTGGCTGACGTGGCATCCACGGAGAGGTTTATAAAAAGTAGAGTTTTGTCCGTATATGGTTTGACCGCCTTTATTGCCTTAAGAGTTGGGATATTAGGAGGACTAGCTCTGCAGATATCTTCCACGCTGGCCCGAGATAATCGGTCGACGAGCTCTTTTTGGAACGGAGAAACTCGGTCGTCTTGGTGAGCGATTCTTCCAGTAATGCATAGTCAATCCGACCGAGTTGGACTTGGGCCAATGTGCTATTGCTCTAAGTTGCGCCCCTGCTGGGCCTCCTGAAGCATGACTTATATCTGATTGTGCGTTTGGGCTTTGGCCCTGTTCGTTAAGACTTTTGCCAAAAAGAGGGTTAACAATGTGTTATATTTGAGTAATTACTGTTTGAAAGTATAATCCAGTGACTAAATTGAAGTGTTTTCTCAGTTGACATGCTTTTATGTCATCAATATGACGATACTTTTTGTTTTATATCACAACCGTTGTTATTTGATTTATTTTGTCATATTGTTTTATATATGATATTTCTTATGAGTATCATATTGATTTATATATGATACTCTGGCTTGATTTATTTTATCATATTGTTTTTATATATGATAAAACTGAATATCAGCTTTGTTTTGTTTAATTTGAGTTGTGATTATTATTTTGTTTAGCATGTGATGGTATATTTTTAAAGCATGATTAAGTTTATAAAGTGTTTTGATGTTATAAAAACTTTGAACTTCATGGCATATATATATATATTATAAAATAATATTCAAAAAATACTTTTCATTTCAGGATTAGGATAGACTGGACTCTGTTGTACTAATGGACCAAAACTCCATCTTGGTCGACCTGATTCAGGATAGCTACCTGAATTGGTATTAAATTTCGCCCATCTACCATCAAAGATCAACGGTCTGCTACATTGGGCTATTTTGTTGTCTCGATTGGGCTTCCCGATCGGTGGCCCACAATCTATAATAGATGGAGACATGGGGGTCCCACGTGTAGTGCTATGAACGGGAAGCATACGGCTTTTGCCTTAGACCATCTTGGTTATCCTGGGTTGATCATCAGGTGTGTGTTATGGCACTATAAGTAGATTACAGTGTTGATGTCTCAATGCACACTCGAGCTCTTCCAATGTGATTTTACAATACGAGTGTCTGTTTATTTGGTATGTTATGAGTCGAGTTATATTTATCCCATAATTCCCTAATATTTTATTATATTATTATAATTGATTAATTTTATATTGTCATATTGATTTATATATGATAATTGTTATGTGTATGGTATTAATTTATATATGATATGCTGATTTGATTATATTATCATATTGATTTACTTATGATAATTGTTATGAGTATCATATTGATTTATATATGATACTATGATTTAGTTTATATTATCATATTGATTCATATATGATAATTGTTATATTGATTTATACTATGATTTGATTGACCAATGACAAAAGCCATGAAGATTTTATCGACTTGATTAATTATCATAAAATATTTATCTTATTGTTTTGTATATGTACTTGTTATGAGTATCGTATTGATTTATATATGGTACTCTGTTTTGGATTATTTGTTCATATTGTTTTTATATATGACAAATGTTATGTGGATTTCATTAGTTTATGATACTCTGACTTAATTATTATGAGTATCCAATTAATTTGCATATGGTTTGTTGAAAGCTTCGCATTGATTCATATGCGATACTCTATTTCGATTTAATTTATCATATTGATTTATATATGATATTTGTTAAGAGCATCGCATTGATTTATGTGTGATACTCTGGTTAGATTTGTTATAAGTATTATATGTAGTATTTTAGCTCGGTTTATTTTATCATATTGCTTTATATATGATAAATATTATGAAGATTTTATTGACTTATATATGATACTCTAACTTGTTAGGTTACTAAATAATATATATGACATTTAAGATGAGTATCATATTGTTTTATATACAATAATTTTTGTGAATATCATATTGGTTTATATATGACAACCTGCCCAATTTTATTATATTTTCTAAAATTGGTATTAATGGAATCGTAATAATTTATATACTATACTTTCTATTGAAAACGGACAGTGGGTACCATAATATATGTATTTTATATGGGACAAGAATTGAAATTTCAACAAAAATTGAGTAATCAAAGTTGGAAATTTTACAAATCTTAATAAGTCGGGGAGGATTACTGAAGCTTCAACTTTTATATGTTGATATTTAAATTAAAAAGAAGAATTTAAGATGCGACGTTGAAATTTGGTAATGAGGTATTAATCCGAGAAAATTGCGAGGAAGCAATTTATTTTAGAAGGGAGTCTGTAACAACCCAGATTTTTGAAGAATAATAGTAACGACTCAGAAATTCCAACGCTTAAAATATAAACTTAATTAAGATTTAATGTTAAATTAAATAATTATATTTGGATTTCGATATGTAATTTAGGCTTTTATCTATTTTGAATATTGTTGAATATACTTATAAGGAAGACTCTTCCGGTAAATTGATGAACATGCCCAAAATAGATAAGAATTACATTGTTAATTAATTTGAATACTTAGCTTTGATTTTAGTTTGTAGAATTATTATAATATGGATGTTATATAAAAGAAAATGTTATTACATCGAAGTTGGATGATTTGGAAATATAATCCTTCATAATTAGAGAACTTAAATAATTAAATCTATTTTAAAGTTAGTTTAAACCAAATATTTTAGGAGTGTGACTTCAAATTATAAAGTTTGAATTTTGTTAAGTTAAACTACTAATTGATTTTGTTAAGTACTTTAAGCAACAATAGTTTAAAGACAGTTGACAATTGTCAAACTTTATATTGTAAACTTTGTAAATTTAATTTATTGTGTTGAATTTATAATGTGAGAAACGCACAAACAACGCTGTTTATTACAGCTGTGTCCATTTGCTAGTAACGTTAGATCAAAAACATTCTATATTTATAAATTTTGTTCAAGTTTTGGTTGTATTACTTGTGCAACTTGCTTTTGTTTTTACTGAGAATTAAAAACACATGGCTTTGCCTCTGGATTTTTTTACACCTATTGATTGTTATCTGAAATTATTTGCCATGTACTTGTTTGTTCCTGCTAATGGTATCCCTTCTTTCCATTATAAAATGCATACCTCTCTCCGTATTTTGGGGGGCGGGGACATTCTGTCCTTCTCCTAGTAATCCCTCAGCAGCCAAATGATTTTTCTTCCCCAAATTACTCAAATCGGCTACCTTCTCCAAAAATTGAACATTTTTCGCGTCATGACCGTTCTTCGGTGTCCCCATCCTCCACGCAAATCCAAAAGCCATTGCCTTCGCGCCGACTCCCTTCTGATGCCATCCATCGCCAGCCTCATTTGACACCAGATGCCATGCCATCACGTAACCACTTGAATACGGCTCCACCTCGCTCCGATTGTTGTTCCAATTCCTCACCTTGCTCTACCACAAGACGCAGACGTGTTGTTGCTCATAGCTTCGATCGTTCCAAATTGGTGCTTCCAAATTACTTTTCATCCCAGCCTCGGTTCGCTATTCTTCACCACTACCATTTCTCCATTTGTCATCAGCAAAAGTAAGTATATCTTATGATTAAATATACTACATGTTTTTTACATTGTGTATTCACTGCGAATAAATTGATTTGGGGCTATTCTGCTGTTGTTTCGTTTGATTGGTTGTTTTGGGTATGTTTTGGTCTTGGCTGTTGGATTTATGAACTTGATTATGGGTACGGATATGGGTGTCATCGTCACATGTTTGAATAAACTAAGAAGCTGGACTGTGTAGATCAGACTCTCTTTGCCTTTAACCTTTTGTTGCTGTTTCTGTTAATTCACGGTGGTAAGAGCATTTACCACCGCGAATACGTGATATGTTGCAGACCCATTTGCCTGTTATCAATCCCCATGCATTGGGCTTCCGTGTTTTGCATGCCTTATATATTTGTTTCCTTTGAAATCATCTACCTTCATTATGAAAATTAATTTGGTACCTGCAAGCTTCCGGAATTTAAATGAATGGTATATTTCAACATTATATTGTCAGACCCCAAAACATATACGTGAATGTTTGTTTTAGCATGTATATATGTTTTCTTCTTTTTGGGTTTTCCAAACGTGGTAGGGCATTTCAAGCATGTCTCCAAAGAATTTAGTATATGAATGGTTGTGGTTTAAATATGAACAGGAGCATTCATGTATGAGTTATCAAGTAGGAGCAATTCGATGTTTTGTTACAATACAAAGCTCATTTGTTTGCGTGTATTTTTATAAGTTTATTTCACGCATGCGGAATCAATCTCATGAATAGGATATTGAGGAGGTTTTAAATGAATTTTTGCAAAGTATTAATCTATGCTTTACTTTTGAAAGATTTCAAACTATAAAGTAAACTCTCTCATTTATATAAAAAAAAGAATTTACTCAGGTAAAAGGGTACGTTTAGTTGTCTTTTAGCATTTGCATGAAACAAGCACTGGTATGGCATGCTATAAGAAATATTAACACATACTTGGGCAAATGCAAGAAGGTAGAGTATATTATAAACATGCTTAAGTGTCCCTATGCAATGAAATTTAATTAAAAGTATATAACATATTGCAGTAAAACAAAATGGTGGTATAACCTGGTTCTATAAAAAAATGGAAAGATTTCAAACCAATTGATGATTTTGTAACATCAACATGCATCGTACTGTCCAGATAGTTCACTAAACTGAAGGCAAGCGGTACGTACCCCAAGCTAGAAATTGTTATCATAACTGCAATCATGAATATATTAAGATTTCAGCAATAGGAAAAAAATGACAATGATTGGCATACATTATTACTTGGACTTCAGCCTTTATTGTTATGCCTATCGCATTGTCTTATTTACTATACATAATCATTTGAAATTTAAGAGGATGTTAAAACTTCAAATCATTATTGGAATATATCTTTGCGTTTTGATCTTCTGATAGTTATTGTGGTCTTACTTTGTAGTTACTTTATCCAAACAACATATTTATGCAACTTGCAAATGAAAAACTGTTGGGTGAAACTTGTAAAATTGGATTTCTGTTAAAGATATGAAATTGAGAATTAATTGATAACAATATGTTTGTACTAAATCCTATAATTAGAAGCTAATCATCATTGCAAAGAGCAAGTACATGAGCAGAAAATAATAATAATAATAATCAATTGTGTTTTTAGAACGTGTTATATATGTGTGTGTAGCAAAGTATGCAATAAAGTGATATTGGACCTTGCTTCATTTACTTACTAGTATTATTGCTAGTTATATGGATTGCTTTGAAGGATTTAATTTGATGGGATGAGTTATATAACAGTTTTTAGCTAAATGACTATAATTACATGTGGCATGAAAGCTAACTTTGATTGTGTATTAACTGTTATATATGAGAGTTGTTATAAATGCATTGTGGTTTGAGCTCCTAAGAGTTACGCTGGGTGGCTGCCATTGTGACAGTAATGTAGTTTAATATAATTCTATATTGTTTAAGTTTTGCAAATTTTAATGTAAATAATAAATTTGAATAATGAAATGCTTTCTCCATGATGTGTAATTTATACAACTGTAGTTAAGCAGTTTCTCTTTTAATGTGTAAGAATATTGGTGAGCTTCTTCACTATTAAAGTTGGCGTTTTCTTCTATTGTAGCCATTAATTTATATGTTACTTATACCGAAATGGGTGCATTTCGAATGATATAGTGCATATCTTAGCGGACAACATTATTGTATGAGAACATCCACGTCTCTATAATGCATAGTTATTTGGCAAATGTGTGCGAAGCACGGGTTCAGACTTGTTTTATATATATTTATGTGTTCATTCGAAGTGACTCACTTGAAATAAGTTTAATCCTGACCCGAGTGTTTTGCGTATTGCATGAGACGCTTGGGTCAGGCCCCAAATGTTACAGATGCAAGCCTCAAGTTGTTGAAGAGGAGAGGCACAAGAAGACGCATGCGGGCGGAAGGCTCAATTGCAATGTAAACTTTTATTTATTAAAAGTTATGTATTTATTTCTTCTGTTGTATGAATGTTTTGTATTAAACTTTGTTATTTAAATAAAATTTTATTCTGTTGCAAATTAATGTACGTTGTGATTCTGTGTTAATTCCATTTTAAACCTTGTAAGCCAATAACAGTCTCTCATTTTGATCGCATCGAGTTGGTTTAATTACTGGTTTGGGGCGGTCAAAATGGCGGGTTGTTACATATTATATTACCTTCTCATTCATATAATTTATTATAATAGGTTATATTCCATGTGGATCACAATTCTTCTTAAGTTCCTTAATATGAACCAACTTTTCCTGTTGTAATCTTTTTTAATTATCATCTTGTGTGTTCTTATCTTGTCAGGAAAATATTTCACACACCTCATTAGGTTGCTTAGTGGAAAAATATAATGATCTATTTCCTAACGTACATCAATTAAGATTCGTAGTTGCGAGCTATTTATTTTATTTTCAATGTGGACATATATACGTATTTTATTTGATTAAGGTGCATTATGGTAAAATAATCCTTATTTCACACTAATCCATTTTTCCTTGCTTTTCTTGAAATTACGTTCTCACTATCTTTGCCGTTATGCAAATGTATTCATTTTTCCTCAAATCCAACTAACCCAGTCCACTACTAATTACCCCTTTTTATTTTCTGAGTTAGATGCTAAATTCCTGCTTTTTATATACCATTTACAATTACTGTAAATTATTCCATACAAAATTAGGTATACCATTTCTTTTTTTCAATATTCCTGATTTCACTGTAATTCTGTTTACAACATGCCCAATTTGACATTAAATAACAATCTTAAGAACATATTCATGTTTATTATAAATTCCAAAATTTCTGTATTGCAATGATTCTCAATCCAAACAGAAGATTAATGAAATAGATTTGTATAACAACAATATTCTTAATGTACTTAGAAATAGAGTATATCGCAATTACCACGAATTCCAATTATTTATCACATTAAGAATAACAGGGAATGTAAACAATAAATATATCATTACCAAAATGTATATTTTAAATCCACTCTCACCTGACTACTTTCCAATCCTTGAATCAGATTCAGATCTTCTATTACGTGGTTTTCGTAATCAAATCTAATATTGAAATGACCATGATTAACAAATATGATTCTAAAAGAAGAAAGAACGAAAGAAACCTTAATAATTCAGATTCAACGGATTTACCTTATGTTGAAAAGAAATCTAAACACCCATATTATATACTTATAATCTTTGTCTTCAAATTTTGAAACAGAATTCCCAAAAGCTAGTATACTAATTTCTTAAAGATTAGGAGAAGAAAGAAAATGACAGAGCCTTGGCATTGTCTCAAAAAAAATATGAGTTGGAGGTTAGGCTCTGCTAGTCTATTTACAAATGTACATGAGATTTTGGTCTGTCGAATAAAATAAAATTTGAACCGTACAAGTCAAAATATTACGTTAGTTTGTCATAGAGATGTGTCGACCCATCTCTAAGGTGTGTCGACCCACCTCTAAGGTGTGTCAACCTAAGGTGTGTTGACATATGGCCTGGGCCATTAACGTTAATTTTGCTAGTATTAATTTCTTGTTTAATATTGTCATAACGTTTATTTTCTTTCTGAATATTGCTTATGCAATTTATTTTCTTCCATTTATAATGTATATCCAACTTTTGAATTTTAAACTTATGCGCATATATATGCGTATAACTCTTCAAATTCTTGTCCGTTAATAGATGCCCAATTAATGTCATTATTAACACCATCAACTTAATTATTTCTTCCCTTTAATATATATTCAATTTTCAAATGCAGCTGTTCACTTGCCTATTTTTCATTCATTTACATTTATTACTTACCGCTCCTAAATTATGTTTTTAATTTCAACTTTTAAATTTATGCTTATATATCTACGCACAATATCATTTCTTTTCAAAATTCAAACGACATTATGATGACATTTATTTCTTACTCATTTTTATTTTTTGTAGGTTACTTTTGGAATTCATATATATATATATATGAACGCCTCGTGGCACCCCTGTTTTGCAACACCCCTTTATCACCCCTACCCTACCGTGAGCTGCACTAATCCAAATTCAACAAGATTTTGTAGATGTTCATCCATATATACATATACATATACATATACATATACATATATATATATATATATATATATATTATCATCTATCCAAAATTTGAGATCGTTCCAATGTTCATAACATTTCAAATCTTAGCTTAATTATTCACAGTTCAGACGTTTATTCGAACCATTGAATTTAAACATCAAATATATTAGCCTATAAATATCGGAACAAGCTCATATTCTAGATAGATGATTATATATATATATATATGTGTGTGTGTGTGTGTGTGTGTGTGTGTGTGTGTGTGTGTGTGTGTGTGTGTATGTGTGTGTGTGTGGATTGTACATCTACAAAATCTTGTTGGATTAGGATTAGTGTAGCTCACGGTATGGTAGGGGTGTGGCAAAACTGGGGTGCCCCGGAACGCTCCATATATATGATATACATATATATACACACATACACATATAAATGCACACACATATATATATATATATATATATATTCACCTATATATATAATTTTTCTCATATGTACATATATATATTTTTCTTCTTAGAACATGCATTTCTTTAGTCATCCCTCTAAAATTAAAAACATGATGCTAACGGGACTCGAACTTGCACCACTCACATGGGAGAGAAATGCCTCTATCAACTGGACTACACAAGCCTTTGTTCACAATACTAAAAATATTAGTATCCATTGTTATTATTCCATTTTTTCATGTTTTTTTCTCGTTTGTTCTAAACTTCATTTAAAGATAGATTTTTCGTTTTAAATCTTTTTTCCGCAAACAATAGGTCTAAATTTGTGACAATATCGCATAGACGCAATGACGCTAATTCCGTGACCAAATTATGAAAACATTTCAACATTTTATTTTTTAATTTAATTAAAAATGCGAGGTGTTACACCATCTTAGAGTACCCTCCCACGTCTCGTAGAAGCCTCGTACTTCCTTCCAGTCCCGTCGAATAGCAAGTTGGACGTGCTCCTCTTATGTTTCCTAACACTCGTGATGATCTGTCTCGTTGGGTTCTTCGTCCCAAATACATACGAACAGGTCCAAGCTCATCTCATCATTAGGTTATTATACCCTATGTCTAATCTTCAATTACACGCTTATTTTACTTACCGCATTGCTAATTAACTTTATCATTCACTTGTTTATTCTGCATTTAAGTTATTTGTTTGCTCGCTTTAGTTGTCCGCATATTTTCCCTAACCAGACATCACTGCCAAAATGGACCACCTTTCATTCATCTTATTGGTCAATTATTTTCCCTAATCAGACTTCGCTTCCAAAATGGACCACCTTTCATTCATTCTATTTGGCCACTTATTTTCCCCAATTAGCTCTTGCTACCAAAACGAACCATTGCTTATTATTTTATTCATTGAACTTAATTCCTAAATTATAAGTTTATCAATAATAAGCCTACTCTTCTCTTTTCCATTTAATTATAACCTCTTGTTATAATATTACCACAACTATAATTGTGGGTTAGCTTATTAAACTTATTTCTCGTTAATTTATAAAAAGCCTTTTACTTTCCATTTCATATTTTAATTAAAACCTCTATGTTATAATCATATTTATCCCTATGACACGTCTGTATGTTATTTTACATTTCCATCTTATATAATTTATTATAATAGGTTACATACCTTGTTCATTACGTTCTTCACTGGTTTCTTATTACTTAACATAACTCTTACAATTATGACACTAATCTATTTATCTCTTTGTAAGTTTACACATTTATAGGAAATAATTCGCACACCTTATCTAATTGGTTGCTGGAAATGTACTAAAATCTATTTCAATAATATAAATTAATCGAGACTCGTAATTACAAGATATTACTATTTAGTATATTATTATTAGGTTATTGGTTAGTGCGCAATATGATAAAATCCCAATTTCACACTAATCCACATTAATTCCCTTTATCTTGCAATTACGTTCTCCGTATTTAACAAGAACTTAATTATGGAAAAGTATCATTTTTCCACAACTAACTGATTAAGTCCACTACTAGTTCCCCACTTTCTGTTAGTTGTATTTTAATTTCCAATCTCTTATCCATTTCCCAATTTCGGTATTTGTTTCATTTTAAATCTAAAAGGAAATTCCTTACAAATAGTATGAAAATTTTCATATTTACCCTTTTTCTGCGAATTTACTACACATAACCTTAATTATGCAATGTAAAATCGTGTATTTATTTAATAAGCCTTATCAAGTTTGTCTGCTTTCAAAATTTTCCTTTTATTACAATTTTGGATAACACATTTACTTAGCCCCAAATCATCAAGTTTCCCCTTTTAATACAATTTTGACATAATATATTCACTTATCCCCAAATCATCAAATTTCCCCCTTTTGTTCGAAATTTCAATTAATTTGCGCATAACTACCATTCAATTAATTTGCACCTAACCACAATTCAATTATTTTGCACATAACTATAATTCAATTAATTTGCACATAACTACAATTTAATTAATTTATGCCTAACCACAATTCAATTATTTTTTGCATAACCACGATTCAATTTAAAACTGTAAAATCCAACATAAGCGGAAAGAGGACTGATAGATATTTTATTAACTTTATATTAATCAAATGATATCACGCACCATTATATGAAAAATATAATTTAAGCCCACTCATCTAGAAGCTCTCCAATCCTAAATCTAATACAAATCTGAGATTCGTGATCTCTCTAATTCGAATCTCGCATGGACAAAAAATCCGAGCACCTATAGCCTAATCTGCATCCTTTCATCTCCAAATCTTGAATTAGAAATTCTAAAATTAACATATATATTTTCTGAAGAGTTTGACGAAGAAAAGAAAATGGCAGAACGCTGGCGCCCTCTTAGAAAATATGAGTTGGATGCTAAGCCCTACTGGTTTATTTATAGCCACTTAGAAGGACGTTGTTCTTTTGATCAAAACAAATAAAATATGAGCTGTTCAGAATCAACTAACACAAGCTGCCAAGACCCGAAGTGAGTCATCTCGGCTTTAGGTGCGTCTAGTGTAGGTATTTGAAACTAATGGCCAACGAAATGAAAGGAATAAATTAAAAATGTTAAGAGAATAATAATATTTCGCAAGATTAGAGGAATTAAACATGTAGGAATTTCAAAGTAGAGGAAAGATGAATGTGCACATTTATTTATGCTTTTGAACGCGCGTTAGAAACTAGAAATAATAAGAAAATAGTTAAAAATGTAAACGTTTAAAACATAACAAAAATCATGCACTGATGACCCAATACACAATTGAAACAATCGTATATAGGTCAAACCACACTAGAAGTGGGTCAAACCATGGGGTCAACCAACTTAGTTAGTGGGTCGACTCAGGGGTTAACCCACCTGAAGCCCAAGTCGACCCACTTCGGGTCTGGGCAGCTTGCGTTAATTTATTCTAAAAGGTTTAGATTTTATTTGTTTTGATCAAACAGAGTGTTCATCTAGGCAGTTATAAATATGCAAGTAGAGCGTAGCCTCCAATTCATATTTTCTAAGATGGTGCCAGATATCTGCCATTTTCTTTTCTCCTCCAAACTCTTCTAAAATTATATATGTTAGTTTTAGGATTTCTGATTTAAGATTTGGAGACGAAAGGTTGTAGGTTAGGCTATAGGTGCTCAGATTTCCTATCAGTGGATTCAATTCAGAGAAGCCAAGAATGTCAGATCTGAATTAGATTTAAATTTGGAGAGCTATCAAGTGAGTGGATTTAAATTATGTTTTTCATTTAATGGTATATGATATCGCTTGATTCCTAAAAGTTAATAAAATATTCTACAAGCCTTCTTTTCACCCTTATGCATTGGATTTTGCAGTTTTAAATTAAATCATGGTTATGGGCAAAACAATTGAATTGTGGTTAGGCGTAAATGAATTGAATTATAATTATATGCAAAATAATTGAATTGTGGTTAGGCACAAATTAATTGAATGGTGGTTATAGGAAAATTAATTGGAATTATGAACAATAGAGGGAAATTTGATGATTTGGGGCTAAATGAATATATTATGTCAAAATTGTAATAAAAGGGAAATTTGGAAGTAGGAAAACTTGGTAAGGCTTACTAAATAATTGTGACACAGATTGACATGACATAATTAAGGTTATGTGTAGTAAATTTGTAGAAAAAAAGGTAAATCTGAGAATTTTCATACCATTTGTAAGGGATCACCTTTCATATTTAAAATGGAATAAATATATAAATTGGGAAATGGATAAGAGATAGGAAATAAGAATATAACTAATAAAAAGTGGGAAATTAGTAATGGACAGAATCAATTGGCTGTGGAAAAGGGATACATTTCATTAAATAAATTCTTATTAAATATCAAGAATGTAATTGCAAGAAAAAGCGAAATAGTGTGGGTTAAAGTGAAATATGGATTTTTTTTCGTATTGTGCACTAACCAATAACCTAAAAATAATATACTAAAGAGTAGTATCTTGAAATTATGGGTCTTGGCTAATTTATATTATGGAAATTAATTTTAGTATATTTCCAGCAACTAACTAGATAAGGTGTGTGAATTATTTCCTATAAAAGTGTAAACTTATAAAAATGTAAGTAGATTAGTGTCATAACTGTAAGAGTTATGTTAAATAAGAAGAAATTTGTGAAGTATGTAATAAGCAGTAGGAATATAACCTATTATATAATAAATTATTGACACGACCCAAAATTCCCCATAAAGGAAAGGCATGATTGAGTTCAGAACACGACAAATCAGAACACAACAGAAGAACATTTCATTGCTTGTTACAACAATTTACATCAGAGTACAAGAATATACAGAGTATGAATAATTTATACATTGTGAAATAACAGAGAATAAAATACATTACATAGCAGCGGAAAATAATACAAAACACAACTGAAAGAGATAAACGGATACAGAGCTTTTCGAATATCGTTCCAGCTGTAAACCAGGATCCTATGAATATAAAACTGCAATATAAAACTGCAAAACCAAAACTACTAGTTGCCAGTGCGGAAAATTGGGGCACCTAGAGTTTAGGTTAAAACAATAAACTCCAGGTCAGTCATGTGACTGGTGTGAGAACTAAACAGTTATTTAAAATTTTCTTTAAAATGTAGTATATCAAGGGGCCACGTCATATAATACGTAACGTGTTTCCTCCCAAGGACACCAATGCATAAACAGTTATAAACAACGCAATGCTTTTTAAAAAATGAAGCTAATATAAGACTCAGGTCCCATCACACAATGCAATGCAAGCAAGAGGATAGAGTTTTCCCTTATAATAGACAAACATGCTTGGTACGTTTAAAACAAATCATTTTGACACTATTATTATGTAAAGTGTATGAAAACAACTTCAAATATAAATGTATCAATCATAAATGGCATATGCCTCATCCCACTATGTCGTCGTACTAGGCTCTACAAATAAAATCTAATATCCTGTATTGGAAATTGGATTTCCGTCATGAGTCTAGGCAAGGGATGTACTCCTTTCAGCTTCGAGACACTCTAGCAAATGCCTCGGGAATACACACTCTGGGTAACCCCTGGACCTTGCAGGGCATGTCCTCTCTTACATTTGAGGATTGGCAATTCCTGAGCACATGTTTCCCAGTCCTATAGGGACTATCCATCGGTAACTGATATATCCAAGGCGCCTTGCATTACAACAACCACATAGGTAAAATATAAAAATTTCAGGGCTTGCAAAATCCTGACAACACCCATAGCTAGAAAGTAACGTCATGCACTCCCTACTGTCTCTTATCCTGTTATTGACTCATACCGAGGTGTGAGGCTCGCGAATTAACGCTATACACAAAGCTATGCTATATTAAAGCCATGCTTTGAGCATCAACCATAACACTCTGCTTTTCAACAGAAGCCTTGATCCTTTGCATATCAGCATGCCACATAAGCAATTCATGCCATACGACTGATGTCTATCGATATATAACCTCTGAGCTCGTACGTCTAAGAGAAGGGCGTTAAGCAAGAGAATAAATTCTCCACTGCCAAACAGATATATATTTAATAGAGATCAAGTTTTTCAGAATAAAATCCAATGTCAAACACATATCCATTAATAAGTTCGTTCTAGGTCTGAACGAAACCGAAGGCACCTTATTCCTCGTCCCGCATGTCCAATACAGGAGAGAGGTCCTCACATATCTGGTCGATCTCCAAGTACGTCTGGACGATCACCACTTATTACCTCGTCTTGGGTGTACAGCCTAATCAAAACATCAGTAATCATCCAAATGATGTGAAGACCTCCGGTCTGTTGAGTCAAGGAATTTTGATTTTTGTTAAAGTAATGTGCGATGATCAACAAAAAGGCGACACTCATTGATAAGGAGCTTCATATGGTATTAGTCTTTAGAAATTGATTATTTGGTATGATAGTAGTGTTCATTATTGTTAAAATCTATCCTTAAATAATCAATGCTTATATATATACACTTATGTATATGTATGCACATAAATTGTGCAAACTGGGCTATATCGGTCGACCACCCAAAACAGACTGGTCGGCTGTTTTAACCCAGTTTGCACAATGAACGTGCATACATATACATATAACATATATATATTTAAATTCCTGTCTACTGGTCATTTTTGACCTATCGACCGTTTTTAAACAGAAGCAACTATTTGAATAGTCACTTCCATTCCTCTAAGGGTTGATTCTCCTTCCTTTCATCAATAATCATATCTATTGATTGTAACTCTTTACCAAAGGTTAAAACTAATTATCTCCTATATAAACACTTTGAAATCATCAATTTTAATCACCAATTCTTTCTATCTATTCTCTATATTGTTGATTTCATTCTTGAACTCTCAAGCACTCAAACGCTCATATTCTTCACAATATCGTTCTTGAATCCTAGAATTTATATATTATTCTTTTGATTCAAACACGATATCATCTTCCAAATCTTCACAAACACAAATTCTATTTGAGGATAAGAATATAGGAAGGTTGTACAAGAATCGACAAATTCGTGTTATTGAGAACACACATTGTCAAATTACAAGTCGACTCTTCTTGTTTGAAGTCCTCCGTGTTGTTAGAGCCAAGTATTGAAGTCCTCCGTGTTGTAAGAGGCAAGTTGTGAAATCCTCATGTTGATAGAGGCATGAAATCCCGTTCGGCTGCTCGGGTGTTGTGAACCTGTTTCCTCCAGGCTAAGTAATGTTGTTGGTTAGTGTAATTCCAGATAGAAGTCTGGGACTGGACGTAGGACAGTGCTCCGAACCAGTATAAAAATCTCTGATTTGATTTTTCCTTTACTGCATTTACTCATCTGTGATATCTTATTCTACTTTATATTTATTTGCATAACTATTGTATTAGACAAGTAGTTGTGTGTTTTTCCAGATTACACGATCCGAGTGTACTATATTATACTTGGCAAGTACACGCACACATTTTCATTTGGTATCAGAGCTTGGTCATCTTATAACCATAACACAGTTATTTGATATATTCTTGTAATATGGCAAATAACCCAACTTCTAGCACTCAAAACACCACCTAAACGAAAGGTCAATCAACACAAAGACCTCAATTCTTCAGTGGCCTTAATTATAGCTATTGGGCAACACGTATGTAATTTTACATGCAGTCAAATAGCTATGATGCCTGAAATGCTACACAAAAAGAAATAGTGAATCCAACATCTGATTATTCAGAATGGACACCGGCTGAAAAATGGCAGCAGCTGTAAATGCAAAAGCAATAAATATGTTGTTTTGTGCATCAGACCAAAATGAATATAATCGTGTTAGTATCTGTACCATAGCGCGTCAAATTTGGCAAACGCTAAAAACCACACATGAAGGTGCTAATAAGGTTAAATAACTAAAATAGCCATGTTGAAAAGTTAGTTTCAAAATTTCAAAATGAAATCGAATGAAACAATCAATGACATGTATTCATGGTTTCAAATTATTCACCATGCACTTATTGGTTTAGGACAAAAATATTCAGATTTTGATGTTATCTCGAAAGTCCTACATTCTCAGACTAGTGAATGGGAAGGAAAAGTATTAGCGATTGAAGAAGCTAATGACCTTTTTGTCATAAAGCCAGATGAATTGATAGGAAATCTAATGTCCTACGAAGCAAATTTGCAGGCTAGAAAGAAACAGAAAGAAGAAAAGAAAAATGTAGCACTTCATGTCAGAAAAGATGAATCAAAATCTGAAGATGAAAACTTAGATTTTAGGGCAAAAGGTTTGAAAAAATTCCTGAAACAATGAAAAGCTAGTCGATATAACAAAAGGAAATCTAGTTCAAATAAACCTTCATCATCAGTTATAGAATGTTTCAACTGCCATAAAAAGGGGCAAATGCACAAAGATTGTCGGGAACAAAAGAAGAAGTTAGAAAATGACAAGTTCAAATACAAGAAGAATAAATCAAAGAAACGAGCTTTCTCAGTCACATGGGATGATTCAGACTCATCTTCATCAAAAAGTAAAAGTGATTCAGAAGATGAACAAGCAAACGTTTGTTTCATGGCTACAGAAGATAAGGTACAAATTCCTACATTTGATGAAGTTCTTGATATTAATGCTGAATTGATAGTTAAATTTAAAAATATGAAACATCAATGGAAAGAAGCCAAAGCAGATTTAAGTAGAGCAAAGTTTGAACGAGATATGTTAAAGGATGAAAAGAAAATATTAGAAGAAGAACTTGAAAAAGTTCAAGAATCATCATCTAATATTGATTCTCAATTATCTCTTTTGAGTCAAGAAATTGGAACTCAAAAAGAGAAAAATGAAGCTCTCATTACTGAAAATCATGAGCTTAAGGCAAAAGTCAAAATTCTGGACCTAGAAAAAGCTAGTTTACAAACTAAGTTAGATAATATTACTCAAAATGTTTCTAACTTCAATAAAGGTCGAGAAAATTTAACAAAGATCATTGAAAGTTCACAATCTGCTTGAAATAAACATGGCTTGGGATATAAGAAACAAGAAACCCAGAAACATCTTGGTTTCAAAAGGAAAAACGAAAAATGAAAAACAAAATAAAGCTAAGAAAAATCTTAGTTTGTTATATTCCAAACCAAAACCAGTTGTGAAGTTTCAAAAGAAAAATATCAAAACTATCAAGATATGGGTTCCTAAAACAAATAATAATTTGATTAGGAATAAATATACTCAGCATTTTATGAATACTGTGAATTATAATTCTAATTATATATATAAAGGGGATACCGTACCCGTATGGGTTTGGACTCCTAAGACCTAACTATTAGGACCCTATAAAAAAGGTGGATACCATGGACTTTATATTATTTTTGCAGGTCCCACTTAAGAAAAGAGGAAAGTGGATATTGGACAGTGATTGCTCAAAGCATATGACTGGAGACAAGAGCTTCTTGACAAATATTACTTACTCAAATGGTGGCTCCGTCACTTTTGGAGATAATTCAAAAGGCTATATCATCGGTAAAGGCAATGTGAGCTATTGTGATACATCTAACTTACCTCTTATTACTAATGTCATGCTAGTTAGAAATTTGAAACACAATCTACTTAGTATTAGTCAGTTATGTGAAAAGGGTTTTACCATTTCCTTTTCCGATAACAAGTGTAGTATCTTAGATAAAGATCATAAGTTAGTTTTTTGAAGGATATAGAGATAGAAATATTTATATTCTGAATATGAATGTCAATCATAATTCAGATATGTGTCTTGTAGCAAATGATAATGATCTATGGCTATGACACAAACATTTCTGTCACATAAACTTCAGAACTATCAACAAGCTATCCAAAAATGATCTAGTTAGAGGACTACCCAAAATGAGTTTTATGATTGATAACATTTGTGATGCATGTCAATTAGGAAAATTGACTACATCATCTTTTAAATCCAAGAAAGTCATATCAACATAACAACCACTTGAGCAACTACATATGGATTTATTCGGACCGACACAGGTTTAGCCAATAAATCATAGTCGATATGCGTTTGTAATTGTTGATGATTACTCTCATTATACTTGGGTGATTTTCTTGAAAAACAAAAGTGACACTTTCGAACATTTCAAATCTTTCGTCAAGAGAATTCAAAAATCGAAAGGTCTTAAAGTTAAGAATATAAGAAGTGATCATGGCGGAGAATTCGAAAATAATGAATTTGAACATTTTTGTACAAAGAAAGGTATATATATCATAATTTTTCATTTCTTAGAACTCCACAACAAAATGGAGTTGTAGAATGGAAAAACCGGACTTTACAAGAATGTGCAAGAACATTATTAAATGGAACTACTCTACCAAAACTTTTTTGGGCAGAAGCTGTTGCAACTGCGTGTTATGTTTTGAATCGTGTATCCATTCGACCTCTCACCAAGAATACATCCTATGAATTATTTAATCAAAGAAAGCCAAATTTCTCATACTTCAAAGTTTTCGGTTTTAAATGCTTTATTTTAAATACGAAAGACCATCCCGGAAAATTTGATCCAAAATCTGATGAAGGTATATTTGTCGGTTATTCTGAACGAAGCAAGGCCTATCATATATTTAATAAAAGAACCCAAACTATTGAAGAATCACTTCATATTTCTTTCAATGAATTCTATAAACCATCTCATAACATATTAGATGATGATGATATTATAGTCACTAAAAATCCGATCATCACAAATGCTGATTCTGACTCAGAAATTATTGAGAATATTCCTCAACCAGTTGAGATACCTTCTCCACCAAGATTACGATCTCCTCCAAGGATACTAAGAGATCATCCAGTTCAAAATGTAATTGGAGAAGTAACATCACAAATTAGAACAAGGAGTCAACTCAACCAAATGGGTCATGTTGCGTTTCTTTCAAATATCGAACCTAAGAATCCGAAAGAAGCTGCTACTGATGATTACTGGATCATTGCCATGCAGGAAGAACTAAATCAGTTCAAGCGCAATGATGTCTGGGAACTTATTCTAAGACCAACTGATTAGTCAGCTATTGGTAAAAAATGGGTCTATAAGAATAAGGCCGATGAACCAGGAAATATAACCAGAAATAAAGCAAGATTAGTAGCAAAAGGATATAATCAGGAAGAAGGTATCGATTACGAAGAAACTTTTGCACCAGTTGCACGACTAGAAGCTATCAGAATCTTATTATCCTTTGCTTGTCATCATAATTTCAAACTTTATCAGATGGATATCAAAAGTGCTTTTCTAAATGGATTTATCAAAGAGAATGTATATGTCGAACAACCTCCCTTGTTCGTACATGAAAAACATCCTAATTATGTATACAAACTTAAGAAAGCTTTGTACGGTTTGAAACAAGCACCTCGTGCTTGGTATTAATGATTATGCAGCTATCTTACTGATTTAGGATTTCAAATAGGTAAAGTCGATCAGACTTTATTCATTAAACATTCTCGAAAAGATATGTTGGTTATCCAGATATATGTAGACGATATTATCTTTGGTTCAACCAACGATAAACTCTGCAAAGAATTTGCAGATATTATGACCAAAGAGTTTGAAATGTCTCATATGGAAGAACTATCATATTTTCTAGGTCTTCAAATCAAGCAACTTTCCAACGGTATTTTTATTAATTAATATAAATACTGTGGAAATCTTATCAAACGCTTCCGTTTAGAAAATACGTCTGGTAAACCTACTCCTATGAGTACAACTGCACATCTTGAAAAAGATTAACATGGTAAGAGTGTTGACCAAAAATTATATCGAAGCATGATTGGTTCTCTTCTTTATCTTACTGCAAGTCGTCCATATATAATGATGAGTGTTTGTCTATGTGCACGATTTCAAGCAAATCCTAAGGAATCACACTTACGTACAGTAAAACGTATAATTCGTTATCTTAATAATACCAAAGACTTCGGTCTCTTCTACCCAAAAGATTGTCCATTCGAATTAGTATCTTATAGTGATGCTGATTTCGGAGGCTCTCGTATGGATAGAAAGAGTACAAGTGGTATGTGCCATTTTATTGGAAAATCACTTGTCTCTTAGTTTAGTAAGAAACAAAATTGCATTTCACTATCGACATGTGAAGCCGAGTATATATCAGCAGCTCTTGCTTGTACTCAAGTACTATACATGCAACAAACACTTCGTGATTTTGATATTCGTTTATCAAATCCTATTATACACTGTGATAACACCAGTGTGATAAACTTATCAAAAAATCCAGTAAATCATTCTTGAACTAAGCATATTGATATCCATCAACATTTCTTGAGAGACAATATTGAAAAAGGAAACATGTAGCGACCCGAACTTCCCCGGTCTCCGAAGAGATGAGAAAGAACGAATTACTGTGAGGACAAGACAAATCAGAACGCACACGGAAGAACATTTCATTGTTATTACAACAATTCCATCAGATACAAGAATATACAGAGTATAAATGAATAAATTACATTCGATAAATATCAGAGATTACAATAAATTACATAGCAGCGGAAAATAATACAAAGCACAACTGAAGGTGATGTACGGATACAGAGCTTTCCGGATATCATTCCAGCTGTAAACCAGGATCCTGTGAATATAAATCTGCAAAACCAAAACTACTAGCTGCCGGTGCGGAAAATAGGGGCACCCAGAGTTTAGGTTAAAACAATAAACTCCAGGTCAGTCATGTGACTGGTGTGAGAACTAAAACAGTTATTAATATTGGTTTTAAAGTTAGGTAAATCAAGGGACCACGCCGTATAACACGGAACGGGTTTCCTCCCAAGAATACCAGTGCATAGAACAAACAGTGCAATGCTAAATAAAGAAAAATGAAGCTGTTATAAGACCCAGGTCCCATCACACAATGCAACGCAAGCCGGAGGATAGGGTTTTCCCTTATAACAGCCAAAGCATGCTTGATACGTTTAAAACAAATCATTTGATACTATAATAAGTGTATAGTGTCAAAACAATTTCAATCATAAATATAAATCATAGACGGCATGGGTACCATATATCATGTCGCCATACTAGTTCTACAATTAAAACCGCAATACACGTATTGGAAATTGGATTTCCTACATGAGTCGAGGCAAGGGGCAAGCTCCTCTCCGCGTTCGAGACACTCTAGCAAATGTCTCAGGGCTACGCACTCTGGGCAACCCTTGGATGCTTCAGGGTCGGTCCTCACTTACGTTAGAGGATTAGTATTCCTGAACACACGTTTCCCGGTCCTTACAGACCTAAAATCGAGGTGCCTCGCATTCCAACAACCACATAGGTGAAAAGTATATAAATGTCAGGGCTGGTAAGTCACTGACACCACCAAAGCTAGAAAGAAACGTCGTGCTCTCCCTGCAGTCCGTATCCCGTTTTTGACTCATACCGAGGTGTGAGGCTCGCGAATTCACGTTATACACAAAGCTGCCACGTAGGCTGTGCTTTGATCATCAACCACAAGATTTTGCTTTTCAACAGAAGCCTTGATCATTGCATCTTAGCGTGCCACACAGGCAATTCCTTCCATGCGACTGATGTCCATCGATATACAACCTCTGAGCTCGTACGTCTCAGAGAAGGGCGTTAAGCAAAAGAATAAATTCTCCTCCGCCAAACAGATGTATATTTAATAGAAATCAATCAACATAGAATAAAATCCAATGTCAGACACACAATCCATTTACAAGTCCGTTCTGGGTCTGAACGAAACCGGAGGCACTTTCCTCGCATATCCATCCATCTCCAAGTACGTCTGGACGACCACCAACTATTTCCATCCTCTTGGGTGTACAGCCCAATCAGGATCGTCAGTAATAATCCAAACGATGTGAAGACATCCGGTCTTCAACCACCGTCTTCATCTTCGACATATCGTCGAATCGGTTATTCAGAATGGGTGTAAACCCGGCCTTTCCGAACAACCCGCGTATATTAAAAACGAATGTTACACAAATACAACATCCGCCTCATTCCAATTCTTAGGGAAAGGTTCCCATTAATTTTATCAAAGATAAATTCTTTAAAATTTATCCTTTAATCTTCCTTTGGATGTCATTTCAAACCAATTTATGGTTTTCCAAACTAGTCGAGATTAGCGAACCGTAACGAAGTAATTATTTATTTTATTTCCCAATCCCAATCTATTCATCCCATGAAGCAAAACTGGTAGTACTTCACATCTAACACCACAGTGTTATCGGTAAAATTAATTAACATTACACGTTCAAATCTAATTAAAGATTTAACTATCGCTTTGGAGCAAAACTGGCGATACTCCATTCCCGCTCATTTTCTAAAGTTGATAATTTAAATTATCAATTCACATTTCAATTTAATTGTAGATTCATTAAAACTTCTTTTTCTGGGTTAAAGAACTAGTGTCATTTAAAACACAATTCACGATAAACCCAAATCACATTCTAATTATTATCGGGCTAAAGAACTAGTGTTATTTAAAACACCGTTCACGATAAACCCATGAATCAATTCTATTTAAACCCATTTCAAATCCAATTTATTTATTTAAAAATAAATGGGTTTTAATTTCAGTTCAAAATTAGTTCATTTTGATAAAAATCTATTTTTATCTTTTCAAATGTGGAGATTTTCATCCCAATTTTTCCCAAATCATTTCTTATGATTTTACACAAATTATTACTATTTTTAATAATTTTATCAAGGCCCGTACAGTCGATTTCCATCAACGGCCATCGAACTGCACTTATAGCGACCTTTTTCAAATTTGATTTGGACGTATCTCCAAATCCAACCGTTAGATTTCAAATTTCTAATATTCTTTAGAAAGCTCTTTTCGATACGAACCCAACGGTTCCGGTTTTAGGAGAATCCGACGGTCGGATCTCCCGTAATGTCAGTTCGAAATCAATGGTCGAAATTCACGAACTGCCGCGGCGCGGTGCATTCTATTCAGGCCATTATATTATATATATAATATATATTTCGTCGATTTCTATTTAAAACGAACTTTATAAATAGTTTTGAATTCGTTTCAAAAACATTTCAACTTCCATTTCAATTCAAATCAAAATTGAATTCTTCCTTATAAATTCATTTTAAAATTCATTTCTATTCAATTCAAATTTCAATTCAATCTGAATTTATTTAATTCGTTTTCAATTCAATTCGAATTCGTTTTATTTTCAATTCATTTCGAATTCGTTTTATATTCAATTCATTTCAAATTGGTTTTCTATTCGATTCAATTCAAATTGGTTTTCTATTCGATTCAATTCAAATTGGTTTTATATTCGATTCAATTCAAATTAGTTTTCTATTCAAATAAAATTCATTTTCTATTCAAAATATTCGATTTCGAAATCACTTTTCAATATTCATTTTAAAATGAATAAAATCGATATAAATATCGTTCACGTCAAAATGGTATCAATCTAAACAACACGGCTTCATATATTTCTATTTTCAAATATTTTATTTCAAATATTTCTTTTTCAAATATTTCCTTTTCAAATATTTCTATTTCAAATATTTCTATTATTAAAATATTTCGTTCAACACATGACTAATCTCAACGGATGAGTACTGTCAACATATGAACCTTTATTTTATAGTGATAAAGATATAAATTTTATTGTTAAAATATTTCGTTCAACACATGACTAATCTCAACGGATGAGTACAGTCAATACAAAAAGGCGAGAACGACGAAGATTTCTATCAATGAAGAGCCGTGGAGTTAGGATAGCTATCGGTGAGAATTTCTCACTCTTCAATTTCTTTTTCTAGTTATATATATATACTAGGATGCAGACGGTGCTTAGTAGCACCCGACACAATCGTCCACAGACCATGGACTTGTTTGTTTGGTTGCATAGATTAGTCAGATTATTTGATTTGAATTTGGTTGTTAGATGAATTTTATTGATGTGTGAATGGCGTGGGCCTTCACTAGACCGGGGATAAGGCTAGGCCTCGTCCCGTTTCTAGTATCGTGCCGTTATGCCGCCAAAATTTTCTAAAATATGTTAGAAAAATAAAAATATCATTTTATTGAATAAATGAACTGAATAGAACATTCATAGGTTGAATAAAATAATTTGATCGTTAAAAATATAATTTTTAACGTGAAAATGAATAAATAAATATCAATAAACAAATCGGCCGATTTGTTTATATACACTGATTTGACTGATATTGATTGGGTCGATAAATTTTACACATCGCCCAACTGCACAACTAAAATCTGTGTTTGATTGCTTGAAACTCCACACGGGTGTTTGGATGAAATTTGAAGTTCACTCATCCTGATTGATTAAATAGGTCGATCGATTGATTGACAGGCTGTTATAAGCGTTAGATATCTATATTTGATGCTTATACAGTGTAGTGCACTTTGGTTGATGGTTGATTATTTTTCAATGCTATTATATACGTGTGATGTATGAAAATCCATATAATTAACATTATATGGTAATTGATTGGGCCTCATTCCAATTTAGAAGATAAAGAATATTATAAAATAAAGGTTTATGTGTTGACTGTACTCATCCGTTGAGATTAGTCATGTGTTGAACGAAATATTTTAACAATAAAATTTCTCGAATATGTCCAGACTGATCATCAACTAGCAGACATTTTTACTAAGCCTCTAATTGAATCAAGTTTTATTTCTTTACGTAGAGAGCTTGGCTTGATCTCTAGAACTGAACTTGATATGTAAACTTAAAGTAATATACATATGAGTTATTAAGTTCTTTTCTTATCCGGTGCTTTTAATTTTCAAAATTTTAGCTATTATGTAGCTACTTCTATATTTAGTAAGAGAATATGAGCTATTCATCTTTTTATGGTAAATATTCCTTGAATGTTTTCAACTACTACTCTATATATAGACAACTCTCTCTCTGTATATATCATTCATTCTCTTTCTGCATCTCCTCAACTCCGAGTCTATATTTTAAAGTTTTCAATACATCAATATGGCACATATTTGCGATGAATGTGCACAAAGGTCACACATTTCGGTTACAAGTTCTGAACCTGAGGAATACTATTCTCCTGAACACTGAAAAGCAGACCAAATGCACTCATATCCCCGGAAATACGCCTACGTCTAAACGTGCAAAGAAAGCATTGTTTTGCTCGCCTCGAACTAGAGAAAAGATGAATGAGATTCATCACTATCAGAAGCATCAAATGGATCTTCAGAGACAACTCCATTACGAGCAAAAACTTACTTTCGATCAATTATCACTCCTAGAATGCATGGTTTCATTTTTCTGTGGCATAAACAAACCTGAAGTTTATGAACCTATGCCGCATTCTCCTTTATCTTCAAGGAGTACTAACTTCTGGGATCGTAACTACAGTTGTAATGAAGGTGCAAAATGGTCACCATGGGCATCTCGAATCAACGAGGTTAAGGAAGAGTCAACCGAGCATAATTCGGCAACATCTCATTAGTTTTGTTTTCAAATATATTATGATTATATTTATGTTTTTCTATGATTATAACATATATGTACTTCCTTTTTGAATGAGTTCGATAAAGTTCAGACCGCTCAAAACCAGAAGAAGTGCAAAAAGTTTAAAAACCTAAAATCTAGAAAAACCAGTCGACCGGTAGGAATGGACTAGTCGAATGTTTTGTTCTCTGGACAAAAACGGTTGACCGGTCATTTCTCACCAGTCGACCGGTTGAGGCCTCTTCTGTTTTTATTTTTCAAACATGACCAGTCGACTGGTCAAATATCACTAGTCGACCGTTTTGGTCTCTGGATGAAAATGGTCGACTGGTACATATTGACCAGTCGACCGGTTTCGATCTGAAGGGTTTTTATACTCATCTATACAGTCATTTTTTTTACCTATCTCTTCATTTTTATTTTTACTTTTCCCTCTCCAAAACCTCTAAAACCCTAGGACTCGAAAATTCCAAAACCCTTTCATGGCTCCTCAACAAAAGAAGATGAAGAAAGCTTCCTCCTCTTCTATTGAACTCCAACCAATAGATAGTTCGATTAAGAAATGGCTTGTTGAACTGGTTGCTATCAAAAGATGGAATCAAATGAAGGATTTCAACATACACCCTGGTTTCTTTATCAAATTTCCTGATTTCTCAAACTATCGGGTTGAAAGATTAGCTAGAAATGCTCATATTGAATCTCTACTTGATTTTGATCATAATAATGTTGAAATTAATCACGTTATGATTAAGCTTTTCAATGCTAACCTTAATCTTGACAAATACAAATCTGAAAATCCTTCTCAATGTCTATGGTCAGTTATATGTGGGAAACAAGTTTTTATTTCTTGTGAAAGAATGGAAGATGTTCTTGGTTCGGAATTCAGAGGAGAAAAATTTTCAAGTAATTTTTGTAATGTTCACGGTCGAAATCAAATAAGTCATGAATTTATTGAGGATGATAAGGACAACACAAAATCGGTTAATTAGCGTCCTACGGCTAGAGTTCTTTACCATACCTTAATGCATTCTCTTTTACCTTGGATTGGAAATTTCGACGTTGTTTATAAAGAAAATTACAAAGCTTTGTATGCAATTTATGGGGGTTTTCGCATAAACTGGATTGAAATGATCTTCGATGAAATCTTACAAGTCAATGAGTTGAATAGGCCGCATCTTTTCTATAATGAATATATTATGCGACTCTTACTTGATTGTGGAATCAATCCTCCTCCGTCAACCATTTCAAATCCAAAATGCATAAATAAAGCTTCAATCAAGCGAATGAAACTTCCTGAACCTTATTTTAATATCATTCCTTTCGAACAATGGAAGGAACAAGAACACCAAGGAACCTCGTCTCAACCTTCTCGTCCAAACCCAAAGAGGTGAAATTTCTACGCTCGACTTTCTCGACAAAAGAAAGTCTTAAAACCATTACTCAAAATCAATTTTTACTTGAAGCTAGACTTAAGCGTATGGACACAAAAATGGATAAGAATTTTAACAAACTTAAGTCGTTCTTCGCGTCTATATGGGAGGCAATATCTTGCGGAACATCCTCTTCTCCAATGCAAGCACAGGACACCGGCAAACGTCCAGCTCCTCCATCCTTCACTTGGACATCTTTGGAGGAGGGCACTAACTCTGACACTAGTCACGGACGAGGTCGAGGTAAATCTCAGATGATTGAAGTTGAAGAAGAGGAATAAGAAGAAGAAGAAGGCGAGGAAACGGAATCCGAGTAGTTAGCTTATTTGATCGTTTTATGAACTTATGCTTTTATTATTTCCAGACTTAATCCGTCACTTGTACCTAAATGGTGTCGTTGTTTTTTATTTTGAACTCAGACCTATGTATTGTGATGACCCCAAACTTCCATGACATGGAAGTTTGGAATAATCATTTGGAATACAACATAAATATAACAATACAGATCACAGATACAACATAGCATAGGAAAACTATAGAATAACAATATCATAGCAGCGGAATATGAGTGTCATCAACCACAGAATCCCACAGTCACAGAAATAAGTTCCAACTTCAAACTAGAACAATAGAAATAAAATAAGTCTGTGTGACTGAAGATAAATGTAACAAAAGATAAATGATAGATAGCCTTAGTGGTCCAACATAAGCACCTCCAAATAAGCAACACCAAGAAAGCTCCAAAGACAGCAACTCCAAAGAAAGCAAAACCTGTTACTTGGCTGCCCGTGTGGAAAAGAGGGCACCCGAGTTTGCAAAGGTGGAAACAAACTACAGGTCAGTCATGGAACTGGTGTTAGAATTAATAACTAATTTAACTACTAGTAATAAGGCAAATCCAAGGACCACGCCGCTAAAGTGGAACGGGTTTACCCCAATGGATTGTCGTGCATCATTTAAAGTGACATAACAAACAATAAGTAATTCGTAAAACAACGCTATGTTTTTAAGAAAAATGGAATCACCATAAGACCCAAGTCCCGTCACACAATGCAACACAAACCAAAGGATAGGGTTTTACCTTATGGTGATTAAACATGCTAAATACGATAAATACGAATATAATATTATTATTAGTGTATATAAAAAAACATTTCAAAATAAATATAACAATCCTCGGAAGCATAGCTACCATATACTATGCCTCCGTACTAGTAATACAATCAAATTCGGAGGGTCGTATTTGGAATTTGGTTTCCATCATGAATCAAGGCTAGGGACAAGCTCCTTACTGATTCGAGACACTCTAGCCATTGTTTCATGATTCCCCGCAGAGAACCCTTGGATCCTGGAGGGCCGGTCCACACTTGCGGTTTGTGGATTAGTTATTCCTGAACACACGTTTCCTGATCCTATAGGATCTATCATCTGAGGCGCCTCATTCCATCATCCACATAAGTAAAATATCAGCCAGTTTAAGCACCGACACTACTTCTATCTAGAAAGAAACGTGCTTCTCTCCCTGTGTTCCCTTCTCCCGTTTTAGACTCCGCCGGGTTGTGAGGCTCGTGAAATTACGTAATACACAAAGCTATGCTTATCCAAGCTGTGCTTTGATCATCACCACAAGGTTCTGCTTTTCAACAATAAACCTTGATCGTTGCATCTTAGTATGCCACACTGTCACTCCATATCACACTACCAATCCTTTGCCAAAATATCCGTAAGGGTGTTAAGCAAGAGAATGAATTTTCTGCCACCAATCATTCGTACATTCGATAGAAAATTAATAACATGATATTTAATGGAGTACGATGTCAGATACACACTCCATTTATTAGTTTATGCTCCGGGTCTGAGTGAAAACCAAACCGGTGAAATCAACATGTTCGTTTGGGCAATGACCATGACCTTTGATTTGGGAGCAAATCAAATCAGGGCCTCGATCGTTGTCCTCTCGATGGACGATTCACGGTCTTCATACTTCGATTCTTAGCGTCGTTTGATTATTTGGAACGAGAGAAACTCGGACTTTCCAAATAATCCTCGTACATATATACATTTAAAATCCTTACTATTCGTTAATATCATTTTATAACGATTAATTACTATTTTAATTATTTAAAATAATTAAATTTTATATAACGACGCCTTGAGTCTATGGGCGTCTATGGCGCTGCTTTCAACCAATTTTGATTTTCACATTTCTCAGAATCTAACCGTTGGATCTTAACGTAGTTTATATCGTTGGAAAGATCTTCCCAAGACGGTCCTAATGGTTTCAGTTTTGGGAAATTCTGACGGTCGGATCTTTTGGTACGATCGTTTAAAGATACGATTTCAAAATGCGAACTACCGTGCTCGATTCGATTAATTTTAGTTATATTTATATATACGTATAAATATATAAACATTAACGATAATAATGTCAACCAACTCAATAAATTTAATTACCATATCCATTCCATTTTTTTCATTCATTTAAAAATGAAAATAATATTTCAACCTTTACATATGTTCTGTTCATTACATTTATTTTGTAAATGAATTTACAGATTAAAATTTCATTCCTACACCTTACATTAAAAATGTAATTTTCATTATAATGACAAAATCTCTTTTTTATTACACTAAAAACGTAATTATCATTCGGTATGAAATCTTACTTTAACAATTTCATAAAAGAAAATGAATTTAATTTCAATGACAAAATCTAATCTTTCAGTTTCATTAAAAATGAAATTTCATTACATAGTAAATATAATTAACATTATATTGAAAAATTCTAACTTTTTAAATTACATTAAAAATGTAATTTTATTTACTATGCAAATCCCATG
The DNA here is from genome assembly GCA_030737875.1 of Allium sativum. Classification (NCBI taxonomy): domain Eukaryota; kingdom Viridiplantae; phylum Streptophyta; class Magnoliopsida; order Asparagales; family Amaryllidaceae; genus Allium; species Allium sativum. The sequence continues at coordinate 237,131,053 of CM060925.1, forward strand.
CAAATCCTCATTCTCAATTCACATAATAAAAATGTAATCCTGATTATTATGCAAAAGTGTTAATCTTTAATTACATAAAAAGAATATAATTTTAATTACAAAATAAAAATGTAATTTTTATTACATGCAAATTTCTCTTCTTTATTACATGTAAGAATGTAATTTGTTTTACATGTTAAATGTAATGACCCGCATTGTCAGAGGTATTATTATTAATTTATTTAATTATATAAATAGTGATTTAGGGAATTAAATCGTCGTTTAATTAAATTATAGTGAATATTTAATTAAATTAAATAATAGAATAATATATTTAATTCAGAAATAATCAAAAATATTGGAAATCATAATATAATATGAACTGGGTCATCCCTAAGATTTATTTCAGCTTATAGTTGAATTATATTGACGAATATATTCAATCGACGTCAGTTTGAACGTAGAATTATATTATAATTAAAATAGAGTGCGTAACGACGCGGCAGTTCGCTATTTGGCGATTTGAACTTCAACTGAATATACAGAGTTCGTTTTAATTCGGATTTCTGTGAAACAAGAAACGTGTGGAGCTGGTGGAGTATATCTTTCTAGTGGAAGAGAAATATCGGGATTTCGTCGTGTAGATTTTGAGTTATGTCCAAATCAAATTCTCAGAAATGCAGCGCCCTGACCATAACGATTTAATTATATTTTATATAAGGATTTAAATAGAAATCGAACATCGATATAACTCATACGATGTGATATCGAGTTGTAAATTCATACAGGAATATTCTGGAGCTGTATGGTATGCCACTGTGAATATAGACGATAATATTTAATTTTAAATATTTAATTTAATTATATTTAAATATATTTATATATATTTATATATTTAAATACGTTATTTAGAGCGTTAAAAATAGCCACTTTTGCAAACGAAGTCGGAATTTGACGAAACCAGTTTTGTGGGATCCGCAATGTCAAATAGTTGTTAGATTCCAAGTTTGGTAATTTTTAGAGTCACTGTGTGGCCGTACGGATTTTTAGAGTGAAAAACAGTCAGTATTTCGATAGTTAAAAATACGCTGAGTGAGCAGACGGAGTCAGAATTCGACAAATCCAGTTTCGTTGGGACCGTAATGTCGAACTGTAGCTGCATGTCCAGTTTGGTGATTTTTGGGTATCGTATGCAATCACGAGAATTTTTAGAAAGCAAAATGAATATAGAAATGAGAATATACCGGGAATATTCCATTGTATAAAATATCTAAAATATCTAAAATCCCTATAAATTCCCCGTTAACAAAAATTCCTAAAAGCCTAATTCATTTTGTGGTCAACCACATAAAATTTTCCGCCGCATTCTCTTTTCATTCTTTCCAGAAAAAGGTTCTATCACTAGAACAAATCAAATAAAATTCATACAAAAATCCGAAAATCATAGAATGAGTATATTTATATTCAGCAAGACTTTCTCTTCATCTCTATGACCTTTTTGCTGAGTTCGACGTCTGTAGTTTGCTATGGGTTTTGTGAGCCGCGAGCTAGGGTTCGAGTTGTAGAACGATAGAGGCGATAATGGGTAAATCGAGTGTCGGATTTGAGTTTGTAGAGTGAAGAGGCACTCGCATGTTGAATCTGGTGGGTTGCGGTTACCAGAAGTGACGCTGGTCACTGGCAGCAGTCGATGTCGCATTCGACAATGTGATTTCAAGTTTCAGTTTGAGGGTACCAGGTGAATGAGATTTTGAAATGGAGAATATTGGATATTTTTACTTGATCTTAAATCAAGTATTGATCGAGATGTGTTGGGTGAAAGTTCTCCGTGAATGGCCATTGAAGAAGCTAGGTTTGGTATTTCGGTTTTGGGGAAGAACGTGTTAGTGGGTACGGGTCTGAGCTTTTGCATTGGTGATGGGCCGGTTTTGGAGAAGTTAAGCCCATTTAATTTAATCACGTTTTATTTTAAATTAGTTCAAACTTTAAAACTGTATATCTATTTCATAAGGTATCGGAATTCAACAAAACAAGATCCGATGGGATCGTATGGACGGACACTACACCATGGAACTGACTGGGAGTGAATTGGAGCTAGTTTGAATTTACGGCGAAATAAATTGTTTGATTCAAATCAAAACAAACAATTTATCATTCTTTAACGATGAACTGCCAAAGTGAGTAAAACTCACCAACTTTGAACAGTTATATTTTTATAACGTATTTTTAGAACTGTTAATCATCTGTTGATTTGTTGTGTGTTGGTGGATTGAACTGCTAGTCAGTTAGTGGAAATTTTTTATATATATATATAAACCGTTAAATATTTATATATTGATTCTGCTATCAGAATATTTCCTATCGAACTGAAAGTGATGTTGATTTTATTGTTTAACATCTGTGATGAAGGGAAACAGGTTGGAGGGGTCCAACTGGACTCCTCAATATCTATAATACTGTTCTGTTTATATATTGTAATATATGATGTGATATATAATCTGTTTGATTATGTGTGTTTAAACAATATCGATCATTGGGTTTGCTATTTTAAATATCATAAGAGACCCTGGGATGTAAAAAGAATTTATTTCAATGTATATTGAAATAAAGGGATTTTATAAAATCAACAGATTTTATAAAAGGAAATATTTCGAAAGTAAATAAAAGGAAAATATTTATAAAACAAATAGAGTTTTATAAAGGGGAAAAACGTTGATAAAACGAATAGAATAGAATAAAGGAATATCTATTTAGAAAATAAATAGGATAAAGGAATATTTATTTGGTAAATAAATAGCATTATAAAAGGAATATTTAGTTGGAAACTAAATAGGATTATAAAAGGAAGTTGATGAGATAAAAAGGAGTTAATCAAACGTAGTTTATCAAAAGGAGTTAATCAAACGTAGTTTATCAAAAGGAGTTACTCAAACATAGTTATTTAGGATAAGTTACCATTTAGCACGACTACTAGCGTAATTCGCAGGGCTGCAGATAGCCTACGGCGGTCGGATGTTTCCTGAGGGAATCAGGCGTAACCATTGTGATCGCTGCGATCTAGAGTCAAGCGAATGGAGTTAAATTCAATATTAGTTATTCGAATAGGAGTTAAACAAATAAAGTTATTCAATTAGAATAAATCAAAATGGAGTTAAACAGAAATTAGAAACTGACTAGAGATTAATAAGTTGAATAGTTTTCTGGGTATCGATCTGATGTTGGTTCCGGCCTTCGGGGTTTATACTTGGGAAGTTGTTCTCTTGTTGGTTATAGTTAGAGTCTGATAGATGTGGGTTGATAGTGATATGTAAATAAACAAATGGAAATGTTTTCCAGTGTTAATAACGTATATTTTCTAAATATAGAAATGAGGAGATATATATATATATATATATGGTTGATGATTGATCGATATAATTTCCATTTGGAAATAATATCGTTGTTTGCACACGTGTTTTTCTTTGATAGTTAATTCATCGACTATCATAGTTTCGACCATTTTAACGTTGTTAATATGGAGAGACCGGTTGGATTATTATCCGAAGAACCACTCTGTATTGGCATAAGCATTGCGAATCATATATGCCAAAGATAATTGAAGACGGAGTTATGTAAGGGCTATCCTGTTTATAGAATAGTGCCTTCGGTTTGTCCAGTCCCAGGACGACCTGTATGGAAGAATGCATGACAGAGTATATCTATAGATCGCGTAAGTTGATCTCTTCAAACGTATCCACGTTTGGTGGCGGAGGAATTCGTTTCTCTTAGCTGTATACCCGTGGTATTTTTGGGGAAATCAATTTGTGATTTGGCAGGTATGACGATGTGACATTCAAAGTGAATGAAGATGTGACATGTAAAAGATAAGCGTAGCTTCTAGCCTCACATCCGGTAAATGACAGAAATCGGGCAGGCAGCATGGCTAAGTCGGTCGCACCGAAGTAGGGCGTATAATCACCTATCTAGAGAATATTCAATTGCTTCTTTAATCTATCAATGCTGTCCCATATATATATGGGAAACGGTTGCTGATCCCAGCCGTTGGTGATTTACATTCGATACACTCAAGCGAAATGAGTGGTCGGTCATGTGCGGCTGAGTTGCAAGATGTCTTGTTGAACTCCAGTGTATCGTTCCTAGAGTACACTGATCGGAAGGTGGTTCCATACCTTGTCATAGTTGGAAATCCATTATCCAATACGTGCTTGCGATTTTGATTGTATACTATATATGTAGAACGTGAGATGAAAGCGTTCTGCTAGATGATTAATATATTGTGGTTGATAGACATTATTATAATATCAAAAGGTTTTTGATATAAAGATATTTGGATTCTCATAAGGGAAAAGCCCGTTCCGTTATACGGCGTGGTCTTATGAGATATCGTTTACTTGTTCAAACTGTTTTACTCATACCAGTCCCATGACTGACCCAAAGTTTATTTTGTTGTTTTCCCTAAACTCTTGGGTGCCGAATTTTGTATGGGCAGTCAAGTAGTCAGGAATTTACAAATAATCGAAGAGCTGGAGCAGGAGGCTTCAGGATCATATAGCTATAGTTTATTTCCGCTGTGTTGTAAGTGTTGTACTCTGATAATGTTATTGTATACATATACTGATTTTATTTAAAAGTTATGTTACATATATTATATGTTATTCGTTCTGCTGTGAGATTCGTGTTACTCTGATGATGTTTTTCTTCTTCTATTCTATAAGTTTCTATCTTATCTATTCTCACCCTCTAATTTCTTTCATTAATTACCGGGATTTTTCGATGTTTGGTTAGTCGTCATCGTGTTTATGTCGATAACCAAAGTCCCCAAAAATCCGGGTCATTATTCCTACCCTTTATTTGCATATAAAAATGTAAATTTAATTACATGTCGAATTCCTACTCTTTATTTACATATAAAAATGTAAATTTAATTACATGTAAATTAAACATCTTCTTTTTATTTTCAATGTAAAAACGCGGTCTTTTTGTTTTCAATGTAAAAACATCATCTTTTTATTTTCAATGTAAAAACATCGTATTTTCAATGCAATTTCAATGTAAAAACATCGTCTTTTCATTTTCAATGTAAAAACATCGTCCTTTCATTTTCAATGTAAAAACATCATCTTTTTATTTTCAATGTAAAAACATCGTCTTTCTATTTTCAATGTAAAAACATCGTCTTTTTATTTTTAATGTAAAAACATCGTCTTTTAATTTTCTATGTAAAAACATCGTCTTTTCACTTTCAATGTAAAAACATCGTCTTTTTATTTTCAATGTAAAAACATTGTCTTTTTATTTTCAAATAAAAAAAACTATCTTTTTCCATATCGCTATCAAATCCCAATCTAAACAACAAAAGGGAAGTTTTATCTATCATCCTCAAAGTAATAGATTTATATTGAATGGACAATGATAATTCAATTCAATAACGTACACAAAGGGGAAATTTTGCTGAGTACATTCATGATTCACAAGAATATCAATTGACATGATTGATGAAATTAACAAATAAATGATCCTAATAAATCACCAAACTCAGATCTAACATTCTAATTTTCAGATCTAATATCATAACATCATAAACCATTTAGATCCATAACTCAGAATATTATCCATCGCAGATCTATTTATATTTACCATTCAAACTTTACATAACGCAAGAACAATAATTAAATTAATTAAATTTAATTAAAAATAAATTCACACCTTACTTGGATCTAAAATGAAGGTTCAAACCTGATCAGATCCCATGTTCAAAGTCACAGCGCTTTCGGATCTGAAAGATTTTAATTTGAAGTTCATATGTATAAATCAGAAATCAACTTCTTAAAACTGTTACAACGACATTTAAAAGCGTCGCAAAAATGAAATTGAAATTTACCTTAAATTTCAGAAAGTTCAAAACTTTGAATTCGATTTTCGGGAGATGTAGTTGATGGTTTCAGGTGATATTTGTTGGAGATTGGAGAGGGGGGAGGGGCGCTCACACGCCTGGGAGGCGGTGGACTTTGGCGCTACGGTGGCGGCACGGCGGGGCAAAATGCGGTGCGGGTTGGGGCTCGAAATTCGAGAGCTACAGGCCACGAGGGGAGATGATTCTTGTCGGAGATGGAAGAGGAAGAGAAGAGATTCAAAAAAGTCCAAAAGGGCCTATGCTAATTCTCCATGGATTTGGAGAGAAAGAAGAGATAAGTTTAGAAGGGAAGGCGGCTATGGGTTTCAGCAAATCGGGAAGAAGGAGTACTGTGCATTGGCTATTTATAATATAATATTAGGGTTATTTAATTATTAATTTATTTTATTCCAAAAATACCCAATTTCAAAACAACTCCAAATTCAACCCAACGACTGTCGAACAATAGGTTTTGACGTCTTCTGAACGCAATGGCGTTAGTGCTAAAGTCCAATTCTGAAGTTTACAGTATGTTTCTTTTAATTTCAAAATAAATCTTTAATATTTAATTCGAACGTACTTTCTAATTTTACTAGGGTCACAGACGAACTTAGAAAAATACAAAAAAATTATTTCTGGCTTTCTTATGACGATACGGTCCTAACAAAATTAATTTCGTTGAATTCTGAGTGTTTTAAAAATGGCCATTTTCTGGTCGATCCAATTTAAATGTAATTGACCAAAACACATTTTCCTTTGCCACGTCACATATTAACTTCAAAAATTATGAAATTTGAAATCTAGCAATAATTTGACATTCTGGATCCAAAAAAAGTGGTTTCGTCAAATTCCGAGGTCGTATGCAAAATGTCTATTTTCAAGGGCGATATAATTTCTATAGCGACCTTTTTGAAAATTCATTTGGCCATAACTTTTGATTCTCGCTATGAAACCTTGATTTTTCAGATTCGTTAGAAATATTTTTATTAACAAATTTAAATATTTTTGGTTTCACCAAAATCCTATTTATCCTGCATCCTGCATCCTGTACAGTCAGTCAAAGTTCAGCTTTGACTTTTCAAACTACCGTGCTATTTCTATTTCCTTTTATAATTAAATTAAATACATTCATATTAAATGCAATTAAAATAGATTTCTAGTTGTTTTTATTTAAAATAATTTATTAATCACCCTTAAAATCCCTAAAATGAAAATTTTTAATTGGCCCCAAATTCTGGTTTGTTACAATCTCCCACGCTTAAGAACTTTTCGTCCTTAAAAAGGAAAAAAGGAAAATAGAAGAGTAGGTACCAACACAGAGAATGCTGAAATGATTAAGCGTACCTCAAAGCAAAATTTAATCGGAGATATCAACTCTGCATTTGGGATAGGCCTGCTTGATACTCTCCTCAGTTTCCCAAGTGCAGTCTCTAGGATCACCGGTCCATTGCACCTTGACTAGGTTGATACTTTTATTTCTCGGCTTTCTAGTCTCTTTGCCAATAATTTTCAGCCGTTCCCTTCTCACTGCAAGGCTTGGGGTAATCTCCAAATCTGGTTGTGCAGCTTCCTCCACAACCAGATCCGGATCATGGACATGCCTTCGAAGTTGAGATACATGGAATACATCGTGCACTCCAGGCAACTTATCGGGCATTTGAATTCTGTAAGCTAGGGTGCCAATCTTCTCAAGAATAGGGAAGGGGCCGATGAATTTAGGTGCTAATTTTCCTGTCTTTCCAAAACGGATAACACCTCGCATAGGAGCAACTTTCAAATAGACATAGTCACCCACTTCAAAAGCCAATTCTCTTCTTCTTATATCTGCATAGCTCTTTTGTCTACTTTGGGCGGCTAATAATCGCTTCTTAATATAATCGACTTTGTCTGAAGCTTCTCGGACCATGTCTGGACCCAATACAAGCCGATTTCCTTTTTCAACCCAACACGTTGGCGATTTACATGGCCTACCATATAAGGCTTCAAATGGAGACATTTTCAAACTTGCTTGATAGCTATTATTATAAGAGAATTCAACTAAGTGCAAGTGATCCTCCTAAGAACCTCTAAAATCGAGTATGCAAGCTCGCAATAGATCCCCCAGAATGTGATTCACCCTCTCAGTCTGGCCATCAGTCTGAGGGTGATATGCGGTACTGAGATTTAACTTCGTTCCCAACTCATTTTGGAATGCTTCCCAAAATTTGCTAGCAAAGATAGGATCATGGTCGCTAACAATGCTACTAGGAACTCTATTTAAAACAAAAGATTATTCTTTTAATATTCAATTAGAAAAATGAGAATTTTCATTCATATAATGATAAAAAGGAAAGATTTAGCTTCATTACCCATGTAGCCTGATGATTTCTTTGAAATAGACTTGCGCCAGACCTTGAGCTGTTCTAGTGGACTTGACAGGTATGAAATGAGCGGACTTTGTGAAGCGGTCCACGATCACCCATATGCTATCATTCCCTTTCCTAGTACGGGGAAAACCATCTATAAAATCCACGGAGATTTGGTCCCACTTCTAACTTAGGACCTCCAATGGTTGCAACAATCCCGCATGCTTTTGTTGGTCACTCTTAACCAGTTGGCATGTATGATATCTACTCACATAGATGGATATATCTCTCTTCATAGACCTCCAACAAAATGTGCGCTTTAGATCTTGATACATCTTGCTCACGCCTGGATGGATGCTAAGCTTTGATTTGTGGCCTTCATCTAAAACTTCCCTTATGAGCTCTCAGATATTTGGAACACAGATCCGCCCTTGCAATCTATGGACACCCTTGCGATCTATTTGGAAGCTCGTTTTTTCAACTTCTTGAATTTTCTTAATAATTCTTTGAATAAACTCATCCTACTTTTGAAGAGCAGAAATTTTATCAATCAAAGAAAGGGCAATGATGAGGCTTGCGACAATGATGTTCTTTCTACTAAGTGCGTCCGCCACAACATTGGCTTTTCCCGGTGTATATAAGATGTCAAGATCGTATGCCGCAAGGAATTCTAGCCACTGTTACTGCCTTAAATTCAAATCCTTCTGATCGAAGAGATATTTCAAAGATTGATGGTATGTGAATAATTCAAAATTTTCACCCAAAAGATAATGTCTCCAAATTTTTAAAGCAAAGACTACGGCCAACAACTCCAAGTCATGGACACGATAATTTTTCTCATGTGGCTTTAATTGACAACTTGCATATGCAACAACTTTGCCTCTTTGCATCAGTACCGCTCCAAGACCACCACTTTGAGAAGCATCGGTGTAGACTTTTAAATCTTGGTTGCCATCGATGATGGTTAGTACGGGAGCAGTTGTCAAACTCACTTTTAGCTTTTGGGAGGCCTCCTCACAATCCGATGTCCAATTGAACTTGGTATGCTTCTTGGTGAGCTTTGTTAATGGGCCACACAGCTTGGCGAAATCTTTGACAAATTTCCTGTAATATCCATCCAATCCTAGGAAGCTTCTTACTTTAGTGGGTGTACTGGGCTGCTTCCAATCTCGAATGGCGGCAATTTTACTTGGGTCAATAGCAATTCATTTTTTTGACACAACATGGCCCAAGAATTTTACTTCCTCTTGCCAAAATGTGCATTTGGAAAATTTTGTTTTAAAACATTTCTTCGCAGAATTTCCAACACCTCCCTTAAATGCCCTTCATGCTCCTCCTTAGTTTTATAATAGATTAGAATGTCATCAATGAAGACTAGGATGAATTTGTTTAGGACATCTCGGAAGACCCTATTCATCAAGTCATCAAAGTAGGCGGGAGCATTGCATAGACCGAACGACATTACTAACCATTCGTAGAATATGTCAGGACCTCTAAAGGCAGTCAAAGGTATGCATTCTTCGGCTATGCGGAGTTGGTGGAAACCTGTGGCTAGGTCCATCTTAGAAAACACCCTGGCCTCATTTAATTGGTCCATTAAGTCATCTATGCGAGGCAAGGGGTATTTGTTCTTCAATGTTTGTTTATTAAGGTCGCGGTAATCCACACAGAGCCTTAAAGTACCGTCAGACTTGGGGACAAACACCACCGCTGCACCCCAATTGGAAAAACTAGGCTGGATTAGTCGCTTCCACAAGAGCTGCTTAGTTTGATTTTGCAACTCTTCCTTTTCTTTAGGGGTCATCCTTCGGATAGCATGGACTACAGGCCTTGCATTTGGGACAAGATCAATTCTGAAATCGATTTCCCTTCGCGAGGGTAAGCTGTCTACTTCTTTGAATACATCCGCGTAATTTTTGACCACGGGAATATTTTCTAAAGAAATAGGAGTGATCTCCAAAGAAGACCAAAATGCCTTTCTATCAGATTTTGAACCATGGCAAGGTATAGAAATAATATCCCCAAACTTTGTTTTGATTTCAACTATTCTATCCGGACACCTTACATCGGCATCAAATTTTGTCAGCCAATCCAGACCAAGGATGATATCAAACTCGGAAAAGTTCATAATGATCAAGTTAAATGGAAATTGGAAATAGGAGTAGGATACGGGCACTTTACAAAATAAATCTAGAGTGGTATAACCTCCTACAGGATTATGAACGTTAATTGGCTCTTTAAGACTTCTTTGTTTTAATCTCAATTTCTTAACCGTGTTGCTAGAGATAAAACTTCTTGATGCACCCGTATCAAACAAAGTAGTAACAGGAATGTTTTTAACAGAAATGGTACCATCTAAAACATCAGGCTTACCTGCTCCTTCAGAAGAAGTAGGTGCGGAGGAAGGTGGTGCACTTGCCCCCTCATATACATGTGCAACTTGGGCACTCCTCAACAGTGGACAATCAGATTTGAGGTGACCCTTTTTATGGCAGTTATAACATTCCCTAGTGTCCCCACTTCTAGCTTTCTTGGGATTTCTGCATTCCTTGCTATAGTTTCCATACTTCTGGCAGTTGTAGCATTGCACCTTTGACTTATCATGGGTTTTAGCAGCTCCAGAACTGCTTCCTTCCTTCTTCTTCTCGGCTTGCTTCCTTTTATTATTGTTGTTGGCTAAGCTCCTCTCTCTATCCTGTTGAGAATTCTTCTTATCATTCTCCTCATATCGAAAAGCAAACTCCACCAGCTTGTTGAAAGAAAGGTCGATGTGGGCAGTGACTCTATCAATATATTTCTTTGCAAGCCCATTTATGAACCTCTCGTTCTTTTGAAAGTCATCCCGAATCAATTTAGGGGCATAGCGAGAGAGGTCTTCAAATCTTTGTACATATTCTGAGATGTTCTTGTCGCCTTGCTTCAGATTGGCGAACTCATTATGCAGTCTTTCTACCTCCTGCCTTGGAATGTATTTATCATTGAAAAGCTCCTTAAACCTAGCCCAATTCATATTATATTCGTCGCCTCCAATGTTGACCAATTCCCACCAATTTTGTGCTTCGTCTTGGAGCAGCCATGAAGTAGTGAATCTCTTCCTCTGATCATCTAGCTCTAGTCCTCCAAATATCTTTTCACAATTTTTTAGCCATGCCTGAGCCTGTACCATGGTTTCTGTACCGGTGAATGGAACTCCACCTAGTTTTTTGAACTTCTTCGCCACCATATCCAAATCAACGGGCTGCGGTGGTGGTGGCTATTGAACTGTGGCCTCCTCAGTTCCAGCAACATTTTGCCTCCTTGCTCTAGCTCTAGCGGCAGCGGTACTCATTTTTAGTTAGTTCAGTACGATCCAGGAAAGAGTCAGAACAACTGTAATGGTGATTTTAAGAAATGATATAGATAAAAGGATAGGAAAAGGACGGCGATAAAATGACTGACTATTATGTAACTCTAATGAACTGTTTGCCATAGAATATTAGTGATTCTGTGTTAACAAATTGCTATAAATATGTTATACTCCAAAGCTAAGGTTAACCAAAGCTCTGATACCAACTATGATGAACCCAAACTTCCATGGCATGGAAGTTTGGAATAATCATTTGGAATACAACATAAATATAACAATACAGATCACAGATACAACATAGCATAGGAAAACTATAGAATAACAACATCATAGCAGCGGAATATGAATGTCATCAACCACAGAATCCCACAGTCACAGAGTTTTAAATTATTATGTCAAGTTTTTAGCAAAGGAAATAAGTTCCAACTTCAAACTAGAACAATTGAAAATAAAATAAGTCTGTATGACTGAAGATAAATGTAACAAAAGATAAATGATAGATAGCCTTAGTGGTCCAACATAAGCACCTCCAAATAAGAAACACCAAGAAATCTCCAAAGACAACAACTCCAAAGAAAGCAAGACCTGTTACTTGGCTGCCCGTGTGGAAAAGAGGGCACCCGAGTTTGCAAAGGTGGAAACAAACTATAGGTCAGTCATGGGACTGGTATGAGAATTCTTAACTAATTTAACTACTAGTAATAAGGCAAATCCAAGGACCACGCCGCTAACGCGGAACGGGTTTACCCCAATGGATTGTCGTGCATCATTTAAAGTGACATAACAAAAAATAAGTAATTCGTAAAACAACGCTATGTTTTTAAGAAAAATGGAATCAACATAAGACCTAAGTCCCATCACACAATGCAACACAAAACAGAGGATAGGGTTTTACCTTATGGTGATTAAACATGCTAAATACGATAAATACGAATATAATATTATTATTAGTGTATATAAAAAAACATTTCAAAATAAATATAATAATCCTAGGAAGCATAGCTACCATATACTATGCCTCCGTACTAGTAATACAATCAAATTCAGAGGGTCGTATTGGTAATTTGGTTTCCATCATGAGTCAAGGCTAGGGAGGAGCTCCTTACCGATTCGAGACACTCTAGATAATGTCTCAGGATTCCCCGCAGAGAACCCTTGGATCCTGCAGGGCTGGTCCACACTTGCGGTTTGTGGATTAGTTATTCCTGAACACACGTTTCCCGATCCTATAGGATCTACCATCTGAGGCACCTCATTCCATCATCCACATAAGAAAAATATCAGCTAGTTTAAGCATCGACACTATTTCTATCTAGAAAGAAACGTGCTGCTCTCCCTGCGTTCCCTTCTACCGTTTTTGACTCCACCGGGTTGGGAGGCTTGTGAAGTTACGTAATACACAAAGCTATGCTTATCCAAGCCGTGCTTTGATCATCACCACAAGGTTCTGCTTTTCAACAATAAACCTTGATCATTGCATCTTAGTATGCCACACTGTCACTCCATATCACACTACGAATCCTTTGCCAAAATATCTGAGAGGGTGTTAAGCAAGAGAATGAATTCTCTGCCACCAATCATTCGTACCTTTGACAGAAGATTAATAACATGATATTTAACGGAGTACGATGTCAGACACACACTCCATTTATTAGTTTATGCTCCGGGGCTGAGCGAAAACCAAACCCGTGAAATCAACATGTTCGTTTGGGCAATGACCATGACCCTTGATTTTGGAGCAAATCAAATCAGGGCCTCGATCGTTGTCCTCTCGATGGAAGATTCACGATCTTCATATGCCGTCTTCAAACTTCGATTCTTAGCGTCGTTTGATTATTTGGAATGAGAGAAACTCAAACTTTCAAAACAATCCTCGTATATATATACATAATTAAAATCCTTACTATTCGTTAATGTCATTTTATAACGATTAATTACTATTTTAATTATTTAAAATAATTAAATTTTATATAACGACGCCTTGAGTCAATGGGCGACTATGGCGCTGCTTTAAACCAATTTTGATTTTCACATTTCTTAGAATCTAACCGTTGGATCTTAATGTAGTTTATATCGTTGGAAAGATCTTCCCAAGACAGTCCTAATGGTTTCAGTATTGGGAAATTCCGACGGTCGGATCTTTTGGTATGATCGTTTAAAGATACGATTTTAAAATGTGAACTACCGCGCTCGATTAGATTAATTTTAATTATATTTGTATATATGTATAAAAATATAAACATTAATGATAATAACATCAACCAACTCAATAAATTTAATTACCATATCCATTCCATTTTTCTTCATTCATTTAAAAATGAAAATAATATTTCAACCTTTACATATGTTCTTTTCATTACATTTATAATGTAAATGAATTTACAGCGTAAAATTTCGTTCCTACACCTTACATTAAAAACGTAATTTTCATTATAATGACAAAATCTTTTTTTATTACACTAAAAATGTAATTATCATTCTGTATGAAATCTTACTTTAACAATTTCATAAAAGAAAATTAATTTCATTTCAATGACAAAATCTAATCTTTCAATTTCATTAAAAATGAAATTTCATTACATTTTAAATATAATTAACATTATAGCGAAAAATTCTAACTTTTTAAATTACATTAAAAATATAATTTTTATTTACTATGCAAATCCCATGCAAATCCTCATTCTTAATTCACATAATAAAAATGTAATCCTGATTATTATGCAAAAATGTTAATCTTTAATTACATAAAAAGGATGTAATTTTAATTGCCATGTAAATTTTCATTTCTTAATTACATATAAAAATGTAATTTTACTTTACAATGTGAATTCAACTTTAATTACAAAATAAAAATGTAATTTTATTACATGCAAATTTCTCTTCTTTATTACATGTAAGAATGTAATTTGTTTTACATGTCAAATTCCTACCCTTTATTTGCATATAAAAATGTAAATTTAATTACATGTCGAATTCCTACTCTTTATTTACATATAAAAATGTAAATTTAATTACATGTAAAAAAAACATCTTCTTTTTATTTTCAATGTAAAAACATCGTCATTTTATTTTCAATGTAAAAACATCGTCTTTTTATTTTCAATGAAAAAAAATCATATTTTTATTTTCAACGTAAAAACATCGTCTTTTTATTTTCAATGTAAAAACATCATCTTTTCATTTTCAATGTAAAAACATCGTCTTTTCATTTTCAATGTAAAAACATCGTCTTTTTATTTTCAATGTAAAAACATCGTCTTTTTATTTTCAATGTAAAAACATCGTCTTTTTATTTTCAAATAAAAAAAACTAACTTTTTCCATATCGTTATCAAATCCCAATCTAAACAACAAAAGGGAAGTTTTATCGATCATCCTCAAAGTAATAGATTTATATTGAATGGACAACGATAATTCAGTTCAATAACGTACACAAAGGGGAAATTTTACTGAGTACATTCATGATTCACAAGAATGTCAATTGACATTATTGATTAACAAATAAATGATCCTAATAAATCACCAAACTCAGATCTAGCATTTTAATTTTCAGATCTAATATCATAACATCATAAACAATTCAGATCCATAACTCAGAATATTATCCATCGCGGATCTATTTATACTTACCATTCAAACTTTACATAACGCAAGAAAAATAATTAAATTAATTAAATTTAATTAAAAATAAATTCTCACCTTGCTTGGATCTAATATGAAGGTTCAAACTCGATTAGATCTCGTGTTCAAAGTCATGGCGGTTTCGGATCTGAAAGATTTTAATTTGAAGTTCATATGTATAAATTAGAAATCAACTTTTTACAACTGTTACAGCGACATTTAAAAGCGTCGCAAATCTGAAATTGAAATTTACGTTGAATTTCAGAAAGTTCAAAATTTGAATTCGATTTTCGAGAGATGTAGTTGATGGTTTCAGGTGAGGTTTGTTGGAGATTGGAGAGAGGGGAGGGGCGCGCACATGCCTAGGAGGCGGTGGACTTCGGCGCTACGGTGGTGGCTCGGCGTGGCAAAATGCGGTGCGGGCTGGGGCTCGAAATTCGAGAGCTACATGCCACGAGGGGAGATGATCCTTGTCGGAGATGGAAGAGGAAGAGAAGAGCATCAAAAAAGTCCAGAAGGGCCTATGCTAATTCTCCATGGATTTGGAGAAAAAGAAGAGAGAAGTTTAGAAGGGAAGGCGGCTATGGGTTTCAGCGAATCGGGAAGGAGTACTGTGCATTGGCTATTTATAATATAATATTAGGGTTATTTAATTATTAATTTATTTAATTCCAAAAATACCCAATTTCAAAACAACTCCAAATTCAACCCAACGACTGTCGAACAACAGGTTTTGACGTCTTCTGAACGCAATGGCGATAGTGCCGAAGTCCAATTCTGAAGTTTATAGTATGTTTCTTTTAATTTCAAAATAAATCTTTAATATTTAATTCGAACGTACTTTCTAATTTTACCGGGGTCATAGACGAATTTAGAAAAATCCAGAAAAATTATTTCTGGCTTTCTTATGACGATACGGTCCTAACAAAATTAATTTCGTCGAATTCTGAGACTGTTTGAAAAATGGCCATTTTCTGGTCGATCCAATTTAACTGTAACTGACCAAAGCACATTTTCCTTTTCCACGCTAACATATTAACTTCAAAAATTATGAAATTTGAAACCTAGAAATAATTTGTCATTCCGGATCCAACAAAAGTTGTTTCGTCGAATTCCGAGGTCGTATGCAAAATGTCTATTTTCAAGGGCGATATAATTTCTATAGCGACCTTTCTGAAAATTGATTTGGCCATAAATTTTGATTTCCGCTATGAAACTTCGATTTTTCAGATTTGTTAGAAAGATTTTTATTAACAGATTTAAATATTTTTGGTTTCACCAAAATCCGATTTATCCTGCATCCTATACAGTCAGTCAAAGTTCAGCTTTGACTTTTCAAACTACCGTGCTATTTCTAATTCCTTTTATAATTAAATTAAATATATTCATATTAAATGCAATTAAAATAGACTTCTAGTTGTTTTTATTTAAAATAATTTATTAATCACCCTTAAAATCTCTAAAATGAAAATTTTAAATTGGCCCCAAATTCTGGGTTGTTACATGTATGCTTGTACTCTATGCTCTATGTTATGTGTTGTATGTTGCTTTAATCTCTGCTAGTATTACTTTCAACTTTTTGTGCTTTTTTTAGTCCTTTTTGTCGATGACAAAGGGGGAGAAATATGATACTAACATTATATATAAGGAAAAGTTGTACTAACATTGTGTATGCAGGAATAACAGTTATTATACAGGCACAAATTCAGGGGGAGATTTTGTGCAGTGGAGATTCTAAGATATATTGTCATCAATCAAAAAGTGGGAGAATGTTGAGTCAAGGAATTTTGATTTATGTCAAAGTAATGCGCGATGATCAACAAAAAGGCGACGCTCATTGATAAGGACCTTCATATGGTATTAGTATTTAGAAATTGATTATTTGTTATGATAATAGTGTTCATTATTGTTAAAATCTATCCTCAAATAATCAGCGTTTATATATATACACTTATGTATATGTATGCACATAAATTGTGCAAACTGGGCTATACCGGTCGATCGCCCAAAACAGACCGGTCGACCGTTTTTACCCAGTTTGCACAGTGAACGTTCACACATATACATATAACATATATATATATATATATATATATATATATATATTTAAATTCCTGTCTACTAGTGCTTTATCACCTGTCGACCGTTTTTAAACAAAAGCAACTACTTGAATAGTCACTTCCATTCCTCCAAGGGTTGCTTCAACTTCCTTTCATCAATAATCATATCTATTGATTGTAACTCTTTACCAAAGGTTACAACCAATTATCTGCTACATAAACACTTTGAAATCATCAATTCTAATCACCAATTCTTTCTATCTATTCTCTATATTGTTGATTTCATTCTTGAAATCTCAAGCACTCAAACGCTCATATTCTTCACAATATCGTTCTTGAATCCTAGAATTTATATATTGTTCTTTTGATTCAAACACGATATCATCTTCCAAATCTTCACAAACACAAATTCTATTTGAGAATAGGATTATAGGAAGGTTGTACAAGAATTGACAAATTCGTGTTATCGAGAACACACATTGTCAAATTACAAGTCTACTCGTCTTGTTTGAAGTCCTCCGTGTTGTTAGAGCCAAGTATTGAAGTCCTCCATGTTGTAAGAGGCAAGTTGTGAAGTCCTCGGGTTGGTAGAGGCGTGAAATCCCATTCGGTTGTTTAGGTGTTGTGAACCTGTTTCCTCCAGGTTAAGTGAGGTTGTTGATTAGTGAAATTCCAGATAGAAGTCTGGGATTGGACGTAGGACAGTGCTTCGAACCAGTATAAAAATCTCTGATGTGATTTTTCCTTTACTGTATTTACTCATCTGTGATATCTTATTCTACTTTATATTTATTTGCATAACTATTGTATTAGACAAGTAATTGTGTGTTATTCCATATTACACGATCCGAGTGTACTATATTATACTTGGCAAGTACACACACATTTTCATGGTCTTCAACTACCGTCTTCATTGTCGACTTATCGTCGAATCAGTTATTCAAAATGGGTATATACCCGGCCTCTCCGAATAACTCGCGTATATAATAAACAAGTGCTATAAAACACAACATACGCCTCATTCCAATCCAGAATATTCTTTTATTCAAATATTCTTATACTTTGGGAAAGGATCCCATAAATTTTATCAAAGATAAATTCTTTAAATTTAGTCTTTAATCTTCCTTTGGATATCAGTCCAAACAAAATTAAGGTTTATGCAAACTAGTCGGGATTAGCGCACCTTACCGAAGTAATCATTTATTTAATTTCCCAATTCCAAACTATTCATCCCATGGAGCAAAACTGGTAATACTCCATAACTAACACCACGGCGTTATCGATAAAATTAATTACCATTTCCCGTTCTAACCTAATTAAAGATTTAACTATCACTAGGAGCAAAACTTGTGATACTCCCTTCTCGATCATTTTCCAAATTTGATAATTTAAATTATCAATTCCCATTTCAATCTAATTAAAGATTCATTAAAACTCCAGTTAGTTTTAATCTTCCCCAAAAAATCAATGTTAATGATTATTTCTTTGGAAACACTAACATGTCGCATCGACAATCTACGCTGTACTATAGATTTCTGCCGATGTATAGCCTCTAAGTTAGTACGTCTTAGAGAAGGGTGTTAAGCAAGGGAATAAATTCTCCGCCACCAAAAAGATATATATTTAGCCGAGATCAACCATACAGTTCGAAATACAATGAATATTCCATATCATTAATATATAAATGATAATATTTTCAAAACATTAGATTTTGAAATCACTCCCATTTCGATATTCATTATAAAATTGAATAAAATCCATATAAATATCGTTTACGTCAAAATGGCGTTAATCTAATCAATACAGCTTTATATATTTAAATATTTTCGTGTCCATCCCAAATCGGACATCAAAATCAGATTTTGATCTTTTACTGAATATTATTTTAAAATATTCATTATTTATAAACTGGAATCAGACACAGTCGATTTCCATATAATTTGATTTATATGGATTTCATACAACACATGTATAGAACAACAATAATAAACAATCAACCATCATCCAGAGTGCATTACACAACTGCATAAGCGTTAAATATAAATAATTAACGCTTACAACAGTCTGTCAACCCATCGATTGACATACAACTAAATATTGGGATTAGTGTATATCCAATGTCATCCCAATACCCGTGTGGCGTTTTCAAACAACAAACATAGATTGTTATTCGTGCAGCTGGGCAATGTGTAAAATATATCGTCCCTATCAATATCAGTCAAATGTGTGTACATAAACAAATCGTCCGATTTGTAAATGAATATTTATTTTATTCATACACATGTTAAAAATTATATTTCTAACTGTACAATATTTATTTCAACACATTAACATTTCATTTTCCATTTCACATCATATCACAATACCATACAGTCAAACAAGTCGTACATGGTCTGTGGACGACGGGTGTCGGGTGCTGCTAAGCACCATCTACATCCTAGTATATATTTTAACTAGAAAATAAATTAAAGTGAGAAGTTCTCACCTTTGGTTTCCACTCCTCCTTTCTTTATTTCTGAACAGTTTTATTTCCATTGTGTAGCGTTCTTCTTCGTGATTTCCGTGTAATCTGTTTCACGTAGTTTATGTTAAAAATTAATTTTTTAACAACGCTATATATATTTTAAAAATCACCTTTTCTCATATCATTATATATATATATAAATCACATTTTTATATCGCCACTTCATATATAAAAATCGTATTTTTATATCGCTAAACATATAATAAAAATCGTATTTTTATTATATCTCCACATATATAAAGATCACATCTTTGTGATAACGTTATATATATAAAGATCAAATTTTTATAACACTCACTAGATAATAAAAATCACAATTTTATGTCGATGTTTATATTATAAAATTCATACTTTATATCAAAACCATTAGTACAAAAATCGTATTTTTATTCAATGCTATTTAAATAAAAATCATATTTTTATATATTATAAAATAATCCTAACTTCATACAATAAAGTTCATATTTTTACCTAAGGCAAAATCATATTTTTATATATTTAAAAATAATATCTTTTCATTATTAAAAATCCAAACTTTCTATTATTAAAAATCTAATCTTTTCTTCATAAAAATATAATCTTTATTTCTACATTAAAAATATAAATGATTAATTTAAACTAACATAGAAAAATATACCTTTTTCCTTTGAAAAAAGTGGTTCTTTCATGGAGATGGTGGTTCGGGATGGTCAGAGGTGTGCTTGCTGGTCGTTGGGGGGCTGAGGGGCGCGCAGAGGGATGGGTTGTTGCTCTACAGTCGGCGGTGGGCCGGGGGTGGCGCTGGGCGGATTCAGGTGGTGGTACTGATTTTGGGTGGGGTGCCTCGATTTAGGCGCTGGGGAGGAGGAGTGAGGTGGTCAACAACGAGGAGGAGTGGGAGCACCGTCTCCGGCGATCGTCTGGGGCAGGTGCTGTAACACCCCATATTTTCTGTGAACAAAATGTAACAAAACTAAGTATACTTGATTTTTAAAAGAAGAATTAAGGAAAAAGGGTTGCGCCATTGCATTCGGCTCGAAATTCTGCTTGAGATAGAGTCCGAGTTTGCGTAAATAGGACTTCGTATGAAGAACTTATAACACTTAGGAGTTTTAGGAATTTAAAATAAAAACCAGCCCGAATTCAAAATTTAAAAGTTCGAAATTCAAAACACACACCCAGGTTGGACAGGAAATTTCCCACCCAGGACCCAGGTCGACCAGGGGGTCGACCTGGGTCACATAGGTCGACCAGGGGGTCGACCTCCCCCCTATTTCCAGATCCGTGGATAGGTTCATTTTTATGCATTTGGACGCCCTTCTGACCAAATTCATTGATCCCTGTGCTATATAAACACCCCTAAGGCTACAGTTTTCTCTACACAACTTCATTACGCCTATACTCTACCGTAATTCATATTAAAATAAATCAATAGCGCCGATACTCTGCTGGAACCTAAGCTAGAACTAGTGCTTCTTCTTTTTCTGATCTGAATAAGATTAAAAGAGAACAACTACAACCCTTTTTCTTTTAGAATCCAACCAAGGTGAGTTCAGTTATTTTAAGATATGAAATTTAATTATGATCTTGACATGGCTATAAATATGAATTTGGGATTATGCATATTGTTGTTTATCAGATCTGTTTTTTCTGTGTAGATATATCTTATTAATATTATAGTAACTATTGTGTATCTCTTCCTTCCTTCTATTCTATAGCCAGGCTACCACGAGCCTGAGCCAAATCTCATAAGAGATTGACGCACAAACGCTAAATTTAGGGGAAATGGTGAATGATGCATATTTGGACATGACTGATTTACGACTGATATGAGAAAAGAACATATGCTGTAATTTAAGATCTAGATCTGGGCATACTATATATAATAGTCTGTGATTTGGAAGAAGGAGAATTATTATGTATATGACTTAGGCGAAAAGATCTATATTATAATAGGATAACTATTAAATGTGAATACGCCTAAATGGGGATTTTTGGATATTTGGCATACGCTGAAATCAAAGGCTATAATTTGGCATAATTCGTATTGTATATCATGATTTGGGGTTTTTGGAGAATATTCTGTACTATGTAAATTTAACTAAAATTTGGGGCATATGTTATATTATGAATTATGACCATAATTTGGGAATGTAAAATTAGGCTTAATTTTATGATTAAATCTGTTAAATTGCATAATCTGCTGAAACTATTGAAATTGAATACGGTAAATTTGGGGTATGTAAATCTGTAGGCTCGATCTAAAATTGAGCAAAACGAGTTAATAGAACTTTGAATAATCTGCTGTAACTTGTAAAGACATTAAATTTGTTGAATTGGCATAAATAGTTTAATATTGGCATAATCTATGAATGAATACTTTAGCTAAAAATAAGAATGTTGAGACATGAGTTTGGACTCTGTTTGCAGTAGAAGCTTGCTCGGACCCAATCGGCTTAACCAGCAACCGCAAACTGTCAGTCTAATGTGAGAGGTCGAAGGCATAGCTAAAAGATGCTTAGACATGAGGTTAGGTCTGACTTGCGGCAGAAGTCTGCCCGAAACCGCCCGGCACATCCAGCGGCCACAAGCTACTGACCTAATGTGAGAGGTCTGTGCATTAGTAATTAATGCAAATCTAGGATAAATATGATGCCTAAAACGTGTTGGGTGGATAAGATTTAATCAACTGGGCGGATGAATCTAATAAACCCATTTCATAAATCTGTAGGCCCAGTACAAGGTTAGGTAAAACAATCTATAAGTCTGTTAATCTGTATATTTGATCCGTTAATCTGAAAACTAGTTAATCTATATATCTAATCTGAGAACTAGTTAATTTGAACTTTGTACATCTGAAATCTGTAAGCAAGTTAATCTGAAATCTGTTAGTCTGGGGACACAAGGTTAGGAGGGGTAATTACTTGTGTCATCTGTTGTGTGGGATCCATATTAGTCAATAACCCTTTTTTGGTATCAAAACTATAACCCAACACTAGGAGGGGTCCAAGGCATGTTTATTAAACTAATTGTAAGAGGGTCCCTCTGACAATGGCGAGGGGTGTCGATGGTGCATTCCAACCGGGGCATGTGCATGCATGGATCCGGTCTACTCTGAGGATATAAGACACCGTGACATCTGTAAATAGGTCTGTGTCTATAGGTTATCACTTTAGGGAATGATACACCCTTCTGTGGGGCTGGCACAAGGTGTTAATGTATTAGGGAGCCGATCGCTTGGGGTAGAATTTAGGGTACACCTAGTTCTGTTTGATTCTGTTTCTGTAACTTCTGTCTCTATTGGGGTGGTAAAGGCCTATTAGTTGGGGTGGTAAAGGCCCATTATTAGCATTCTTCTTCTGTACCTTCTGTCTCTATTGGGGTGGTAAAGGCCCATTAGTTGGGGTGGTAAAGGCATATTATTAACATTCTATTTTGCACCTTCTGTCTCAGTTGGGGTGGTAAAGGCCTATTATTAGCATTCTGTTTCTATACCTTCTGTCTCAGTTGGGGTGGTAAAGGCCCATTACTAGCATTCTGTTTCTGTAGAGATTATTCTGTTTCAGTTTAGATAGTAGGGTAATACCTAATCCTGTTATAATAAGTATTAGTGCAAAGAAGTAAGATATAAGTAAGAAGCATATCTTGGTCTATATCATTCTGTTTCTTCTGTTTAACTTAAGCATACCTCCTACTCTTGTTGTTATAATCTCTCATCCAGTTTTATTTACATGTCATGATACTACTATCTGTTTATATGCTGAAAGTTACTGGACTCACCAGACTTTATGTCTGACCTCGTTTGTTTTTGCCTCTTTTTCTTTCCGTTCCCCCCCAGGTGCTCAGGGTGGAAACATAGGAACTTGATTCATATCCTTTCTGCTTGAATTGCTTGAAGTATTGCTTGCCTTTGACTCTACCTTCTTATGGCAGTTTATGTTGGGGATTATGGTTTTAAAATTATGCATTCTAAAGGATATTGGTATAAGACTGATACTTGCGTACTTGGGTTTTGGTATTGTGATTTTGAAGGATGTAACCAAACTTATTTCTGTTTCTGCTGTAATAAAGTTATAAAATTTTCAAGGACTACTTTATGTATCTGTCTTGTAATATTCTGTTCTGTTTACTAATAATGCTTCATGGAAGCTAATGCATTCCCTTTGTGAGTGACATTAATAGACATGGGGTGTTACACTAGGTATCAGAGCTGAAGGTCACTAGATTTGATAAAAAAAATTTGAAAATTATTTTCAAAAAGATTTTTTTTAAAAAAGAAGTATTTTCAAAAGTAAAGTTTATTTTGAAATACATAATATCCAAAAGCCATATATCAATCTTTCGATTCCCCGTTTTGAATCTCTTCCTTTTTCTTTTCAGCATGTCTGGGGTACCCGAGATACCCGAGGGCATACCGATACCAACCTGGTTCAGAAGGTATCTGGAGGCTAGGGCCACCGCCGCAGGCCCAGCTGACGTTCTTCCTTCCCTGTTGCAGCCGCTCCTCCTCCTCCCCCTCCCCGCATCGATACATTTTTGAAGATATGAAAAGACTTTCGGGCAATGGGCGGGAAACCTTTTCACGGGTTAGAGACGTTTGTTGAAGCTCGAAATTGGCTTAAGGAGGTGGAAGATTTGTTTGGTATCTTCGAGATAGAAGATGGAAGGAAGGTCCAATTAGCTGCTTTGTTAATGAAGGACGAAGCCTCGTTTTGGTGGGAGGTCACGAATGGAGAGCGTCCAACGAAGACATGGATGGATTTTAGGCATAGGTTCGAGATGAAATTTCTCTCACGAGCAAAAGAGAATTTATACATGGAGAGGTTCTTGGCGTTGAAGCAGGAGAATTTATCGGTGAAAGAGTACGTCAACAAGTTCAATCAGTTGGCGAGATTCGGCTTAGACTTGGCGAACACACCTGATAAGAAGGCCCTGAGACTTGTTAAAGGTTTGAATGAGCCGCTACACGGGTTGGCTATGACCAACATTCCTATGGGGGCTACCTTCGAGAAATTTGTTGACATGGTATTTATGCATGAAGAGGAAGCCAAAAGTGAGAAAAATGAGAAAAAGCTTGAAGGACCGCAGAACAAGAAAGCGTGGCCCAAAAAGGAAACACAAAAGAAGGATGAAAAGTCTGAAGATAGGAAGGAGAAAATGTGCTTTACTTGTGGAAGCTTGACTCATCTGAACAAGGATTGCAGAAAGAGGAAGGGCACTTTCTTCAACTGTGGTGAGATAGGACACTTCACTAGGGACTGCCCGAAGAAACGAGGGCAAGGGAAGAGGCCAGGACCTACTTCTGAAGGGCAGGTGAATGCTCGCGTGGCTGGTGGATAGGATAGAGATAGGAAAATTTCTGTAGAAGGTTTAAATTTCCTTATCTGATTATTGAGTTAAAACTCTTTTTGATTTTGGCATTTTGATTCTGTAATTGAGACTCTACACTTTAATACTAGCCTTGTTAAAACTCATCTGTTTGTGATAAGTTGGGGGTATCTGTGTTGGGCGTTACGTTGACTATGATGCATACATTCTGTGTTTTGATAATCTGATCTATACAAGTAGTCTGTAAGTATCTAAATATTTTTGAAAAGGATAGGGGTTTTTACTCGAAGCGTGAAGTAGATTTCCAGTTTTGACATTGTTTAATGGGAGTAATTCTCTGAGCGCCAATCTGATGTTGATTTCGGTCTTCGGGGTTGATACTGAGAGATTTATTCTCTTAACCGATCTCTAATGGGAATAGAACTTTTGTTTTAATCGTACTTGCTTCTATTACTCGAATGTATCCTATCGATCGAGTCTTCGGTATTTAGGTAGAAACTAATGGGTGTAAACATGTGTTTAAGACATGTTATGTTTGATGGTTGCAAGTGGATGCAAGTGGTTGCTAGTGGTTGCTCGTGGATGCATATACACACACTAGGCACTAGATCGACTCAAAAGCACTCTCATACTGCATATGGATGTGTGCACATTTTTTTATCAATTTTTGTGGATGCTAAATGATTGACTCATCACATGTATGTTGCATTTGGATGAATGGTTATGCACTCATATAGAAATGATGTGTATCAAATAGGATTTCTTACATATATAATTGGACTCATGGCACTAACATAATTTGCATTGAGGAGGTCAACTGAATCAGTAGACCGCCTGATCTTTTCATTAGATAAGAGACATATACACACTTTTGCATATGTTCATACAACATTAGAAGTTTTTTTAAGGACAATGGATGCTTGTGGATGATGGTTGAGTAGATGAGTGATTGGATGGTAGGACACATTCTTCTTAACTTGATGATTTCGGGGAGAAATCCTTTAAGGAGGGGAGAATGTAACACCCCGTATTTTCTATGAACATAAAATAACAAAACGAAGTATACTTAATTTTTTAAAGAATAATTAAGGGAAACCGGTTGCGCCATTGCGTTCTTCTTGGAATTCTTCTTGAGATAAAGTCCGAATTTGCATAAATCGGACTTTGTATGAAGAAGTTATGGCACTTAGAAGTTTCAGGAATTTAAAATAAAAACCAGCCCGAATTCAAAATTAAAAGGTTTGAAATTCAAAACACACACCCAGGCTGGGCGGGAAATTTCCCGCCCAGGACCCAGGTCGACCAGGGGGTCGACCTGGGTTACATAGGTCGACTAGGGGGTCGACCTGGGGGTCGACCTTCCCCTATTTCCAGATCTGTGGACATGTTCGTTTTTCTGCATTTGGACGCCCGTTCTGACCAGATTCGTTGATCCCTATGCTATATAAACATCCCTAAGGGTACAGTTTTCTCTACACAACTTCATTACGCCTATACTCTGCCCTAATTCATATTAAAATAAATCAATGGCGTCGCTACTCTGCTGAAACCTAAGCTAGAACTAACGCTCCTTCTTCTTCCATTCTGAATAGGATTAAAAGAGAACAACTACAACCCTTTTTCTTTTAGAATCCAACCAAGGTGAGTACATTTATTTTCAGATATGAAATTTAATTATGATCTTGACATGGCTATAAATCTGAATCTAAGATTATGCATATTCTTGTTTATCAGATTTGTTTTTCTATGTAGATCTATGTTAGTAATATTATAGTAACTATTCTGTATCTCTTCCTTCCTTCTGTTCTATAACTAGGCTACCACGAGCCTGAGCCAAATCTCATAAGAGATTGACGCACAAATGCTAAATTTAGGAGAAATAGTGAATGATGCATAATTGGACATGACTGATTTACGACTGATTTGAGAAAAGAACATATGCCGTAATTTAAGATCTAGATCTAGGCATACTATATATAATAGTCTGTGAATTGGAAGAAGGAGAATTATTGTGTATATGACTTAGGCGTAAAGATCTATATTATAATAGGATAACTATTAAATGTGAATACGCCTAAATGGGGATTTTTGGATATTTAGCATACGCTGAAATCAAAGGCTATAATTTGGCATAATTCGTTTTTTATATCATGATTTGGGGTTTCTGGAGAATATTCTGTACTATGTAAATTTAACTAAAATTTGGGGCATATGTTATATTATGAATTATGACCATAATTTGGGAATGTAAAATTAGGCTTAATTTTATGATTAAATATGTTAAATTGCCTAATCTGTTGAAACTGAATACGGTAAATTTGGGGTATATAAATCTGTAGGCTCAATCTAAAATTGAGCAAAATGAATAGAACTTTGAATAATTTGCTGTTACTTTTAAAGAAGTTAAATTTGTTGAATTGGCATAATTAGTCTAATATTGACATAATCCGTGAATGAATACTTTAGCTAAAAATAAGAATGCTGGGACATGAGGTTAGACTCTGTTTGCGGTAGAAGCCTGCCCAGACCCTACCGGCTTAACCAGCAACCGCAAACTGTCAATCTAATATGAAAGGTCTAAGGCATAGCTAAAAGATGATTAGACATGAGGTTAGGTCTGGCTTGTGG
Source organism: Allium sativum (assembly GCA_030737875.1). NCBI lineage: Eukaryota > Viridiplantae > Streptophyta > Magnoliopsida > Asparagales > Amaryllidaceae > Allium > Allium sativum. Next base: position 237,158,755 of record CM060925.1, read on the forward strand.
CAGAAGTCTGCCCGGAACCTCCCGGCACATCCAGCGGCCACAAGCTACCGACCTAATGTAAGAGGTCTGTGCATTAGTAATTAATTAATGCAAATCTAGGATAAATATGATGCCTAAAATGTGTTGGATGAATAAGGTTTAATCAACTGGGCGGATGAATCTAATAAACCCGTTTCGTAAATTTATAGGCCCAATACAAGGTTAGGTAAAACAATCTGTAAGTCTTTTAATCTGTATATCTGATTCGTTAGTCTGAAAACTTGTTAACCTGTATGTCTGATCTGAGAACTAGTTAATCTGAACTTTGTACATCTGAAATCTGTAAGAAAATTAATCTGAAATCTGTTAGTCTGGGGACACAAGGTTACAAGGGGTAGTTACTTGTGTTATCTGCTGTGTGGGACCCATATTAGTCAGTAACCCTTTTCTGGTATCAAATCTATGACCCAACACTAAGAGGGGTCCGGGGCACGCTTACTGAAATAATTGTAAGAGGTTCACTCTGATAATGACGTGGGGTGTCGATGGTGCATTCAAACCGGGACATGTGCATGCATGGATCCGGTCTGCTCTGAGGATATAAGACACCGTGACATCTGTAAATAGGTCTGTGTCTATAGGTTGCCACTTTAGGGAATGATACACCGTTCTATGGGGCCGGCACAGGGTATTTATGTATTAGGGAGCCGATCGCTTGGGGTAGAATTTAGGGTACGCCTAGTTCTGTTTGATTCTGTTTCTGTACCTTCTATCTTTGTTGGGGTGGTAAGGCCCATTAGTTGAGGTGGTAAAGGCCCTTTATTAGCATTCTACTTCTGTACCTTCTGTCTCTGTTGGGGTGGTAAAGGCCCATTATTAGCATTTTGTTTCTGTACCTTCTGTCTCAGTTGGGGTGGTAAAGGCCCATTATTATCATTCTGTTTCTATACCTTCTATCTCAGTTGGGGGGGGGGGGGGTAAAGGCCCATTACTAGCATTCTGTTTCTGTAGAGATTATTCTGTTTCTGTTTCAGTTTAGACATTAGGGTAATACCTAATCCTGTTATACTATGTATTAGTGCAGAGAAGTAAGATATAATTAAGAAGCATATCTTGGTCTATATCATTTTGTTTCTTCTGTTTAACTTAAGCGTACCTCCTACTCTTGTTGTTGTTATCACTCATCTAGTTTTATTTTCATGTCATGATACTACTATCTGTTTATATGCTGAAAGTTACTGGACTCGCTAGACTTTACGTCTGACATCGTTTGTTTTCGCCTCTTTTTCTTTCCATTCCCCCTCAGGTGCTCAGGGGGGAAACATAGGAGCTTGATTCATATCCTCTCTGCTTGAAGTGCTTGAAGTATTGCTTGGCTTTGACTCTACCTTCTTATGGCAGTTTATGTTGGGGATTATGGTTTTAAAATTATGCATTCTTAAGGATTTTGGTATAAGACTGATACTTGTGTACTTGGGATTTGGTATTGTGATTTTGAAGGATGTAACCAAACTTATTTATATTTCTGCTATAATAAAGTTATAAAATTTTCAAGTACTACTTTACGTATCTATCTTGTAATATTCTGTTCTGTTTACTTATAATGCTTCATGGAAGTTAATGCATTCCCTTTGTGAGTGACATTAACGGACATGGGGTGTTACAAGTGCGGCAGCGCCTGGTCGGCGGTGGAGGCAGCAAACGTCGAGGGTTTTTGTTTTATTTTTATTTTGTTCGGGTCCGAGAAAACGACCTGGAGAAAGGAAATGAGGGGTGAGGATACATATAATTATATAATTATATTATTTAATTAATTTTCATTTCCAAAAGGTTGCCTATCCATCCGAACCCCGAATCAAACCCAATAACTGTCGCCCCTAGTTAAATACCTATATTCTGAACACAATGGGACATGTATCACAAGTCAGTTCGGCTGTTTCGATCAACTTTCATTTAAAATACAATATAAATCAATATATATAATAAATATATATTTAATTTAAATATACATTTCAATTCATTGGGGCCACATATGGACTCCAAAAATTCCAGAAAAATAAATCTGGCAATGTTTTGATGATATGGTCCTAACAAAACTAATTTCGTCCAATTTGGAGACCGTTTGAAAAACAACCATTTCCAGCCGATTAAATTCAAATTGAAATTACCAAACACGTTTAAATTCACCACGCTCACATATTAATTCCAAAAATTATGAAAATTGGAATCCAACAATAATTTGACATTTTGGATCCAACAAAATTGGTCTCGTTGAAAACAGAGGTCATTTGCAAAATTGCTATTTTTAAGGGCTAAAATTCCACAGCGACTTTTCTGAATTTTCAACTGGGCATAACTTTTTATTCCCGCTATGAAATTTCAATTTTTTGGATTTGTTGGAAAGATATTTTCAAACATATTCAAATATTTTTGGTTTTGCTAAAATCCGATTTATTTTGAATTCTGTACATTCATTTGAAATTTGAAATCGAATTTTCAAACTACCCGCCATTTTCAATTCCTTTTATAATTAAAATAAATATTTATACTCTAATTCTGATTTAAATAAATATATGCATTCTAATCCTATTCAAAATAAATTTCTAGTTGTTATTATTTAAAATGAATCATTTTAAATATTCCAAATTCATTAAAATTGCCAAAATAAAATTTTTAAATCGGTTCTGATTCTCCGTGTTGTTACAATCTTCCCCACTTAAAATCTTTTCGCCCTCGTAAAGGAACGGAGCTAATAGTTGTTTTACTAATCAACTCAACTTTTATTCTGGCTTTCATTCTTCAACTTTTCAGTTTCTTAGAATTTCCAAATTTTTCAAAAATCTGGCAAACATCCTAAATTTTCGAAAAATTAAAACCGCAACTAGTCTCACAGGGACCTCATCTATCCAAAGGAAAAAATAAAATGCCAAGCAGCCAGCCTTAGGCTTATAAACTCTTTAAAAGAAATGGAAAAATTGCCAAGCGGCCAGCCTTAGGCTCATAAACATTTTAAAAGAAAAGAAAAGTTGCCAAATGGCCGGCCTTGGGCTCATAAACTTTTTAAAAGAAAAGAAAAATTTCCAAGTGGTCAGCCTTAGGCTCATAAACATTTTAAAAGAAAAGAAAATTTGTAAACACGTACCTATTTGTCGGGCATAAAATTTTATTTCTCTGCTTAGCTGTTTATCCATAACCTGTTTACACATGTATAATGTACTTGTATGCAATTTCAACCAAGTTTCAATTCAGTTCCATATTCGACACAATTTGGCTTAATGGTTCAAAATTTTAATTAGTCAAACCAATAATCATACAACACAACCAGTAATCAATTAGTTGATTATCGTTTCAAATTCATAATTTTGATACATATATAGAAAATCATGTTTTTGATGCCAATTCACAACAATGCATTCTAACTATATTTTGGTTCTCACACCAGTCAATTGGAAATATATAAATATTACACTTTCAAAACTCGAACATACGCACTGATGATGGAGCTACATCATCAGAATCATCTCCGGGCGACTAAAGTGTAAATCAATATCTATCCAATATATTTGAGACTTCGTATACACATGGATCAGACGCATATGCAAAATCTTTATATACTTGATTTTCCAAATCAATTTAAAATAAAATATTCAAATACATATTATATGGTTTAAATTTCCAAATCAAAATTTGTTTTTATTTTAAAAATACACTCTTCGGACTCATTCTAGGATACTACTGATCCCATCTCCAACGAGTCATCCTCATTGGATATTACTAATCCAATCTCTGATGAATTCTTTCGTTTGGTCTAATTTGTCTTATTCTCGAGCTCTGTAAACCAAAGCTTTGATACCAAACTGACACGGCCCAAACTTCCCTATAAAGGAAAGCCTGGAATGAGTTGGGAACACGACAAATCAGAACACAACAGAAGAACATTTCATTGCTTATTACAATAATTTACATCTAATTACAAGAATATACAGAGTATGAATAATTTATACATCATAAAATATCAAAGAATAAAATACATTACATAGCAGTGGAAAATAATACAAAACACAACTAAAAGAGATAAACGGATACAGAGCTTTCCGAACATCGTTCCAGCTGTAAACCAGGATCCTGTGAATATAAATCTGCAAAACCAAAACTACTAGCTGCCCGTGTAGAAAATAGAGGCACCCAGAGTTTAGGTTAAAACAATAAACTCCAGGTCAGTCATGTGGCTGGTGTGAGAACTAAAACAGTTATTTAAAACTTTACTTTAAAATATAGTATATCAAGGGACTACGTCGTATAACACGGAACGGGTTTCCTCCCAAGAATACCAATGCATAAACACTTATAAACAGCGCAATGCTTTTTCAAAAATAAAGCTATTGTAAGACTCAGCTCCCATCACACAATGCAACGCAAGTCTGAGGATAGAGTTTTCCCTTATAATAGCCAAACATACTTGGTACGTTTAAAACAAATCATTTTGACACTATTATAATGTAAAGTGCATGAAAACAACTTCAAATATAAATGTATCAATCATAGACGACATAGTGCCTCATCCCACTATGTCTCTATACTAGGCTCTACAAATAAAACCGAATATCCTGTATTGGAAATTGGATTTCCATCATGAGTCTAGGCAAGGGATGTACTCCTTTCCGCTTCGAGAAACTCTAGCAAATACCTTGGGACTACACACTCTGGGTAACCCCTGGATCTTGCAGGGCCGGTCCTCTCTTAAAAATGAGGATTGGAAATTCCTGAACACACATTTCCTGGTCCAATAGGACCTATCCATCGGCTCCGTAGTAACCAATATATCCGAGGCGCCTCGCATTTCGACAACCACATAGGTAAAAATATAAAATTGTCTGGGCTTGCAAAACCCTGACACCACCTATAGCTAGAAAGAAACGTCATGTACTCCCTATTGTCCCTTACCCCGTTTTTGACTCAGACCGAGGTGTGATGCTCGCGAATTAACGCTATACACAAAGCTATGCTGTATTAAAGCCGTTCTTTGATCATCAACCACAAGACTCTGCTTTTCAACAGAATCCTTGATCCTTTGCATCTCAGAATGCCACATAGGAAATTTACGCCATGCGACTGATGTTTAAGCAAGAGAATAAATTCTCCACCGCCAAACAGATATATATTTAATAGAGATCAATCAACACAGAATAAAATCCAATGTCAGACACATATCCATTTACAAGTTCGTTCTGGGTCTGAACAAAACCAGAGGCACCTTATTCCTCATCCCGTATGTCCAATACAGGAGAGAGGTCCTTGCATATCCGGTCGATCTCCAAGTACATCTGGACGATCACCACTTATTACCTCGTCTTGGGTGTACAGCCCAATCAAGACATCAATAATCATCCAAACGATGTGAAGACCTCCGGTCTTCAACCACCGTCTTCATCGTCGACTTATCGTCGAATCAGTTATTCAGACTGGGTATAAATCCGGCCTTTCCGAATAACTCGCGTATATAATAAACAAGTGCTATAATACACAACATACGCCTCATTCCAATCCAGAATATTCTTTTATTTAAATATTTTTATATTTTGGGAAAGGTTCCCATAAAATTTATCAAAGATAAATTATTTGAATTTATTCTTTAATCTTCCTATTGATATCAATCTAAACAAAATTAAGGTTTGTACAAACTAGTCGGGTTTAGCGCACCTTACCGAATAATCATTTGTTTAATTTCCCAGTCCCAACCTATTTATCCCATGAAGCAAAACTGGAAATACTCCATAACTAACATCACGGTGTTATCGGTAAAATTAATTACCATTTCCCGTTCAAATCTAATTAAAGATTTAACTATCACTAGGAGCAAAACTGGCGATACTCCCATCTCGATCATTTCCCAAATTTGATAATTTAAATTATCAATTCCCATTTCAATCTAATTAAAGATTCATTAAAACTCCACTTAGTTTTAATCTTCCCTAAAAATCAATGTTAATGATTATTTCTTTGGAAACACAAACAGACAGTCTACACCATACTATTGATTTCTGCTGATATATAACCTCTAAGCTCGTACGTCTTAGAGAAGGGTGTTAAGCAAGAGAATAAATTTTCCGCCACCAAACAGATATATATTTAGTAGAGATCAACCATACAGTTTGAAATACAATGACATACATGTAATCCTATAACTGGGTTAAAGAACTAATGTCATTTAAAACATAGTTCACGATAAACCCAAATCACATTCCATTTATGGAACCTTCACGGAAAAACAAATCAATATATAATCGATATCAATTTCCATATCCGACTAATAATATAAATGGAATAACTAAAAAAACTTTTTAATTCCAAAAGTATTAACAGTCTTCCTCCGTATAAGTTCACTTCGATTATTATCAATCGAATTCCATTCAATTCCAGTTTAATATATAAAATTGGAAAACTTTACTTTGGGATGATTCCCGTTAAATTTAAATAAAAAGATTTATAAATTCTAAATCCCATTTCACTATAAATAGTGTTAAAGAACAAATGTCATTAATAAACACAGTTCATAATAAACCCAATTCACATTCCATTTTCAATTCCAATTAAATGTTAATTAATTGAAAATTCTTCTTTAAATCTTAGTTAAAAGATTTATTCTTTTCACATAGGGTTTAAGAAAAGTGTTACTGAAGAACCCATCCCATCAGTCTCTTACCGTAAATTAGTAAGAGAACAGTTCCCTAAGTATTAATCCCGAAGGCCGAAACCAGCATCAGATCAATACCCAGGAAACCATTCTAATTAGCTAATCTCCAGTTAGTTTATAATTTCTTAACTTCGTTGGGCTTAAGAATAGTATTATTAATTATACCATTCACAACAAATCCAAAACCTCATTCCATTGTTAATCGGGTTAAAGAACAAGTGTTATTTAAAACACCGTTCACGATAAACCCAAAAACCAATTTGATATTAAATACAAGGCTCTGGATAGAAAATATGTTGGCTTATATTCAATATCAAATTCTAAAACCAACAAATATCGTATTAGGAATAACGATATATATATATATATTCCAAATTCCTCCGCAGTGTCCGTATAATCAAGGAATCCAATATCGAAATATTCTGAAGATAATTTCGATTCAAATCCATTTCAATTCATATATTGGAAATTCTGGTTATATTAAACCCCTCTCAATCCACTTTATTTATTTAAAAATAATTGGATTATAATTCTAGTTAGTAACTAGTTCATTTCGATAAAAATATATTTTTATCTTTTCAAATATGGAATTCTTCATCCCAATTCTTTTCAAAACAGTTATTATGATTTTACACAGATTATTAATATTTTTAATAATTTTATCAAGGCCCATACAGTCGATTTCCATAAACGGTCATCGAACTGCACTTACAACGACCTTTTCCAAATTTGATTTGGATATCATTCCAAATCCAATCGTTAGATTTCAAATTCCTTATATTAGTTGGAAAGCTCTTTCCGATACGAACTCAATGGTTCCGGTTTTAGGAGAATTCGACGGTCGGATCTCCCGCAACGTCAATTCGAAGTCAATGGTCGAAATTTGCGAATGGTCGTTGCGCGACACGTTCCATTCAGGCCATTTAATATATATATTATATATATTTCTTCGATTTCCATTTAAAACATATTTTATAAATCATTTTAAATTCGTTTTCAAAACATTTCAACTTCATATTCGGTTTTAAATCAAAATTGAATAATCCATATCATTAATATATAAATGATAATATTTTCAAAACATTAGATTTTGAAATCACTTCCATTTCGATATTCATTATAAAATTGAATAAAATCGATATAAATATCGTTCACGTCAAAATGACGTTAATCTAATCAACACGGCTTTATATATTTAAATATTTTCGTGTCCATCCCAAATCGGACATCAAAATCAGATTTTGATCTTTTACTGAATATTATTTTAAAATATTCATTATTTATGAACTGGAATCAGACACAGTCAATTTCCATATAATTTGATTTATATGGATTTCATACAACACATGTATAGAACAACAATAATAAACAATCAACCATAATCCAGAGTGTATTACACAACTGCATAAGCGTTAAATATAAATAATTAACGCTTACAACAGTCTGTCAACCCATCAATTGACATACAACTAAATATTGGCATTAGTGTATGTCCAATGTCATCCCAATACCCGTGTGGGGTTTTCAAACAACAAACACTGATTGTCATTCGTGTAGTTGGGCAATATGTAAAATATATCGTCCCAATCGATATCAGTCAAATGTGTGTACATAAACAAATCATTCGATTTGTAAATGAATATTTATTTTATTCATACACACTCTAAAAATTATATTTCTAACTATAAAATATTTATTTCAACACATTAACATTTCATTTTCCATTTCACATCATATCACAACACCATACAATCAAACAAGTCATCCATGGTCTATGGACGATGGGTGTTGGGTACTGCTAAGCACCGTCTACATCCTAGTATATATTTTAACTAGTAAATAAATTAAAGTGAGAAGTTCTCACCTTTGGTTTCCACTCCTCCTTTCTTTATTTATGAATGGTTTTATTTCTAGTGTGTAGCGTTCTTCTTCGTGATTTCCACGTAATCTGTTTCACGCAGTTTATGTTAAAAATTATATTTTTAACAACGCTATATATATATATATTTATTTAAAATCACCTTCTTCTCATATCGTTATATATATATCACATTTTTATATCGCCACTTCATATATAAAAATCGTATTTTTATATCGCTAAACATATAATAAAAATCGTATTTTTATAACATCGCCACATACATAAAGATCACATCTTTGTGATAATGTTATATATATATATATAAAGAGATCAAAATTTTATAACGCTCACTAGATAATAAAAATCACATTTTTCTGTTGATTTTTACATTATAAAAATCATAATTTTATATTAAACTATTAGTAAAAAATCGTATTTTTATTCAATGTTATTTGAATAAAAATCATATTTTTATATATTATAAAAAATCCCTAACTTCATACAATAAAAATCATATTTTTACCTAAGGAAAAATCATATTTCTATCTATTTAAAAATCATATCTTTTCATTGTTAAAAATCCAAACTTTCTACTATTAAAAATCTAATCTTTTCTTCATAAAAATATAATCTTTACTTCTACACTAAAAATATAAATGATTAAATTAAACTAACATAGAAAAATATACCTTTTTCCGTTGCAAAAAGTGGATCTTTTGTGGAGATGGTGGTTCGGGATGGTCAGAGGGGTGCTCGCTGGTCGTGGGGGGCTGAGGGGCGCGCATGGGAATGGGTTGTTGCTCGACAGTCGGCGGTGGGCCAGAGGAGGGGAGGTGCTAGGCGGATTCAGATGGTGGTACTGGTATTGTGTCGGGTGCCTCGATTTGGGCGCTGAGGAGTAGGAGGAGTGAAGCGGTCAACGATAAGGAGGAGGGGAGCGCCAACTCCGGCGATCGTCTGGGGCAGGTGCGACAGCGCTTGGTCGGCGGTGGAGGCAGAGGACATCGAGGGTTTTTGTTTTTGTTTTTTATTTCGTTCGGATCTGAGAAAATGGCGAGGAGGACGGAAATGAGGGGTGTGGATATATATAATTATGTTATTTAATTAATTTTCATTTCCAAAAGATTGCTTATCCATCCGAACCCTAAATCAAACCCAACGATTGTTGCCCCTAGCAAAATAACCCTATTCCGAACACAATGGGATATGTATCGTAAGCTAGTTCGGTAGTTTCAATCAGTTTTCACTTAAAATACAATATGAATCAATATATATTTAATTTAAATGTACATTTAAATTTATTGGGGCCACATAAGGACTCCAAAAATTCTAGAAACATAAGTCTAGCTATTTTTTGACGATACGGTCCTAATAAAACTAATTTCATCCAATTTGGAGACCGTTTGAAAATCGGTCATTTTCCAGTCGATTAAATTCAAACTGAAATTACCAAACACGTTTAAATTCACCACGCTCACATATTGATTCCAAAAATTATGAAAATTGGAATCCAGCAACAACTTGACATTCCGGATCCAACAAAAGTTGTCTCATCGAAAATGAAGATCATTTGCAAAATCGCTATTTTTAAGGGCTAAAATTCCATAGCGACTATTATGAATTTTCAACTGGGCATAACTTTTTATCCCCGCTATGAAATTTCAATTTTTCGAATTCAATGGAAAGATATTTACAAACAGATTTAAATAATTCTGGTTTCGCTAAAATTCGGTTTATTTTGAATTCTATACATTCATTTGAAATTTGAAATCGAATTTTCAAACTAACGCGCCATTTTCAATTCCTTTTATAATTAAAATAAATATTTACACTCTAATTCTTATTTGAATAAATATATGCATTCTAATCCCATTCAAAATAAATTTCTAGTCATTATTATTTAAAATAAATCATTTTAAATATTCCAAATTCATCAAAATTGCCAAAACATAAATTTTAAATTGGTTCTGATTTTCCGGGTTGTTACAATTATCGAAGACAAAAATGCGTTATTATAGCTAGACTTGTCGTAGGGACAAGTAGAAATATAACATACGTGTTATAATTAAAAGATGAAATGGAAAGTAATAGGCACATTATAAATGAACTTAAATTACGGGAAATAAGTTTAATCGGTAAACCCTAATTATAGTTGTGGTAATATTGTAACACGAGGTTATAATTAAATGGAAAAGAGCAGAGTAGGCGTATTATTAATAAACTAATATTTGTGGAATTAAGTTTAATGAACATAATAATAAGGAAGATCCATTCCGGCAGTGAAGTATGATTAGGGAAAATAAGCTGCCAACTAAAGCTAATAAACAAATAACTTGAATGCAAAATTAACAAGTAAATGTTTAAGTTAATTAGCAATGCGGTAAGTAATACAAGTGCGTAATTGAAGATTGGACATAGAGTCTAAAAAAGTAATGATGAGATGCATTTGTACTAGTTCGTACGTATTTGGGATGAAGAGCCCAATGAGGCAGATCATCTCGGGTGTCTGGAAATGATAAGAGCACATCCAACTTATTATTCGACGGGACTGGAAGGAAGTACGAGAGTTCTGCAGGAATGGGGAGCGTACTCTGATATGGACCTATGCAGAAATCGGATGAAGCCGTACGCGTAGAGGCAGGTTTGTAGTTCCATCTAAGAGTATACCTTGGCCGCAATTATGATGTAGCAGCTAGGAGGCTGAGCAAATGACCTTAGGATGATCCAGCGGTTTCCTCGCTAGGGTAGGAGGCTGGTTAGGACCAAATAAGGATAGTAATCGTCGGATATCTATCATCGGTAATCATTGGGTTGCAGAAAGACTAGAGCTAAACTAACATGTCGATGATCTTTAACTATCAAGACATTGGACGAGGGACACACCAATTGGATGCTTTAGATTAGATGTTAGGGGCACATCGTTTAGCTCTTGAAGTAGTCTTTCACTTGTTGAGGGAGGGGCCAGAGTAGGGCCATAGCCACCATGAAAAGAGATAGACTTATATGTAGGTAACTGTATTGTAGGCCTAACGAAGTTTTCCTTTACAAATATCGAAAGCTTCCGACTGGGTTCCGTGCACAGGTGCAACTCGATTGCAGAACTTAGGTTGTAGTGGGCAGTATGTTTATGTGAGGGTCTCGTTGCATGCACTGGGTGGTGTATTGTAGACGTCAGCACATTAGAATCCGCATTAGGGCTTAGCTCGACCGTGAAGTTCAAATATGAGGATTTGTATGCTTACGTGGCATAGCGATAATGGTTCTGCACATTTACATAGCGTACTAATGGAGAATACGTACATGGCTAGGCGTAGGATGGAGGTTAGGTATGCTTCTATATATGGTGTAATGGTGGAGACCGTACGAGGAGGGTACTATGGGGAGTACCTTGAGATAGCAGGCATTTAGCTACATATATATTATTTATTTGTTAAATCTGCTTAAGAGTAGATGGATACGATCTATTCGTGAAGTTGAATGAATATTGTAGAGTAAAACCCAAATAAATTAAAAAATAGTAATCACTGGTAGAGAGGTATATGTAGTGTTATTTGTAAAAAGTAAAATTTTACCATTCACCAGAACTTTTATTCTTACCCGCTTCTAATAAAAACCCGTAGTTTAGACAGATGACAAAGATTATCCAACTTAGAAACACTTGCTAGAAAGTGTCATTATTAGGGTAAGTATTTACTTACTATTATATTTTATTCATTCAGCTGTGAGATATTTTTTCATGAGCTCTGATGTATTTTATCATTTCCTTTCTATAGAATACTAGACAAACTAACTCGGGTTCAAGTGGACTTGGATTTTTGCATTTTACAAAAATTTCGGACCCATTGAAATTTCAGTTGTTACAAGATTGATTGAACTTAATCCAAAGACATCATGTTAGTAGAATAAAACCTGATTCTGTTATTATATTAATTTGGATATTTCGTGTGCATTAGTTAATTTTTGTTGAATAAGTTTACACTAGATGTCAAATGCTTATTGTTTGATTTATTTACATATACCTACTTATGTGAATGTCATGTTGATTTGGATGATAAATTGAATATATGTTATCTCATATAAGTACCACCATGATCACAATGTCTTATTGAACAAATATTTTAAACATATGGATTTTGGGCTATATTTACTTATGGTTTCTGTGAGATAGTGATATAACTATTGTGTAACGATGCTTTAAGTATGATATCTGTTTACTAATAGTGATCATAATTAACAATTTATATTGTTAAAGGAAAATAAAATACTACGTACTTGATAAGGATTTAAAGAATTGGTACCATTATTTAAAAATCATGACTATTTATATATCCGATTTAAATCAAATGTTCATTTAACTATAATGGTTTTTAATAATCCATTAAGAATGTTTTAAAACGTTGTCATTTATTTTATTTGTATTTTTAAAAAATAATAAACCGTTTATCTATAGGTTTCTAAAAGTGGTATTATCCAATTATAGTGTAACGGCCCGCAAATCCGTACTATCTGAGTTGACTAATAACACCACACTTCCAACCCAAATTGCATAGAAATACGAATCATTATTAGAAAGAAGTTAGAGGATGAGAAGTAGAAAGAAAGAAATATTATAATAGAAGAAAATGAAGATCACAAACTCACAGCGGAACGAACAAAATATATTAAATAACATAACTTTTGAAATACAAATCAGTAACTGTATATACATACCATTATCAAAGCACAACAGTTATTCCTGGAACAATTATAAACACCTGTTTCCAGATACAACATAGTACACAGCGGAAATATGGTAGTCTATAGCTAACTGGTGAAGCCTCTTGCTTCCAGCTCTTCCAAGTGAATCTGAAAAATTCCGACTACTTGACTGCCCGTACAAATTTGGGCACCCAAGAGTTTAGGGAAAACAAAATAAACTCTGGGTCAGTCATGGGACTGGTGTGAGTAAACTCCAACCATTTGTTTAACTTTCAAAATCCTTTCGAAAGAAATGATAATAGTAAGACCAGCTCACACATAAACATGGACGGTTTTTACCTTACTATAACCCAAAACACTTTGATACAAAATTCCAATGATATTATAATAGTGTCTAAAACAAATAAATAACAATCTAGCGAAATGCTTGCATCTCATGCTCCATATATAATCAAAAACCGCAGGGCGCTTATTGGAGATTGGATCTCCAACATGAGAAGGTATGGAACCACCTTTCGATAGTGTATCTCTAGAGAGGAATACACTGGGTTCAACAAGAATTTCTTGCAACCCGGCCCACACATGACCGACCACTCATTTCGCTTGAGTGTATCGAATGTATATCACCAACGGTTGGGATCAGCAACCGTTTCCCGAAAAGGGACAGCATCCATAGATTAAAGAAGTAAATGGAATTTCTCTAGATAGGTGATTATACACCATAATAGGAGCGACCCACATAGCCATGCTGCCTTCCCGATTTTTGTCATTTCCCGATTGTTGAGGCCTGAGGCTACGATTACATATCATTCATTGATAGCACAATCACATTGAATGCCACATTGTCAGATCCATTAATCACTAATTGATTTGCACAAATATATTCTGGATATTATGCTAAGAAAATAAATTCTCCACCACCATATATATTTATACAGACCAACCTATGTGATTTCGTCCATACACTTCGTTCTAGGACTGAACAAAACCGAAGGCACAATTTCTATTAATAGAAAAGTCCTTGCACTTTACTCCATCTTTGATTATCTTCATTTAATCTGATTCGCAACGTTACTGCCAATACCGAGTGGTTCACGGATAATAATCCAACTGGTCTCTCCATATTGACAACGCTATTGGCAAATACTTCGATAGTTGGTTAATTAACTATTGAAGAAAAACAAACAAACATTTATCCATAACATCAGTCAATCACTGGGCCAGTTAATTAATATTTCATTAATTAATCCACTTCTTCATTTCCCTATCAATATTTGTTAACCAAATATTTTCAATAATCATCTTGGTCTTTTACGTTGTTTGGAAAACATTTCCGTATCTCGCCTTCTTTTATTTTCTATACTTAGAAATATTTTCTATTTATAATTGGAGAACATTCCAATTACTTATCTCTTGCTCGACTCATTTAATTCTACTCTCAGGAAATATAAATTATTATATTTCCAAAATTCCACTTATTTGGGTTAAACGAATGTTGTGTAAAACATCGTTACAAACAACCCAAAATATTTCATCCAACTATCTTTTATTCAACCATTTATCTTCGAGACTGGATCTTGCTATTTATCAGTTAAAATGAAATCAATCGAGTTGGGGTAAAATTACCTCTCAGACCTTGACTGAAAACATCCTTAACTCCAAAACAGACAAGACCATTATTCCCGAATAATCAACACCATAAAAACCAATTATTCATTTATAAAACACATATACATTTCGCTTTCTAATTTTTATTAGATTTAATTATAGATTTCCTTTTTGTTTATAGTATTCTATTTTCAAGTTCATTTCCTTATCGAATTCTATATATATCGATACATTGATTTCTAGTTATCAAAATTTCTTAACAATATTCTTACTCCTTAAATTTCCAGAAAATTTCGCCATAACCTCCTTTGTACCGGAAAATAGTTCAAACCTCAACTCGCCTCTCTAGGTCTTTTTCGTTCAAAAAGAAAATCAAAAAGCCAAGTGGCTTGTCGATACGGCGCATAAATAACCATATTAAATTTAAACATGTACCTTATTGTTGGGCACACGAATTATAGCCTTCATACACTTCATTCCATACCTGTTTAACACATATGCCTCCATTTCTAATTTATTTCAACTCAATCTGGTCATTTTAACTTGATTCGTTAATTTATTCTTTAATCAGCTGTTTTACCAATTTCATTTTTCTATTTGAACATATCACATTCAAATATATTCTAATTTGTTTATAAACCAATTGAATTCTATTTCCCATTCACGTTTCATATTCGATTTCGAATATGAAACCCACAAATCTAAATCACTTATCCAAAGCTCTATTTCAATTCAAAATTCCATTTAACTAATTACTTTCAAATTATTTATTTATTTCTATCCAATAATTAACAATCCAATTTTTGTTTCAAAAATCAGTACACTTACTACACTTGAGTTCATATTTATTGTGTAACTCAAGTGTGAATTTTTCCAATAGAAATTCGGATTTTTATTTGTTTAAAATCCTTTTATTAATTTAAATAAACCGTTATGGTTTTATAATGGTCACAGCGCTGTTTTTCTGATAATTTGAATTTGACATAACTCAAAATCTATACGACGAAATCTAGATTTTTCTCTTTCATTAGAAAACTATTATCAAATCGGTCCTGATGATTCTTGTTTCAAAGAATTCCGACGTGAATTGAGTTCTATCTACTCAATTGAAGTTCGAAACGGCAACTTACGAACTACTGCGCAGCGGCGAGTTCTTTTTAATTATATTCATATAAATAAACTTTTAAACTTCGTTTAAAATAAATTCTACTCCATTCAAATATATTTTTAATGTATATCAAACCAATTTCCCCAATTCAACAAAATATTTTCGATTATCTATAATTGTCAATTTTCCCCTACTCGATAATATATTTATTTATACTTTAATCTTCTGTGTTTAATTCCAATTCCTTTTATAAATAAATTATTTATAAAATTCGATATAATCGAATTTCAATTATAAACCCGTTGGATTTTATCAATTCAGCTTATATTTTGAATTCTAAAATATAATAATATAATCAATCGTTATGTTTCAAAACACTTCCCAATTTACTTTTAAATTCCTAGTTGAATTTAAATGGTTCAAATTATCCAAATGATAATTTATTTTACCAAATTTATAACACTATTTATAAATTCAACTTCCTTGTTTCATATATTTAAACAAGTTTACTTTTCAAATTTCTATTTGAAACTCCATCCCTTTGATATTCCGAATTGCAGAATAAAAACTGTTGTTCCTTTTTTGAATGATTTCAAAATTCTATTTTAAATTCAGATTTGAATTTAAATATTCAAATTATCTCTTAATAATTAATTTATTATATTTTTAAACACCATTTTATTAATTTCCATGTTTTATATTTAAACAAGCCTATTTCGAAATCTATTTACAACCAAAATCTTATTTTGGAAATTTCTATTTATAATAACTTATATATATAACACCCAATTTATTTTCATATTCAAATTAACTTCTATTTAAATAAATTCAAATTAATCGAATTTAGATTATAAATCCTTACGGATTTATTTTAGTTCAATTTATATTCTGAGCATCAGAATAAATTCCATTGTTTATTTCTTTAAAACGACTTCCCCATTTCCATTTTTAAATTCACATTTGAATTTAAATATTCAAATTATCAAATGATAATTTTCCCCTTTATTTATAAACATTGTTTATAAATTCATTTCAAATCTCTGCATTATTTAATTTATAAACAATGTTCATAATTTCACTTCAAATCCCGTTTTATTAATTTATAAACAACGTTTATAAATTTCACTACTTGTTTTATAAATTCAAAGAAATTTAATATATTTATAGCTCAATTGAAATTCAAATTCTATTTTAAACAAATAGATTTTCCCTTTAAATTTCAAAATATCCTTTTCCTTGATATTTTTATATATCAACTTTTTTTTTGGCCCCAGTTATATTTAAACAATCAAATCGCTCAATGATCAATCAACACATCACATACGATAATATATGTGAAACAAACAAATAATAATATTTTTGAGGAATCCAGTTGGATCCCTCCAACCTGTTTCCTTGCATCCATAGACGTTAGCCAACATAAATAATACCCATCCTGCTTCAAGGCAGAATATCGCGGTATAGAAGGTCATCCACTATCATAGCATGGGACATATAGGGTCATCTGCTAATGATACTGCGGGCATCCGCTAACGGTACTGCGGGACTCCAACCAATCACCAATATATAAATATATATAATAACCACAAACCATTCTTAAATAACTATTAAATATTTCATTGCCACAATAAGAATTTTATGCAGCCAAACAACCAACAGACAAATATTTTTAATAGATAAAAATAATTCTAAATAAAAATGGAGTGAGAATTACTCACCGCGATTTTCTCATTGCCGAATATCCAGTTTATTCTGTATCGTCGATCATGAAATTACTTGAATGAAATTTACCGTGTACCTACGATTATTATATCTTTTTAATGATTAAACTATTTTAATTTAAACTAATGAATAAACAATTCTATGTATTTTTAAATTTAAACTTATACGTTGATTAGAGCTTAATTAATCATGACCAAAGTCTTTCTTCTCCAATCCAACTATATCACGTACGCGGCTACGGTTCCAACGCAAACGAATTCGCTTGAATCTGATATTGTATGAATTTGTTATAGTGATTATAAGTCCAAATATAATTAAACATTCTTAACTTATTTAAATTAGTTAATAACTTTACCTTAATCCACTGGAATCATCCATAACTTGGAAATCCAGAACTTGAGCACAAAAATCAAATCCCATTGGTCATCACCTCAGCTTTACCAAATATTTCTATGTTAATATAATCATGGTTTCACCCTCACCTTTGTGCACCAGGTTCGAACTGAAGTCTGTATGAATTAGATACAACTTAAATAAGATTTTAAATAATTAAATTAACAATTTATTTGACTTAAGATTTACTTATGCTGAACTCTGCAAAAATTATGACTTCCAGAACCAGCTCAACACCAGACATCGCTCCTCCTTCTCACGTTGTAAACACCAAATCATTACTAAAGGGATCTGTTGCTACCACCAGAATTTGTGTGATATAATTTTTCCCATCATGATCCCCTACACCACAATGTCCATGCCCGCGAGCTCTTCCTCCCATCGAGGACTTATCATCAAAATCTTCAAACTCGAACAACTCTATACAACTTCCGACTTCAGTTTCAATCACAGTAGGAACCAGTAAAGGATGTGAAAAGCAAATAAAGCCTTTTCCCCAAGTTGTTCACTCAATAGGTTCTTTACTACCTTAAATCTGAATACGAATTTGACTTCGACATTTCCTCAAATTGAAAAAACAGATCATCCAATTATACATCGCACTCACCACTGACCTAATATCGATTCTCCCAGCAAGCTTCATACCCCATTTGACTTCGCACCTCAATAATGACCCTTCAGACATCGCACTTCCCAAAATGATCGACATCCCCTTTTTCCATTCGAACCGCTTTAATAAACCCTAGAACGCATGCACTAGCGACACCCAAATCAAATACTCTGCCGCACTCCGTTAAACTCCAGTCCCTCAATCGAACTCCAGTTTGATCTCACCATCGCACCCGACTAAGAACACTGCTGTCAAACCCTCCCTTCGACTGGACTTCATCAAAGACCAACCGCACATCGCCCCTCGTCCTCCAGCCTTCCCCAACTCACCGCGTCTGAAACCCTAAACTCACAAATCTGGAAATCGAGCTTCAGATAATGCATCTTCTTCAATTGCGAATGTATTGCATTTTACAACTTCAATTTCCGTTGAACGAGATCAAAGAAATAGTGGAGGGTATTTGCGATTTACAGAAAGAAAGTGAATAGGGAATCACGACTGTTTAAATGAGGAAGTGGAATTAGATTAACTTTTTCGTTTGAGGAAGGGAGTTAATGGTTTTTAAAGAGCACGGCCATTTTATCTTTAATTTGAAGTTCAGGAATCTTGAGGAATGAAAAACAGAAGAGTAAAGAAAAGTGGTGGTTGCGATTTTATAGAGGCGGGATACTTCCTGGTTAAGGAAATGAATGTAGGTGTTTACTGGGTAAGATTTATCATAGGTAGGTTCTAATAAGTAGAAGGTTTATTAAGGCAGGTATTAACTAGTACAGTGTTTATTTAATTATTATTATCTTGTGTTTCCGAACTCCTACTTGAACGCAGCAACTAGCGGTCCCAGGGTTATACCACTACTTTGAACACACTGGAACAGGTTTTGAGGCCCCATTTGATCGTATGGACAAGATATCAATTTAAATTGATATGAATCAAATTGTAAAACAATAAATTTTTAGATAATAAATAAATATTATCGCTTTTATATTCAAACAGAATCGACACTGGTCATCTGAAATATTTTGATTCAGTTTTTAACTTCGATTTCAATTATATTTCATATTATGATAATTTAATATTTTCAATATTAAATTGAAATCGATTATTAAATTGATAACTTAATATAAAAATTCGTTTATATTATCAACTTAATATTTAAAATCATATTAAATATTTAAAATAAACCGTTCGAAAATTCGGGTCATTACATTCTTCCCCCCTTAAAAGAATTTCGTCCCCGAAATTACTAAGGTAGAAATTCATCACTTAGAAACTCGAAAATGAACACTGATGATGCTGCAGTCATCATCGGAATTATTTTCCAGCCACTGAAGTGAGTTTAGTGCTTTATCACTTTCAATATCCATCTAAAATGATTTTGATTCAAAAATCCTTTCAAAATAAAGCTATATTATTTTAATATACTTCAGAAAATATTTTCAAACTTCCCAGGATTTAAATTTCCAAATTCTGGTTTGAATTTAATTTTAATTCATCTCATTTGTATAATTTCCATTCATATACAAATTCTATTTTGTTTATATATAACCATTCCAATTTTTATAATCTAATTTGATTATAATATATCAATCAACTCATCCATATATTATAATAATTTAAGAAAATTACTCCTTTTCTCTCAAAGTAGAATTTTGGGTAAAATTATTTCATTTACCCACTTTAAAACAACACTGTGTCAAATTTCTCCATTAAAGTGTTTAGAAATTCCTATCGACTTTGTGGCATCCCACAATTCGATCAGAATTCATAACTCACTCAACAGACTAGCCAACGCAATATAAAACAATTTTTTTATATAAATCAACAAATATGCTCTCTCGTATATATACACTCAACCCATTCTAGGGTACTACCGACCCTATCTCTAATGAGTACAACCCCACCAAAGCCTAGGTATTCACTCAACCTAAGCTCTAATACCAACTGTAACGGCCCGCAAATCCGTAGTATCTGAATTGAGTAATAACACCACTTGTCCAACCAAAATTGCACAGAAATATGAATCATTATTAGAAAGAAGTTAGAGGATAAGAAATAGAAAGAAAGAAATATTAGAATAGAAGAAAATGAAGATCACAAACTCATAGCGAAATGAACAAAATATATTAAATAACATTACTTTTGAAATACAAATCAGTAACTGTATGTACATACCATTATCAGAGCACAACAGTTATTCCTGGAATAATTATAAACACCTGTTTCTAGATACAACATAGTACATAGCGGAATTATAATAGTCTACACCTAACTGGTGAAGCCTTCTGCTTCCAGCTCTTACAAGTGAATCTGAAAAATCCCGACTACTTGACTGTCTGTACAAATTTGGGCACCTAAGAGTTTAAGGAAAACAAAAAACAAAATAAACTCTAGGTCAGTCATGGGACTGGTATGAGTAAACTCCAACCATTTGTTTAACTTTCAAAATCCTTATGAAAGAAATGATAATAGTAAGACCAGCGCACACATAATGGACGGTTTTTACCTTAGTACAACCCAAAACACTTTGATACAAAATTCCAGTGATATTATAATAGTGTCTAAATCAAATAAATAACAATCTAGCGGAACGCTTGCATCTCACGCTCCATATATAATATAAAATCAAAAACCGCAGGGCCCTTTTGGAGATTGGATTTCCAACATGACAAGGTATGGAACCACCTTCCGATAGTGTATCTCTAGAGAGGAATACACTTGGTTCAACAAGAACTTCTTGCAACCCAGCTGTAACGACCCGGGAATTTCGACACTCGAATCCTGACATTTACACATCTCTCGTCCAGAATCCAAGTACCGAAAACCCCAGAAAGCTAGGAGAAAGAAGTTAGAGGGTGAGGAAAGAAAGAAAGAAAGTTAGAATAGAAGAATAAGAAGAACCAACACAACACAGAGTCTCACATCGCAGCGGAACAAAATATAATACAGAAATAAATCTTTATTGAGAGCTTTCAAAATTTCTTACAGTATCAGAGTATATCAACATATCTGGACGGTTATATAACATGTCCTCATATACAATCACACAGCGGAACAGTAGCTATATATATAACCATACGTTTGAACTCTTCCAGCTTGTCTCTGGACTTCGCAGCATCCGGTAACCTGTACCTGTACACCCCGGCCTAACCCGAGCATTTACAAAACACCGGGTCAGTCTGGTGAACCAGAGTGAGTAAAACTCGCACAGTATTAAGGGTATCACACAACTTGATTTTTAAAGTTAAAATCCTTTCGAAAGAAAAGGATAATCGAAAGACCAAATCCACACATAAACACGGACGGTTTTTACCTTACGATAACCCAAAACAGTTTTGAAATCAATATCTTTTCTGATATTATACTAGTGTCTAAATACAAATAAATATCAATCTAGTGGAACGCTTGCATCTCACGCTCCACATATATAGTATAAAATCGAAACCTCGGGCGCTTATTGGAGATTGGATTCCGACCTTGACAAGGTATGGGACCACCTGCCGCTCGTGTATCTCTAGAGGCGAATACACTGGGTTCAACAAGAACGTCTTGCAACCCGGCCCACACATGACCGACCACTCATTTCGCTTGAGTGTATCGAATGTATATCACCAACGGTTGGACTCAAACCACCGTTCCCGAATGGGCAGAATCGATAGATTAAAGAACAAAAGGAATTTCTCTAGATAGGTGATTATACACCCTAATGGGAGCGACCCACATAGCCATGCTGCCAGCCCGATTTTTGTCATTTCCCGGTTGATGAGGCCTGAGGCCACGCTTTACCTTTATAATCAGCACATCACATTCACTTCGAATGCCACATTGTCAGATCCATCGAAATCACTAATTTGACGTCCACAACAATACTTTATGTGTCAGCTAAAAGAAGTTTCCTTCTCCGCTTCCACTCTTGGTACGGTTGAAGAAATCAATGTACGTGACCTTTCTGGAAATACTTTGTCAGACATCCATCCATACACGTCATCCAGGAACAGGATGAACCGAAGGCACCCTCCTACTGCATCCTAGGAATCACCCTATAGATCAGTAGCGAGTAGTCCTTGCAACCCGTAGATTTCAGCCACGACAGAATCACAGTATATCTCTGGGGATCAGCCAGAGGTTGTAAGTAACTCTTCCGTTTCATGAAGATCTATGGTCTTCAATCGCTCTATCTCGATCAGCATCTTCAACGTATTCGTTTTTATTGGTTGGAATGGTTTTCGAATATAAATTCGATCCCGGTCTTTCCGTACCAATAACGTATGGCCAGATTTTGATAGTCGGTTATTTAACTATCAAAATAAACAATCATAAATAAAATAGATTCATTGGTTCAGAACATAGCATCACTTGGCCAATAAGATAACATAATATTCTCAAATCATTTTATTCCCTTTCTTAAGGCATCTCATTATGTCTATTTCTAAACACTTCAAATAATGTTTCACTACTATTTTCTCAAAATCAATTACTTCTTACGTCTTCCTTATTACAATTAATACCATCCTTCGATAATCCTGAAGTCGTTCAAGTTGGGGTATTTTAATTACCTCTCAGACCTTGATCAACAACACTCTTATCTCAAGATAAATATGAATTGTAATTCAGAATCTCATATTCATTCCGATATCAGCAATTTCCCTTTCACTATTTCATTTAACATATGGTTTTTATAAATCTTCTCATCTTGGAAATCTTCCTTTCAAATATATCACTAATATATTGATTTAGTAAATGATAAATAAAATATCCATATTTAAACTTTAACTTCTTTAAATCATTACAAATCCCATTACTCGATCCTTTTCTCAATTCAATTACAAGAATCCATTTATTCCTTCTGGGAAATCTTATTTCAAACTCGCTCATTTCACTTAATGCCATTATAAAGTAGCGTTAATCTAAAAATTAACGTTTTAACTTCCGATCCCTTTTTATATACTTGTTTGCACAACTTTGGTTCAATACAAACCCTTTTCGCCTCGATTTCCTTTCTTAATTCAACAGTTATCTTAGGCTTATCGCCTTTACTTAGAAATCTCTTTTATAACTTAATTTATCAAATCTGGTTTAGAATATAAAGCCGTTCACACTTCTTTTGAAATCTAATCATAATTCATTATAACTACGATTACTTAAATAAACAATTAACTTAATCGTTAACTTGGATAAATATCAAATTTCCTTTTTCTTATTAAGTCAAACACCCTTTGCCAAAGTCATTTTATTAGATAAACCTGCTCAAATTTATTTAACTTAATAATCAACTGTCGTTATAACAATTGGCTTGGTCGACTTTAACATAAGATAAATTTGTTGATCAATTCTACTCATCTTTCCATTTAAACTAATAAATAATATTATTAATTTAAATAATCCATTTCAAAATAAATCTTATTTTTAATTGTTAAAAAAATAAAACAATTAATAATCGTTTCACACTTGCTTACAAATCTTCTTAATACAAGAATTAGCTCTATAAAAGATAAAGCACGTGCTGCGCACACGGTCGATTTTGGTGTCAAAATGGTGATTGTTGGTTAAACCAACAATATACAAATAGAATTGGGTTATTTCTTTTATTTGTAAACTTCATTTAAAAATAATATATTAAAATCTATATTCAATTATAGAATAAATTACTTCATTTTCACCGACGCACCTGACGGTAAATCAATCTTTATAAAACAGTTTTTATTTTGGCCATCTGTTATAAATTTCTCAACCAATATCGCACATCGGTTAATAACCGAATAAATGTTGAATTTAGATTCAACAAACCACCACTAAGTCAATAACCCAATCATGTCGGTTAAACAGTTCATATAAGGGTCATATGCAAACAAACAATCAGTTCATCTGATAGCGGTCAAGTAAAATATCAATCAGGCATCCAATTCAATTAAATACGTTTATATTGTTATAAACGTAACCATCAAGGTAACTTACCTTGTTTGGAAAATCATCGTTAAAAATAACGATGCCATTTTATTTAAATTAAACAACGTTTAATTTAAATAGTATAGTGAATAACCAAACAACCATTAAATCAACCAAATCAACTAGCAAACATAGCACACAAGCAATAAATCCAATTTATAAAAATAATAAATAGGGTAACTGAGTGAGTTTAACTCACCTTGGTTTTATCACCACTGCTAACGGATCCTCCAGCTCGAATAAAGAAAACGTACTGCACTTTATTTCCATCTGCAAACTTTCCCTCACGTCCGTTTTTACGTGCAACACTTTCTTCTTACCTTCCAT
Organism: Allium sativum; assembly: GCA_030737875.1. Classification (NCBI taxonomy): domain Eukaryota; kingdom Viridiplantae; phylum Streptophyta; class Magnoliopsida; order Asparagales; family Amaryllidaceae; genus Allium; species Allium sativum. Next base: position 237,183,698 of record CM060925.1, read on the forward strand.
GTATTTGTATTGAACTACCTTCCCAACTTCTTGTTCCCTTCTCAAAATTCTGTTCGTTTTTTTTTTTTTTTTTTTTTTTTTTTTTTTTTTTTTTTTTTTTATATAAACAGATGGGCTCAATGACCCAACCTCAACTTAACCGCAAAAGAAAATGCAGCCTTCCATTTTTGCTTCATCTCGCCACACAAATTCTTCTCCCATCATACGGTTTTACTCCCCAATACGTCCCCTCCCTTCCTTTTATTCCAGCGCCACTTCATACTTTTTTTTTTTTTTTTTTTTTTTTTTTTTTCTTTCACCTTGGAAACTGACGCCACCCTCCCCTTTACTTCCTTCTTTTAACTTATCCACGTTTGAATCCAACTGCATGCAAAGACTCCCCATGCTTGCAACTACCCAAGCGTTCATCCCATTTTTCCTCCTTCTCACTTCATTCTCTCCCTCACTACCGTACGCAACTTCATACCACCTCCATTTCTACTCGACAAGCTTCTCCGCCGAGTACTCCTTTATAGCTTCCTCCAGATCGGCAGACGCTGCCAACCTTCCGACCATCTGCACAGCGCGTACACTCTCCTCGAACTTGAACAAGCCAAGCTTATCCAACGCCACTGCACACACCTCCGTATGCATCGCATATAAACACGTAGGTTGTGTGTTTTAAATTAAGGTGAGGAGTTATGTTTTGGTTTTAAAAACAAATGTGGACTTGCGGTTTATTTGTTTGCTGGAAATAACGAAGAGAGGCAGTGTGTCTTATTTTTGAAATGAACGGTGCCTTGCTTACGTATTTATAGGTGTGCAGATCCTTGGAAAGCAAGGTATTGAGGGAAGAAACATCTCGACAGGTTTAACACAAGGTAGCTGGGCGATTTGATTTTAATATAGCTGTGCATGTCCGGGGTAAGCTGTTTGATAGCCCACATGAATTTTCTAGGGTCTGCGTTTAGGTTAATAGGTTGGTCTCCGAAAGTACATACAAAGGAAATATATATATTTGTTATTGTTTCACTTGCGTGTATATATGGCTGCGTTCATTAAGTTGACGAGCCTCTTGCATGTGAAAATCTTAAGCTGGACATGTGCATTTGTCATATCCTTATGTTGCGCGTACAGGGCTTTAGGGTAGACTAGTATTCGAAATGAAAACATGTAGTGGCGGTGCTATTTGGAGGAGGTAAATTTAGAGTAGGAATGTGTATTCACTTAAGGCTTAAAGAGTTTATATTATGCTTTATGTCATTAATTTGATTTTTATGTGTACCGTGTTACATAAAATTACGTGCATATCCGAGCTGCCATCGACAGACATAAGGATACGGTCGTATCGAGCGATGTGCCATGATCCCAAAAATATAATAATATTGGTAGTTTAACTTCTATTGTGAAACCCCAAAATATCGATACAGGGTGCCAAATACTCCAAATAAAAAGTTGCTCATTAAATTAATTAAAAATTACCATAAAATTCTAAAAATTTAATTATCACTACGCCTCAAAAGAACCTTGTCTAAATTCGAAACCGATATGCAGTTATATCCAATAAACCGTTACGGTCGATAAACGATTACGCCGCTGTTTTTCAGCCAAATTGATTTGGGCATAACTTCCAATCTACACGACGAAATCCCGATTTTTCTTTTCCACTAGAAAAATATACTTCCCCAGCTCCGTACATTTCTTGTTTTACAGAAATCTGATTTAAAACGGACTCCGTATATCCAGTTGAAGTTCAAAACTCTATTTTACGAACTGCAGCGCTGTTCTAAGCTCGTTTTATAATTATATGAATATATAACGTTCAAACTTCGTTTTAATAGCGATTTAAATATTAAAACCCTTTTATTTTCCAAATAAAATATTTAAAATAAAAATTTAAATATTCAACTGCCAAAAATTCGGGACATTACATTCTTCCCCCCTTAGAATAATTTCGTCCTCGAAATTGCTAAGGTAAGAAAAGAACGTTACATATCCCATTTATTTCCAAATCCAACTTATTTTAAATTAGAAACCAATTTCAATACCATATATAGATATTTCCAAAAATATTGAAAATTTCCTAACATCTTAAATTTCCGAAAATTTTTGCCAGCACCTCCTCTATACGGCTCAATCGGTACAACTACAACTTGCCTTCTTAGGCCTTCCCCAATCTAAAACAAAATAAAACAGCCAAGCGGCTTGCCAAATAAGCTCAAAAATCACCAAACCCATATAGAAATAAACGTGTACCTTTTTGTCGGGCATATCATTATATCCTTTCCATCTGCTGCCCTGTCAGCATATACAAATGCATCCCCAAACAAAATACCAATTTTATCCTCAGAACCAAATCCTTCACGCATTCAAGCCAAATCCCATTCTTAACTCAATTTCCCTCCATTGTCAATTCCAACTCTTAACTTACCAGTCCAACACCATTTCAGATTCCTGTCTTGCAATTCAAAATCTAATTATGCTTAATATATTATATCTTGATTCAATTTCCCGCTAGTTGGTTTCAATTCAATTCATATTCAATTTCATTCCAATTTTTGACACTAGGATTTATTTTCCATACCTTCGTTAAACCATTTAATGAATTCTATTCAACCACTTGTCATCCAATAATAACCAATTCACAACCATCAACCAATACACAACCAAATAAACAAAATTTATTGAATTCACATTCAATATTAATATTTATTTGGGCTTCACACATTTGATTATTATTCATTCATTTAATTTCCAATTAAATTTAATTACAATATCATTCTGAAATTAATTACACTTAACCAAGTTAAGTATCAATTCAATTTTTTTAATTCGATTCGAATCCCATTCAAATCGATCAAACACACAAATATCTCAATAATTTAATAAAAATTTCTTTTCTATACAATAATATATTTTGGGTAAAATTATTCCATTTACCCTCTTTTCAAAACATAAAACTTTTGTATATAAAATTTTCAAATACGCTCTCATATATATACACTCAATCTCGATCTAGGGTATTACTAACCCCCATCTCCATCGAGTTATGCCACAGAGCCAAGGTTATTACTAAACCAATAGCTCTGATACCAACTGTAACGACCCGGGAATTTCGACACTCGAATCCTGACATTTACACATCTCTCGTCCAGAATCCAAGTACCGAAAACCCCAGAAAGCTAGGAGAAAGAAGTTAGAGGGTGAGGAAAGAAAGAAAGAAAGTTAGAATAGAAGAATAAGAAGAACCAACACAACACAGAGTCTCACATCGCAGCGGAACAAAATATAATACAGAAATAAATCTTTATTGAGAGCTTTCAAAATTTCTTACAGTATCAGAGTATATCAACATATCTGGACGGTTATATAACATGTCCTCATATACAATCACACAGCGGAACAGTAGCTATATATATAACCATACGTTTGAACTCTTCCAGCTTGTCTCTGGACTTCGCAGCATCCGGTAACCTGTACCTGTACACCCCGGCCTAACCCGAGCATTTACAAAACACCGGGTCAGTCTGGTGAACCAGAGTGAGTAAAACTCGCACAGTATTAAGGGTATCACACAACTTGATTTTTAAAGTTAAAATCCTTTCGAAAGAAAAGGATAATCGAAAGACCAAATCCACACATAAACACGGACGGTTTTTACCTTACGATAACCCAAAACAGTTTTGAAATCAATATCTTTTCTGATATTATACTAGTGTCTAAATACAAATAAATATCAATCTAGTGGAACGCTTGCATCTCACGCTCCACATATATAGTATAAAATCGAAACCTCGGGCGCTTATTGGAGATTGGATTCCGACCTTGACAAGGTATGGGACCACCTGCCGCTCGTGTATCTCTAGAGGCGAATACACTGGGTTCAACAAGAACGTCTTGCAACCCGGCCCACACATGACCGACCACTCATTTCGCTTGAGTGTATCGAATGTATATCACCAACGGTTGGACTCAAACCACCGTTCCCGAATGGGCAGAATCGATAGATTAAAGAACAAAAGGAATTTCTCTAGATAGGTGATTATACACCCTAATGGGAGCGACCCACATAGCCATGCTGCCAGCCCGATTTTTGTCATTTCCCGGTTGATGAGGCCTGAGGCCACGCTTTACCTTTATAATCAGCACATCACATTCACTTCGAATGCCACATTGTCAGATCCATCGAAATCACTAATTTGACGTCCACAACAATACTTTATGTGTCAGCTAAAAGAAGTTTCCTTCTCCGCTTCCACTCTTGGTACGGTTGAAGAAATCAATGTACGTGACCTTTCTGGAAATACTTTGTCAGACATCCATCCATACACGTCATCCAGGAACAGGATGAACCGAAGGCACCCTCCTACTGCATCCTAGGAATCACCCTATAGATCAGTAGCGAGTAGTCCTTGCAACCCGTAGATTTCAGCCACGACAGAATCACAGTATATCTCTGGGGATCAGCCAGAGGTTGTAAGTAACTCTTCCGTTTCATGAAGATCTATGGTCTTCAATCGCTCTATCTCGATCAGCATCTTCAACGTATTCGTTTTTATTGGTTGGAATGGTTTTCGAATATAAATTCGATCCCGGTCTTTCCGTACCAATAACGTATGGCCAGATTTTGATAGTCGGTTATTTAACTATCAAAATAAACAATCATAAATAAAATAGATTCATTGGTTCAGAACATAGCATCACTTGGCCAATAAGATAACATAATATTCTCAAATCATTTTATTCCCTTTCTTAAGGCATCTCATTATGTCTATTTCTAAACACTTCAAATAATGTTTCACTACTATTTTCTCAAAATCAATTACTTCTTACGTCTTCCTTATTACAATTAATACCATCCTTCGATAATCCTGAAGTCGTTCAAGTTGGGGTATTTTAATTACCTCTCAGACCTTGATCAACAACACTCTTATCTCAAGATAAATATGAATTGTAATTCAGAATCTCATATTCATTCCGATATCAGCAATTTCCCTTTCACTATTTCATTTAACATATGGTTTTTATAAATCTTCTCATCTTGGAAATCTTCCTTTCAAATATATCACTAATATATTGATTTAGTAAATGATAAATAAAATATCCATATTTAAACTTTAACTTCTTTAAATCATTACAAATCCCATTACTCGATCCTTTTCTCAATTCAATTACAAGAATCCATTTATTCCTTCTGGGAAATCTTATTTCAAACTCGCTCATTTCACTTAATGCCATTATAAAGTAGCGTTAATCTAAAAATTAACGTTTTAACTTCCGATCCCTTTTTATATACTTGTTTGCACAACTTTGGTTCAATACAAACCCTTTTCGCCTCGATTTCCTTTCTTAATTCAACAGTTATCTTAGGCTTATCGCCTTTACTTAGAAATCTCTTTTATAACTTAATTTATCAAATCTGGTTTAGAATATAAAGCCGTTCACACTTCTTTTGAAATCTAATCATAATTCATTATAACTACGATTACTTAAATAAACAATTAACTTAATCGTTAACTTGGATAAATATCAAATTTCCTTTTTCTTATTAAGTCAAACACCCTTTGCCAAAGTCATTTTATTAGATAAACCTGCTCAAATTTATTTAACTTAATAATCAACTGTCGTTATAACAATTGGCTTGGTCGACTTTAACATAAGATAAATTTGTTGATCAATTCTACTCATCTTTCCATTTAAACTAATAAATAATATTATTAATTTAAATAATCCATTTCAAAATAAATCTTATTTTTAATTGTTAAAAAAATAAAACAATTAATAATCGTTTCACACTTGCTTACAAATCTTCTTAATACAAGAATTAGCTCTATAAAAGATAAAGCACGTGCTGCGCACACGGTCGATTTTGGTGTCAAAATGGTGATTGTTGGTTAAACCAACAATATACAAATAGAATTGGGTTATTTCTTTTATTTGTAAACTTCATTTAAAAATAATATATTAAAATCTATATTCAATTATAGAATAAATTACTTCATTTTCACCGACGCACCTGACGGTAAATCAATCTTTATAAAACAGTTTTTATTTTGGCCATCTGTTATAAATTTCTCAACCAATATCGCACATCGGTTAATAACCGAATAAATGTTGAATTTAGATTCAACAAACCACCACTAAGTCAATAACCCAATCATGTCGGTTAAACAGTTCATATAAGGGTCATATGCAAACAAACAATCAGTTCATCTGATAGCGGTCAAGTAAAATATCAATCAGGCATCCAATTCAATTAAATACGTTTATATTGTTATAAACGTAACCATCAAGGTAACTTACCTTGTTTGGAAAATCATCGTTAAAAATAACGATGCCATTTTATTTAAATTAAACAACGTTTAATTTAAATAGTATAGTGAATAACCAAACAACCATTAAATCAACCAAATCAACTAGCAAACATAGCACACAAGCAATAAATCCAATTTATAAAAATAATAAATAGGGTAACTGAGTGAGTTTAACTCACCTTGGTTTTATCACCACTGCTAACGGATCCTCCAGCTCGAATAAAGAAAACGTACTGCACTTTATTTCCATCTGCAAACTTTCCCTCACGTCCGTTTTTACGTGCAACACTTTCTTCTTACCTTCCATGTATTTGTATTGAACTACCTTCCCAACTTCTTGTTCCCTTCTCAAAATTCTGTTCGTTTTTTTTTTTTTTTTTTTTTTTTTTTTTTTTTTTTTTTTTTTTTTATATAAACAGATGGGCTCAATGACCCAACCTCAACTTAACCGCAAAAGAAAATGCAGCCTTCCATTTTTGCTTCATCTCGCCACACAAATTCTTCTCCCATCATACGGTTTTACTCCCCAATACGTCCCCTCCCTTCCTTTTATTCCAGCGCCACTTCATACTTTTTTTTTTTTTTTTTTTTTTTTTTTTCTTTCACCTTGGAAACTGACGCCACCCTCCCCTTTACTTCCTTCTTTTAACTTATCCACGTTTGAATCCAACTGCATGCAAAGACTCCCCATGCTTGCAACTACCCAAGCGTTCATCCCATTTTTCCTCCTTCTCACTTCATTCTCTCCCTCACTACCGTACGCAACTTCATACCACCTCCATTTCTACTCGACAAGCTTCTCCGCCGAGTACTCCTTTATAGCTTCCTCCAGATCGGCAGACGCTGCCAACCTTCCGACCATCTGCACAGCGCGTACACTCTCCTCGAACTTGAACAAGCCAAGCTTATCCAACGCCACTGCACACACCTCCGTATGCATCGCATATAAACACGTAGGTTGTGTGTTTTAAATTAAGGTGAGGAGTTATGTTTTGGTTTTAAAAACAAATGTGGACTTGCGGTTTATTTGTTTGCTGGAAATAACGAAGAGAGGCAGTGTGTCTTATTTTTGAAATGAACGGTGCCTTGCTTACGTATTTATAGGTGTGCAGATCCTTGGAAAGCAAGGTATTGAGGGAAGAAACATCTCGACAGGTTTAACACAAGGTAGCTGGGCGATTTGATTTTAATATAGCTGTGCATGTCCGGGGTAAGCTGTTTGATAGCCCACATGAATTTTCTAGGGTCTGCGTTTAGGTTAATAGGTTGGTCTCCGAAAGTACATACAAAGGAAATATATATATTTGTTATTGTTTCACTTGCGTGTATATATGGCTGCGTTCATTAAGTTGACGAGCCTCTTGCATGTGAAAATCTTAAGCTGGACATGTGCATTTGTCATATCCTTATGTTGCGCGTACAGGGCTTTAGGGTAGACTAGTATTCGAAATGAAAACATGTAGTGGCGGTGCTATTTGGAGGAGGTAAATTTAGAGTAGGAATGTGTATTCACTTAAGGCTTAAAGAGTTTATATTATGCTTTATGTCATTAATTTGATTTTTATGTGTACCGTGTTACATAAAATTACGTGCATATCCGAGCTGCCATCGACAGACATAAGGATACGGTCGTATCGAGCGATGTGCCATGATCCCAAAAATATAATAATATTGGTAGTTTAACTTCTATTGTGAAACCCCAAAATATCGATACAGGGTGCCAAATACTCCAAATAAAAAGTTGCTCATTAAATTAATTAAAAATTACCATAAAATTCTAAAAATTTAATTATCACTACGCCTCAAAAGAACCTTGTCTAAATTCGAAACCGATATGCAGTTATATCCAATAAACCGTTACGGTCGATAAACGATTACGCCGCTGTTTTTCAGCCAAATTGATTTGGGCATAACTTCCAATCTACACGACGAAATCCCGATTTTTCTTTTCCACTAGAAAAATATACTTCCCCAGCTCCGTACATTTCTTGTTTTACAGAAATCTGATTTAAAACGGACTCCGTATATCCAGTTGAAGTTCAAAACTCTATTTTACGAACTGCAGCGCTGTTCTAAGCTCGTTTTATAATTATATGAATATATAACGTTCAAACTTCGTTTTAATAGCGATTTAAATATTAAAACCCTTTTATTTTCCAAATAAAATATTTAAAATAAAAATTTAAATATTCAACTGCCAAAAATTCGGGACATTACACCAGCCCACACATGACGACCACTCATTTCTCTTGAGTGTATTAAATGTATATCACCAACGGTTGGGATCAGTAACCGTTTCCCGAAAAGGGACAACATCGATAGATTAAAGAAGCAAAAGGAATTTCTCTAGATAGGTGATTATACATCCTAATGGGAACGACCCACATAGCCATGCTGCCAGCCCGATTTTTGTCATTTCCCGGTTATTGAGGCCTAAGGCTACGATTACTTATCATTCATTAATATCACAATCGCTTTGAATGCCACGTTGCCAGATCCGTTAATCACTAATTGATTTGCACAAATATATTCTGGATATTATGCTAAGAGAATAAACTCTCCGCTACCATATATATTTATACAAACCAACCTATGTGATCATTGGAAATACTTTGTCAGACATTCGTCCATACACTTCGTTCTGGGACTGAACAAAACCGAAGGCACAATTTCTATTAATAGGAAAAGTCCTTGAACTTTACTCCATCTTTGATTATCTTCATATAATCTGATTCGCAACGTTACCGCCTACACGGAGTGGTTCACGAATAATAATCCAACCGGTCTCTCCATATTGACAACACTATTGGAAAATACTTCGACAGTCGGTTATTTAATTGTCAAAGAAAAAAAACATTCATTCATAACATCAATCAATCACTGGGCCTATTAATTAATATTTCATTAATTAATTCACTTCTTCATTTCCCTATCAATATTTCTTAACCAAATATTTTCAATAATCATCTGGGTCTCTTACGCTGTTAGGAAAAAATTTCCATATCTCGCCTTCTTTTATTTTCTATACTTAGAAAATATTTTCTATTTATAATTGGAGAACATTCCAATTACTTATCTCTTAGTCAACTCATTTAATTCTACTCTCAAGAAATATATATTATTATATTTCCAAAATTCCACTTATTTGGGTTAAAACGAATGTTTTGTAAAACATCGTTACAAACAACCCAAAATATTTCATTTAATTATCTTTTATTCAACCATTTATCTTTGTGACTGGATCTTTGTGACGATCTCAAAACCCTATGCTATAGTGTTAAGGATAATCATTGGAATATAACACATTAATCATCATTAGCAGAGTACAGATAATAGCATAAACAAGAAATAGAATAATTTACACAAATATGGCAGCAGAATCATATATATATCACCACATCAGAGAGCACAGTGCTGGATACAACTTAGTGCATAATAATACATAATCAGTCTACATCGTCTGTGGCGGAATCACATATATAAAGAGTACATAAACGAAACATCAGTCTACATCGCCTGTGGCGGAATCATATACATATGCAATAATGGCGGAAAAATCATAGTCATCAACATGTAGTTAAGCCTCGCCATGAGCCAAAAATGCACCTCCACTGCGGTGCCAAGACAAAATATGTCAACTACCTGTAACTTGGCTGCCCGTGTGAAAATAAGGGCACCCGAGTTTGCAAGGTGAAACAAACTACGAGTCAGTCATGGGACTGGTATGAGAAATATACTTAACTCATTAAACAACAATAATAAGGCAAATCAATGGACCACGCCACTTTCACGGAAGGGATTTACTCCAATGAGTGCTAGTGCATGAAATAAAGTAAATGATTAAATCATCGCAATGCTTTTTATAAAAATGAAGCCATTATAAGACTCAGGTCCCATCACACAATGCAACACAGGCCGTAGGATAGAGTTTTTACCTTATAATGGCCAAGAGATGCTTCATACGTATAAAACAAAAGTGTTTGACATTATTACTAGTGCATATATGTTTCAAAAGCAAATTCAATCATAAATGTCAATCATAGGCGGCATGGGTACCATATATCATGTCGCCATACTAGTAATACAATCACATCCGCATATTTCGTATTGGAAATTGGATTCCATCATGAGTCGAGGCAAGGGACAAGATCCTCTCCGTTCGAGACACTCTAGCAAATGTCCCAGGATCTCACACAGCAATTCTTGGATCTTCAGGGCCGGTCCTCTCTTACTTTTGAGGATTAGTTATTCCTGAACACACATTCCCTGGTCCTTACAGACCTATAATCGAGGCGCCTCGCATTCCAACAACCACACAGGTGAAAAGTATATATAAATGTCAGGGCTGGTAGGTCACTGACACCACCGTAGCTAGAAAGAAACGTCGTGCTCTCCCTGCAGTCACAGTCCCGTTTTTGACTCATACTGAGGTGCGAGGCTCGCGAATCCACGCTATACACAAAGCTATGCCACACAGACCATGCTTTGATCATCAACCACAAGACTTTGCTTTGCAACAGAAGCCTTGATCATATGCCACTTAGGCGTGCCACACAGGCAATCCACTCCATGTGACTGATTTCTATCGATATATAACCTCTGAGCTCGTATGTCTCAGAGAAGGGCGTTAAGCAAGAGAATAAATTCTCCGCCGCCAAACAGATATATATTTAATAGAGATCAATCAACACAGAACAAAATCCAATGTCAGACATACAGTCCATTTACAAGTTCGTTCTGGGTATGAACGAAGCTGGAGGCACCAATTCCTCGCATATCCGCACTATCAACAATACATCTGGACGGCTACCACTTCAGCTCCTTCAAGGTAGCTACTCCAATCACGAGCATCAGTAGCGCCCATCCATCCAATGTGAAGATCGTCGTTCTTGAACTGTCTTCAACTCTTCGACTTCTCACCGTCGATCGATTATTTGAAATGAGAGTGAACTCGGCCTTTTCAAATAATCTACGTATATTAGATTTTCAAATCATTTCTCCACATGGTTAAATCATTCGACATTCACATTTCAGTTCTTTAGTATAGTTTTCATGTCAAACACATTCAACCATCAAATATCAATCAAACCAAGCAGAATCCGTTTATTTCCACTCTATATCGTCCATAATATGTTATAACGATATATCGCCATTTTTATTTATTTAAAAACGGCCCTATTTAATTAAACGACGTTTCAGGTCGTGTCGAAGCATTGGCGCTGTTTTTCCCAAAATTTGTTTTACACATATCTAAAAATCTAACCGTTGGATTTCAACAAAGTTTATATCATTGGGAAGATATTCCCAAAGCAAACCCAATGTTTCCAGTTTCGTGAAAATCCGATGGTTGGATCTTTCGGTATAATCATTTGAAGTTACGATTCCAAAACACGAACTGCACGGCCTCGATTCATTTTAATTTAATTTATATATATATATATATATATATATATAAATATATATAAAAATATAATTCATTCGACGATTTCAATATCGTTTTCACTTCAAATATTTCACTAGCACCTTTATATTTCGAAAAATTTCGCCATAACCTCCTTTGTACGGGAAGGGGTTTGGAAATTTATTGGGCCGTATTAGGTACCCAATAAATCCTAATAGGTACACACATATTTATAGTGATATATTCCGGTGTCCACAGGGGAGTGTGTATAGATCATAACTCCAGAGAATAAATTCTCGTCACCCTATAAATGGTTTTTGTGCCTTAATGAGCAGAGAGACGTGTTTATTGTCATCTCCAAACCCGTGTGGTTTTTTTTATTAATCTTGCAATTTACCGTTACAATTTATATAGTCCAGATCAGTCATCAATTCAACCTGTAATATATAGTCATCGCCATAAAGCCTCTCGCTCGTATGGTAAATCTTCAACCTCGTCACACAAGCCCCAAATGCTTATGTGTTATATGATGAAGTATGCCTATCGTTAAGAAGTATTCCATGTAGTGTAGTTCAAAATTAATTGTTACTATCCTATGGCGATTGTTTATTATTACACACAGAACAACTAGCACTCCGCATCCAATGGCATTCACAGGAGTTGATATAATAATAAAATTTGCACATCCAACTCATTAAGGTTTACCTATTTGTCGGGCATGCAAATAAATTCTTTACTCAATAGCTAATCCATTTCCTGTTCAACATATATATATATATATATATACATACATATACGTACAAAACTAAGCTAAAAATTATATTTCTAGCGAACAAAGGTTTATCTCCACTTATGGTTATTTTTAACACTTCACGTTTCACTTAAAAATGATATTTTGTCGAACTAAAATATATTTCAATACATGACTATTTTATTTAGTTCCTATACATGTTAAAAATAATCTTCTTAGCAAACAAATATTTATTTTAACAGTTGTATATTTTTAACAATTCACACACATGATAAAATTGGTATTTTTATCATCAAAAATATTTATTCAGCACATGAATGTTTTAACACTTCCTATTCTCAATAAAAAAATGTAATTTTTATTGTTCGATCACTTTATTCAACACATGAACTTCTCAACACATGAGCTTCTCAACACATGAGTATTTCCACACATGGATATATTTTATACGGTTTGTATATATATAAGAAAGATGTTATTTTTATTGTTGAAACAATTTATTTATAATACGAATATTTTACATTGTTCATACATATAAAAATGTGATTTTTATTGTTAAAACTATTTATTTATTCAACACATGAATTATTTTTCAACTCATGAACTTCTCAACACATGAGCATTTCCACACATGGATATGGTTTTAACACATGACTTTTGTTTCAACACATGAAAATAATTTCAACATATGAAAATAATTCTAGCATATTAAAATAATTCTAACACATGAATATTATTCAAAATTTCGGCAGCATAACGACAGGGTATTTAAAACCGGCACCGTCACGAGTACGGCTCCTCGCTCTACCTTAAAACCTCGTGGTTTTTGACAATAGGGAATTCATACATCTAATTCGCACGCAGGCGAGTATGATTTTTCTTTTCCACAATTTATTTCAATCATAAATGGGTATTTTTCAACCACAACCAAACAATATCAACCATAAACAATTCTATCAACCATTCGCATTATTCACCAAAATTTTCACGCCAATTCACAATCAATAAATATCGTCCATGGTTTGTGGACGCGGGGAGTGTGTATATATATATATATTATTTCCATTCCAACACACATATTATTTATACAATGCATGTATAATTCATACTTCGCTCATCTAGCTTACACAACGCGTGTACATGAGGTATACGACACGTGTATAATTTATATTTCGCTTATATAATTTATACATGACATTTCCATTCACATTTCAGTTTAGAAATCTCACATTGGTTTTCGAGATGCTAAAAATCGTAGATAGCTCAGAAAAATCCGCAGTCTCTTCTAGGATGTAGAGGGCCTCCTTGCGGTCACGATGTTTCCTGTTTCATCGAATTTCGTTAACACACCATAAAGATATGATTTTCAAAGTTTGCAACACTTAAAAGTGTTATTTTCAGTTAAAATATAATAAAGCCGATACCTTTCACGATTGTTCAAAACTAGGTTTTCAGTTTTCGCGAAAACCGAGGATCGATACGATGATCGAAGGGCACAGCATGGAAGAGCGTCGAGAGGGCTTCAGGCGCGTGGGTGAGGCGTCCAACTCGGTGGGGCCCAGTGCTCGTGGCGGCGGCGGAAAGTTTGGATGTTGGAGGGGCTCGTGCTCGTCGATGGCGAAGAGAGGGAGGGCGAGGGTTGGTCGGATTTAAAGAGGGAAGGGAGGGCTTTCGAGGTAGGGCGGTGGCGGAGTCTGGCGTGGCCTGTGGCGGTGGCGATTCGGTCAGGAAGGATGGAGCAAGCAGCGCCGTCGGTCGAGAGAAGGAACGAGGGTTTCTGATGTTTTTTTTATTTTAAATTATGAATGAAAAATTTCCATTGGTCGATGGTTTTATTAAAGTTTAAAATAGTGTTTCTCCACACAGACACCAATTCAAATCCAACGACTGTCGCCTTTAGCTAAATACCCGCATTCCGAACACAATGGAATATGTTTCGTAGGCCAATTCGACTGTTACAGTCAGTTATTCTTCAAATCAAAGTATAAAACATTCAATATTCGTTTTGAACGTACAGTTCAATTTACCAGGGCCACAAACTGATTCAAAAAATTCAAGAAAAATAAATCTAGCTATGTTTTGATGCTACGATCCTAGCAAAACTAGTTTCGTTGAATTCTGAGGTCGTTTGAAAAATGCCATTTTCTGGTCGATCCAATTTAACAGGAATTAACCAAACACGTTTTCTTGTGCCCCGCTCACATACTAGCTTCAAAAATTATGAAATTTGAAACCTAGCAATAATTTGTCATCCCGGATCTAACAAAAGTTGTTTCATCGAATTCCGAGGTCGTTTGCACAATATCTATTTTCAAGGGCTATAAATTCTCTATAACGACCTTTCTAAAAATTCATTTGGCCATAACTTTTGATTCCCGCTATGAAACTTCGATTTTTCAGATTCGTTAGAAAGATATTTGTAACACCCCACCTCCGCTAGGGTCACTCACAAAGGGAATGCACTACGTTTGGTGAAGCATTATCGAGGTAAACATGCACAGAAATATTACAAGACAGAACATATATAAAACAGCGGAAGTAAAACAAATTTCATTACCTTATAAAATAAGGTCTAAAGCCTTTTACATCAGAATACATCAAAACCTGTCTTGCAAAAGTAAAGAAGCACAAAACCTTTTCATAAATTATTCCCCAAAATAAAGCGGTGAAGCAGCCATAGCCAAGAGAAGACCAAGCTATACATGATGACCTTCAAGCATAAGAGGTCCGAACTAAACAACATCATTTCCTCCCTGAAAACCTGGGGGGGAAACGGAAGACAAAGAGGCGAATGAAAACAGGGTCAGTCATAAAGATTGGTAAGTCCTATCTACTTCCAGTATAAAAACAGGTAAAGGGTAACATGACATGCATAAACCGAAAGTAAACATAAGGATGACGACAAGATAGATAAGCTAAACCAGGATAACTGGATGAACTACTGTAGCAAGATAAACTAAGGTATCATGATAAACTACAGTGTCAAGATAAATCAAGGTATCACATCGTCAAGTTTCTATCAAGTATACTATCCCAAGGTATCTATCATGTATAACATCCCACGGTACCTATCATGTATAACATCCCACGGTATCTATCATGTATGACCTCCCAAGGTATTTATCATGTATATTTGCTATACACCTCTCGTACTAGTATCCCAACCCGCGTCATGTGTTAACTATGAATGTCCCTTGCCCAATGTCATGTAATGGTCCATGTCAACCTAATATATAGCATATGTTGGTTTTCCCAACTCGTAAGTTTCTTTCCATGTATAAGTTCAGTCCTTTGCCGTAGGCCATACGGACTTTCCCATGTAAATCTATACCACCTCAACGTAGTACCATTTTATCCTTGAAGTTGTTTTGGGCTGCTACCCTTGATCTGGTTATGTTTTCTTACCATGAACTATCGCGTGTTCACTTAGGATTTATGCCACCTAGGACCACTAGGGATTATGCTACCTAATGATCATTTCCGTGTCTCGGTTTGGGTTCAAGCCACCTAGGGCCACTAGGGATTATGCCACCCGTCAACCGCGCCCTTTATCCCACGTATGTATCGTGAATCGTTTTCCATGTTTAGACGCACATGTACCTCAATGTGCCATCCGAGTTCCATGCCAGGGCAAATCAAGAAATACAGAACTCGGTCGGGAGCTTTAAGTCATCTGCCGATGCAGATATCAAGGTCTGTTTTTTGTATCCGTGGCTATGGTCCCACGTGACCCCTCCCTCAACTACTGAAAGGCAATCCAAGAAAAATCATGTATGAGAACCACATCCCGGCTCCACTATAGCCCCATTTTCCTATGGGCCAACCTCACCCATGACTCGATAGCAAGAACATGGTCTGTTGGGAGTTCTCTGCCTTTCCGTTCATACACGATTGACTAAAGATGGTAGGTAGTCGGCGACGTGCTATCCAGGGCAAAAACAAGTATCGTCGACTCCATGCTAATCCATCCCAGTCTTTAGGTCGCTCGCATAGCAACCAAGGCATACTCTTGGCTCTTCTACCGCAGACCTTAACCTCTGTGAGGCTGGGTTTCATGGACCATCTGCCACCTCACAGAGGGATACCAAGAGTACCCTCACGTCCCCGAAGCTACCGCTTTGTCACCCAGTTCGTTGGAGCCTTTATCTAAGTCAGATAATTTGCTCCTCCTCGTGTGTTTAAGCGATGACCTACCGTATCGGGTTACTCATCTATCTGTGAACTGGTCCAAATCCCTTGACTAAGAATTATTACTTAGTTTCCTAAACTAAGGTTTACCACTTAGTCTCCTTTCCCGTTATCCTTGTTAAACCCGATTTTCCACCTAGTCCCCTGAACTAGGGTTTTGTCTAATGGGTTAAGTATTGTCATTTAAGTTCATGACTTAACCTGCCTACGAATCATGTCAAGATTTGGCTAAGTATTCAAGTCCAAGACCTAGCCCTACAAGTTGGTTAAGTATACCAAGAAGCTCATGACTTAACCCTATTCAATCATCAAGTCAATTTGGTTAAGTATTTGTTTATCTTAACCCTATCAGGTTATCGTGTTAGATTGGTTAAACATAGATTATCTTAAACTCATCGGATAATCGAGTCGGATTGGTTAAGTATAGGTTAACTTAACCCCATCCACTAATCGAATTATAATGGTTAAGTATATTTAAACGGTCTCGTGACTTAACCCTATCAAGCTCTCATATTAGATTGGTTAAGTATGGTTGCTTAACCCCATCAAATCATCATGTATAATTGGTTAAGTATAAGTTACTTAACCTCATTGAATTTCCAAGTTTAGATTGGTTAAGGGTTTAACTTAACCCCATCGAATTACCGTGTTTAGATTAGTTAAGTGTAGGTTACTTAACCTCATCTAATTACCGTGTTTAGATTAGTTAAGTGTAGGTTACTTAACCCCATCTAATTACCGTGTTTAGATTAGTTAAGTGTAGGTTACTTAACCCCATCTAATTACCGTGTTTAGATTAGTTAAGTCTAAGTTACTTAACCCCATCTAATTACCAAGTCTGATTAGTTAAGTGTAAATTACTTAACCCCATCCCCTAATTGTCTTGTTTGGTTAAGTGTCATTAAGAAATCAAGTTCGGTTCCACTTAACCTACCCATTCGTGTCATATCGTTTAAGTGTCATTAGTCAAAATTACTTAACCTTTTCATGTGGCATTAATTAGATTAATGCACCCCAACCTCTCACATTAGACTTTGTTGTGGTTACTAGTTAAGCCGGGCGGGTCCGGGTAGATTTACACCACAACCTAGTCTAACCTCGGGTTTTAAGTGCTATATGACCAACTACTCACATTGGGTCCTATTGTTTGTAGCCACTAGTTAAGCTGGGCGGGTCCGGGTAGATTTATGCTACAAACTTTACCCAACCTCGAGTTGGCCACTTTCATGTTTGGTCTAGTGTCATATTACACTTACAACCCATACGTGTCTAGTTTCAAGTCCCATGTTTACCCCACATGTCATGTCCCCATTTAGGTGTATTATGAGTGTCATATTTTCATGAAATCCCATGTTAAATTATCATGTCATAATCACGCTCGTCCATCCTACCCCAAATCGTGTTTCCAACCCAAGTAAAAGCGAGTCAACATAGTAAGGATACTATGCTACATATTGGCCTCAAAACATGCACGATGCCAAAAAGGGTTGGCCACAAATATGCATGGTATCATAAGGGGGTTTGGCCCCAAAATATGCATAGCATCATAAGGTGTTTTTGGCCACAAATATGCATAGTATCATAAGGGAATTTGGCCACAAACATGCATAATAACATAAGGGGTTTGGGTTCATTTACATGCATATGCCCCAAAGTCAAATCTTTGCCAATGTTTCACAAGTCAAATGGTTCCCAAAGGTTTATGCTAGCATTCCATAGATAAAGATTCAAACTTGCAAGATAAACTAGGTTAATCATAACATGAGTAGCATGATTTAGTCACTAAGCATAGCCAAAAGTCATAGGTTCAAGCAAAAGAGGCATGACAAGGTTCATATAGGCTAGCATACTTAGTTTAATCTCATTTCATTCCATGCCATCATTAAAACTACCGTTTAGATCTAGAAGTAGCTAGAACTTACATAGCGTGGCTTAGAGATTTAGGAGCATGAATCGTCTTATCGTAGAATCCATGTTGAGACGATGATCAAAACCCTTGATTTGGTGTAGAAAGCTTGCACCTTCGTCTTGAATCTAGTTTGCAAGCACAAGCTCTTGAATTTGGGGATGGAGGCCATGATCAATGTAGATTTGGGAAGCACTTTGTTGCAAGAGTGATTTGTGAGGGTTTAGGGTAGGCTTAGGGGCCTTTTTATAGAGATTAGGACTAGTTTAGGCCCTTAGATTAACCCTAGGATAGATCTGAACCCTCAAAATCCGTTATAGGCCTATAAAACATGTCTTGAGAAACAAGTCAGGTGCACCCAGGCCCAAGTGGTCGGACCACCCAGGTCGACAGGGGTGTCGACTGGGCAGTCGACACCACCTGGGGGGTGTCGACTCCCAAGTCGACTTGGGGGTGGCGAGAATTTTTCCTGCCTCTTCTGCTTGGCTGAATTTGAATTCTGAATTCAAATTTGAACTGTTTTTGAACTTGAAATTTTCTGAAAACTTTGACGGGTCATAACTTGGTCATACGGACTCCGATTTTCGAAAACTCAGACTCTATTTCGTGTATTTTTCCGAGACGAACGCAATGTCACAACCCTTTTCTCCTGATTCGGAGTTTATAATTAAATTCTGCCTTGATTCTTGTCTTAGAATGTTATATAAATCTGGGTTGTTACATTCTCCCCAACTTAAAGGATTTCGTCCCCGAAATCTCCAAGTTAGGAAGAACGTATCCTACCATCCATCATCCATCTACTCAAAACATCATCCACAGGCAACCATGGTCCTTAAAAGATTCCTAATGCTTTATGAACACATGCAGAAAGTGTGTGTATATGTTCCTTAGCTAATTCTAATGATCAGGCCTGAATGATCTTTCTAATGCAAAATATGTTTAGTGCCATGAGTCCAACATGTATGCAAATAGTCCTAGTCATATAAGTACTATATGCGTGCACAAACATTCATTCATATGCAACATCCACATGACAACACATTAACTTTCAAACAAGTATAAATACTCGTGCATATGCAATGCAAAATGTGAGTGCGTCGATCTAGTATCTAACATGTATTCGCGCATCCACGAGAAACCACTTGCAATCATTTGCAACCATATCAATCATAACATGTTTCAAATACACGTTTACATCCATAGAGTTCTACCTAAGGTTCCCAAAATAAGATCGAGGAGATAAACCAGACAAACTCCTTACGGGGTTTGTAACAGAAACAGGACCGAGAGGATATCCACCAAGCGATAGCATGCAAGCAAGCTCTACAGGAGAACCAAGGATCAAAGATATACTCTTAAAAAGAGACATGATGTGCGCGTCAAAGCCGCATTTCCTTGAGCTTAATTCCATCGTGCCTTGACCGCCTTTGACTTCGTGATTTCGTAGCTCCTTGATTCCTATTTCCAAGGTATGAGTCGGAACTCATTTCACTGTCGCCTCTGGTTTCACTTCCACTTATTCTTTCCCTAGTATGCTCGGCCCAAACATATCTGCGTACTCATGCAAGCTCTCCAAAATTCACTAGTGAATTCTGGATCTCGTTTACCGATGCCAATCCATGTTACCACGTGCACTTACTAGGGTGATTCCTATAACCCATGCTTAAGCGGAATGAACCATCCGCCTTATTGGCGAACGTTACTTGATCGAATCAGAGATTTCCGATAAATACATCAAGTGATTCTAGGTAACTAACCATGACAAAGCCCAAAAGGTTACACGAGACTTCGAGGGTATTACCAAAGCAAGCCAAGAGTCTGACTACCCTCTTTTCAAAACCGAGAATGGTATCCCTTACTGGATAACCACTTTACCCCTAGAATCCATCCATAGCCCAACAATAGAAGCATTGCTCCTAATCTCAACACTTGGCATAGACGTTCTCAAATCCAAACAAGTCATGATTAAATGGACCAACCCTCCAACCAGATTTTGGGACTAAAGTGGGATCTTCTACCATGTTAGTACTAAGGTGCAGAGACTTAACTATCGAAGCAGACTTAAATGATGCGATGATCAAAACAAAGTCTAGACGGGACGATAGAAAAGAAAGGCTAAGCCTTTAACAGAAACGGTACCATTCCTCTTAGGTACGCTAGGAGTGAGAGCATACAATTGCCCTCTCGCTGATCTTGTCCTTGCCTTCCTTCGTGGACTAATCCATAACAACAAGTTGCTTATCCTTACGTCCGTGTCCTTTATCCTTGCTCTTATTACCCTTCCATGTAACACGGTAACAGGCCTCTCGAGAACTTCCTCCATTGCACGGGAAAACACTTACGTAGCTAGACAAGGATTAGTCATAGTTAAAACTACTGTGACTACAGATGGAGGAAAGAAAGGAAAAGGGATTCGATCAAGGAAACAAATGATAGTGCTAATGGCTTTTGGGGAATAGCCTTTAAAAACAAAATTTTCTTGAAAAATGCTTCTTTTGTAAACGGTTTTTTTCAAATAGTTTTCAGAAGGTTTTAAAAACTTTTGCCCAGTCTGGTAACCTTCTGCTCTGATACCAAATGTAACACCCCACCTCCGCTAGGGTCACTCACAAAGGGAATGCACTAGGTTTGGTGAAGCATTATCGAGTTAAACATGCACAGAAATATTACAAGACAGAACATATATAAAACAGCGGAAGTAAAACAAATTTCATTACCTTATAAAATAAGGTCTAAAGCCTTTTACATCAGAATACATCAAAACCTGTCTTGCAATAGTAAAGAAGCACAAAACCTTTTCATAAATTATTCCCCAAAATAAAGCGGTGAAGCAGCCATAGCCAAGAGAAGACCAAGCTATACATGATGACCTTCAAGCATAAGAGGTCCGAACGAAACAACATCATTTCCTCCCTGAAAACCC
Source organism: Allium sativum (assembly GCA_030737875.1). NCBI lineage: Eukaryota > Viridiplantae > Streptophyta > Magnoliopsida > Asparagales > Amaryllidaceae > Allium > Allium sativum. Next base: position 237,205,160 of record CM060925.1, read on the forward strand.
GGGGGGGGGGGGGGGGGAGGGGAACGGAAGACAAAGAGGCGAAAGAAAACGGGGTCAGTCATAAAGACTGGTAAGTCCTATCTACTTCCAGTATAAAAACAGGTAAAGGGTAACATGACATGCATAAACCGAAAGTAAACATAAGGATGACGACAAGATAGATAAGCTAAATCAGGATAACTGGATGAACTACTGTAGCAAGATAAACTAAGGTTTCATGATAAACTACGGTGTCAAGATACATCAAGGTATCACATCGTCAAGTTTCTATCAAGTATACTATCCCAAGGTATCTATCATGTATAACATCCCACGGTACCTATCATGTATAACATCCCATGGTATCTATCATGTATGACCTCCCAAGGTATTTATCATGTATATTTGCTCTACACCTCTCGTACTAGTATCCCAACCTGCGTCATGTGTTAACTATGAATGTCCCTTGCCCAATGTCATGTAATGGTCCATGTCAACCTAATATATAGCATATGTAGGTTTTCCCAACTCGTATGTTTCTTTCCATGTATAAGTTCAGTCCTTTGTCGTAGGCCATACGGGCTTTCCCATGTAAATCTATACCACCTCAACGTAGTACCATCTTATCCTTGAAATTGTTTTGGACTGCTACCCTTGATCTGGTTATGTTTTCTTACCATGAACTATCGCGTGTTCACTTAGGATTTATGCCACCTAGGACTACTAGGGATTATGCTACCTAATGATCGTTTCCATGTCTTGGTTTGAGTTCAAGCCACCTAGGGCCACTAGGGATTATGCCACCCGTCAACCTCGCCCTTTATCCCACGTTTGTATCGTGAATCGTTTTCCATGTCTAAACGCACATGTACCTCAATGTGCCATCCGAGCTCCGTGCCAGGGCAAATCAAGAAATACGGAACTCGGTCGGGAGCTTTAAGTCATCTGCTGATGTAGATATCAAGGTCTGTTTTTTGTATCCGTGGCTATGGTCCCACGTGACCCCTCCCTCAACTACTGAAAGGCAATCTAAGAAAAGTCATGTATGAGAACCACATCCCGGCCCCACTATAGCCCCACTTTCCTATGGGCCAACCTCACCCATGACTCGATAGCATGAACATGGTCTGTTGGGAGTTCTCTGCCTTTCCGTTCGTACACGATTGACTAAAGATGGTAGGTAGTCGGCGACGTGCTATCCAGGGCAAAAACAAGTATCATCGACTCCACGCTAATCCATCCCAGTCTTTAGGTCGCTCGCATAGCAACCAAGGCATACTCTTGGCTCTTCTACCGCAGACCTTAACCTCTGTGAGGCCGGGTTTCATGGACCATCTACCACCTCACAGAGGGATACCAAGAGTACCCTCACGTCCCCGAAGCTACCGCTTCGTCACCCAGTTCGTTGGAGCCTTTATCTAAGTCAGATAATTTGCTCCTCCTCGTGTGTTTATGCGATGACCTACCGTATCAGGTTACTCATCTATCTGTGAACTGGTCCAAATCCCTTGACTAAGAATTATTACTTAGTTTCCTAAACTAAGGTTTACCACTTAGTCTCCTTTCCCGTTATCCTTGTTAAACCCGATTTTCCACCTAGTCTCCTGAACTAGGGTTTTGTCTAATGGGTTAAGTATTGTCATTTAAGTTCATGACTTAACCTGCCTACGAATCATGTCAAGATTTGGCTAAGTATTCAAGTCCAAGACCTATCCCTACAAGTTGGTTAAGTATACCAAGAAGCTCATGACTTAACCCTATTCAATCATCAAGTCAATTTGGTTAAGTATTTGTTTATCTTAACCCTATCAGGTTATCGTGTTAGATTGGTTAAGCATAGATTATCTTAACCTCATCAGATTATCGAGTCGGATTGGTTAAGTATAGGTTAAATTAACCCCATCCACTAATCGTATTATAATGGTTAAGTATATTTAAACGGTCTCGTGACTTAACCCTATCAAGCTCTCTTATTAGATTGGTTAAGTATGGTTGCTTAACCCCATCAAATCATCATGTATAATTGGTTAAGTATAAGTTACTTAACCTCATTGAATTTCCAAGTTTAGATTGGTTAAGGGTTTAACTTAACCCCATCGAATTACCGTGTTTAGATTAGTTAAAAGTAGGTTACTTAACCTCATCTAATTACCGTGTTTAGATTAGTTAAGTGTAGGTTACTTAACCCCATCTAATTACCATGTTTAGATTAGTTAAGTGTAGGTTACTTAACCCCATCTAATTACCGTGTTTAGATTAGTTAAGTCTAAGTTACTTAACCCCATCTAATTACCAAGTCTGATTAGTTAAGTGTAAATTACTTAACCCCATCCCCTAATTGTCTTGTTTGGTTAAGTGTCATTAAGAAATCAAGTCCGGTTCCACTTAACCTACCCATTCGTGTCATATCGGTTAAGTGTCATTAGTCAAAATTACTTAACCTTTTCATGTGGCATTAATTAGATTAATGCACCCCAACCTCTCACATTAGACTTTGTTGTGGTTACTAGTTAAGCCGGGCGGGTCCGGGTAGATTTACACCACAACCTAGTCTAACCTCGGGTTTTAAGTGCTATATGACCAACTACTCACATTGGGTCTTATTGTTTGTAGCCACTAGTTAAGCTGGGCGGGTCCGGGTAGATTTATGCTACAAACTCAACCCAACCTCGAGTTGGCCACTTTCATGTTTGGTCTAGTGTCATATTACACTTACAACCCATACGTGTCTAGTTTCAAGTCCCATGTTTACCCCACATGTCATGTCCCCATTTAGGTGTATCATGAGTGTCATATTTTCATGAAATCCCATGTTAAATTATCATGTCATAATCACGCTCGTCCATCCTACCCCAAATCGTGTTTCCAACCCAAGTAAAAGTGAGTCAACATAGTAAAGATACTATGCTACATATTGGCCTCAAAACATGCACGATGCCAAAAATGGGTTGGCCACAAATATGCATGGTATCATAAGGGGGTTTGGCCTCAAAATATGCATAGCATCATAAGGGGTTTTTGGCCACAAACATGCATAGTATCATAAGGGAATTTGGCCACAAACATGCATAATAACATAAGGGGTTTGGGTTCATTTACATGCATAAGCCCCAAAGTCAAATCTTTGCCAATGTTTCACAAGTCAAATGGTTCCCAAAGGTTTATGCTAGCATTCCATAGATAAAGATTCAAACTTGCAAGATAAACTAGGTTAATCATAACATGAATAGCATGATTTAGTCACTAGCATAGCCAAAAGTCATAGGTTCAAGCAAAAGAGGCATTACAAGGTTCATATAGGCTAGCATACTTAGTTTAATCTCATTTTATTCCATGCCATCATTAAAACTACCGTTTAGATCTAGAAGTAGCTAGAACTTACATAGCGTGGCTTAGAGATTTAGGAGCATGAATCGTCTTGTCGTAGAATCCATGTTGAGACGATGATCAAAACCCTTGATTTGGTGTAGAAAGCTTGCACCTTCGTCTTGAATCTAGTTTGCAAGCACAAGCTCTTGAATTTGGGGATGGAGGCCATGATCAATGTAGATTTGGGTAGCACTTTGTTGCAAGAGTGATTTGTGAGGGTTTAGGGTAGGCTTAGGGGTCTTTTTATAGAGATTAGGACTAGTTTAGGCCCTTAGATTAACCCTAGGATAGATCTGAACCCTCAAAATCCGTCACAGGCCCATAAAACATGTCTTGAGAAACAAGTTAGGTGCACCCAGGCCCAAGTGGTCGGACCACCCAGGTCGACAGGGGTGTCGACTGGGCAGTCAACACCACCTTGGGGGTGTCGACTCCCAAGTCGACTCCCCAGTCGACTTGGGGGTGGCGGGAATTTTTCCCGCCTCTTTTACTTGGCTGAATTTGAATTCTAAATTCAAATTTGAACTGTTTTTGAACTTGAAATTTTCTGAAAACTTTGACGGGTCATAACTTGGTCATACAGACTCCGATTTTCAAAAACTCGGACTCTATTTCGCGTATTTTTCCGAGACGAACACAATGGCGCAACCCGTTTCTCCTGATTCAGATTTTATAATTAAATTCTGCCTTGATTCTTGTCTTAGCATGTTATAAAAATCTGGGTTGTTACAATATTCATAAACAGATTTAAATATTTTTGGTTTCACTACAATCCGTTTCATTTTGCACTAGGTACAGTCAGTCAAAATTTGAATTCAAAATTTCAAACTGCCACACTATTTCTAATTCAATGTTTTATTGAAATATTCTATTTCAATTGTTTGAATTCCATTAAAATATCCAATTTAAAATTTTTAAATTGGCTCGTATTTTCCTGGTTGATACAATCTCTCCCACTTAAAACTTTTTGTCCCCGAAAAGGAAACATCAGTATAGTAGGAAACAAAGATGTAAATGCAAAGTATTGTGGAGGTATCTTGCACCGGAGTTAGTCAGAGAGGTCCATTCTGCATTTGGGGTAAGCTTGCTTAATGCTTTCCTCAGTCTCCCAAGTACAGCCTCTAGGATCACTACTCCACTACACTTTAACTAAATGAACCTTCTTGCTCCTTAGCTCTTTAGTTTCTTTGCCAACAATTTTTAATGGTTCTCTTCTGACTGCTAATTCTGGTGTAATTTCCAAGTCCTGTTGCGCTACTTCTTCCACAACAAGATCCGGATCATGCACATGTCTTTTAAGTTGAGATACGTGAAATACATTATGCACTCCAGGCAACCAATCAGGTAATTGAACCCTATAATCAAGAGTTCCAATTCGTTCTAGTATAGGAAAGGGACCAATAAATCTGGGTGCCAACTTCCCCGTTTTACCGAATCAGATCACTCCTCTCATCGGAGAAACTTTCAAGTAAACATGGTCACCAACAGCAAATGTCAAATCTCTTCTTCCAGAATCTGCATAACTTTTCTGCCGACTTTGCGCGGTTTTCAATTGCTTCTTGATGAAATCGACTTTATCTGACGCTTCTTTAATCATATCGGATCCCAACACAAGTCTGTTGCCCTGTTCTACCCAACATGCGGGAGATCTACACGGTCTACCGTATAATGCTTCAAATGGCGACATTTTTAGACTTGCCGGATAGTTGTTGTTATATGTGAATTCTGCCAAATGCAAGTGATCTTCCCATGACCCACCAAAATCTTCTATAATTCTGTTCACTCACTCAGTTTGGCCATTTGTCTGAGGGTGATAAGCAGTGCTCATGTTCAGTTTTGTTCCCAATTCTCTCTAGAATGCCTCCTAGAATTTGCTAGCAAATATTGTGTCTCTATCACTGACTATGCTGATGGGAACTCCATGCAGCTAAACAATTTCTTTGAAATATATCTATGCTAGACTTTGAGCGGTTCTATTGGATCTGACAGGTATGAAATGGGCAGTCTTCGTGAAGCGATCTACGATCACCCAAATACTGTCATTACCTTTCTTGGTTCGGGGCAAACCATCTATGAAATACATGGAAATCTGTTCCCATTTCCAACCTGGGACTTTCAACAGTTGCAACAATCCAGCTAGCTTTTGTTGGTCGCTCTTGACTAATTGGTAAGTAGGGCACCTGCTAACATACAAAGAAATGTCCCTCTTCATCGCCTTCCACCAGAAAGTGCGTTTGGTATCGTTGTACATTTTACTTACTCCAGGATGTATGCAAATCTTGGATTTATGGCATTCATCGAGCACCTTTCTTTTGAGCTCAGGGATGTTGGGAACACAGATTCTCCCTTTCAGTCTCAGAACTTCTTTATCTACTTGAAAACTTGAGGGTTCGCCCTTCTGTATTCTCCTTCTGATCCTTTGAATGAAGTGATCATTTTTCAGGAGAGCAGATATTTTATCAATCAATCTAGGCGTAATTATAAGATTGGCAATGATTGCGGTTTTTCTACTAAGCGCATTAGCTACAACGCTAGCCTTTCCCGGCGTATACAGGATATCTAGATCATATGCTGCAAGAATTCTAGCCAACGCTGCTGCCTCATATTCAGATCTTTCTAGGTGAACAAATACTTCAATGATTGATGATACGTAAATAGTTCGAATTTCTCACCCAGCAAGTAATGCCTCCAGATTTTTAAAGAAAAAACGATGGCCAGCAACTCAAGATCACGAGTTACATAATTCTTCTCATGCGGTTTCAGCTGGCGGCTTGCATAAGCAACTACTTGGCCCCTTTGCATTAACACTACATCCAGACCTCTAATAGAAGCACTAGTCCAAACCGTCAAGTCCTGATTGCCATCGATAATGGTTAATACTGGAGCTGTTGTCAATTTTGATTTCAATTCCTGGAAAGCTTCCTCACTGTCGGAAGTCCACTTAAATTTCTCGTGCTTCTTCGTAACCTTTGTTAATGGACCGGATATCTTCGAAAAATCCTTAACGAACTTTCGATAATAACTAGCCAACCCCATAAAACTTCTATCCTCTGTGGGTGTAGTAGGCTGTTTCCAGTCTTGAATTGCTGTAATTTTGCTCGGATCTACAGAAATCCCTTTCTTTGACACGACATGGCCAAGGAACTTCACCTCTTCTTGCCAGAAGACACATTTAGAGAATTTGGCTTTGAAGACGTTCTTTCTCAGAATCTCCAGTACTTGTTCTAAATGTTTTTCATGCCCAGGTTTTGATTTGGAGTAGATTAAAATATCGTCGATGAATACGAGGACAAATTTATTCAGAACACCCCTGAACACTCTATTCATTAGATCGACGAAGTATGTTGGAGCATTGCATAGGCCTAACGGCATTACTAACCATTCATAAAATATGTATGGACCTCTGAAAGCTGTCAAAGGAACACACTCTTTTGCAATTCTCAGTTGATGAAAACCTGTAGCTAGGTCCATTCGGGAAAATATTCTCGCCTCATTTAATTGGTCTAGCAGATCATTGACGCGGGGTAACGGGTATTTGTTTTTAAGCGTCTGTTTGTTGAGGTCTCGGTAATCAACACACAATCGGAGAGTACCGTCTGACTTTGGGACAAACACTACAGATGCGCCCCAACTAGAAAATCTAAGTCTGATCAGACCCTTCCATAGCAGTTGACGAGTTTGATCGCCTAATTCTTCTTTTTCCTTTGGAGCCATTCTGCGAATTGGATGTACTACTGGTCTGGCATTGGGAATTAGATCGATTATGAATTCTGTTTCTCTTTGCGGAGGTAAGTTTTCGACTTCTTCAAACACATCTGCATAGTTTCCAACAACATGAATCTTTTCTAAGGAAGTGGGAATAACTTCTAACGCAGACCAAAATTCCTTTCTATCTGGATTTGAACCATGACATGGTACTGTAATATATCCAAGCTTCGTTCTAATTTTTACTATACTTTCCGCACACTTTACTTCAACTTCGTACTTCGTTAACCAATCTAGCCCGAGAATGATATCGAATTTGGGAAAATCCATGGTGATCAAATAAAAAAAAATTGTAGGAAGAATAAGAGACTGGCACTCTACAATATGAACTAAGAATAAGAGATCCTCCTATCGGAATATGTACTTTAACCGATTCTATAAGCTTTCTTTGTTTTTACTTTAGTTTGTGAACTGTGTTACTAGCAATAAAACTACGTGATGCACCCATGTCAAATAATACAGAAACAGGAATATTTTTCATTGTAAGGGTACCTCTCAAAACATCGGGTTTACCTGCTCCATCGGAAGCAGCCAGCGGGTTCGTCCCGTCATATACGTGAGCAACCTCGGCCTTCTTAAGCAAGGGACAGTCTCTGACAAGATGACTTGTCCTGCAACAGTTAAAGCATGAACAAGGGTTCTGAGAGCCCTGGCTTGAACCTTGACAGTCGGTCTTCTGCCTTTTTGGGGCTGTGCAAACATTTAAGTAGTGCCCCACCTTGCCACAATTGTAGCAGCTTCCCTTTGGCGGCCTGCTAGTCTACTGATTCGTGGACGCCGCGTTGCTTGATTCTGGCTGGTTTGCGGAGGGCTTGCGTTTATTCCCCGCCTGGCATTTAGCACGGTCCAGATCGAGGTTCCTCTGATCCAAGTCCTCATAGTTGCACGCCATCTCCACTAATTCGTTAAACTCCAGCTTGATATGGGCCATTGCCCTGTCTTTGTACTTCCTCTTTAGCCCGAGGATGAACCTCTTGTTCTTGGACTTAGCAATGGCGACGAGCTCGGGAGCATAGCGGGATAACTGTGTAAACTTGTTCAAATAGTCTTGCACAGAAAGATCTCCTTGTTGGAGGTTTGCGAATTCATCGTGCATGCGTTCAAGGGCTTGCTCTGGGACGTACTTTTCTTTGAATAAATCTTTGAATTCATCCCATGTCCTACCAGCATCTCTGTTCACTGTGGTAAGAGCTTCCCACCATAATTCGGCTTCCTCTTGCAGAAGCCAAGCACCCATGAAAGCTTTGTTTTGATCACCCAGCCTCAGGCCTCCTAGTATATTCTCGCATGTTTTCAACCATGCCAAGGCCTCAATCACAGTGCCCGTTCCAGAAAAGGTTTTTCCTCCTAGGTTCTTATACCTTTTAGCCACGCGGTCGAGCTCGAATTGTTGAGCGGCCGGGGGTTGTATTAAGGGTCCATTTTCGGCTGGGACTTCTCCTCGTCCTCTGCCACGGCCAGCTCGGCCTCCTCTACTAGCGGCTGCTCGCGTAGCCATTGTTCAAGTTCTGTATAAGCAAGAAAAGAGTTAGCCTACAGAAATGATAATTTAATTGTATGGTAAAGCAAAAGAACTTAAGGAAAGACAACGATGTACTGATCAAATTATTTTTGCTATTCTGCTTAGCTCATTCTAGGGCATTACTAGTCCTATCTCTAGTGAGCTCTACTTGCCTTAGAATACTACAGATTCTATTCTGATGAAGTGTTTAATTTGTTAAATTCCAAAACTAAGGTTAACCAAAGCTCTGATACCACCTATGACGATCTCAAAACCCTATGCTACGGTGTTAAGGTTAATCATCGGAATATAACACAATAATCATCATTAGCAGAGTACGAATAATAGCATAAACAAGAAATAGAATAATTTACACAAATATGACAACACAATCATATATATATCACCACATTAGAGAGCACAGTGCAAGATACAACTTAGTGCATAATAATACATAATCAGTCTACATCGCCTGTGGTGGAATCACATATATAAAGAGTACATAAATGAAACATCAGTCTACATCGCCTGTGGCGGAATCATATACATATGCAATAATGGCGGAGAAATCATAGTCATCAACATGTAGTCAAGCCTCGCCATGAGACAAAAGTGCACCTCTACTGCGGTGCCAAGGCAAAATATGTCAGCTACCTGTAACTAGGCTACCCGTGTGAAAATAAGGGCACCCGAGTTTGCAAGGTGAAACAAACTACGATTCAGTCATGGGACTGGTATGAGAAATCTACTTAACTCATTAAACAACAATAATATGGCAAATCAAAGGACCACGCCACTTTCACGGAATGGGTTTACTCTAATGAGTGCTAGTGCATGAAATAAAGTAAATGATTAAATCATCGCAATGCTTTTTATAAAAATGAAGCCATTATAAGACTCAAGTCCCATCATACAATGCAACGCAAGCTGGAGGATAGAGTTTTTACCTTATAATGGCTAAGAGATGCATCATACGTATAAAACAAAAGTGTTTGATATTATTACTAGTGCATATATGTTTCAAAAGCAAATTCAATCATAAATATCAATCATAGACAACATGGGTACCATATATCATGTCGCCATACTAGTAATACAATCACATCCGCATATTTCATATTGGAAATTGGATTCCATCATGAGTCGAGGCAAGGGGCAAGCTCCTCTCCGTTCGAGACACTCTAGCAAATGTCCCAGGACCGCACACAGCAATCCTTGGATCTTCCGGGTCGGTCCTCTCTTACTTTTGAGGATTAGTTATTCCTGAACACACGTTCCCCGGTCCTTACAGACCTATAATCGAGGCGCCTCGCATTCCAACAACCACACAGGTGAAAATTATATATAAATGTCAGGGCCGGTAGGTCACTGACACCACTGTAGCTAGAAAGAAACGTCGTGCGCTCCCTGCAGTCACTATCCTGTTTTGACTCATACCGAGGTGTGAGGCTCGCGAATCCACGCTATACACAATGCTATGCCACACAGACCATGCTTTGATCATCAACCACAAGACTTTGCTTTGCAACAGAAGCCTTGATCATATGCCACTTAGGCGTGCCACATAGGCAATCCACACCATGCGACTGATTTCTATCGATATATAACCTCTGAGCTTGTACGTCTCAGAGAAGGGCGTTAAGCAAGAGAATAAATTCTCCACTACCAAACTGATATATATTTAATAGAGATCAATCAGCATAGAACAAAATCCAATGTCAGACACACAGTCCATTTACAAGTTCGTTCTGGGTATGAACGAAGCGGGATGCATCAATTCCTCGCATATCCGCACAATCAACAATACGTCTGGACGGATACCACTTCAGCTCCTTCAAGGTAGCAACTCTAATCACGAGCATCAGTAGCGCCCATCCATCCAATGTGAAGATCGTCGGTCTTGAACCGTCTTCAACTCTTCGACTTCTCACCGTCGATCGATTATTTTAAATGAGAATGAATCGGCCTTTTCAAATAATCTACGTATATTTAGATTTTCAAATCATTTCTCCACATGGTTAAATCATTCGACATTCACATTTCAGTTCTTTAGTATAGTTTTCATGTCAAACACATTCAACCATCAAATATCAAACAAACCAAGAAGAATCGGTTTATTTCCACTCTATATCATCCATAATATGTTATAACGATATATCGCCATTTTTATTTATTTAAAAACGGCCCTATTTAATTAAACGACGTTTCAGGTCGTGCCGAAGCACTAGCGCTGTTTTTCCCAAAATATGTTTTACACATATCTGAAAATATAACCGTTGGATTTCAACAAAGTTTATATCATTGGGAAGATATTCCCAAAGCGAACCCAACGTTTCTGGTTTCGTGAAAATCCGATGGTCGGATCTTTCGGTATAATCGTTTGAAGTTACGATTCCAAAACGCGAACTGTATGGCCTCGATTCTTTTTAATTTAATTTATATTTATATACATAAATATAATTCATTCGACGATTTCAATATCGTTTTCACTTCAAATATTTCACTAACACCTTTATATTCCGAAAAATTTCGCCATAACCTCCTTTGTACGGGAAGGGGTTTGGAAATTTATTGGGCCGTATTAGCTACCCAATAAATCCTAATAAGCACACATATATTTATAGTGATATATTCTGGTGTCCACAGGGGAGTGTGTATAGATCATAACTCCAGAGAATAAATTCTCGTCACCCTATAAATGGTTTTTGTGCCTTAATGACCAGAGAGACGTGTTTATTGTCATCTTCAGACCCATGTGGGGTTTTTATTAATCTTGTAATTTACTGTTACAATTTATATAGTCCAGATCAGTCATCAGTCAAACTGTAATGTATAGTCATCGCCATACAAGCCTCTCGCTCGTATGGTAAATCTTCAACCTCGTCACACAAGCTCCAAATGCTTATGTGGTATATGATGAAGTATGCCTATCGTCAAGAAGTATGCCATGTAGTGTAGTTCAAAATTAATTGTTATTATCCCATGGCGATTGTTTATTGTTACACACAGAACAACTAGCACTCCGCATCCAATGGCATTCACAGGAGTTGATATAATAACAAAATTAGCACATCCAACTCATTAAGGTTTACCTATTTGTCGGGCACGCAAATAAATTCTTTACTCAACAGCTAATCCATTTCCTGTTCAACACACACACACACACACACATATATATATATATATATATACGTACAAAACTAAGCTAAAAATTATATTTCTAGCGAACAAAGTTTTATCTTGTAACAACCCGAAAATCTGGGCTAGTTTAAAATTTTTATTTTGGCAATTTTTGCGAATTTTGATTATTTAAAATGAATTATTTTAAATAAAAACGACGAGAAATTTATTTTGAATGGAATTAGAACGTATATATTATATATGTCGTCGTTAGAATATAAATATTTATTTATATTTATAAAAGGAATTGAAAATGGCGCGGTAGTTCGATAATTCGATTTCAAACTTCAATTGAATGTACCGGGTGCAAAACAATCCGGATTTTAGTGAAACCAAAAATAATAGGATCTAATTGATGATATCTTTCCAACGAATCCGGCAAATCGAAATTTCATAGCGAGAATCAAAAGATATGTCCAGTTGAAAATTCTGAATAGTCGCTATGAAATTCAGGCCCTTAAAAATGGACATTTTGCAAACGACCTCGGATTTCGACGAAACCACTTTTGTTGGATCCGCAGTGTCAAGTTATTGCTAGGTTTCAAATTTCATAATTTTTTCGAATCAATATGTGAGCGTGGCAAAGGAAAACGCGTTTGACCGGTTTCAGTTGATTTTAATCGACTGGAAATTGGCCATTTTTCAAACGGTCTCAGAATTCGACGAAACTAGTTTTGTTAGGACCGTATCGTCAGTACGAAGCTAGAAAATATTTTTCTGGAATTTTTAGAGACAGTATGTGACCCCGGTAATTTGAAATCTACGTTTAAAATTCAATATAGTGATTTAAATGTAAATTCAACGGAAACTGATTGTAACAATCAAATTAGCCTACGATACATATCCCATTGTGTTCGGAATGGGGGCGAAACGCTATGGACAACAGTCGGTGGGTTCGATTTGGGATCCGAACGGAAAGTGAACTTTTTGAATTGAAAATTAAAAAAAAAAAAAGTTTTTTTAAATAGGCCCCTCCCTTTACTAAGCCGTTGACCCCCCTCCTTCAGTTCGGATCGATGCTCAAATAAAAAAAAAACCTAATTGCCTAAGTCACCCCTTCCTCGATCGCCCCACCACCATCACCGGAGTCCTCCACCCACCGCCCCTCAGGCGCTCTCCACCTTGGACCTCCCGCTCCTCTCCTCTCCCTCTTCGTTAACGCCAGAATTCCAGCCCCCCCGAATCGCCTGAATCGAACGACGCCCTAGCCGACGAGGACCGCGCCACCATCGCCTCTACCTCCGCTTCTTCTCCCCTCCTCCGCAACCAGGCTGACGCGCGACCACCCTGGTCAGATCCGCAGCAGATGGCCAGCAGCCCCCCCATTCCTCCAATCAAACCTGTGAGTTTTATTTTATTTTATTTTATTTTACTTTAAAATTTTGATTTTTCAAAATCAGTTTTGAATATATATATACATAGTAAAAAAATCAGTTTTGAAAATATATATACATAGTAAAAAAATCAGTTTTGAAAATATATATACATAGTAAAAAAATCAGTTTTGAAAATATATATACATAGTAAAAAAATCAGTTTTGAAAATATATATACATAGTAAAATAATCAGTTTTGAAAATATATATACATAGTAAAAAAATCAGTTTTGAAAATATATATACATAGGAAAAAAATCAGTTTTGAAAATATATATATACATAGTAAAAAAATCAGTTTTGAAAAATATACATATACTTTGTCTAGCAGAATATAATATGCTATGTTTTGAAAATATAAAAGATCAAAATTTTGTAAATATAAAGATACGATTTTTGAAAACATAAAAATGAGATTTTTATGTAGATAGTATAGAAGTAAAAATATGATCTTTATATTTGAAAAGGCGTGATTTTTATATATCGAACATCGAAGAAAAAATGTGAATTTTATATATTGAATAGCAAAGTAAAAATTCAATTTTTACATATGTAGTGAATACGAGCAACGAAAGTGAAAAAAAGGCGAGAACGACGAAGATTTCTATAAAGAAGAGTCGAGGTGGTATTGGATAGCTATCGGTGAGAATTTCTCACCTTTCAATTTCTTTTTCTAGTTATATATATACTAGGATGCAGACTGTGCTTAGCAGCACCCGACACCCGTAATCCACAGACCATGGATGGCTTGTTTGTTAAATTGTTTGGTTGTGTAGTTGGTTAGATTATTTGATTGAAATTTGAATTGTTTGGTGAAATGAAATTGATTTGATTGATGTGTGAGTGGCGTGGGCCTTCACTAGACCGGGGATAAGGCTAGGCCTCGTCCCGTTTCTAGTATCGTGCCGTTATGCCGCCGAAATTTTCTAAAATATGTTAGAAAAATAAAAATATCATTTTATTGAATAAATGAACCGAATAGAATATTCATAGGTTGAATAAAATGTTTTATCGTTAAAAATATAATTTTTAACGTGAATGTGAATAAATAAATATTCATTTACAAACCGGACGGTTTGTTTATATACAGCTATTTGAAGGACATTGATTGGGACGATAAATTTTACACATCGCCCAACTGCACAAATAAAATATGTGTTTGATTGTTTGAAACCCCACACGGGTGTTAGGATGAAATTTGAAGTTCACTCATCCTGATTGATTAAATATGTCGATCGATCGATTGACGGGCTGTTATAAGCGTTAGATATCTATATTTGATGCTTATACAGTGTAGTGCACTTTGGTTGATGGTTGATTATTTTTCAATGCTATTATATACATGTGTTGTATGGAATCCATATAATTAACTTTATATGGTAATTGATTGGGCCTCATTCTAATTTGAAAAATAAAGAATGATATAAAATAAAGGTTCATGTGTTTACAGTTTCATCCATTGAGATTGGTTATGTGTTGAACGAAATATTTTAGTAATAAAATTTACATCTTTATCAATATAAAATAAAGGTTCATGTGTTGACAGTACTCATCCATTGAGATTGGTCATGTGTTGAACGAAATATTTTGATAATAACAACTATTTTGAAAAAGAAATATTTGAAATAGAATATTTGAAAATAGAAATTTATGAAGCCGTGTTGATTAGATTGACGCCATTTTGACGTGAACGATATTTATATCGATTTTAACGATTTCGAAATGAAATGAATTGAAAACGATTTCGAGATGAAATGAATTGAAAACGATTTCGAGATGAAATGAATTGAAAACGATTTCGAGATGAAATGAATTGAAAACGATTTCGAGATGAAATGAATTGAAAACGATTTCGAGATGAAATGAATTGAAAATGATTTCGATATGAAATGAATTGAAAACGATTTCGAAATGAAATGAATTGAAAACGATTTCGAAATGAAATGAATTGAAAACGATTTCGAAATGAATTGAATATAAAACAAATTCAAATTGAATTGAAAGCAAATTGAAATGAATTCAAATTGAATTGAAATTTGAATTGAATAGAAATGAATTTTAAAACGAATTTATAAAGAAGAATTCAATTTTGATTTGAATTGAAATAGAAGTTGAAATTGCTTTTGAAACGAATTTAAAACTATTTATATAATTCGGTTTAAATAGAAATTGACGAAATATATATTATATATATTAAATATATAATATAATGGCCTGAATAGAACGCGCCGCGCCGCGGCAGTTCGTGAACTTCGACCATTTATTTCAAACGGACATTACGGGAGATCCGACCGTCGGATTCTCCTGAAACCGGAACCGTTGGGTTCGTATCGAAAAGAGCTTTCTAAAGAATATTAGAAATTAGAAATCTAACGGTTGGATTTGGAGTTATGTCCAAATCAAATTTGAAAAAGGTCGCTATACGTGCAGTTCGATGGCCATTGGTGGAAATCGACTGTACGGGCCTTGATAAAATTATTAAAAATAGTAATAATTTGTGTAAAATCATAAGAAATGATTTAGAAAGTATTGGGATGAAAAACTCCATATTTGAAAAGATAAAAATAGATTTTTATCGAAATGAACTAGTTTTGAACTAGAACTATAATTCTATTTATTTTTAAATAAATAAATTGAAATTGAAAAAGGGTTTTAAAAATAACCAGAATTTCCAATAATTATATTGGAATGGATTTGAATCGAAATTGTCTTCGTAATATTTCGATATTGGATTTCGTGATGATACAGATATTGTTATGGGAATTTGAAAGATATAGATATATATATCGTTATTTCCAATATGATATTTGTTGGTCGTAGAATTTGATATTGAATATAAGCCGATATATTTTCTATTCAGAGCCTTGTATTTAATATCAAATGTGATTTGGGTTTGTCGTGAATGGTGTCTTCACTAACACTGTTCTTGAACCCAGTTGATAAAAGATTAAATCTTTTTATTTAGATTTAATGAAGTGTACCAATTAAATAATATTTAATTGAAATTGAATTGATATTGATTTTTGGGTTTATCGTGAACAGTGTTTTAAATAACACTCGTTCTTTAACCCGGTAATCAATGGAATGTGACTTTGGGTTTATCGTGAACCGTGTTTTAAATGACACGGATTCTTTAACCCAGTTAACGATTAAAACTAAGTGGAGTTTTAATGAATCTTTAATTAGATTGAAATGATCGGGAATGGAGTATCACCAGTTTTGCTCCAGGCGATAGTTAAATCTTTAATTAGATTTGAACGTGTAAATGGTAATTGAATATTACCGATAACACAGTGGTGTTAAATATGAAGTATTACCAGTTTTACTTCATGGGATGAATAGGTTGGGATTGGGAAATTAAAACAAATGATTACTTCGGTAAGGTTCGCTAATCCCGACTAGTTTGAATTGATATTCAAAAATAGATTAAAGAATAAATTCAAGAAATTTATCTTGGATAAAATTAATGGGAACCTTTCCCTATGAATATGAAATTTAGAAACTAACTGTCGGTTAGCCAAGCAGAATGGTTTTCTGGATATTGATCTGATGTTGGTTTCGGCCTTCGGGGTTAATATTTGGGGAATTATTCTTTTGATTAATTTACGGTTAGTGACTGATGAATTGGAATGAGGTGTATGTTGTGTTTGTGTAACACTTATTTAAAATATACGCGAGTTATTCGGAAAGACCGGGTTTATCCCATTCTGAATAACTGATACGACGATAAGTCGAAGATGAAGACGGTGGTCGAAGACCGGAAGTCTTCACGTCGTTTGGGTGATTACTGATGATCTTGATTGGGATGTACACCCAAGAAGATGGAAACAGTTTGTGATCGTCCAGACGTACTTGGAGATCGATGGATATGCGGGGTACTAGGTGCCTCCGGTTTCGTTCAGACCCAGAACGGACTTGTAAATGGACTGTGTGTCTGACATTGGATTTTAGTCCGTGTGATTGATCTCTATTAAATATATATCTGTTTGGCGGTGGAGAATTTATTCTCTTGCTTAACGCCCTTCTCTGAGACGTACGAGCTCAGGGGTTATATATTGATGGATATCAAACGCATGGAGTGAATTGCCTGTGTGGCATGCCTAAGTGGCAATTGATCGAGGCTTCTGTTGAAAAGCAAAGTCTTGTGGTGATGATCAAAGCAAGGCCTTTGTGGCGTAGCTTTGTGTAACGTTTACTTCGCGTGTTTCACACCCGGTATGAACCAAAAACGGGAGAGGACCTCAGGGAGGGCATGCGTTTCTTTCTAGTTAGAAGTGGCGTCAGTGGTTTTACACGCCCTGACGAGTTTGACTTATGTGGTTGTTGCTGTTGCGAGGCGCCTCGGTTTGATCGGACGATCCGGGTCCGATGGAGTCATTCGTTGGCTCATTTACGCCCCGAAGGGCGGGGTAACGCAGTGTTCAGGCATTTTAATCCACATCGGTGGACCGGCCCTGACGATCCAAGGGTCGATGCGCTCTGACCCTGTGGCTCGGGCTTGAGAGTCACGAAAACGGTTGAGGACTATCTTTTGCCTCGGTTCATAGACGGAAATCCAATTTCCAAATACGTGACTTTGCGGTTTTGATTGTAAACTTATATATGGCGACATAGTGTTATGGGGCATTCATGCCGCCTATGGTTGATACTTATGATTTGAAGTTGTTTTATACACTATGCACTTATAATAGTATCAAATGATTTGTTTTAAACGTATCAAGCATTCTTTGGCTGTTATAAGGGAAAACCCTATCCCCCGGCTTGCGTTGCATTGTGTGATAGGACCTGGGTCTTATAACAGCTTCATTTTTCTTTATTTAGCATTGCGCTGTTTGTTTTATGCACTGGTATTCTTGGGAGGAAACCCGTTCCGTGTTATACGGCGTGGTCCCTTGATTTACCGAACTTTAAAAATAAAGATTTACTGTTTAGTTCTCACACCAGTCACATGACTGACCTGGAGTTTATTGCTTTGACCTAAACTCTGGGTGCCCCTATTTTGACACGGGCAGCTAGTAGTTTTGGTTTTGCAGATTTATATTCATAGGATCCTGGTTTACAGCTGGAATGATATCCGGAAAGCTTTGTATCCGTATATCTCTTCTAGTTGTGTATTATATTATTTTCCGCTGCTATGTATTTAAATGTAATTTAAATCTCTGATATTTCTGTGTAATATTCATTTATACTCTGTATATTCTTGTAATCTAATGCATTGTTGTAATATACAATGAAATGTTCTTCTGTATGTGTTCTGTTGTGGTTTGTTCTCGAACTATCCGACGCTTTCCTTTACGGGGAAGTTACGGGTTTTCACAGTTGGTATCAGAGCTTTGGTTTACAAAGCAGAGAACAAGGCACATTAGAACTATACGAAAGAATTCATCAGATATTGGATTAGTAATATCCAATTAGAATGACTCGTTAGAGATAGGATCAGTAGTATCCTAGAACGAGCGTGAAGAGTATATTTTTGAAAATGAAAACAAATTTTGTTTTGAAAATCTAAATCAATTATTCGTATTTGATTATTTAGTTTATATTGATTTGGACAGTCCAGTATATAAAGATTTTGCATATACGCCTTGCAAACGTGTATTTGAAATTTTAATATACTGGATAGATATAGAATCACATTCTAGACACCCGGAGATGGTTCTGATGATTGATCGATCATTATCAGAATTTATGTTCGTGTTTTGAAGATGTAATATCTATATATCTCCTATAGACTGGTGTGAGAACCAAACTTATATAGCTAGAACACATTGTTGTGAATTGGCATCAAAAACATGATTTTCTGTGTATA
The DNA here is from genome assembly GCA_030737875.1 of Allium sativum. NCBI lineage: Eukaryota > Viridiplantae > Streptophyta > Magnoliopsida > Asparagales > Amaryllidaceae > Allium > Allium sativum. Next base: position 237,224,139 of record CM060925.1, read on the forward strand.
TATGTATCAAAATTATGAATTTGAAACGTTAAATTCACTAATTGATTGATGTTTGTGTTGTTTGTTTATCTGTTTGATAATTTTGAAACCATTATGCCTATTTGAACCAAATATTGAATTATATTAAGAATTGGTCGCATTTGCTTGCATATACATATACTTACATGGAACAGGTCATAGCAAGGAGGCTAGAGCAGAAAATAAAATTTGTTTGCCCAACAAATAGGTATATGTTTACTACATAATTTCCTGTTTTGTTTGGGTGATGATGATTTTATGAGCCTATTGGCTAGCCGCTTGGCTTTTTCTTTTTCTTTTTGAGATCTGAAGGACCGGGGAAGCTATTTGAAATTCCCCGATGCTCCTGGTGAAGGGGAGGTAATGGCGAAATTTTTCGAAAATTTAGGGTGTTAGCCAAATTTTTGAAATTTTGAAAATTCTCAGAAACTGAAAAGTTGGAGAATGGAAGCCAGATCGAACGTAGAGTTGATTAATCAAACCACTTTCGACTTTGTTCCTTTTCGGGGACGAAAAGTTTTAAGTGGGGGAGATTGTAACAACCCGAAAATCTGGGCCAGTTTAAAATTTTTATTTTGGCAATTTTAGCGAATTTTGATTATTTAAAATGAATTATTTTAAATAAAAACGACGAGAAATTTATTTTGAATGGAATTAGAACGTATATATTATATACGTCGTCGTTAGAATATAATATTTATTTATATTTATAAAAGGAATTGAAAATGGCGCGGTAGTTCGATAATTCGATTTCAAACTTCAATTGAATGTACCGGGTGCAAAACAATCCGGATTTTAGTGAAACCAAAAATAATAGGATCTAATTGATGATATCTTTCCAACGAATCCGGCAAATCGAAATTTCATAGCGAGAATCAAAAGATATGTCCAGTTGAAAATTCTGAATAGTCGCTATGAAATTCAGGCCCTTAAAAATGGACATTTTGCAAACGACCTCGGATTTCGACGAAACCACTTTTGTTGGATCTGCAGTGTCAAGTTATTGCTAGGTTTCAAATTTCATAATTTTTTCGAATCAATATGTGAGCGTGGCAAAGGAAAACGCGTTTGACCGGTTTCAGTTAATTTTAATCGACTGGAAATTGGCCATTTTTCAAACGGTCTCAGAATTCGACGAAACTAGTTTTGTTAGGACCGTATCGTCAGTACGAAGCTAGAAAATATTTTTCTGGAATTTTTAGAGACAGTATGTGACCCCGGTAATTTGAAATCGACGTTTAAAATTCGATATAGTGATTTAAATGTAAATTCAACGGAAACTGATTGTAACAATCAAATCAGCCTACGATACATATCCCATTGTGTTCGGAATGGGGGCGAAACGCTATGGACAACAGTCGGTGGGTTCGATTTGGGATCCGAACGGAAAGTGAACTTTATGAATTGAAAATTAAAAAAAAAAAAAATTAAATAGGCCCCTCCCTTTACTAAGCCATTGACCCCCCTCCTTCAGTTCAAATCGATGCTCAAATAAAAAAAACCTAATTGCCTAAGTCACCCCTTCCTCGATCGCCCCACCACCATCACCGGAGTCCTCCACCCGCCGCCCCTCAGGCGCTCTCCACCTTGGACCTCCCGCTCCTCTCCTCTCCCTCTTCGTTAACGCCAGAATTCCAGCCCCCCCGAATCGCCTGAATCGAACGACGCCCTAGCCGACGAGGACCGCGCCACCATCGCCTCTACCTCCGCTTCTTCTCCCCTCCTCCGCAGCCAGGCTGACGCGCGACCACCCTGGTCAGATCCGCCGCAGATGGCCAGCAGCCCCCCCATTCCTCCGATCAAACCTGTGAGTTTTATTTTATTTTATTTTATTTTACTTTAAAATTTTGATTTTTCAAAATCAGTTTTGAATATATATATACATAGTAAAAAAATCAGTTTTGAAAATATATATACATAGTAAAAAAATCAGTTTTGAAAATATATATACATAGTAAAAAAATCAGTTTTGAAAATATATATACATAGTAAAAAAATCAGTTTTGAAAATATATATACATAGTAAAAAAATCAGTTTTGAAAATATATATACATAGTAAAAAAATCAGTTTTGAAAATATATATACATAGGAAAAAAATCAGTTTTGAAAATATATATACATAGTAAAAAAATCAGTTTTGAAAAATATACATATACTTTGTCTAGCAGAATATAATATGCTATGTTTTGAAAATATAAAAGATCAAAATTTTGTAAATATAAAGATACGATTTTTGAAAACATAAAAATGAGATTTTTATGTAGATAGTATAGAAGTAAAAATATGATCTTTATATTTGAAAAGGCGTGATTTTTATATATCGAACATCGAAGCAAAAATGTGAATTTTATATATTGAATAGCAAAGTAAAAGCTGCGATTTTTATATATTGAATAGCAAAGTAAAAATTCAATTTTTACATATGTAGTGAATACGAGCAACGAAAGTGAAAAAAAGGCGAGAACGACGAAGATTTCTATAAAGAAGAGTCGTGGTGGTATTGGATAGCTATCGGTGAGAATTTCTCACCTTTCAATTTCTTTTTCTAGTTATATATATACTAGGATGCAGACGGTGCTTAGCAGCACCCGACACCCGTCATCCACAGACCATGGATGGCTTGTTTGTTAAATTGTTTGGTTGTGTAGTTGGTTAGATTATTTGATTGAAATTTGAATTGTTTGGTGAAATGAAATTGATTTGATTGATGTGTGAATGGCGTGGGCCTTCACTAGACCGGGGATAAGGCCAGGCCTCGTCCCGTTTCTAGTATCGTGCCGTTATGCCGCCGAAATTTTCTAAAATATGTTAGAAAAGTAAAAATATCATTTTATTGAATAAATGAACCGAATAGAATATTCATAGGTTGAATAAAATGTTTTATCGTTAAAAATATAATTTTTAACGTGAATGTGAATAAATAAATATTCATTTACAAACCGGACGGTTTGTTTATGTACACCTATTTGAAGGACATTGATTGGGACGATAAATTTTACACATCGCCCAACTGCACAAATAAAATATGTGTTTGATTGTTTGAAACCCCACACGGGTGTTAGGATGAAATTTGAAGTTCACTCATCCTGATTGATTAAATATGTCGATCGATCGATTGACGGGCTGTTATAAGCGTTAGATATCTATATTTGATGCTTATACAGTGTAGTGCACTTTGGTTGATGGTTGATTATTTTTCAATGCTATTATATACATGTGTTGTATGGAATCCATATAATTAACTTTATATGGTAATTGATTGGGCCTCATTCCAATTTGAAAAATAAAGAATGATATAAAATAAAGGTTCATGTGTTGACAGTTTCATCCATTAAGATTGGTCATGTGTTGAACGAAATATTTTAGTAATAAAATTTACATCTTTATCAATATAAAATAAAGGTTCATGTGTTGACAGTACTCATCCATTGAGATTGGTCATGTGTTGAACGAAATATTTTGATAATAACAACTATTTTGAAAAAGAAATATTTGAAATAGAATATTTGAAAATAGAAATTTATGAAGCCGTGTTGATTAGATTGACGCCATTTTGACGTGAACGATATTTATATCGATTTTAACGATTTCGAAATGAAATGAATTGAAAACGATTTCGAAATGAAATGAATTGAAAACGATTTCGACATGAAATGAATTGAAAACGATTTCGAGATGAAATGAATTGAAAACGATTTCGAGATGAAATGAATTGAAAACGATTTCGAGATGAAATGAATTGAAAATGATTTCGAGATGAAATGAATTGAAAACGATTTCGAGATGAAATGAATTGAAAACGATTTCGAAATGAAATGAATAGAAAACGATTTCGAAATGAAATGAATTGAAAACGATTTCGAAATGAATTGAATATAAATCAAATTCAAATTGAATTGAAAGCAAATTGAAATGAATTCAAAATGAGTTGAAATTTGAATTGAATAGAAATGAATTTTAAAACGAATTTATAAAGAAGAATTCAATTTTGATTTGAATTGAAATGGAAGTTGAAATTGCTTTTGAAACGAATTTAAAACTATTTATATAATTCGGTTTAAATAGAAATCGACGAAATATATATTATATATATTAAATATATAATATAATGGCCTGAATAGAACGGCCGCGCCGCGGCAGTTCGTGAACTTCGACCATTTATTTCAAACGGACATTACGGGAGATCCGACCGTCGGATTCTCCTGAAACCGGAACCGTAGGGTTCGTATCGAAAAGAGCTTTCTAAAGAATATTAGAAATTAGAAATCTAACGGTTGGATTTGGAGTTATGTCCAAATCAAATTTGAAAAAGGTCGCTATACGTGCAGTTCGATGGCCATTGGTGGAAATCGACTGTACGGGCCTTGATAAAATTATTAAAAATAGTAATAATTTGTGTAAAATCATAAGAAATGATTTAGAAAGTACTGGGATGAAAAACTCCATATTTGAAAAGATAAAAATAGATTTTTATCGAAATGAACTAGTTTTGAACTAGAACTATAATTCTATTTATTTTTAAATAAATAAATTGAATTTGAAAAAGGGTTTTAAAAATAACCAGAATTTCCAATAATTATATTGGAATGGATTTGAATCGAAATTGTCTTCGTAATATTTCGATATTGGATTTCGTGATGATACAGATATTGTTATGGGAATTTGAAAGATATAGATATATATATATCGTTATTTCCAATATGATATTTGTTGGTCGTAGAATTTGATATTGAATATAAGCCGATATATTTTCTATTCAGAGCCTTGTATTTAATATCAAATGTGATTTGGGTTTGTCGTGAATGGTGTCTTCACTAACACTGTTCTTGAACCCAGTTGATAAAAGATTAAATCTTTTTATTTAGATTTAATGAAGTGTACCAATTAAATAATATTTAATTGAAATTGAATTGATATTGATTTTTGGGTTTATCGTGAACAGTGTTTTAAATAACACTCGTTCTTTAACCCGGTAATCAATGGAATGTGACTTTGGGTTTATCGTGAACCGTGTTTTAAATGACACGGATTCTTTAACCCAGTTAACGATTAAAACTAAGTGGAGTTTTAATGAATCTTTAATTAGATTGAAATGATCGGGAATGGAGTATCACCAGTTTTGCTCCAGGCGATAGTTAAATCTTTAATTAGATTTGAACGTGTAAATGGTAATTGAATATTACCGATAACACAGTGGTGTTAAATATGAAGTATTACCAGTTTTACTTCATGGGATGAATAGGTTGGGATTGGGAAATTAAAACAAATGATTACTTCGGTAAGGTTCGCTAATCCCGACTAGTTTGAATTGATATTCAAAAATAGATTAAAGAATAAATTCAAGAAATTTATCTTGGATAAAATTAATGGGAACCTTTCCCTATGAATGTGAAATTTAGAAACTAACTGTCGGTTAGCCAAGCAGAATGGTTTTCTGGATATTGATCTGATGTTGGTTTCGGCCTTCGGGGTTAATATTTGGGGAATTATTCTTTTGATTAATTTACGGTTAGTGACTGATGAATTGGAATGAGGCGTATGTTGTGTTTGTGTAACACTTATTTAAAATATACGCGAGTTATTCGGAAAGACCGGGTTTATCCCATTCTGAATAACTGATACGACGATAAGTCGAAGATGAAGACGGTGGTCGAAGACCGGAAGTCTTCACGTCGTTTGGGTGATTACTGATGATCTTGATTGGGCTGTACACCCAAGAAGATGGAAACAGTTGGTGATCGTCCAGACGTACTTGGAGATCGATGGATATGCGGGGTACTAGGTGCCTCCGGTTTCGTTCAGACCCAGAACGGACTTGTAAATGGACTGTGTGTCTGACATTGGATTTTAGTCCGTGTGATTGATCTCTATTAAATATATATCTGTTTGGCGGCGGAGAATTTATTCTCTTGCTTAACGCCCTTCTCTGAGACGTACGAGCTCAGGGGTTATATATTGATGGATATCAAACGCATGGAGTGAATTGCCTGTGTGGCATGCCTAAGTGGCAATTGATCGAGGCTTCTGTTGAAAAGCAAAGTCTTGTGGTGATGATCAAAGCAAGGCCTTTGTGGCGTAGCTTTGTGTAACGTTTACTTCGCGTGTTTCACACCCGGTATGAACCAAAAACGGGAGAGGACCTCAGGGAGGGCATGCATTTCTTTCTAGTTAGAAGTGGCGTCAGTGGTTTTACACGCCCTGACGAGTTTGACTTATGTGGTTGTTGCTGTTGCGAGGGGCCTCGGTTTGATCGGACGATCCGGGTCCGATGGAGTCATTCGTTGGCTCATTTACGCCCCGAAGGGCGGGGAAACGCAGTGTTCAGGCATTTTAATCCACATCGGTGGACCGGCCCTGACGATCCAAGGGTCGATGCGCTCTGACCCTGTGGCTCGGGCTAGAGAGTCACGAAAACGGTTGAGGACTATCTTTTGCCTCGGTTCATAGACGGAAATCCAATTTCCAAATACGTGACTTTGCGGTTTTGATTGTAAACTTATATATGGCGACATAGTGTTATGGGGCATTCATGCTGCCTATGGTTGATACTTATGATTTGAAGTTGTTTTATACACTATGCACTTATAATAGTATCAAATGATTTGTTTTAAACGTATCAAGCATTCTTTGGCTGTTATAAGGGAAAACCCTATCCCCCGGCTTGCGTTGCATTGTGTGATAGGACCTGGGTCTTATAACAGCTTCATTTTTCTTTATTTAGCATTACGCTGTTTGTTTTATGCACTGGTATTCTTGGGAGGAAACCCGTTCCGTGTTATACGGCGTGGTCCCTTGATTTACCGAACTTTAAAAATAAAGATTTACTGTTTTAGTTCTCACACCAGTCACATGACTGACCTGGAGTTTATTGTTTTGACCTAAACTCTGGGTGCCCCTATTTTGACACGGGCAGCTAGTAGTTTTGGTTTTGCAGATTTATATTCACAGGATCCTGGTTTACAGCTGGAATGATATCCGGAAAGCTTTGTATCCGTATATCTCTTCTAGTTGTGTATTATATTATTTTCCGCTGCTATGTATTTAAATGTAATTTAAATCTCTGATATTTCTGTGTAATATTCATTTATACTCTGTATATTCTTGTAATCTGATGCATTGTTGTAATATACAATGAAATGTTCTTCTGTATGTGTTCTGTTGTGGTTTGTTCTCGAACTATCCGACGCTTTCCTTTACGGGGAAGTTACGGGTTTTCACATATCTCCACTTATGGTTATTTTTAACACTTCACGTTTCACTTAAAAATGATATTTTGTCGAACTAAAATATATTTCAACACATGCCTATTTTATTTATTTCCTATACATGTTAAAAATAATCTTCTTAGCAAATAAATATTTATTTCAACAGTTGTATATTTTTAACAATTCACACACATGATAAAAATGGTATTTTTATCATCAAAAATATTTATTCAGCACATGAATGTTTTAACACTTCCTATTCTCAATAAAAAATGTAATTTTTATTGTTCGATCATTTTACTCAACACATGAACTTCTCAACACATGAGCTTCTCAACACATGAGCATTTCCATACATGGATATATTTTATACGGTTTGTATATATATAAGAAAGATGTTATTTTTATTGTTGAAACAATTTATTTATAATACGAATATTTTAAAAATAGTTCATATATATAAAAATGTGATTTTTATTGTTAAAACTATTTATTTATTCAACACATGAATTATTTTTCAACTCATGAACTTCTCAACACATGAGCATTTCCACACATGGATATGGTTTCAACACATGACTTTTGTTTCAACACATGAAAATAATTTCAACATATGAAAATAATTCTAACATATGAAAATAATTCTAACACATGTATATTATTCAAAATTTCGGCAACATAACGACAGGGTATTTAAAACTGGCACCGTTCCGAGTACGGCTCCTCGCTCTACCTTAAAACCTCGCGGTTTTTGACAATGAGAATTTCATACATCTAATTCGCATGCAGGCGAGTATGATTTTTCTTTTCCACAATTTATTTCAATCACAAATGGGTATTTTTAAACCACAACCAAACAATATCAACCACAAACAATTCTATCAACCATTCGCATTATTCACCTATTTTTTCATGTCAATTCACAATCAATAAATATCGTCCATGGTTTGTGGATGAGGGGAGTATATTATATATATATATATATATATTAATATTATTTCCATTCCAACACACATATTATTTATACAATGCATGTATAATTCATACTTCGCTCATATAGCTTACACAACGTATGTACATGAGGTATACAACACGTGTATAATTTATATTTCGCTTATATAATTTATACATGACATTTCCATTCACATTTCAGTTTAGAAATCTCACATTTGTTTTCGAGATGCTAAAAATCGTAGATAGCTCAGAAAAATCCGCGGTCTCTTCTAGGATGTAGAGAGCCTCCTTGCGGTCACGTTATTTCCTGTTTCATCGAATTTCGTTAACACACCATAAAGATATGATTTTTCAAAGTTTGCAACACTTAAAAGTGTTATTTTCAGTTCAAATATAATAAAGCCGATACCTTTCACGATTGTTCAAAACTAGGTTTTCAGTTTTCGCGAAAATCGAGGCTCGATACGACGATCAGAGGGCACAGCGTGGAAGAGCGTCGAGAGGGCTTCAGGCGCGTGGGTGTATGTCCAACTCGGTGGGGCCCAGCGCTTGTGGCGGCGACGAAAAGTTCGTATGTTGGAGGGGCTCGTGCTCGTCGATGGCGAAGAGAGGGAGGGCGAGGGTTGGTCGGATTTGAAGAGGGAAGGGAGGGATTTCGAGGTAGGGTGGTGGCGGAGTCTGGCGTGGCCTGTGGCGGTGGCTATTCGGTCGGGAAGGATGGAGAAAGCAGCGCCGTCGGTTGAGAGAAGGAACGAGGGTTTCTGATGTTCATTTTTATTTTAAATTATGAATGGAAAATTTCCATTGGTCGATGGTTTTGTTAAAGTTTAAAATAGTGTTTCTCCACACGGACACCAATTCAAACCCAACGACTGTTGCCCCTAGCTAAATACCCCCATTCTGAACACAATGGGATATGTCTCATAGGCTAATTCAACTATTACAGTTAGTTATTCTTCAAATCAAAGTCTAAAACATTCAATATTCGTTTTGAACGTACAGTTCAATTTACCAGGGCCATAAACTGATTCGAAAAATTCCAGAAAAATAAATCTAGATATGTTCTGACGCTACGGTCCCAACAAAACTAGTTTCGTCGAATTCTGAGGTCGTTTGAAAAATGGCCATTTTCTGGTCAATCCAATTTAACAGGAATTAACCAAACACGTTTTCTTGTGCTCCGCTCACATACTAGCTTCAAAAATTATGAAATTTGAAACATAGCAATTGTAACGACCCGTATTCTACACATCATAGGATCGTAGAATATTTATTTTTTCCCATGTGAAGTCATATGGTCATGTAACCTTGGGAAACATCCATTAGAGTCATTTCCCATGTTCATGATTTTTGTCGATTTTTAAATGACCATTTTGCCCCTAGTTGTTACTGTTTTGGCCATAACTTTTGACTGGAAACGAATTTTGACCTAAAACCACCTCCATTAGATTCATTTGATGGTTTACCTTTCCGTAGAGTGGTCATAATAGCCAAACGGACTTACCGTTTGGGAGATATGGCTGAAATAAAGTTGGGAGGGTGAAAAACTGCTTAACCGGGCCAAATCGGGTGATTAATGAGTAGGCCCATAACCCATTTCGGAATTAGGGTTATGGGAAGGCTGAAATGAGATAGAGCATCATTCCATTTCAGTTTTCTAGCCTCCACTTATCATCAAGGAACCCTAAAAATGGCCTCCAACCTCTAAATCACCTCCAAATCATTTTTTGGTCAAGGATTAAGCTTAGCAACCTCCAATCAAGGAAGATCTACACCAAATCAACATTGGAGCTGCTGTTTAGCATTGGAATTCACATCAAATCAGATATTTATTTCAGATCTTAGTTTACTTGTGGCTAAGGTGAGTGATTTGCATAGTTTTGCACTAATTATGGCTAATTAGGGGTAATTAGTGTTAATTAGCGAATTTATACACTAATAAATTCGGGAAAAATGTTCATAAATTCCTAAATGATGTTTTAGACCTCAGATATGAATTCGGGTTAATTTGGTTAAGTTTTGCTAATTCTATCATTAGTTTCACCTAAACATGCTTAAGGGGAAATATGGGGTTTTGGGGTATGTTTGATCCATTTTAACCAATCATATTGATGTTTTGATGTTTGTGGTTGGTTATGCATGTTGCTATGACTGTATGAAATGCTTTGTGATTGATTCCAATAGTTAGAATGGTCGAAAACGTCGTCGAATGGCGTAAACACTTGCTGGAACAATTTCAGAAAGCAGTGCAGGTTTCGAATCGGATCGGATATGGGGGCTCGGATCGGATATGTTGAAATGGGCAAGGGATTCGATCGGATCAGAACTTGACACTTGAGAAAATTGGCAAAAAGGAAGGCCACGCTAACTGAACTGGGATCGGATCGGATTAAGGAGGAGGGATCGGAGCGGATAGAGGAGGATGGATCGGATCGGAGCACATGAAGAATGAGGAAGCGGATCGGAGCGGAAGCACGAACTGGAAGGGAGATGGCACCCGACCCGACCCAAGGAGAAACACCCGACCCGACCCGACCCGACCCGAGGAGAAACACCCGACCCGACCCGTACCAGAAGAAGACCCGAACTGACGCAACGTAGGGACACCCGACCCGAACCGATGGCTTGAAGGGAATCCGACCCGACCCAGTATTGACCAATAACCCGAGATGCAAAGGTAGTCCAATATGGGAAGTTAGAGCTCAGGATCCAGTTGGGAACCGATGAGTTCATTTCATGGTTGGACTTTGCTGCGGGACGTGTACTAAGGAGTTGTCGGCGTTCATAACTTCGATTCACCACTGAAAATGAATGATGGGCTACTTATCAGTGCAGTAGAGTCATTGCGATTCGAGGGGCAAGGTGATGGTAGCAAGACTACGTTATCAGTGCAGTAGAGCCATTATGAATTGAGGGGCAAGGTGATGCGTAGTAAGACTTTGAGCCAGCGCAGATGGGGTGAATAACTCCATGGGGCAAGTGGACATAGTAAAGGATTGGTAAGACTATGAGCCAGCGCAGATGGGGTGAATAACCCTATGGGGCAAGTGGACATAGTAAGGATTAGTAAGGCTATGAGCCAGCGCAGATGGGGTGAATAACTCCATGGGGCAAGTGGACATAGCGAAGGATTAGTGGCTACGTTATCAGTGCAGTAAAGCCATTTATGACTTCGTGGGGCAAAGTGATCGTAGCAAGGGTGGGTGATCGAAGTGGTGAATATCGTATGCTTTACGCACTGAGTGAGAGATGTGAGGATGGTTGCTGTGGTTGATTGTTTGCCATCACTATGACATGCACACCCCCACCTCCGTATCTTTATACTGTTTGATATGGCACCTTAGAGTGTTGTACAGTATGTAGTGCTAACTCTTTGGTTGCAGGTCCAGGTTCAGGTATGTTTTAGTCTACCTGTTATTGTTCACTTTAGATGCTTATCGCTCATACCAGGCTTTACGTCTGACCCAGAGTTTTATGTCTCCTCTTATTACTCTGGGTGCTCACACGAGCAGACTAGAGACAGGTTAGCTGGTGATGCTCGAGTAGCTGATTCGGAGGCGGGCAGGAGGCTTCCACGTATGATATATATATATATATACATATTCTCCCTGTGTCGTTGGTGGTCGCTACTTGGGCATTAGTAGTGTACCTCCTTTATCTTACTTTTGCTTTGAGACAGTTTGAAAGTTGTAATAAGCTGTATTTTGGATTTCCGCTGCTATGATGCTTAGTTTTGGTTTTCAGCTTATGCACTATGTCTCCTGTTTTATGTCAAGTATGTTATTATTATATTTTGTTCTATGCGCTGTGAGACATTCTACAGGTTCTTTGTATGTTCATTTCCTTCTTCCTTTTCCTTCTGACGACCCATTCCGTGCTAACTGGACATGTGTACAGCGCACCTTTGGAGTAAATGTCGGTTGGTGCGGGGCGGGCCGTCACACTTGGTATCAGAGCTCTAGGTTGCGTAGTTAACCTAGGGAAAGACACTAGGGAGAGATAGTACGTATATAAGAGCGCGTATTTGTGATTACTTTGGTTTTCAAAAGCTATGTATATATATACTATTAGTAGTATGAGAATGAAGTCGCACTGCACTAGCACCACTATGGGGTCGTTAATCGTTTCCCTTTTTCAGATTGACGATGAGCCGAGACACGAGGGGTGCTGGTAGAGGGACCAACCATGGGAATGCCGCTGACATGAGAGCGATGTTTACTGACCTCATGAGAGATATGCTTAGAGAAGTGCAAGGGGAAGCTCCCAATCCCGGAGTTGGTGTTGGCCCAGTAGTGCAGGCGCCTAGGGTTGATTTCGCCAAGTTGTGCAAGGATTACACTAACCTTGGTGGGAAGCCATTCCACGGGACGGATTCGGCCACAGATGTTCAAGATTGGATGGATAGCTGTGATCGTATCTTCGATGACTTGGGTCTTGAGGATGCGATGAAGAGAAGGCCAGCGTCTCGTCAGCTGCAAGGGCGAGCGATGAATTGGTGGAATGCCATTAGAACAGCTACTCCAGAGGATCAAGTTACTTGGGTTCAGTTCAAGGCTCGCTTTAGCGAGAAGTTTATTCCAGCTGCCCAGAAGTCAGTGTTGTTCAAGAGGTTTTTGGAACTCAAGCAGAACGGAAGGGCAGTTTCTGGCTATATTGCTGAGTTCGACACCTTGTCAAAGTATGGGCTATCTCTTATCGACACTCCTGAGAAGAAGAATGAGAAGATCATTACTGGCTTGGATGGATACTTGGGGGAAGGCTTATTAATCACATCGATGAGACTTTTGAATCGATCGTGGGGAAAGGTTTGAGATCAGAGAGTCTTTACCCTAAGTCAAAGACTGAGGCTGCATCTGCAGAAGGGCCAAAGCTGCAAGCAGGCGGTGGAGGCAAGAATAACTCTCAGAATAAGAGGAAGCAGGACCAATCTAAGGGTGGTCAGAAAAAGAGCAAGAAGGATGTTGAGTGCTTCAGCTGTGGTAAGAAGGGTCATTATGCTAAAGATTGCCGGGCCAAGCCAGCGGATAAGAAGTGCTTCAACTGTGGTCAAGTGGGACATTTCAAGGATAAGTGTCCGCAACCTCTTAAGGAGAAGCAGATTGTGAAAGCATATGTTATTGATGTTGTTCCTTCTTCATCGAATGCCCCAACTGCGGCTGAGAAAGGAAAGAATGTTGTTATTCAAGGTATGCTTTCTATTTATGATGTACCAGTTCGAGTTTTGTTTGATACTGGGGCTTCTCGTTCCTTCATATCTAGTGATATGTTAGATAGGTTGGGACTGGAACCCGAGATAGTCGATAGACCATTGGTTGTGACGAACCCGATTGGTGGTTCGACTAGCCTTAGTATGATTTGCAGGAATTTGGTCTTTTCGAGTCATGGATGTATGTTTGTATGTGATTGCTTTGTTTTGGGCTTTACTGGGTATGGCATTATATTGGGAGTCGATTGGCTCCAAAGATACGGGGTGGTGCTAGACTGTGAGGGCTTTTTGGTGACAGTGAGGGTGGATGATGGGCGGAGGGTAGTGTTTGGTAGTCTACCTAGTGATGGGGTTATGGCTAGTTTTGTATATTCCCTCGACATCCCGCAGGATGAGTTGTCAGATGTGCCCGTGGTTGGCCAGTATCCGGACGTCTTCGAGGAGGTGACCGGGCTTCCACCACACCGAGAGATTGAGTTCCGTATTGATTTAGTGAAAGATGCCAGACCTATAGTGATGCCACTTCGTCGTATGGCACCAAGGGAGCAGCAAGAGCTCGGGGTGCAAGTCAGCAATCTTTTGAAGAAGGGATTTAGTAGAAGGAGTGTCTCTAAGTGGGGAGCACCAGTTGTGTTTGCCACTTAGGCAGATGGTTCCTTTCGTTTGTGTGTGGACTATCGCGAGTTGAATAAGGTAACGAGGAAGAATAAGTATCCTCTACCAGAGATAGATGATTTGTTTGATCAACTGGAAGGAGCGAGAGTGTTCTCCCAGTTGGACCTCGCGATAGGATTTCATCAGCTTCGAGTAGCGGATGAGAGTGTTCCGAAAACGGCATTTAGCACGCCGTCTGGATTTTATGAGTGGTTGGTCATGCCATTTGGGTTGACCAATGCACCAGCCTATTTTGTGGATCTTATGAATCGAGTATTCAGAGATCAGTTGAATAAGTTTGTTCTTGTGTTCGTGGACGATATCCTTGTTTACTCAAGGACAGAGGAGGAACACAAGGGACACTTGAGGATAGTGATGGAGGTGTTGAGGAAACACCAATTGAAAGCGAAATTCTCTAAGTGTCACTTTTGGAGAAGGGAAGTGAGATTCTTGGGTCATGTTGTTTCAGAGAGTGGTATTGCTGTGGACCCTGCGAAGGTGGCTACGGTACAGGATTGGCCTACGCCCAAGAATGTAACGGATGTAGAAGTTTCTTGGGATTAGCTGGATATTATCGTAAGTTTATCCAGGACTTCTCCAAGATAGCAGCACCGTTGACTCAATTGACTAAGAAGAATCAGTCCTTCGTCTGGGACGGAGTGTGTGAGGATGCCTTCAAGAGTCTAAAGGAGAAGTTGACGCGTGCGCCAATGTTAGTCATTGCTAAAGGGAATGAAGAGATGACAGTATACACGGATGCTTGTGGTACCGGACTGGGTGCTGTATTGATGCAAGGAGGTAGGGTTGTAGCTTATGCTAGTCGACAGCTAAAGCTGCATGAGAAGAAGTATCCTACCTATGATTTGGAATTAGCAGCGATTGTGTTTGCGCTGAAGATGTGGAGACACTATCTCTTGGGAGAAAGATTTGAGTTGTTTACCGATCATAAATCGTTAAAATATCTCTTCTCTCAGAAAGATCTGAATCTCCATCAGCAAAGATGGTTAGAGTTCTTGGCTTCGTATGATTTTGATATCGCATATACACCTGGGAAAGGTAATGCGGTAGCCGATGCCTTGAGTAGGAGACATGCCAGTTTAGGGGCAATGTTTCTTGAGTGGAAGCAACTGGAGTATATCGCGGGGTTTGATTTCAGACGTAAGTGCGACTTAGATCCAGTCATGCTAGCTAGTTTGACGATCAGACCCACTTTGATAGAGCGGATTGGTTCCAACCAGAGGAGCGATCCTAATTTATTGGAAATCATCTCCAAGTTAGAGATGAACATCGACAGTGAGGAGATGAATGTGTATGGGCTTGATCGAGATGGATGGCTTCGGAAGAATGGAAGACTAGTCGTGCCCAACGTGAATGGTTTGAGAGATGAAGTGCTTAGAGAATGTCATCACCCAAAACAGACTATACATCCCGGTGGTAATAAAATGTATCGAGACATGAAGCAGACTTACTACTGGGAAGGGATGAAAAGAGACGCTGGGAAGTTTATATCCAAATGCATGAATTGCCAGCTAGTTAAAGCCGAGCAAAAGAAGCCTAGTGGTTTGTTGCAACCATTAGAAATTCCCGAATGGAAATGGGAGCAAGTCTCGATGGATTTCATCGATGGTTTACCAAGGACTAGATCAGGATACGATAGCATTTGGGTAATTTTGGATCGATTGACTAAGAGCGCAAGATTTATACCAGTTAAATCGACCAGAACGGCAGCCAAGTTGGCAGAATTGTATATGAAGTGGGTAGTGAGATTTCACGGAATACCTAAAAGCATTGTGAGTGACCGAGACCCGTTGTTCACTAGTGGGTTTTGGAAGAGCTTACAAGAGGCTCTAGGGTTAGAGTTACATCTCAGTACCGCATATCATCCTCAGACCGACGGTCAGACAGAGAGGGTGAATCGTATTTTGGAAGATCTCTTGAGAGCGTGTATATTGGATTTTGGTGGATCATGGGATGACCACTTGCATCTAGTAGAGTTTGCTTATAATAATAGCTACCAATCCAGTATCGGTATGGCTCCATATGAAGCTTTGTACGGAAGACCGTGCAACTCACCATCATGTTGGATAGAGACTGGCGAGAAGTTTGTGCTTAGACCAGATGTGGTGAGAGAAACTTCGGATAAGATTAAGATCATTCAACAACGAATGAAAGTTGCCCAAGATAGGCAGAAGAATTATGCTAATAAGAGGAGAAGAGATTTAAAATTCTCCGTTGGTGACTTGGTGTTTGTCAGGATTTCTCCGATAAAGAGCGTGATACAGTTTGGCAGGAGAGGCAAGTTAGCACCAAGATTTGTTGGCCCATTCCCTGTTCTTGAACTAGTCGGGAATTTGGCGTATAGAGTTTGCTTACCAGAGAAGATGGCGGGGGTTCACAATGTATTTCATGTTTCCCAACTAAGGAAGTTCGTTCACGACTCAGATGTGACTATTTCACCTGATCAGTTAGAGGACTTCGAAGTAGAACCCGAGGCGTTTGGGAACCGCAAGCCGATTCATATTGTGCGGCACGATACGAAGCAACTTCGAAGGAAGGCGGTGAAGCTAGTCAAGGTTCAGTGGGGCGAGGACGAGAATGATTGTACTTGGGAGACATAGGAGAGCATTAGGAAGGCATATCCAGAACTCTTTGCCTGGTAAGATTTACTTTGCAATTTAGTTTTCCGCATGCTAGGGTAGACTTGTTTTGCTTGTTTTACATGTTTGATTGTTGTTTTATGATTGATAGGCATGCGGGGCCCTTTTTGGGTGTTTTGGTTAGGGAATTTCGGGGGCGAAATTTCTTAAGGGCGGAGAGTGTAACGACCCGTATTCTACACATCATAGGATCGTAGAATATTTATTTCTTTCCCATTTGAAGTCATATGGTCATGTAACCTTGGGAAACATCCATTAGAGTCATTTCCCATGTTCATGATTTTTGTCGATTTTTAAATGACCATTTTGCCCCTAGTTGGTACTGTTTTGGCCATAACTTTTGATTGGAAAGGAATTTTGACCTGAAACCACTTCCATTAGATTCGTTTGATGGTTTACCTTTCCGTAGAGTGGTCATAATAGCCAAAAGGACTTACCGTTTGGGAGATATGGCTGAAATAAGGTTTGGAGGGTGAAAAATGCTTAACCGGGCCAAATCGGGTGATTAGTGAGTAGGCCCATAACCCATTTCGGGATTAGGGTTATGGGAAGGCTGAAATGAGATAGAGCATCATTCCATTTCAGTTTTCTAGCCTCCACTTATCATCAAGGAACCCTAAAAATGGCCTCCAACCTCTAAATCACATCCAAATCATCTTTTGGTCAAGGATTAAGCTTAGCAACCTCCAATCAAGGAAGATCTACACCAAATCAACATTGGAGCTACTGTTTAGCATAGGGATTCACATCAAATCAGAGATTTATTTCAGATCTTAGTTTATTTGTGGCTAAGGTGAGTGATTTGCATAGTTTTGCACTAATTATGGCTAATTAGTGTTAATTAGCGAATTTATACACTAATAAATTCGGGAAAAATGTTCATAAATTCCTAAATGATGTTTTAGACCTTTGATATGAATTTGGGTTAATTTGGTTAAGTTTTGCTAATTCTATCATTAGTTTCACGTAAACATGCTTAAGGAGAAATATGGGGTTTTGGGGTATGTTTGATCCATTTTAACCAATCATATTGATGTTTTGATGTTTGTGGTTGATTATGCATGTTGCTATGACTGTATGAAATGCTTTTTGATTGATTCCAATAGTTAGAATGGTTGAAAACGTTGTCGAATGGCGTGAACACTTGCTGGAACAATTTCAGAAAGCAGTGCAGGTTTCGGATCGGATCAGATATGGGGGCTCGGATCGGATATGTTGAACTGGGCAAGGGATTCGATCGGATCGGAACCTGACCTTGAGAAAATTGGAAAAAAGGAAGGCCACGCTAACTGAACTGGGATCGGATCGGATTAAGGAGGAGGGATCGGAGCGGATAGAGGAGGATGGATTGGATCGGAGCACGTGAAGAATGAGGAAGCGGATCGGAGCGGAAGCACGAACTGGAAGGGAGATGGCACCCGACCCGACCCGACCCGAGGAGAAACACCCGACCCGTACCAGAAGAAGACCCAAACTGACACAACGTAGGGACACCCGACCCGAACCGATTTCTTGAAGGGAATCCGACCCGACCCAGTATTGACCAATAACCCGAGATGTAAAGGTAGTCTAATATGGGAAGTTAGAGCTCAGGATCCAGTTGGGAACCGATGAGTTCACTTCATGGTTGGACTTTGCTGCGGGACGTGTGCTAAGGAGTTGTCGGCATTCATAACTTCGATTCACCACTAAAAATGAATGATAGGCTACTTATCAGTGCAGTAGAGTCATTGTGACTCGAGGGGCAAGGTGATGGTAGCAAGACTACGTTATCAGTGCAGTAGAGTCATTATGACTTGAGGGGCAAGGTGATGCGTAGTAAGACTATGAGCCAGCGCAGATGGGGTGAATAACTCCATGGGGCAAGTGGACATAGTAAAGGATTGGTAAGACTATGAGCCAGCGCAGATGGGGTGAATAACCCCATGGGGCAAGTGGACATAGTAAGTATTAGTAAGGCTATGAGCCAGCGCAGATGGGGTGAATAACTCCATGGGGCAAGTGGACATAGCAAAGGATTAGTGGCTACGTTATCAGTGCAATGAAGCCATTTATGACTTCATGGGGCAAAGTGATCGTAGCAAGGGTGGGTGATCGAAGTGGTGAATATCGTATGCTTTACGCACTGAGTGAGAGATGTGAGGATGGTTGCTATGGTTGATTGTTTGCCATCACTATGACATTCACACCCCCACCTCTGTATCTTTATACTGTTTGATATGGCACCTTAGAGTGTTGTACAATATGTAGTGCTAACTCTTTGGTTGCAGGTCCAGGTTCAGGTATGTTTAGTCTACCTGTTATTGTTCACTTTAGATGCTTATCGCTCATACCAGGCTTTACGCCTGACCCAGAGTTTTATGTCTCCTCTTATTACTCTGGGTGCTCACACGAGCAGACTAGAGACAGGTTAGCTGGTGATGCGCGAGTAGCTGATTCGGAGGCGGGCAGGAGGCTTCCACGTATGATATATATATACACATTCTCCCTGTGTCGTTGGTGGTCGCTACTTGGGCATTAGTAGTGTACCTCCTTTATCTTATTTTTGCTTTGAGACAGTTTGAAAGTTGTAATAAGCTGTATTTTGGATTTCCGCTGCTATGATGCTTAGTTTTGGTTTTCAGCTTATGCACTGTGTCTCCTGTTTTATGTCAAGTATGTTATTATTATATTTTGTTCTATGTGTTGTGAGACATTCTACAGGTTCTTTGTATGTTCATTTCCTTCTTCCTTTTCCTTATGACGACCCGTTCCGTGCTAACTGGACATGTGTACAGCGCACCTTTGGAGTAAATGTTGGTTGGTGCGGGGCGGGCCGTCACAACAATAATTTGTCATCCCAGATCTAACAAAAGTGGTTTCGTCGAATTCCGAGGTTGTTTGCACAACGTCTATTTTCAAGGGTTACAAATTCTCTATAGTGACCTTTCTGAAAACTCATTTGGCCATAACTTTTGATTCCCGCTATGAAACTTCGATTTTTCAGATTCGTTAGAAAGATATTCATAAACAGATTTAAATATTTTTGGCTTTACTATAATCCATTTCATTTTGCACCTAGTACAGTCAGTCAAATTTTGAATTCAAATTTTCAAACTGCCACACTATTTCTAATTCAATATTTTATTGAAATATTCTATTTCAATTGTTTAAATTCCCTTAAAATATCCAAATTAAAATTTTTAAATTGGCTCGTATTTTCCCGGTTGTTACAATCTTGCTATTTATTAGTTAAAAATGAAATCAATCGAGTTAGGGTAAAATTACCTCTCAGACCTTGACTGGAAACATCCTTAACTCCAAAACAGACAAAACCATTATTCCCGAATAATCAACAAAACCAATTTTCATTTATAAAACACGTATATAATTTTTATTAGATTTAATTATAGATTTCCTTTTTGTTTATAGTATTCTATTTTCAAGTTCGTTTCCTTATCGAATTCTATATATATCGATACATTGATTTCCAGTTATCAAAATTTCTTAAAAATATTCTAACTCCTTAAATTTTCGGAAAATTTCGCCATAAACTCCTTTGCACCGGCAAATAGATCAAACCTCAAGTCGCCTCTCAAGGCCTTTTCCATTCAAAAAGAAAATCAAAAGGCTAAGTGGCTTGCCGATTCGGCACATAAAAAACCTATATGAAATTTAAACATGTACCTTTTTGTTAGGCACACGAATTATAGCCTTCATACACTTCATTCCATACCTGTTTAACACATATGCCTCCATTTCAAATTTATTTCAACTCAATCTGGTCATTTTAACTTGATTCGTTAATTTATTCTTTAATCAGCTCTTTTAACTATTTCATTTTTTTATTTGAACATATCACATTCAAATATATTCTAATTTGTTAATAAACCAATTGATTCTATTTCCCTTTTACGTTTCATATTCGATTTCGAATATGAAACCAACAAATCTAAATAACTTATCCAAAGCTCTATTTCAATTCAAAATTCCATTTGACTAATTACTTTCAAATTATTTATTTATTTCTATCCAATAATTAACAATCTGATTTTTGTTTCAAAAATCAGTTCACTTGCTACACTTGAATTCATATTTATTGTATAACTAAATTGTGGATTTTTTCAATAGAAATTCGGATTTTTATTTGTTTAAAATCCTTTTATTAATTTAAATAAACCTTTATGGTTTTACAATGGTTATGGCGCTGTTTTTCTGAAAATTTGATTTTGGCATAACTCAAAATCTATACGACGAAATCTAGATTTAAATTATAAACCCATTGGATTTTCAATTATAAATTATTTATAAAATTCGATATAATTGAATTTCAATTATAAACCCGTTGGATTTTCTCAATTCAGCTTATATTTTGAATTCCGAAATATAATCAATCGTTTTGTTTCAAAACACTTCCCAATTTACTTTTAAATTCCTATATTTAAATGGTTCAAATTATCCAAACGATAATTTATTTTACCAAATTTATAACACTATTTATAAATTCAACTTCCTTGTTTCATATATTTAAACAAGCTCCCTTTTCAAATTTCTATTTGAAACTCCATCCCTTTGATATTCCGAATTACGGAATAAAAACTGTTGTTCCCTTTTGAATGATTTCAAAAATCTATTTTTAAATTCATATTTGAATTTAAATATTTAAATTATCTCTTGATAATTAATTTATTATATTTATAAACACCATTTTATAAATTTCCTTGTTTTATATTTAAACAAGTCTATTTCGAAATCTATTTACAACCAAAATCTTATTTTGGAAATTTCTATTTATAATAACTTTTATATATATAACTCCCAATTTATTTTCATATTCAATTTAACATCTACTTAAATAAATTCGAATTAATCAAATTCAAATTATATATCCTTACGGATTTATTTTAGTTTATTTTATATTCTGAACATCAGAATAAATTCCATCGTTTATTTCTTTAAAATGATTTCCCTATTTGTATTTTTAAATTCACATTTGAATTCAAATATTCAAATTATCAAATGATAATTTTCCCCTTTATTTATAAACATTGTTTATAAATTCATTTCAATTCTCTGCATTATTTAATTTATAAACAATGTTTATAATTTCACTTCAAATCACGTATTATTAATTTATAAACAACGTTTATAAATTTAACTTCTTGTTTTATATGTTCAAAACAAGTTAATGTATTTATAGCTCAATTGAAATTCAAATTCTATTTTAGACAAATAGATTTTCCCTTTAAATTTCAAAATATCCTTTTCCTTAATATTTTTATATATCAACATTTTTTTTGGCCCCAGTGATATTTAAACAATCAAATCGCTCAATTATCAATCAATACATCACATATGAAAATATATGTGAAACAAACAAATAATAATATTTTTGAAGAATCCAGTTGGATCCCTCCAACTTGTTTCCCTGCATCCACAGACGTTAGCCAACATAAATAATACCCATCCTGCTTCGAGGTAGGATATCGCGGTATAGAAGGTCATCCACTATCATAGCGTGGTACGTATAGGGTCCTCCGCTAATGATACTGCGAGCATCCGCTAATGGTACTGCGGGACTCCAACCAATCACAAATATATATATATATATATATATATATATATAATTACCACAAAACAATCCTAAATAACTAATAAATATTTCATAGCCACAATAAGATTTTTATTCAACCAAACAACCAACAGACAAATATTTTTAACAGATAAAATACTTCAAATAGAAATGGTGTGAGAATTACTCACCGCGATTTTCTCATTGCCGAATATCCAGTTTATTCTGTATCGTCGACCATGAAATTACTCGAATGAAATTTACCGTGTACCTACGATTTATTTTAATGATTAAACTATTTTATTTTAAACTAATGAATAAACAAGTCTATTCTATGTATTTTTAAATTTAAACTTATACCTTGATTAGAGCTTAATTAATCACAACCAAAGTCTTTCTTCTCCAATCCAACTATATCACATAGGAGGCTACGGTTCTAACGCAAATGAATTCGCTTGAATCTGATATTGTATGAATTTGTTATAGTGATTATAAGTTCAAATATAATTAAACATTCTTAACTTATTTAAATTAATTAATACCTTTATATCAATCCACTGGAATCATCCCTAACTTAGAAATCCAGAACTTGAGCACAAAAATCAAATCCCATTGATCATCACCTCAGCTTTAACAAATATTTTTGTGTTAATATAATCATGGTTTAACCCTCACCTTTGTACACCAGGTTCGAACTGAAGTCTGTATGAATTAGATACAACTTAAATAAGATTTTAAATAATTAAATTAATAATTTATTTACCATAATGATTTACTTACACTAAACTCTGCAAAAATTACGACATCCAAAACCAGCTCAACACCAGACTTTTCTCCTCCGTCTCACGTAGTAAATACCAAATCATGACTAATGAGATCTGTTGCTACCACCAAAATTTGTGTGATAGAATTTTTCCCATCAAGATCCCCTACACCACAAAGTCCACACCTGCAAGCTCTTCCTCCCATCGAGGACTTATCATCAAAATCTTCAAACTCGAACAGCTCTATACAACTTGCGACTTCAGCTTCAATCGCAGTAGGAACCAGTAAAGGATGTGAAAAGAAAATGAAGCCTTTTCCCCAAGTTGTTCACTCAATAGGTTCTTTACTACCTTAAATCTAAATACGAAGTTGACTTCGACATTTCCTCAAATTGAACAACAGATCATCCAATTGTACATCGCACTCACCACTGACCTAATATTGATCCTCCCAGCAAGCTTCATACCCCATTTGACTTCGCACTCCAATAATGACCCTTCAGACATCGCACTTCCCAAAATGATCGACATCCCCTTTTTCCTTTCGAATCGCTTTGATAAACCCTAGAAAACTGCACTCGCGACACCCAAATCAAATACTCTGTTGCACTCCGTCGAACTCCAGTCCCTAAATCGAACTACAGTTCGGTCTCACCATCACACCCGACTAAGAACACTGCTGTCACACCTTCCCTTTGACTGGACTTCATCAAATACTAACCGCACATCACCCCTTGTCCTCCATCCTTCCCCAATTCACCTCGTCTGAAACCCTAAACTCACAAATCTGGAAATCGAGCTTCAGATAACATGTCTCCTTCGATTGCGATTGTATTTCATTTTACAACTTCAATTTCCGTTGAACGAGATCAAAGAAATAGGGGAAGGTAACTGCGATTTACAGAAAGAAAGTGAAAAGGGAATCACGACTATTTAAATGAGAAAGAGGAATTAGATTAACTTTTGTTTTGAGAAAGGGAGTTTATGGTTTTTAAAGAGCATGGCCATTTTATCTTTAATTTGAAGTTCAGGAATCTTGGGGAATGAAAAACAGAAGAGTAAAGAAAAGTGGTGGTTGCGATTTTATAGAGGCGAGATACTTCCTGGTTAAGGAAATGAATGTAGGGGTTTACTGGGTAAGATTTATCATAGGTAGGTTCTAATAGGTACAAGGTTTATTAGGGCAGGTATTAACTAGTAGAGTGTTTATTTAATTTTTATTATCTTGTGTTTCCGAACTCCTATTTGAACGTAGCAACTAGAGGTCCCAGGGTTATACCACTATTCTGAACACACTGGAACAGATTTTGAGGCCCCATTTGATCGTATGGAGAAGATATCAATTTAAATTGATATGAATTAAATTTTAAAACAATAAATTCTTAGATAATAAATAAATATTATCGCTTTTATATTCAAACAGAATCGACACTGGTCATCTGAAATATTTTGATTCAGTTTTTAACTTCGATTTCAATTATATTTCATATTATGATAATTTAATATATTCAACATTAAATCGAAATCGATCATTAAATTGATAACTTAATATAAAAATTCGCTTATATTATCAACTCAATATTTAAAAGCATATTAAATATTTAAAATAAACCGTTCGAAAATCCGGGTCATTACATATAGTATATTTCTATTTTAACATGATTTTTAATTGAAGCTTTGACTTATACATATACATATATATATATATACACACCGAGTGTGATAATTCCTTTAAATAAAGTACATTTAATTATAAATTGTTTTTATTGTAGATTAATTTAAAATGGCTTTACAAATATGAATATCTTTTGAACATGGTATTTCAGAAAAGGATTTACTGAAGGATTTTATAAAAGGAATTTAGATTTGATTATCTTAGATTGATCTGCTTATATATGGTGGCATGGACATTTGTTTTGTACTCAACACCGAAGGAATCATGTTTGGGTTTATTATTATGTATGTTCCTATTTCAATAATGTTGTTTGATCCTTTAAATATGATTTGGAAATAAAATTCTTCCTGAATATACTTAATATAACATAAGCTATGAATATTTTTTTTAAGTATTGAAAATATAATGTTTTGCGAATGTACTTAGGTTAATGAGTTGAAGGTATGAATATTTTATATAAATTTCCAAAATAATATTTTGTAAATGGAAGATTCATTTTAAAGAGGCTAGGTGATTTTTATGGGAAAATTAAATCCCTAGATGATTATCGTTTACAAATTTGATGGTTAAATTACCGATTATCAAAATTTGGTACAAAATTCTATTTTTATTTTCAAAGAGATCGTGCTCGGACCTTTTCTGAATTCACTTTGATCCGGTTGAAAACGTTTCAATTGAAAATAATCTCAAAGATAAATGAAGATGGTGTTATTCGGTCAGAACAAACTATTATGGATGAATGATAACATTGTATATCCCCTTGGAATGCAATATTAGTATTTCGAGATATTATATTTTTTTATAAGGTAATCATAACCTTTAACCCTACCAATCGGGGTGATCATATTCAGTGATATCCAATATAAAATGTTGCCATCATGAAGAGCTGAGGTGCAATGCATAGTTGCCTTCCGTACATTTTGTCTAGAGGTTTACGGATTTAATGGTTAGACTCTTACCTTTCATAGTTGGAATCCATTCTCTAAAATAAACCTTTGGGCTTGATTTTATACTATTAGGTTAGAACATAAGATGCAAGCATTTCGGTTATTTAGATATATTTATTTGTGGATTCTGGACAGTACTATAGTATCAATGGATTTATAATAAAAGTGATTTTCTTATCATAAGGTAAAAATCCATCAGTGTTTATGTGCAAAATGGCCTTACAAGACACCTTTGATTTCAAAAATTTACAATAAATTAACTATAATTAGAATTTTCTCATGCTGGTTTACTATGTATGATCTGGGTGTTATTGTATCATAATACCCAGGTCAAACCGAGTGTGTTTTTAGGTTAGATTGCATTCTGTTTTCTTTCAACTTTCAGAGTAGGAGCCGAAGGGCCAAGGCGTATTCTTATATTTTTTATATTTTTCCGATGTGTCCGCTTATTGTATTCTTCATTATTATTAGAATAGACTATTATAACTATCTAGACTAATTTTTAGATAAATTCCCTGATGTATGTATTAAATTTACAGGTCTTTATTTATGTAAATATTATCGTTATACTATAGATTTTCATTTTTATGTAAGATTCTATTTTATATCTTCTTTCCTTTAAACCAGTAATCAATCTTCTTGGCACCTACGCATGTGAATACTGAAGATGTATTAGTGTCGACTTTTAACTGTCGAAAAGGTAGGCTATGTCATCATGGTATCGGAACTTAGGTGGAGCGAAAACCTGGCTTTGGTGGGATTACTTATTTGAGATAGGGTAAGCGAGACCATATAATGATTATGAGCGTATATATATTTTATATGAGCATGTATTTGTTAGTGAATATAAAAATGCTTAATATTGAGTTGTTAGTTCTGAATTTTGGATTCGATTCAATCGATTAACCAACCTTTTTTTATAAAAATTTCATAACACTTGACTAAATTTAATTGACATAATATTATTTTAAAATTTGGAAAATGAATTAATTTTACCAAGATTGTATATTTGTACAAAAAGGATTTTTTCATACACTAAATACAAATTATTTTGATGTGTTGTTGTTAGGTAAACTATGATAGTCAATTAGTACCAATTTTTGCATGAATAGTCATTCCCTACTAGTTAGGAGAATTCGACAATAGTTGTTGCGTGTATTATTTGTAGATTAAGCAGTTGTACATGGCTAGTTTATGGGTATCAACTATTGTGCTTAATTAAGAGAAGTTTTACTCTTTTACTTCATAAATTAGATAGAATAGTAATTATTCAAAATATTAACAACGAGCACCTTATGAGTTCACTTTCACAAATCGACTATAAGGCACAACATTAATATTGGGTTATAATTTAAATTTTAAATCAAGGTGTTAAGATAAATTTAAGTAAGAGATTCATTTGTGAAAAATTTATATAAGAAGTGAAATTCGTATAAATATAATTTGAGATGTGATCTAAAACAAACGCGGGTTTAATTTGGAAATTTTAGAATTTTAAACCCTAGAGATTTAAAAAAAAATTCTAAACGTTTAAAATGGAATGGTAATATTATTTTTAGTATTTGTATTATTGTGAATTCTAAAGGATTTGAACGCATTTAAATGACCATGGTTGTTGGAAAATAATTCTGATGATGATTGCAACATCAGGAATGTGCATTTTCAAGTTTATAAGTAAGGAATTGCTACCAAAGGAATCGTTCAGAATTTGTCTGAATTATTTGTATAAAAAATAATTTTTCTCAGGAATATGATTTGATATATAAAAGAATATATCTGTATTATTATTATTATTTCTAGATATTTTGAAATAAAATCCAGGTATTGAGCTATGAATTTTTCAGCTAGTTATGCGGTGGATGCATGGATTTTAAGTATTGGGATTATTTGATTGTTCATTTCACTTAATATGATGTCTCGTAGGTTTATCTCTAAATGAAATGGAATACTCTACGATTTTGGAAATTCAAGATATTTACATTGAATTTGAAAACTTAGTTAAGTTTATATGAAAACACAAGAGGATGTATTTATAATTAATTAATTTAACGAAGCTGAAATGTATTATATAAATTTAATTAAGTCAATCTCGTTGCATAGTAGTAGTTTGTAATTTTCCGGTTTGAAGTTCAAATTAATATATAAGATCTAGATAGTAAGAATTCTTCGAAATAATAATCTTTTGCGTTTATTGGAATACAGTTTTCAAATGAAAGTAAAATTTAATATTTCATCTTGTAGATTTTAAGATATGTCAAAATGTAATTTTTTGAAAAATCCCATTTTGGTAGCTCATGAACTAGAACTAAAATTAATGAAATGGAGGTTTTAGAATATTAATTTTGAGAAGTAGTAAATTTTCAATGGTTTAGATGTTATTGAACCGGTTAAGTTATGTAAAACAAATATTTTGTTGTCTGTGCACTTAAAATTAAAAGAGTAAAATTTGGGAAATGAACATAAATTTTACATTATCGAATTCATGTAAGTTTAGTTGTAATATTGGTGAATTTAAGTAAAGGTTTAATGAAAATTTACATAAAAAATTCATTAAACTAGTAGTTATGATGATTTTTTTAACATTTTCAAGCATTAACTACAGTAAATCAAACGGTTATATATATATATATGTACGTATATATATTCTTCATTGTAACAATGTGCATATGTTGATGGACTTAGGTTTGGAATGGCTAGAAAAATAACTACTACATAAATATTTAAAATAGAACTTAAGCATAAAATGAGGATAAAAAATTTAAGTTGTGAAATAGGAATGAGTTGGATATTGACAAATAAACATCAATTTAATCTTATGTCTTTAAGATTGGTAATCTACCTAAGCATAGTTATCAAAATTACATAATAGTTTATAATTTATGTTAATAAATGGTCTAAACTTAGGTAATGGTTTGAATATTAATTTATTGGTTGTTGACACTATGGAAATAAAAATCTAGTTTGATGCAAAAATAATAATTTGAATTGATTGGAATATTATTACATGGGATGTTTTAAATTTTGAGATTTTAAGGAGATTGAATTTATATAAGTTGTGAACTTAAGAAATTATTTTATGAGTAGTTCATAATAAATTTAGTATAAAATAAATTTACTAAATATGAAACTGAATATGAATAAAGTAATTCTTAGTATAATTGTAAACAAATTAAAAAGAGGTTACATAGGCTATTTTATTCACATAACTGGTTTCGATCCAGATTCAAGTTTAAAATTTCAAGATGTTTTATGTTGGTTCGAACAAGAATTTTTAACTCGATTCTCGACAGTGAATATTATATATGGATCAATGATGTGATTCTATGGTTCTCTATCATAGTGTATGGTTAGTAAGGCGAATTACAGTTTCTATTTAGTGAACCAGATTTGAGTCTCTAGTAAGGTAAACCAGTGAGTGATACTAGTTCGGAGTTGAAATTGTGTGATCGAGCGAGCAATTGAATTGAATATGGAATACGAATGACATAAGTACATCACACATGCTTTAAATAAAATTATATGCTTTCAACTTGTAGAATATATGTGATACCCCACGTCCGTTAATGTCACTCTTTATCAGAATGCATTAAGTTTTGTGAAGCGTTATAGGTAAACAGAAACAAAATATCACAAGATATATATAAAGTAACAGCGGAAATTTAAAACTTCATTATTTAGCAGAAAAACATTATTGTCTCAAAACCAGTTACAATAATAAGCTAAAATACTAAAGCCAAGTACATGAAACCAAAAATTTTGTCTTCCGCTAAAACCATCGGAGTACAAAAGTGAAAAATCAGAATCCTCAGTAACAACCATAAAAGGTAGACAAGTAGTCAAAGCGTTACATCAAAGTAGATCCAATCCTAGCAGAAATATAAGTGAGAGTCCTAATCAAGCCTAAGCGGTCCCACCCCGAGAACTTGGAAGGGGGATGGAAGAGAGAGAAAAGGAAACAAAATGTGTCAGACATAAAGTCTGGCGTGTCCAGTGACTTTTCGCATACAAATCAGCTCTTGATCTTTGTACATCTTCTTATTAACTCAATATATTCTCATTTTTACATACAAATTTCACTTGGATTCACAGGATTCAATGGAGGAATGAAAGGATCTATGATGGAGAAGGACGGAAAGGCGACAAAGGAGGAGGAGGTCTTCGATCTTTTGCACCTATAGGATTTTGATGGGCGCCATGGCCGAATGGATGAAAGATCTTTGGATGGTGATGATGATCATGGCTGAAATGTTTAATGAATGGCTAAGGACGGAACTTAGCAGCACTTCGTGGTGGCCAGAGGTCCCCCCTTCTAGTGGCAGCTATGGCCTATTTATAGCTGAGCCCTCATGAAAATTTGAATTGGAATTCATATGAGTCGGTTTTCACATTAATTGCTAAAATGCCACTACCTCATTGTAGCCAGCTGTCAGTAACTGTTTCTGGTTGTCCACCATGAGTGACTTTACAGGAGCGAATGACTTTTTGAGAGTGAGCGACTGCTTTTGGTTCGAACTGTTTAGACGAGCAATTCTGGGCATGCGAGCGGGCTGGTTGGAGTGGACGTGTTTGAATGTAGATGAATGGGCGACCAGTCTTTATGATCGGAGGGAAGCACCTTGTCATATTAACAATGACTCGCTGAGGAGCGAGCGGTTAGGGCTGTAATCTGTCAATAGACATAATGCGTATGTGTGATCCCTGATAACTTGGACCCTCGGGAGTGGCATTTGTGACCGAACTCTCTGAAATGGGAGTGAGTGTGGCAACCCTCCCTGGATGCATGAGTCTTGCTGTTATTGTGTCATGTGTGGTCTATCATGACCCTTCACAGGTTGTTTGAGTGTACTGGATAGCTCTCTGTACGACCGTCTAATGATGTTCAACCCATAATGCTAACGCACACTCAATAGACCAATATATATGTGGTTCTTTTAGGATAAACAATGTCCCCGCTTAGTTGTAGCCAACTAGTGACAATTGTTTCTAGCTGCCCTACGTGAGCGACTTCATAGGGGTAAGTGGTTGTGCAAGAACGAGTAATTGCATATTGAACTGGCAGACAGGCAATGAGTGCACAGGTCATGTCTTGTCAAAGCAATTCGATCAGTGTAGGAACGACCAACCGGATCATGTTTAGCCTTCTGTAATTGTCTAGTTGGAGCAATTGTATTTGATGATATATGGGCGAGAGTCTGAGGTCACAATCCATGAGTGGTGCTTGGGGTACATGTAGATCTTGTGTTCCCTGACGTGAGCGACTGCTATCTTTGGTTATAAACGGTTGGTCCTCTGAGCTGTGCTCGTTCGTTGCGCTCTTGGATATTAGATGTAACAACCCAGAAAATCAGAACCAATTTAAAATTTTTATTTTGGCTATTTCAATGAATTTTGAATAGTTAAAATAATTTATTTTAAATAATAATGATTTAAAATTTATTTAAATCGAAGTTAGAACGAATATATTTATTTTAATTTTAGAAGGAATTAGAAGTAGCACGATAGTTTGAAAATTTGAATCTGAACTTTGACTGATTGTACATGATTAAAAATAAAACGGATTTTAGTGAAACCAAAAATATTTATATCTGTTTAAAAATATCTTTCCAAAAAACCCAAAAAATCGAAATTTCATAGCGAGAATAAAAAGTTATGGCCAGTTGAATATTCTGAATAGTCGCTACGGAATATAGTATAATTTATAGCCCGTATAAATGGCTATTATATAAATGACCTCTGTTTTCGATGAAACTATTTTTGTCGGATCTGGAATCTCAAATTATTGCTAAGTTTAAATTTCCATAATTTTGTTGGAACTAATATGTGAGCGTAGTAAATTAAACTGTGTTCGATAATTTCTGTTGAATTTTGTCGACCGTTAAAAAGGTCACTTTTCAAACGGTCTCCAAATTTGATGAAATTAATTTTGTTAGGATTGTATCATCAAAATATAGCTATGTTTATTTTTCGGGAATTTTCGGAGTCTGTATGTGTTCCGGTGAATTTAAATGTATGATCGAATTAAATAAATAAATGATTTGAATTTTTAATTCAAGGAAAACATGTTGAAAACAATTATTTGGGCTGACGGGAGCTAGCCCATTACGTCCGGAACGGGGCATTTGGGTAGGAACAGCTCTTGTTGGACTGAATTTGGAGCTACTCAGTATTTATGGATTTATTTGCAAAAACTAGTAATTAAATATTATAAATATACACTAATCCTTAATCAAAAACCCTAGTTCACGAATACAGCCGTAATCGTTCGAAAACAATGGCTGATATTGTTCAAATTGTTCTTCCCAAATAACTTACAAATCACTCAACAAAATCCAACAATCCTTTAGAGTATTTCATAGAGCTCTTCTCCCTCTTAAATTCCATACCCGATTGGAGATTTATCGCTGTGTATCCACGCAGAACCGCGACCCCGAAGCTGACCCGCGTCGACCAGAATTCTGGCCTCATCTGCCGCCGAGCTCTACCCCTTCACTAGCGTTGGTGCGCCTCCCCGAGCACCCTGACGTGACACTACCTGATCAACCTCACCCTTCATGGATTGGAAGCAATTCCGAACCCTAGAATTGAACATATTCGAGAACTCACAGCCTATTTACAGATAGAAGAGAAAGGTATATAATTAAAGTAATCACAACATATTATAGGCGTTGCGAATTTTAATCGATTTCTAAAATTCATATCTAATTCATATGAGCTCGGAATTGAATAATTTCAGATCCGTTATGATCGTGAGTCCGAGATCTACACTTTTGGACTGATTAGAACTGATTCAGAGCAAATCAAATTTTGGACAAATTTCGATTCTGAATTGAAAACGACTGTGAGAATTCTATTATATTTCTTCTTCTTAAATAGTTAGAAATAATCCTGATTGTATTATCACCAATCCGTAGTTAATTTCTATTTGTTATGATTCGTGACTTGATCTGTGATGGATGTGGTATGTAGATCTATTCATTTGGTGATATTGTGTTATGTGATAAAAGTGCTAAAAAATTATAGACCGTTCTGTAATAAAATGAGTGAAACAAAAAAATATAATTTAGTTTAGATAAAATTATCAAATTAGAATCATTGGACAAAATTCATCATTTTGTTAATTGGAATAGTGGAACCAAGAATTATCATTTTTGGTTTATTAGAATAGATGAATTAAAAGAATTATCATTTTCTTAATTAGAATAATTGGACAAAACTTATCATTTTTGTCAAATTAGAACCATTGGACAAAAATTATCATTTTTTTCAAAATTAGAATAGTTGAATTGGAATTGTCGTTTTTGTTTAAATAAAATTTGTCAAAACAAAAATGAACATTTTTGTTAAAATATAAAAAAATGAACATTTTGGTTGAGATAAAATAATCAAAACGAAAATGACATTTTTGTTAAGCAGATTTGTGTCAAAGCACAAATTACATTTTTGTCCACACAAAAATGAAAGAGCATTTATTTGTCATTTTTTGAATTAGAATTTTCAACAAAAATGAAATATCAAATTTTGTCATTTTGTTGAATTTGGATTTTCAACAAAAATGAAAAGAACCATTTTTTCATTTTGTTGAATTAGAATATTTCAACAAAAATGAAGAGAATCATTTTGTCATTTTGTTGATTTAAAATAGAAAATAGTGAATTGTACATGTTTTAAAATAAAAACATGTTTACATTAAAAATCCACATATTTAATGTAATGTAAGAAAATAGTGAAATGTTCATGTTTTGAAATAAAAACATGTTTACATTAAAAATTCACATTTTTAATGTAATGTAAGAAAATAGTGAAATGTTCATGTTTTAAAATAAAAAAAACATGTTAACATTAAAATTTCACATTTTGATGTAATGTAAGCAAATAGGAATGATGTTCATGTTAAATATAGGAACATGATAACATTAAAAACTTATTTTTAATGTAATGAATGAATCACTAGAAAATGTTCATTTTTAACATAAAAGCAAGTTAACATTAAAAATCTCATTTTTATAGAAAGAATGATTCATATTAAAATTGTTCATATTTGAATAAAAGTGTTGAAACGTTAAAAATCATATTTTTAATATAAAGTTTGATTCATTAGAAATATTGATTGTTTGAATAAAAAATGAGGCAATATTAAAAATTCCATTTTTAATGTAAAAGTGATTCGTTAGAAAACACATGTTAGAAGATATAAAATGTTAAAAACCATATTTTTAACATGTTAGAAAACATATGTTAGAAAATATTTGTATGTTAAAAACATTATTTTTAACATGCTAGAAAGGAGGAAAAAGAAAACATAACTTTCATACATTTTGTTTAAAATAGAATTGTTAACAAAATGAAACATCAAAACATATATTAGAACTTATATGCAAAGTTTAAATAACATTTTTATTTACAGTGCATATATTAGAATCTATCTGCAAAGTTAAAATAACATCTTATTGACGATGCATATATTAGAATTTATATGCAAAGTTAAAATTAACATTTTATTGACGATGCATGTATTAGAATTTATATGCAAAGTTAAAATAACATTTTTTGATGATGCATATATTAGAATTTATATGCAAATTTAAAATTAACATTTTATTGACGATGCATATATTAGAATTTATATGCAAAGTTAAAATAGCATATACATTAGAATTTGTATGAATTATTTTATTGTCAAAACATACACCGAAAACTTTATACAAATAAAATATTTCTTTTTATTTGTTAAAGTTAAAAATAGAAATACAAATAAAAATTTGCTTTTTATTTGTCATTGGCTCAATTGTCATGTAAATGAAATATATTTTGTTTGACATTATGAATATGTAGATATGATATGCCAATAAAAAAATTCTTTTATTTGGCGTGATAAATGCGTTAGTGGAATCGTCGAGTGATTAATATTTATATATAACTATATATATAAAAATATTAATCAAAATTAAATAAATCGTGTGCGGTAGTTCGCGTTTCAGAATCGTAACTTTAAACGATTATACCGAAAGATCCGACTGTCAGATCTTCCCAAAACAAGAACCACTGGGACTGCTTTGGGAAGATCTTTCCAATGATATAAATTTTGTTAAAATCCAACGGTTATATTTCAAGATATGTGTAAATCAAATTTTGATAAAAACAGCGCCAGGGCCGCCTATTGACCCGAAGCGTCATTGAATTAAATTGAGCTATTTTTATATAAATAAAAATAGCGATAAATCGTTATTAAATAATATTAACGATATGAAATGGTTTTGAATTATATATATGGGAGAATCATTTGAAAAAACTGAGTTAAATCTCATTTCGAATAATTATATGACGTTTTAAAATCGAAGATATTAAAGACCGACAATCTTCACATCGAATTGGTAACTACTGATGCTAGGCATTGGTTAGCTCCCAGTAAAGAGTTAAAGTGGTAGTTGTCTGGACGTACTTCTTGATTGTTCGGATAAGCGATCACCTCTCTTTCGTATTGGACATATGGGACGAGAAATAAGGTGTCTCCGGTTTCGTTCAGACCCGGAACAGACTTGTAAATGGATGTGTATCTGACATTGGATTTCATTCCATGTAAGTTGGTTTCTATTTAATATATATCTGACTGGTGGTGGAGAATTTATTCTCTTGCTCAACACCCTTCTTTGAGATGCACGAGCTCAAAGGTTATATATTGGTAGTTATCAATCGCATGGTGTGAATTGTCAATGTGGCATGCCAAGATGCAACTGATCGAGGCTTTTTTTGCAAAGCATAGCCTTGTGGATGATGATCAAAGCATAGTATATTTCGGCATAGCTTTGTGTATAACGTTACCTCGCAAGCCTCACACCCCGGTAAGAGTCAGATACAGGACAAGGGAACGCAGGGAGTGCACACGTTTCTTTCTAGCTAGAAGTGGTACCAGGGTTTTGCAAGCCCTGACATTTTACTTATGTGGTTGATGGATTTTGAGGCACCTCGGATTTATTGGTCGATAGTGACAAAATTATATGTTCAATAGAACCGGGAAGCATGTGTTCAGGAATTGCCAATCCACTAAAGTATTTGTGGACCGGCCCTGCAGGATCCAAGGGTTCGTCAGCGTCCGAATCCTAAGTCGTTGCTAGAGTGTCTCGAATCGGTAAAGAGATCGTCCCTAGCTTTGACTCATGACGGAAACCCAATTTCCAATACGACATTACAGTTTTGATTGTAAACCTATATATGGCGACATAGTGTATGGTAGTTCTGCCGTCTAGGATTGATACATATACTTTGAAGTATTTTAAAACTGATTAGACACTAATAATAATATTAAAATGTTATTTTCTATGTATCAAGCATGTTTGATCATTATGAGGTAAAAATCTATCCTCCAGTTTGCATTGCATTGTGTGATGGGACTTGAGTCTTATAATGATTTCATTTTCTAAAAAGCACCGCGTTGTTTTTTAATAAAATTTATTAAACTTATGCACTAGTAATCGAATGGAGTAAACCCGTTCCGCGTTAGCGGCATGGTCCTATGATTAGCCATATTGTTAGATAAGTTAGGAAAATTTTCTCATACCAGTCCCACGACTGACTCGTAGTTTGTTTCACTTTGCAAACTCGGGTGCCCTCTTTTCACATGGGCAAACAAGTGATAGGTTCAGGAGTTATGGATACATTCTGGATTGGAGCATGCTTAGGGAAAGAAGATGAAGAACATTTTATCTTTTTATTGCTACTTTGAGACATTTAGACATTATTGATCTATGATGTACTTGATGGAGTTTAGACTTATTTCTATTTGTTGAGACTTTCTATTTTGCTAAGTTGTATCCTGTAATAGTGCACTCTGATGTCTTTGATGTTGTGATGTGATGACATTCCTATTTCTGCTATAATGATTTATGTGGTATGATGTTATATGAGATCTGCTATTGTTGTAATTATGTTATATTCCTATGATTATCCTTGCTTTCATAC
The DNA here is from genome assembly GCA_030737875.1 of Allium sativum. Taxonomy (NCBI): domain Eukaryota; kingdom Viridiplantae; phylum Streptophyta; class Magnoliopsida; order Asparagales; family Amaryllidaceae; genus Allium; species Allium sativum. The sequence continues at coordinate 237,260,728 of CM060925.1, forward strand.
TACGGAGGTTTGGGATCATCACATTAGAGCGGGCGACCCTTACTTCAGATACAAATCTCTTAAGCTTGCCTGGATCGTATTACCCTTTGGCATAGTCGAATCAAGCTGTATGACCGGTGTGGGACTTATTAGTTTTGGTGTTATGTGTTCCTCCTTGTCGATCTGTTTAGAACAACCTGAGCATCTTGGATTGTTCATGCATGTCTAAGCTCTGCATGAATGTCGTGGATTTCTTATGAAGATTTGATGCACCAATTAGGGATAAACATTTACCCCTCGAACTTCGTAATTTCCTGGTTTCATGGGAGATTTCGGACTTCGAACGAAACTATAGCGATTTGGCGAATTAATCTTCATTTTCCAAGGGTAATTATTCACAGCTCTCATTTATTCTGGATTGACGAAAATCAAAGCTTCCTTAAGCCGCTCGTATCGCCAATCATAATATGGTGGTTCGGGCGAGTCAGTTTTGGTAAGTCATTATGCTCGTTTAATTGGGCCGCTATGAATTTGACGAAGCTGACATGGCCAGAACATCTTGGACTAATTTACGCTATATGCCTTCCCCATTTTGCCTCTATCCCGAAGAAATCTTCTCGATGGTAACACTGTTTTGGAGAGCATTACAAGGTAATCCATATCCTTTAATTTTTCCCTGATTTTTCTTTTCTTTTTCTTTTAGAAATCCAGTTTCTTTTAGCTCACTATTCTGTTTAATGTTTCCAGTAACACTTGATTGATTAAGGCAACTTTTCCTCGGATCCAAAGCACCATGATTGTTTTAGGTGAGTTCTTGCTTTTTTACTTTGTCTTGTTTTGCTTGAGTAGCTGCCGATTTCATAGATAGTTTCAAGCTAAGGTGTCCTAAAGTGAGCTTCGATCAACTTGAATAATTAGGCCTGTTTGACAAGGGTGTTGCTTCAATATGAACATAAACAGCATTAAAATTTTCAAAACTTGGTTTTGATTTCGCATATGAACCATTTACTGGAATGCCTCGAACATTATTGGCTTAAACCAAATGTGGCTCCTGCTCACACCCAATCCTGGTTGGGCTGTTTTGATTAACATCCAATTTTCATACTAAAATGGCCCTTTGATGTTCGGCATGCCCTCAAATATCTTTTGATCTTTTTCTTTAGGCTCAAGGATGAAATCTTTTATTTTAATAAGACCAAAGAAAAAGATAATGAAGAAGGTTGGCCGGAACAGCAGCCCGAAGAGTCGAAGGAATTTGGGCAAAAGTGTCCCTCGGAGATGTCGTATATTGGATGAACCTCTCGTCTCATATACTCAAACTACTTCCGACCAAGCATCCTTGGCTTTTCCATCCATCATCTCATATTCTGCCGATCTTCCAACAATCGTACGTAAGCCTCTCTATGTTCTGAATCCATGTCATCCAACACTTGCTAAACGATTCGAAGGTTGGTGCTTAGAAGGCATATGCTCTGATTGAACATAGATCCATTTGACAAATGGATTATTGCTGGCCAGATGGATGCTATGAAAGACTGCATACTGGATGAATTTGATCAGCTGGAGGCACGCCCAAGTTTGGTTGGAGGCCTAATCGTGGAGGTCAGGGATTACATTGTAAGGCAATTGGGCGCTTAGCATACTCTTATTGGTGGTCTTCAGAGGTTGAACAAAGAGAACATCGACCGAATACATGCTTTGAAAAAAGACAAGTTTGATCTTATCGAAGCCCTTGAATCCCTGGAGAAGGCCACTACTTTTACCACCTAAAAATCATGATAGGCTAGCTTTATCCCTTATTATTTCCGTTGTTTATCTTAATGTGTTGTTCTTAGACTAGCTTGTTTATACGAGTGCCAGCCCTGCTTGTTATCACACACTTATGTTGGTTACTGTATGCCTTGGTTCATGGTGCTGCAGCTTTTCTTTATATGCATAATTTGGCTACCCTCTCGTTGGTGCGTCGCACGTTACACCTTTATCGCTGTTCATTTGTATGGTTGAGCATTTTGTTAACCGTACGACGACGCCTGACTTATGGCGTGCGATTTTAACATTAGTATATTGTTAACGTTGAACCCCCATACAAAAGTCTATTATAATCTTAGACGTTTGCGCATTTACCCGTATTTTCGTAACTTGTTAATTCTAATCCTTCGGGGTTTGAACCTAAAAATGTGCCTCTTGAAGAGGTTTATGTTTTCCATTTTTAATTTGCGTTTTTTGCTGACCCGATGTTTCGGACCTTTCGGAGACTCGATTAAATACGCATTCTTATACATATATACGCGTTTTTTTGTGTATTCAACCCTACATCTCATTGGCTCAGAGACCCAAGCCCTTCAAAGACTGGTCTTGAACACATGCCCCCAGGGGAGGACTTGGGTTTCTAGTTTTCAATCCATTTTAGGTCCTGCTTGACCCTGTTATGTTGAATTCTAGAAAGACCTAAAATGGATACCCCCTTTTGGCTAGGATTTCTGATTTTGTTACCCCCTTTTTGACTAGGATTTTTGATTTTTGTTACCCACTTCCGGCTAGGATTTCTAATTTTTGTTACCTCCTTTCGGCTAGGATTTCTTATTTTTGTTACCCCCTTTAGGTTAGGATTTCTGATTTTTGTTACCCCCTTTCGGCTAGGATTTTTTATTTTTGTTACCCCCTTTCGGCTAGGATTTCTGATTTTTGTTTCTTCATGCTTCGTCTTGGGAGGTGGACACTAATTCTTTTTATCGAGTTTTTGTTCGATTTAAAGAACTCGCATCCTGCACCTAATAAGGTTCCCCTTTTGGGACTAACAGTTTTCATCCGTGGGACAATTTTGATGCTATCTTTGTATTTTCCTCAAAGCTTGACGTTAACCATTCCAACGGATGCTTGCTAAGAGTTTTGCGTGTTCAATGATGAAAAGTGTAGCCTTCTGACCCGCAGCTTGCTTACCACGCCTTTCCAAACAGTTTATTCTTTTTGAAGCAAAGTGCTTATTTATCTGACTTAATCCGCATGATGTTTTTGGATCCCAAGCTGCTTTGGTTGAAATATGCTTTTGGAAACCTTCCGGTATGATTTAGTTGTCAATGAGTGACCACTTCCATTGTGCCTGCATTTTAAGAAACCAACTTGAGCTCGGAAGTATGTTACTCAGGTAAGCACATAATTCTTGGTTTGTAAGGCATTTGCAGGTAAATTACTATCGATTACTTTCATGAATATAGCAAGTTACAAGTTAGAATAGAGTAACTATTGGTTCTTAAGTAATAAGACAAGAAAAAAATAATAGAGCAAGGTAAAGCAATGGGAGTTGCTTATTCAGGATCGTCGACACCAGAAGGTTGGCTTCTGGCCCTTAAATAAGTACCAGCTCTGAACTGGTTTGCACAATTTACACATTACTTGTTGCCCCCTGCATGTGAAGAGTTAGGGTAATGCTTATGAACCCGTATGTATTGCAGTAAATGATTCCTCCTGATCAGACCCACAATTAATGATTTCAAGTGCTTGCAATCAATGGTATCATGTCCTGACTGGTTATGAAATTGACAAAACCACCTTGATCTCATAGCGGCATCTCTGACTTGCATTTGTTTTGGGATCGGATATTTGTCCGTATCCCTAGTTGCCCTGAAAATATTATTATGGTGTCGTTGAGGGGGGGTGAGTCCAGAATTCTTAAAGAAATGTAGCTAATTCTTAGCCCGATTATCTTTTCCTTTGTTGTTCCTCTTCTAACTGCTAAAGTCACTTTGCGCACCACCTTTCCCTTTTTGCTGTTCACACAGTGGATTATCTTCAACATTCATATATTCTTCGGCTTTACTAAGTAGTTGCTCGAGTGTGCTTGGTTTCTTCTTCTTAATCCACTTTCCTAACCTAGTCTTTCTACGTGTGGCCCCTTTTAAGGCCATCAGCACTAGTCGGGGTTCATAATTTTCAACCTCAGCCACTGCCATCTTAAAATGGGTGAGAAAGTCTTTGACGAACTCTCCTGGTCTTTGTTGTATTTCACTTAGCTCCATGACATCCCGGATACTGGCTGCTTGGAATTTGAATTGCATACTGAATAACTTGTCCAAGGTAGCGAAGTCGTCCACAGACTTTGGCGGTAGCTTTTTTAACCAAAGACATGCCACCTCCTCTAAATAAGTCGGAAAGTATAGGCATTTAATCTCGTCAGTGGCATAGGAGTACATTTGGGTCGTTTATTCATTTATAAGGTTGCAACGTTGGGGGCTTAAATTCCTATGGATATATAGCCATTTTGATTCTTCCGGTGAGTGGGGTCTTTGTAGGAAAGATTTCCCACTCCTTTCGATTATCCTCCCGTTTCATGCTCTCTTTCACAATCTTGCATGCCATTTCTAAAATATGTTCGTGCTCTTTGTTTTGACCCATGGAACAAGCGCCTTTTTCCTTGCAATTTCTTGCCCAAGTATGCAACTGAAAGCTAGAGACGGGGAATATGGGCTCTCTTTTGAGAGAAACGCCCCTTTTGTAGGATCATTTACTCCTTGAGAGGTTGTGTCTCCGAGGTGGTTGCGCATGGGAACTCTAGCTATTTCATGGTCCAGATTAACATAATATGTGACTTTCTGAACGGAATTTTGTTGTTTTACGCCTGAAGTAGAGGATTTTGCACCGTATATTTGGCTTATTTGAGCAGGTAGAAAACAAACGGCATTTAGTGTGTTTTTTCGGTAGCGGCTTAAATAGCAAACATTGATTCAAGTTTTTTCATTATTGCATCATTTGCGATGGTTATTTGGCTCGTCAATCCCGCTATTGCTTCTTCTAATTCTCTTCTGGTTATAGCTTCCTCAATTTTTGATGATTCTCCGACTTCAAATCGGATAATGGATGGCTCGACAATATTAACACTGTTGGTAGGGTCGTCAGTTTCACCAATAGCTTCCTTCGCCATACTCTCGATTCAAGTAGCCAAAGTCTCTCCCCGGGAATCTCGGTGTACTTAAACAAGGAAAGATGTAAATACGGCCCTACGGTGGGTGCCAAATGTTTTCACCAAAAATAGTTCAAACACCAAGGGTACAATGAATGTAATTCACCAATATGGTTAGAAAATAAGTGGAGTCGCACTCAACAATAATTGGAAGTAAAAAATTCCAAGGAAAATAAAATGGAAACGAGATTTTAGAGTGGTTCAGCCTTGTATTTGGCCTACATCCACTGTGAATGGAGTTTGCATTATCATGATGATGATTACAAGACATATCAACTATTGATCTTTGTACATCTTCTTACTCACTCAATATATTCTCACTTTTACATACAAATTTCACTTGGATTCACAGGATTCAATGGAGGGATGGAAGAATCTATGATGGAAAGGCGACGAAGGAGGAGGTCTTCAATCTTTTGCACCGATAGGATTTTGACGGACGCCATGGCCGAATGGATGAAAGATCTTCGGATGGTGATGACGATCATGGCTAAAATGTTTAAGGAATGTCTAAGGACGGAATTTAGCAGCACTTCGTGGTGGCCAGAGGTCCCCCCTTTTAGTGGCAGCTATGGCCTATTTATAGTTGAGCCCTCATCAAAGTTTGAATTGGAATTCATACGAAACGGTTATCCCATTAATTGCTAAAAATGCCACTTCCTCGTTGTAGCCAACTGTCAGTAACCGTGTCCACCATGAGTGACTCTATAGAAGCGAACAACTTTCTGAAGTTGAGCGACTCCTTTCGGTTCGAAATATTTAGATGATCAATTTTGGGCATGCGAGCGGGTTGGTTAGAGTGCACGTGTTTGATTGTAGATGAATGGGCGATCGGTCTTTATGATCGAAGGGAAGCGCCTAATCGAAATAGCAATGACAGGTTGAGGAGCAAGCGGTTAGGGCTGTAATCTATCAATAGGCATAAAGCATATGTGTGATCCTTGGTAACTTGGACCCTCGGGAGTGGGATTTGTGACCAAACTCTCTAAAATGGGGGTGAGCGGAGCAACCCTTCCTGGATGCGCGAGTCTTGCTGTCATTGTGTCATGTGTGGTCTATCATGACCCTTCATAGGTTGTTTGAGTGTACTGGATAGCTCCCTGTACGACCAAGTCTAATGATGCTCGACCCATAATGCTAATGCACACTTAATAGACCCATATATATGTGGTTCTTTTAGGATAAACAATGTCCCCGCTTAGTTGTAGCCAACTGGTGACAGTTGTTTCCAACTGCCCTTCGCGAGTGGTTGTGTAAGAATGAGTAATTACATATTAAACGGGCAGATAGGCAATGAGTGCACAGGTCATGTCTTGTCAAAGCGATCCGATCAGTGTAGGAACGACCGACCGGATCATGCTTAGCCTTCTGTAATTGTCCGGTTGGAGCATTTGCATTTGATGATAGATGGGCGAGAGTCTGAGGTAGCAATCCATGAGCAGTGCATGGGGTACATGTACGATCTTGTGTTCCCTGATGTAAGCGACTGCTACCTTTGGTTATAAATGGTCGGTCCACTGAGCTGTGCTCGTTCGTTGCGCTCTTGGATATTAGAGTGGGCGACACTTACTTCAGATACAAATCTTTTAAGCTTGCCTAGGCCGTATTACCCATTGGCGTAGTCGAATCAAGCTGTATGAACAGTGTGCGACTTATTAGTTTTGGTGTTGTGTGTTCCTCCTTGTTGACCTGTTTAGAATGACCTGAGCATCTTGGATTGTTCATGTATGTCTAAACTCTACAGTGATTTTCATGGGTATCTTACCAAGATTTGATGCACCAATTAGGGATAAACAAGAAATAACAGGTACCCCAATAGAAAACAGACAGGACTAGATGTACCCTAATTTCAACAACCAAGCGATTGGCTCCCTAACTCGTAAATGCCCTGTGCCGTCCCCACAGTAGGGTGTATTTCTTCCTAAAGTGGCAATCTACAGAAGGATATACCCCTATTTACTGGTGCTACAACGGCTTATTTTCCCAGGCAAGCCAGATCCATGCACGCACATGACTCCGTTGGAGTGCGCCATCAAACACCACCTCCAAGATGAATCTCGTACAATCAGTTCAGTAAGTGTGCCCTGACCCCTACATAGTGCGGGGTCCCAATTTGATACCAGAATAGGATACTGACTAATATGGGCCTCACACAACAGATGACACAAGCTAACCCCTAAGCTTATGTCCCCCAATCAACTAGGATTTTGAATTGGTTAAGCCTAATTATAGATTAACAGGTATGCCTAACCCCCATAGATTAACATGTTAAGTTTTACAGGTAAATAGGTTCATATAACCTTAACATATAATACAGGTTTACTTGACCTCACAAATTTAACATGTTACACATTAATAGGTTAACAGGTTTATACCACCCCATCAGATTATACCATTTACAGATTAACTGGTTTATACCACCCCATCAGACTAAACAGGTTACATATTCATAGGTTTACAGGTTTATACAGCCCCATCAGATTAAACAGGTTACAAATTAACGGGTTAACAGGACCCCAACAGATTAAATTGGTTACAAATTAATAGATTAGTTGGTTTATGCAACCCCTTTAGATTAAACAGGTTACAGATTCATAGGTTAACGGGTTTACACTACCCCATCAGATTAAACAAGTTACAGACTAATGGGTTAACAGGTTTATACAACACCAATAGATTAAACAGGTTACAGATTAACTGGTTTATACAACCCCCTCAGATTAAACAGGTTACAGATTAACGGGTTAAGAGGTTTGTACAACCCCAACAGATTAAACAGGTTACAGATTAACGGGTTAACAGGTTCATACAGTTTAATTAACATGTTCTGTTTAATCTTTAAATTAAGCCTACAAATTTATATGCCGCAGAACCTCCAGTCATAATTCACAGTATAAAATATGCCCCTAATTTTTAGTCATATTTCACAATATAGGTTATGCCCCCAAATTCATGTCATGATTGATAGTACAAGATATGCCCCAAACTTGTCATTCCCAGTCATTCCCAACTTATCCCAATTTCGTTCGTACGCATGTTCTAGTTGTAACAGCCAGCATTTTACGTATTGGAAGATTGTAAAATATTTTTATTTTATCCCCTGAGGGTTGGATCATTCTTGTATTTTAATATGTTCCTTCTAGGGATGTGAGACATGTCCATAATTTTTACCAACTTTGTTTTTGACCATTTTACCCCTGCCAATCTTGTACATGGCATAACTTTTGACTTAGGTTGAATCAGGTGGTGAGACCTATGGCATTGGAAAGGAAATGATGATTGCCTTTCCATAGAGTGGTTACATTAAAGATTTGGCTCAGCCGTTTGGAAGGAATCATTGTTTTAAGATTTTTCTGTTGGCTGTTCAGGTTTTTGAGCCACAATGGGCTGATTTGGGAAGGCCCATTAGTGGCCTGGTGGAAACAATAAATAAAGGGTGAGAGATATGGGAAATGATTTAGTTTCTCTATTCTCTCATTTGGTGGCCTATGTTCCTCCTTCCTATAACACCTTTCCATCATTAAAAATCAAAATCTAGGGAAAGAAATCAAAGATCTACACCACTGGAGGCTAGATCTAGATCATTTAAAGTGAGAATTCATTGGATCAAAGGTTTTGGTTCGAATTTCTTACTATCCGAAATCTTAATTCATTGATTTTAGCTTGTTTTGGAGAATCGGTGAGTGATTTACATCTCTCACATGGATTTAGTGAAGTATATGAATGTTTGATCAGGTTTTTCATCAAATTCAAGTGTTTTACCAAAGATCTATACCATGTTAAGTCGATTTTCATATGAATTACCCTATGATCTAATTTAGAAAATTTAAACTGGTAATTCCTATTCCATTTCATATGTTTATGCAAGTTAGATTCACAATTTAGATTATATGTTCATTTATCATGATTTTTGCTGAATTTACATAATTTGATGATAATTGTCATTTTAATGATGTTAGTGGTTCCATAACATGCTTATGATTGTATTGTATTTATTGAATATGTTGGTTTCGACGAATTTGTCATTTGGCAAAGTTTTCGTCGAAACTGGAGTTTGATTGGGGTTGTACAGTGGACCGATCGGTCAAGAAGGATCGGTTGTGGAGTGGCTTGGAGAACAAGGGGTGCTTTAGATGGACCGATCGGTGGGTGCTTTAGATGGACCGATCGGTGGGTGCTTCAGATGGACCGATCGGTGAGTGCTTCAGATGGATCGATCGGTGGGTGCTTCAGATGGACCGATCGGTGGGTGCTCTAGAAGGGCGCGATCGGTCGGGGTTCTGGGGAACGTCCAGGGTTCTAGGGAACGGTCGGTCAGTGATCCAAGAGGATGGATCGGTCACATAGGGTTATTTCTAGTAGGCCGAGAGATTATCGTTGTCGTAAGTTCTAGTAGGCTCAAAGCAGGGGTGCAATAGAGGCACCTAAAAGACCGGTTGTAGGTCGAGTACCTAGGGTATCGTTGAAAGGCCTAGTTGTGAAGGTTGGACATGCACACGTATCATTGAAAGGCGCATGGAGTTTATGTTAGAACTGGGGGGGTTACCATTAGCCCTTGACATATGGCAAGGTTGGTCTTTATACGATTAACGATGGTTTCAAAGCAGGATTGGCGGTGATAGCCAGAGTCAATCATGGATGTTTGATTGTTTGGATGCTCTATTGTACCACCTCATGTAGATTGTCTAACGTCGAAGGAGATATTCCTAGGGTCCTTGTCTGATATTGGTTTAGGCCTCTGTGGCTTGTGCTTGAGGGATGTTGAAGTCGATTAGGATGGTCTATGTGAGATACATATAATTTAGATTTTATAAGTGCTTTGCCATGATTGAATGGGTGCTCTGGTTTACATGTATGTATGGTTGATATGTTATTGTAAAGGCTATCACAGTCCAATGTGCGGAAGACGGGAGTTGAGTTCTTCTCTGTTATTTTGGGTAGATTAGTATGTTTATCTGTCCATTCTCATATACTTTATTGTTTGAAGTTTGTTAGTTGTTTTATCGCTCACTAAGACTATTGTCTAACTCATGGTTTTATGTTTCCTCGTATTGCCTTGGGCTATTCATCCAGTTGTGGATCGGCAGACTAGGTAGCAGGTGATAGGTGATTGCTTAGTGAGGACGATGTTGTAGTTTGGAGGCGAAATGGAGGCTTACCTACTAGTTTTATTACTATCTAGTATTTCTGTTTCCACTATTTGAGTTGCTATATGTGTGTTGCAGTGAGGCCTTATGTACAAACTTTGATATTTCCTATGATGTTTGGATAATCTTTCAGGATGTTGTGAATGTTTCAAAAGTTTGTTATGAGAAGCTTCACTATTAATACATGTTGTATATATTCTGTTATATTTTATCCTTGCGCTGTGAGATTTACGATAGGTTCCGATGATGTTTACCTACCATGATGATCGTCCATAGCTGCTTGGCATACCTTTCATTGCATTATTCCTCTTGTTTGGCGCGGGGGTTATGGGCGGTCGTTACATTTGATATCAAAGCTCTGGTTAACGATTTTAGCCAAAGTTCGAAGATGTGATTTCGTTTGAGAGACGTACTTGCAGATTTCAGCTGGATGCTTACTATATATATTAGCATATATAGTAGTAGTGGTTGTGTTCCTTTAACATTTTTTCTTGGAAGTGGCTAATTATTCTAAATTGCAGATTTAGAATGAGTAGACGACCATCAAGACACGCTGCTAGGGGAGCTAATACTGGAGGGGGAAATGGAGGTGTACCAGACTACCCTACCATGTTTGAATCCATGATGGAGGCATTCATGCGAAGGGTCCCCGCTCTAGTGGTGGCAACGGTAGATGTAGGAGTCCAGTTGCCTAGAGTTGTGGATTTTGCGAAGCTATGCAAAGATTATACATCTCTAAGAGGAAAACCATTAAAGGTACTTGACCCAGCAGAAGAGGTTCAGAGTTGGATGGATTCTTGTGTCCGTATTTTTGGAGACTTTAGGATTGGATGGTGCAACAAGAAGAAAGCTTGCATCAAGGTAACTTCAAGGCAGGGGCCTCGGAATGGTGGAATTCCGTTACACTGGAGACTCCAGAGGAAGAGATTTCATGGGAACATTTCCAACCCATGTTTGAAGCGATGTTTATTTCTACAGTGCAAAAGTCTATTCTGTTTAAAAGGTTCATGGAGCTTAAGCAGAATGGTCGACCAGTTCTTAACTATATTTCTGACTTTGAGGCTTTGTCGAAGTATACTCGTTCATATGTGGATACTCCTTATCAAAAGAACGAGAAGTTTGTCTTGGGATTGGATGAATATATTGGGAATCAGCTTGTGGATCACTTCGATGATAATTTCGAGAAGATCGTCGAGAAGGCATTGAGGCATGAAAGTCTGTTTCCAAAGAAGGTGTCTATCATTGCAGCTAAGGAATAACAGAAGCCGCAGCAGGGTAGTAATAATGAGAAGAGGAAGCAGCAACAACATAATGGAAAGGATGGCTAGAAGAAGCCTAAGAGTGAGGTGGTTTTCTTTAACTTCCAACAGAAGGGTCATTACTCGAATGAGTGCAAGAATCCCAAAGGTGAGAAGAAGTGCTTCAAGTGTGGAAAGCCTGGGCATGAGAAGAAAGACTGTCCAGAATCAGCTAAGGACAAGCATGTTGTAAAGGCATATGCTTGGAAGTTGTCCCATCGTCTTCAAGGGATCCTATTGCAGAGGAAAATGGAAAGGGACTCATTGTCCAAGGTACTCTTTCTGATCATGGTGTTTCAATTTGTGTGTTGTTTGATACAGGAGCATTGCATTCATTCATTCATTCATTCATTCATTTGTAATGAGCTTGTTTGTAGCTTTGGTTTGGAACCCGAAATTTGTGATAAGCCTTTGATTGTGACTAATCCAATTAGGGGTTTGTCCAGTTTGTGCATGCTGTGTCGTGGGCTAGTGTTGTCAAGTCATAGTTTCTCCTTTGTGTGTGATTGCCCATGTTCTTAACTTCGCTAGGTTTGGGATTATTCTGGGTATGGACTAGCTCAAGAGGTATGCGGCAAGAGTGAACTGCGAGAAGCTAGAGATGAGAGCCGGGGATGTGAAAGGGTGAAAGATGTTGATTAGATGTAAGCACGAAGACGAGGTCTTCGTGAGCTATCTATATTCGCTTGTGATTCCACATGAAGACTTTTCATCTGTGCCGATCACTAAAGAGTTTGAGGATGTCTTTGACGTGGTCAAAGGGTTGCCGCCACATCACGAGATTGAGTTCAGAATTGATTTGGTCGTGGGTGCTAGACCAATCGTTATGCCACTTATGCAGATGGCGCCTAAGGAACAGCAAGAGTTAGAAGTGTAGGTTTGTGACCTTTTGAGAAAAGGATTCATTAGGAGGAGTGTTTCCGAATGGGGTGCACTGGTTGTGTTTGCAACCAAAGCAGATGGCTCACTGAGACTGTGTGTGGACTATCGTGAGCTGAACAAAGTGACTAAGAAGAACAAGTATCTGTTGCTAAGGATAGATGATTAGTTCGATCAGCTTCACGAAGCAAAAGTGTTTTCTCATATGGATTTGGCAACGGGATTCCAACAGTTGAGGGTGGCAAGGTATAGTACGCCAAAGACTACTTTTAGGACACCATCCGGTTTCTTGGAATGGTTGATGAGGCCACTCGAGTTGACTAACGCATAAGCTTATTTTGTGGATCTTATGAATAGGGTTTTCAGAGATCAGTTGAAAAAGTTCGTGCTTGTATTCGTGGACGATATTCTGGTTTACTCTCGCAATGAGGAAGAACACAAGACTCACTTGAGAGTGGTATTGTAAATCTTGTGAAAGCATCAGCTGAGAGCTAAGTTTTCGAAGTGCCACTTCTAGAAGAGTGAAGTGAGGTTCTTAGGCCATGTTGTTTCTAGATATGGTATAGCAGTTGACCCCGCTAAGGTGGCAGCAATCCAAACTGGGATAGACCTAAGAATGCGAAGAATGTTCAGAGTCTGCTTGGGTTGGCAGGATATTAACGACGGTTTATAAAGGATTTCTCCAAGGTAGTCACACCACTGACAGGATTGACGAAGAATAACCAAGTGTTTACTTGGGATGCAAAGTGTGAACAAGCGTTTTGAATCCTGAAAGAGATATTGATGAGTGCTCCTATGTTGACCATTCCAAGTGGAAATGAAAAAATGGTGGTATACACCGATGCATGTGGTACTGGACTTGGAGCAGTGCTGATGCCGAAGGATAAAGTTATGGCCTACGCGAGTCGACAGGTAAAGCCGCGTGAGAAGAATTATCCAACTCATGATTTAGAGTTGGCGGCGATTGTGTTTGCTCTGAAGATGTGGAGACATTATCTGTTGGGAGTTCGATTCGAGTTGTTCACGGATCACATGTCGTTGATGCATCTTTTCTCCCAAAAGGATTTGAATCTTCGGCAATAAAGATGTTTGGAGTTTCTGGAATCGTATGATTTTGATATAGCTTATACTCCTAGTAAAGGTAATGTAGCTGTAGATGCGTTGAGTCGAGTCGAAGACACACAAGTTTGGAAACGATGTTTTCGGAATGGAAGAGCCTCGAGTATTTGGCAAGTTTTGATTTCAGGCCAAGGTGTGAATTGGAACCTGAAATGTTGGCAAGCTTATCGAAAAACCTACTCTTATCTAAAGGATTGGAGAGAGCCAAAAGCAAGATGCAAAGCTTGTCGAGTTTATCTAGAAAATGAAATTAGAAGATAAAGAGTTTGAAGTCGATCGAGAAGGTTGGCTTCGAAAGCAAGGGCGATTAGTTGTTCCTGATACGATGGATTAAGAGATGAGGTTCTGAGAGAATGTCATCACTCAAAGTTGACGATTCATCCTAGTGGTAATAAGATGTATCAGGACATGAAACGAGTCTACTACTGGGAGGGGACAAAGCAAGATAATGGAAAGTTCATTTCCTAGTGCTTGAACTATTAGTTGGTGAAAGATGAATAGAAGAAGACGAGTGGTTTGCTTCAGCCATTAGAAGTTCCTATGTGGAAGTGAGAGCAGATATCGATGGATTTTGTCGATGGACAACCTAGAACCCGGGCAGGAAATGAAGGGATTTTGGTCATCGTGGATCGCTTGACCAAAAGTGCGAGATTCATTCCTGTCAAGTCGACTAGGACGGTGTCAAAGTTGGCTGAAATTTATGTAAAATGGATAGTTTGATTCCATAGTGTCCCAAAGAGTATAGTGAGTGACCAAGATCCATTGCTTATGAGTGGATTTTGGAAAAGTTTGCAAGAAGCTTTGGGAACTGAGTTGTGCTTGAGTACAGCTTATCATCCCCAAACAGATAGTCAAACCGAGAGGGTTAACCGAATTTTGGAAGATCTCGTACAGGGTTGTGTGTTAGACTTCGTAGGATCGTGGGAAGACCATCTACATTTAATTGAGTTTGCATATAACAACAGTTACCAATCGAGCATTGGGATGGCACCGTACGAGGCACTGTATGGGAGGTCACGCGATTCTCTAGCTTGTTGGTTAGAGACTGGAGGTAAGTTGATACTTGAGCTAGAAATGATAAGAGAGACCTCAGATTGTATCGAGATCATTCGATAACGAATGAAGGCAGCCCAAGATCGCCAGAAGAGTTATGCAGATAAACGTCGAAAGGATTTGGAGTTCGATATTGGCAACATGGTTCTCGTAAAGATTTCACTATTAAAGCATGTGGTTCTATTCATAAGTAAAGGAAAGTTAGCTCCAAGATTCGTTGGACCATTTCCGATAGTCGAGCGAATTGGAAAGCTCACATATAGATTGGAGTTACCCGAGAAGATGTCGAGTGTGCATAATGTGTTCCATGTGTCGTTTCTACGGAAGTTCGTGCATGATTCGAATCTGTGGTATCTTCAGAGTAGTACGAGGACCAAGAAGTTGAGACTGCAGCTGCAAAACTATGTAAGCCACTTCGTGTCATGGGAAATGACATGGAACAACTTATAAGGAAGACAGTTAAGCTTGTCAAGGTATAATGGAGTGAAGATGGAGACGATTGTACATGGGAGACGGAAAAGAGCATGAGGGCGACTCATCCAGAGCTCTTCATCGGCAGGACCTTTGATATCTTATCATCGTTATATCTTTTTGTTGTTTGATAGAATTCCACGTGCTAGGATAAGACTATGGATGCATGGCTTGATGGTTGCTAGTTGGATAACAGAATTGGCTTCTCATGGATGATAGGCATGCAGAATTATTGCAATTGCTTATGTTTGCTTGGAATTTCGGGGGCAAAATTCTTAAAGGAGGGGGGAGGGGTGGAGAATGTAACAGCCCACGTTTTACGTATCGGAAGCTCGTAAAATATTTTTATTTTATTCTCTGAGGGTTGGATCATTCTCATACTTTAATACGTTGCTTATGGGGATATGAGACATATCCATAATTTTTACCAATTTTGTTTGTGACCATTTTGCCCCCTGTTAGTCTTGACATGGCATAACTTTTGACTAAGGTCGAATCATGTGGTGAGACCTATGTCATTGGAAAGGAAATGATGATTGCCTTTCCGTATAGTGGTTACATTAAAGATTTGGTTCAGCGGTTTGCGAGGAATCGTTGTTTTAAGGTTTTTCTGTGGGTTGTTCAGGTTTTTGGAGCCTCGGTTGGCTGATTTGGGAAGGCCCGTTAGTGGGCAGGTGGAAACTATAAGTAAGGGGTGAGAGATATGGGAAATGATTTAGTTTCTCTCATTTGGTGGCCTATGTTCCTCCTTCCTCTAACACCTTTCCACCATTAAAAATCAAAATCTAGGGAAGGAAATCGAAGATCTACACCATTGGAGGCTACATCTACAACATTTGAAGTGAGAATTCATTGGATCAAGGGGTTTGGTTTGAATTGCTTGTGTCCGGAATCTTAATTCATTGATTTTAGCTTGTTTTGGAGAATCGATGAGTGATTTACATCTCTCACATGGATTCAATGAAGTATATGTATGCTTGATCATGTTTTTCATCAAGTTCAAATGTTTTACCATAGATCTATAACATGTTAAGTCCATTTTCATGTGCATCACCCCATGATCTAATTTATCAAGTTTAAACCGGTAATTCCTATGCCATTCATATGTTTATGCAAGTCAAATTCTCAATTTAGACCATATGTTCATTTATCATGATTTTTGGTGAATTTGCATAATTTGATGATAGTTGTCATTTTCATGAAATTAGTGGTTCCATAACATGCTTATGATTGTATTGTATGAGTTGGTTTTGTCGAATTTGTCATTTAGTGAAGTTTTTGTCAAAACTGATGTTGGATTGGGGTTGTACAGTGGACCGATAGGTTAAGAAGGATCGGTTATAGAGTGGCTTGGAGAACAAGCCAGAGATTAACTGATCGGTGGGTGCTTCAGATGGACCGATCGGTGGGTGCTTCAGATGGACCAATCGGTGGATGCTTTAGATGGACCCATCGGTGGGTGCTTCAGGTAGACCGATCGGTGGGTGCTCCAGATGGGGAGGAGATAGGTCGGGGTTCTGAGGAACGGTCTGTCAATTGCTAAGAGGATGGATTGGTCGCATAGGGTTATTTCTAAAAAATTATATTTCTCAAGTACGATCCATATTTCAAGAAAAGAGCTTGGAAAAAAATTCAGGGGCAACCCCCAGAACCCTAGCCACAACATAGTGATGTAATTTGGCTCGGTGATGGTGTGCCTTTGAAGTAAATTCATGTAGGAAGGTTCGAAGTGTTGAAGGGTGTACGTTGATCGGTGTAGAACAACGAATGAAGTGACAACTCAAAGGTCATGAGTTGGAGGATAATGGTAGCTCGAGAAGGTTGCTTGAGCTAAGAAAAGACATCAGGTTGGATGACTAGAGATGTGAAGGCGGAGAGATTATCGTTGTCGTAAGTTCTAGCAGCCTTAAAGAAGGGGTACAATAGGGGCACCTAAAAGACCAGTTGTAGGTCAAGTACCTTGGGTATCATTGAAAGGCCTAGTTGTCAAGGTTGGACATGCATAAGTATCGTTGAAAGTCGTATGGAGTTTATGCTAGAAAGGGGGTTACCATTATCCCTTGACATATGACAAGGTTAGTCATCATACGATTAACGATGGTTTCAAAGCATGATTGGTAGTGATATTTAGAGTCAATCATGAATGTTTGTTTGTTTGGATGCTTTATTGTACCATCCCATGTAGATTGTCCAACGTCGAAGGAGATGTTCCTTGGGTGCTTGTCTGATATTGGTTTAGGCCTTTGGGGCTTGTGCTTGAGGGATGTTGAAGTCGACTAGGATGGTTTACGTGAGATACATATAATTTAGATATCATAAGTGCTTTGCCATGATTGAATTAGTGCTCTATTTTCCATGAATGTATGGTTGAAATGTTATTGTAAAGGCTATCACTGTCCGATCTGGGAAAGAAGGGAGTTGAGTTCTTCTCTAATATTTTGGGTAGATTAGTATGTTTATCTATCCATTCTCATATACTTTATTGTTTGAAATTTATTAGTTGTTTTATCGCTCACTAAGACTGTTGTATGACTCAAGATTTTATGTTTCCTCTTATTACCTTGGGTTGTTCATCTGGTTGTGGATGGGCAGACTAGGTAGCAGGTGATAGGTGACCGCTTAGTGAGGACGATGTTGCAGTTCAGAGGCGAGCTGGAGGCTTACGTACCAGTTTTATTATTATTTAGTATTTCTGTTTCAGCTGTTTGAGTCGCTCTATGAGTGTTGTAGTGAGGCCTGATGTACAAACTTTGATATTTCCTATGATGTTTGCATAATCTTTCAGGATGTTGTGAAAGTTTAAAAAGATTATTATGAGATGCTTCACTATTAATACTTGTTGTATATATTTTAATATATTTTATCCATATGCTGTGAGATTTACGATAAGTTCCGATGCACATCAGCGATATTGGCCTAGGCTCAAAGGTAGCCTAGGCTATAAAGCTAAAAAGGTAATGAGAGAGAATAACAGAAATAGGTATATAATAACAGAAATAGGTATATAATAACAGAAATATGCATATAGTAGCAGAATTAGGCATACAGGAACTGAACAACAGATCTAGTGTACAGAAGAATACATGTAATAATAGAACTATTTAGATATGAATCAGATTCTTAATAGGTGTAGGTTCAGATATAGGTTTATAAACATGTCAGCGTTACCGTTAAATTTTATTTCTAAAAGTAACGTGTACTCACAGAGATTGGATCTAAAGAACAGTGAATAATATGCTGATGTTGCAGAAGAGATTCTTGTATGAATATAGACTGGTGTTAAAGAAGATAGTTTGATGCAATCCAAGTTGGGGCAACATCTCATTATCTCCATTGTTTTAGGTGTAGAAAAAAATAGAAATGTTGTCCTATATAAAACCTATCTCCAATGAACCTAGCCATAAAACAAGTCCTGATTCAGAATTACGTACTAGGCCAGATCCAGTATGTGTCGACCCACCCCCACCGGGGTCGACCCATGGGTCGACCTTCCTGGCCATGTGTCGACCCTAGGTCGACCCAACCAAGGCGTGGGTCATCCCATGTCGGTTCAGATCTCACCAACTTTGCCCGCTTTATATTTTCGAATTATTTTGAATTTCTATTTTGTTTTATTTACACATAAAGCTCTTATATGTGCACAAACTTCTAACCTTTGTATTTTCCTCATACGATGTCCATTTTACGCAATCTCGGAGTCTATCTTAAGTAGAATTCCGAGACAAACGCAATGGCATGGTCCATTTTACTTAATTTCCAGTATTTATTTAGGTATACTTTAGTTTATCATTATAATGTCCTTTAAAATTAGAGGGTGTTACATTTTACCGTACTTAAAGGATTTCATCCCCAAAATTTCTAAGTTAAGAAGAATGTTCATCCTTACATCCATCAACTATCTACTTATCCATCAATCACACGCAGTCATTTCCTTAGGAATTTTTAATTTTTGTATGAACATATGCAAAGGTGTGTGTATATGTCCCTATACTAATGCAGAAAATAAGGTGGTCTACTTATTTAG
The DNA here is from genome assembly GCA_030737875.1 of Allium sativum. Taxonomy (NCBI): domain Eukaryota; kingdom Viridiplantae; phylum Streptophyta; class Magnoliopsida; order Asparagales; family Amaryllidaceae; genus Allium; species Allium sativum. Next base: position 237,279,655 of record CM060925.1, read on the forward strand.
TCGACCTCCTTAATGCAATGTATGTTAATGCCACAAATCCAACATGTATGCAAATAGCCCTAGTATATCATGTAAATGCTATATGTGTGCATAAGCATCCATCCAAATGCAACTTCCATATAATGATACATCAACTTCCATCCATAAAAAGAAAAATGCACACACATCCATATGCAGTATCAGAGTGCTTCGAGGCGATCTAGTGCCTAGTGTATGTATATGAATCCACGTGCAACCACCAGCAAACATTTTCATCCATGCATCCATCAAACATAACATGTCTCAAACACATGTTTACATCCATTGGTTTCATACCTAAAGGTCGAAGATTCGATCGATTGGATATATTCAAATGACAAAAGCAAGTACGAATAAAAGCTTGGAAAAAGAAGTTGAGAACATACCCTTGAGAAGAAAAGGGTACGAAGTGCGAATCTTATCCTCAATCTCCCAAGTTGCATCCTCGCTGTCTTCTCCCAATTGCATTTTCATCAATTTGACCTCTCTATTGCATAGTTTCTTAAACTCTGATCTAAGTATACGAGTAGGAACTAGTCTAACTGTTGCATCCCTTTCTACCTCCACTTCCTCAAGCATGCTCGGCTTAACCACCTCTATTGTATTGTGCAGACATTTCCACAAATGGGAAAACGTGAAAAACATCATGAACACCCGCCAATCTTTCTGACAATCTCACCTTCTGCTGGGCCTATCAAGGTATCTACTATTTGTGGGTCCTCTTGTAGCGAAGATCCTTATCTGATTCATAATAATAGGACGCATCTCTAAAGGTGCCAACATACCAGGTGTAAGATCCATAGATGGCCTAAAATCAAAGGTCGATATTTACTCCAAACTCTGCCCTTCTACGAATAGAGGACTCAAGGTCATCCTCTTCCTACTCAACGCGTCCGCCACCACATTACCCTTGTCAGGTATAAGCAATCTCAAAATCGTAGGATGCTAGGAACTCTATCCATCTCTGCTGTCACAAATTGAGGTCCTTTTTCGAGAACTGATACTTGAGCGACTTATGGTCCGTGTATAACTCGAACCTCTCTCCAAGAAGATAATAGCGCCAAGTCTTAAAATACTATAGCAACCAATTCCAAATCATGGCTAGGGTCATTCTTCTCATGAACTCTCAACTGTCTACCACCATACATACAACCCTTCCCTCTTGCATCAAGATGGCACCAAGCCCTGTCCACATGCATCAGTGTACACTTTGAACAACTTGTTCCCATCATGCAAAGTCAAAACTGGGGATGTTGTCAGATCCCTCTTCAGTTGCTGAAAAGCCTCCTCACAGTCAATACTCTAAGAAAAGGTCAGATTCTTCTTCGTCAGTCTGGTGAGTGGGGCTGATATCTTTGCGAAGTCCTTGATAAACTTCCTATAATAACCTGCTAAACCGAGAAAATTCCTCACCTCCGTTGCATTCTTTGGAACCTTCCATTCTTGAACTGTAACTACTTTCGTGGGATCCACCGCTATCCCTTTCTTAAAGATAACATGCCCTTGAAATCTTACTTCCTCTCTCCAAAAGTGACATTTAGAGAATTTCGCCTGAAGCTGGTCATCAAAACATCCCTAAATGTAGGGAATACTCTTCCTCGCCCTTCGAGAAGATCAGAATGTCATCCAAAAAGACAACAACGAACATATTTAGAAACTCCTGGGATACCCTACTCATCAGATCCACACAATACGCGGGTGTATTCGTCAGCCCACAAGGCATGGCTAGATACTCAAAGAAACCATCTGGAGTTCTGAAAGTGGTATTGTCTACAATGTCCTCTGCCATCCTTCAAATGTTGGGAGCCATGGATATTCAAAAAAAGAGAAAAATAAGGATCCAAAAAAGAGGCCAAAAGAATATTGGATATGGCTTTGGGGAATATGTGTTTCAAAAGTAGTCCTTTCTTTGAAAACACTTTATTTTTGAAAATAATTTTCAAAACTTTTATCCGATCTTGCAACCTTCAGCTTTGTTACCAAATGTGACACCCCACGTTTGTCAATGTCACTCTTTATCAAAATGCATTAAGTTCCATGAAGCGTTATATGTAAACAGAAATAGAATACCACAAGACAGATATAAAATAACAGCGGAAATTTAAAACTTCATTATTTAGCAGAAAAACATCGTAGCCTCAAAACTAGTCACAATGTCAAACTAAAATACTAAAGCCCAAGTTAAACCAAAACATCTGTCTTATGATAAAAACCATTAGAGCACAAAAGTGAAAAATCATAATCTCTAGTAATAGCCATAAAAAGTAGACAAGTTGTCAAAGCGATACATCAAAGTAGATCCAAATCCAAGCAGATACAGAAGAGAGAGTCCTAATCAAACCTAAGCGTTCCCACCCTGGGAACTGGGAGGGGAAAGGAAGAGAGAGAAAAGGAAACAAAACAGTTCAGACATAAAGTCTGGCAAGTCCAGTGACTTTTAGCATATAAACTGGATGAGAGATAACAATATCATATAACAAGTGTAGACAAAATGAATAGGATAAGTAGAATAGACTGGATAATATGGACCAAGATATTCTTCTCAGTTATTTCTCTGCACTAATACTAGTATAATAGATATGTTACAGAATTAGGTATCCCATAATTACTTAATAGAAATAGAATGATCCCTACAGAAATATAACGATAGGATTATGTGTACTCTAGTAACAGGTTTTACCCATATAGGTACCTCAATAGAAATAATAGGTGTTACCCCAAATAGAAATAACAGGTACCTCAACTGAAAATAGACAGGACTAGACGTGCCCTAATTATTACCCCAAGCGATCGGCTCCCTAATTCGTAAATACCCTATGTTGGCCCCATAGTAGGGTGTATTACTTCCTAAAGTGGCAACCTACAAAAGGACATAGACCTTTTTACTAGTGCTACAACGGCTTATTTTCCCAGGCAAGTCGGACTTGTGCACGTACGTGACTCCGTTAGAACGTGTCCTCAAATAGCCCTCCCAGATGAATCTCTTACAATCAGTTTAGTAAGCATGCCTTGACCCCTACCTAATGCGGGGTCCCTGTTTGATATCAGAATAGGTTACTGACTGATATGGGCCTCACACAGCAGATGACACAAGCCAAGCCCTTAAGCTTGTGTCCCCAATCAACTAGGATTTTGAACAGGTTAAGCCTAATAGATTAACAGGTTCACCTAACCCCCATAAATTAACAGGTTAAGTTTTACAGGTAAACGGGTTCATATAACCTTAACATATTAAACAAGTTTACTTAACCTCATAGATTTAACATGTTATAGATTAATAGGCTAACAGGTTTTTACCACCTCATCAGATTAATCCGGTTACAGATTAACGGGTTAAAATACTCATACAACCCCATCGGATTAAACAGGTTACAGATCAACAGATTAGCTAGTTTATACAACCCCATCAGATTAAACCGGTTATAGATTAGCAGGTTTATATAAACTCATCAGATTAAAAAGGTTACAGATTAGCGGGTTAATAGGTTTATACAACCCCAACAGATTAAATAGGTTACAGATTAACATGTTAATAGGTTCACACAACCCCAATAGATTAAACAAGTTATAGATTAAAAGATTAACTGGTTTATACAACCCCATCAGATTAAACATGTTACAGATTAACAGGTTAACAGGTTTATACAACCCCATCAGATTAAACAGGTTACTTATTAATGAGTTAATAGGTTTATACAACCCAAAGGATTAACTGGTTTATACAACCCCATCATATTAAACGGGTTGCAGATTAACGGGTTAATAGGTTTATATAACCCAACAGATTAAATAGGTTACAAATTAACCGGTTTATACAACCTCATCAAATTAAACAGGTTACAGATTAGTGGGTTAACAGGTTTATACAACCGCAATAGATTAAACAGGTTATAGATTAACGGGTTAACAGGTTCATACAGTTTAATTAACATGTTCTGTTTAATCTTGAAATTAAGCCTACATATTTATATGCCCCCAAGCATCCACTCATAATTTATAGTATAAAATATTCCCCCAAATCTTATTCATATTTCACAGTATAGGTTATGCTCCCAAATTCCAGTCATGATTCATAGTACAAGATATGCCCCTAAATTTTCATTCCTAATCATTCCCAACTTTTCCTAATTTTGGTCATACGCATGTTTCAGCGATATTGGCCAAGGCTCGAAGGAAGCCCAGGCTATAAAAAGAAAAAAGGGAATGAGAGAGAGAAGAATAGAAATAGGCATATAATAACAGAAATAGGCATATGATAGCAAAAATATGCATATCAGAAATACGCATATAAGAACTAAACAACAGACCAGGTGTACAGAAGAATACATATAATGACAGAACAGTTTAGATATGAATCAGATTCTTAACAGGCATAGGTTCAGATCTAGGTTTATAAAGATGTCAAGGTTACTATTAAATTTTTATATCTAAAAGTAACATGAACTCACAAAGATTGGATCTAAAGAATAGAGAATAATATGTTGATGTTGTTAAAGAGATTCTTGTATGAATATAGACTGGTGTTGAAGAAGATAGTCTGATCCATCCATGCTGGGACAACATCTCATTGTCCCATTGTTTTAGGTGTAGGAAAACAACAGAAATGATGTCCTATAAATATCCTATCTCTAATGAACCCAACCACAAAAAAGTCCTGATATAAAATTACGTACCAGGCCAGATCTAGTGTGGGTCAACCCAACCTCACCGGGGTTGACCCATGGGTCGACCCACCCCTACCGAGGTTGACCCATGGGTCGACCCACCTGGCCATGGTTCGATCTTAGGTCGACCCAACCCAGGAGTGGGTCGTCCCATGATGGTTCAGATCTCACCAACTTCTCCCGCTTAGTATTTTCGAATTATTTTAAATTTCTAATTTTTTTTATTTATACATAAAGCTCTTATATTTATACAAACTTCTAACCTTCATATCTTCCTCATACGATGTCTGTTCTATGAAAACTCGGAGTTATCTTAAGCAGAATTCCGAGATGAACGTAATGATATGGTCTGTTTTACTTAATTCCCAACAGTTGATAAGGTATACTTTAATTTATCATTATAATGTTCTTTAAAATTATGGGATGTTACAGAAATTGTACGGGAGCCAGTTACCGAGACCCCAGTTGGATAGTCACCGAGAGACCACTTTAGCAAACAATCAATAAAGCACTAGAAGCACCCCTCCGAAAAGCCAAAGCACATTTCAGATGTCTACCAAAAGGATAATCAGAGCCTCTAAGAGAGACGAGCTATTCACACTAATCTACGTAGCGTTGATACCTACGAAGGTGGTAGATCCCGTAACCATACCTTTGAATCACGAAGGCAAGTTCCAAGAAGAACTAATAGAAAGACCAGAAGCCAATATTCAGAAGCCTATATCCGGAAACCCATATCTAAAAGCCTATGTCCAGAAGCCTTCCTAAAGCTATCCATACCAATAGGCTTGGTATCGATACAAAGAAGATAGAGAAAAATAACATGAAAGAGAAGTTCCAAGGACTGAGACTATCTTTCCGAGAGCCAAGACAAGCACCCTAAAAGGCACTAAGAAAAGCCAAAAAAATAAACGAGAACCAAAGAATCTGGAACCGAAGAGAAAAGCGCTCGGTGGGGGCTTCTGCTAGCCCAATAACAAAAGGAGCCCCGATTTGTCTATAAATTAGACCCCAGCGGTCTCATTTTCGAGACCAATTTCTCATTTCTTCTCTTTGTACTCTTTTCTTCCAGAGTAAACCCTAATTTCTAAATCAGTTTGGGGATTTGTATTGTAATAAATTATGTATTCAAAATTAAAGATCAATAAAGAGAGGAATGACACTTAGCGTATTTCTTTTGAGCTTCTTATGATTTTTTTAGTTATTTCCTATACTGCATACCATATATCTTCTGCATGGTCACGCCCTAATATCAAGGTCTAAGCCCTTCCGTAAAGCCATAGAAAAGCCCCTTCCTATGAGCCATTTATCCTTCTACCGAGGGTTGTGCTTGGGGAACCCTTATCCCCAGATAACCGTTGGTTCCTAAGTCGCTTAAGCGTGATGCTCACCTTCTGACGGAAGAGTAACTAATCTTTTGGGCTTTTGACCTTGATATCTGGGAAACAGTGAACTAACTCAAGCTCGTGGAAACTAAATACTCCCATTTTACCTTAAGTCCACATCAGACTTATCTTCGGGGTTGACGAAAAATAGCATTAACATTTTTGCGCTAGAAGGAGGACACGAACCTCCGACCTTGTGATTAACCTTCCTATATATCTAACTGTGTTATTCCATCCCAGATCGGACTAAGCTTTAAAGAAGCAAGATTATGGGTAAACGGTCATGACAAGAATCTTCTGGATCTTAGATGGATATGTCAGGTTCTATGGACCTAAGAGTGACAGAAGAACAAAGGTTTAGAATTGAAGCTCTGCAAATAACGAAGTGAAAAAGGGAAGTAGAACAATACAATCCAGATTATTGGAACGAAAACCCTTCCTATGTAGGGTAAACATCAATGGCTACTCTAAATGATTCTACACAAAAGGAGTATAACCCCTTTTCTGATGTAAAAGGGGCTATATATGAGCAAGCCATAGGAATGATATTCGAACAAGGAATAATGAAGGATTTTAACAACTTTTCTTCCAAATGGACTAAAAGGATAGCACCCCAATCTCAATATATCTTGAAAAGAAGTAACAAGTGTATGAGTGAAACAACAAGGTTCAGTAACAAAAGGGCTAATTCCCAACAGTAATAAAGGGAAGTTTATACGAAGACTACCAAAAGGACCATCTTACCACTTCTATAGAAAATGTCTATTTCCTAACTGAACATGAACTCGATTATTGGCCATCTGCGAAGAAGAAGCCCAAGTATGAAAGGAAATAGGGGGGAGGGGGGAGGGCTTATTATCATTATCACATGATAAATGGACATGAAACTAACCACTGCATAATTCTCAAAGGGATGATCGTTAAGTTCCTTAATTAAGGCCAATTACAAAAATTTGTAGAAGGATCAAACAAAGCCTAATAAAATCCTTAGGAAAAGGCTTATCTACATAACTAAGGGTATGGAAACCTCTTAATAACTCAAAATAACCCAAGGTGGGTCTGATCACAAAGCGATAAAAACCCTTATCACCGCCGAGTTGGCCAGGGCAAGGCATCTCCCGTGGGCGGGGGGGGGGGGGGGAGGGGGGACGTGTAAGCCTTTCTCCGTGCCCAAAATAGAAAGGTCCAGGTTAAAACATCAAAAGCATAAGCCTTTGACGCACACCGGCAATGGTCGTGACGGAGCATCTAATTAGCATGCCATGCCTCTGCTCGTAGAAGGGTACGCTCTACCTCTGTTATGAACTAGGCATGTCCTACATCTACTCGTAGAAGAGCATGTCCTACCTCTTCTTATGTTCCGTGTCACCCGCAGAAGGGAACACAAACCCTTATCATCATCTACGTTGGCCAGGATAAGGCACCCTTCGAAGGGAAGAGTATAATCCTCTATCACTGCTACAATGGCCAGGGAAGAGCATCAAAAGAGTAAGCCTTAATTCCATGTCTACGATGGCCTAGTTTAAGCATCTAAGACTTTATCATCGCCTATAATGGTCAGGATAAGGCATCTTCTGGAGGAAGGTTGGGTAAGTCCTTAGGCCTTGCTTGTGGATAAGCTAGCCAAGCACACCGAAAGCACTGGCTTAGAGAGTTGTCAAAAAAGCACGTACACCCTCTTTTTTGACAATCAAAAGCCCGGGGGTCTCTTAAGAAGCACGTACATCCTATGCTTCTCTAAAAATCAAAACCAAAAAAGGGTAACTTCTATCAATACCAGAAGTAGATTCCTAGTCTTCAATCTTTAATACCTGAATAAGGGTTGGTTCGGGACTTCTATTAACACCAGAAGTAGACTTTAGTTCTCTATCTTAAATACTCGAATCTGGGTTGGTTCAGATCTCAATTATTTCTAGAAATGAATTTTCGGTCCTATCTCGGTACTCGAATCTAGGTTGGTTCGGATCTCAATTATTGCCCAAAGAGGATTTCCGGTCTTATCATAAATACCCGAATATGTGTCGATTCAAAAGTTCAGTCATTATCAAAAAGGGATATTTGACCTTCTTAATAATCTGAATCTAGGTTGGATCAAAACCTCTATCATTACCACAAGAGGACTTCTGGCCTTACACCAAAGTCTAGGAGACAGGTTAAGGCCCTATTGCTATCAGAAGGTGATTTTTGGAACTCTAACCTTAATACCGTAATCTGGGTCATAATGTTTTAATCCAAGAAAGGGATATACCATCAATCTAATAGCTAGAGCCTATTATTCAAGAGGCCTTTAAACAAGGACAAAGATCTTCTATGTTGCTCAGGGAGATTTCCTTAACTCCTACGTACATAAAATAACTATTTACTATGCCAAATACATACATAATACATATAACCACACAACACTAGAATTGTGACACCCTACATCTGTTAATGTCACTCTTTATCAAAATGTATTAAGTTTCGTGAAGCATTATAAGAAAAAAAATATAAACATTACAAGACAAATATAAAATAACAGCGGAATTAAAACTTTATTAAATTGAAAAGCTTCGTGGTCCAAACCAAATTACATAATAAGTCAGAAAAACTGAAAACTCATTAAGTCAACATAAAACTTCTGTCTTGTACCAAAATCATCATCAGAGTACAATGACACATGAAAAGAGCATAATCCCCAAAATATAGCCATAGTAGAGAAGATACGAAATCAAGCGTACATCTAAGCAGATCCAACCAGAATGAAAGAAGAATCCTGATCAAGCATGAGTATTCCCACCTTGAGAACCTAGACGGGGGAAACGAAAGAGAGAGAAGAGGAAATAAAATGGGTCAGACATAAAGTCTGGCATGTCCAGTTACTTTTAGCATAAAAATAAGTAAAAGCATCATGATAGGCATATAAACTGGAGAGGGAGATAACACTGTCATAAGGCAGGTATAACAAGGTAAATAGGATAAATAGAATAGAATATATTGCGCTTCTCTAATACGTTTCTCTACACCAATATTAATATAGCAGGACAAGATGGTCCCAACAAGTACAAGATGGTAGACTTATGTGTACTTCTAGTGAGGGGTTTTACTCCATACAAAAACAGGTAGCCCAACAGAACTGACGGGTGTTACCCCCAACGATAATAATGGGCTCCTAAATAAGCAAGACTAGATGCACCCTGATTACTACCCCCAATTGATCGGCTCCCTAATTCGTAGATACCCAGTGTTGGCCCCATAGTAGAATGTATAACTTCCTAAAGTGGCAACCCCGTTGTTTACAAGATGCACAAACATATCTATAGGTGTCACGACGTCTTATCATCCTCCCTGAAATCTGGACCCATGCACGTACATGACCCCGTCAGAATGCACCGCCCGCACCATCCCTTAGATGGACCTCTTACAACCAATCAGTAAGCGTGCCTCTTACAACCAACTGAGTCTAGGTCGGGGTCAAGGCATGCTTACTGAGTTGGTTGTAAGAGATCCATCTAAGGGATAGTGTGGGCGGCACATTCCGATGGGGTCATGTGCGTGCATGAGTCCGGATTTTAGGGAGGATGATAAGAAGTCGTGACACCTATAGATATGTTTGTGCATCTTGTAAGCAACGGGGTTGCTACTTTAGGAAGTTATACATCCTACTATGGGGCCGGCACTAGGTATCTACGAGTTAGGGAGCCGATCAATTGGGGGTAGTAATTAGGGTGCATCTAGTCTTGCTTATTTAGGAGCCCATTATTATCGTTGGGGGTAACACCCGTCAGTTCTGTTGGGCTACCTGTTATTGTATGGAGTAAAACCTCTCACTAGAAGTACACATAAGTCTACCATCTTGTACTTGTTGGGACCATCTTGTCCTGCTATACTAATATTGGTGCAGAGAAAAGTATCAGAGAAGCGCAATATATTCTATTCTGTTTATCCTGTTTACCTTGTTATACCTGCCTTATGACAGTGTTATCTCCCTCTCCAGTTTATATGCCTATCATGATGCTTTTACTTATTTTTATGCTAAAAGTAACTGGACACGCCAGACTTTATGTCTGACCCATTTTGTTTCCTTTTCTCTCTCTTTCGTTTCCCCCGTCTAGGTCCTCTGGGTGAGAATACTCAAGCTTGATCCGGATTCTTCTTTCATTCTGCTTGGAGCTACTTAGATGTACCGCACGATTTTGTATCTTCTCTACTATGGCTATATTTTGGGGATTATGCACTTTTTATGTATTATTGTACTTTGATCATGATTTTGGTACAAAATAGAAGTTTTATGTTGTTGTAATGAGTTTTCGATTTTTCAGACTTATTATGTTATTGGGTTTAGACCATGAAGCTTTTCTATTTAATAAAGTTTTAATTTAGCTATTATTTTATATCTTCCTTGTAATGTTTCTATTTCTACTTACTTATAATGCTTTATGAATCTTAATGCATTCTGATAAAGAGTAACATTAACGGATGTAGGGTGTCACATTTGTATCGGAATAAACGAAGGGCTCTGATACAACATGTAACAAACCGAATTCCAGTGGACCAAATTATTATTATTTTTAAAATCTAATCTATCGAAACTCGTGTTGGTTTGCTCTTGTATCCTGCATAAAAGACAGAGATATAAAATATATCAAAGATTAGAAAAACATCTCATAACGGAATGGATAAAATATAATGTAATAAAAATATAGCCTTATCGTAATAATAATACGCCTAACCAGTATCTAAAGCTATCATTTATCTTCTACAAATCTAACATGTGAGTATGCTATGAGGAAGGGGTCAGAACATAAGTTTTGGTGACTAGATTTGAACTACACATTTTGGACAATCATACATATAACATTCAATTGCGTTTTCTTATTTATTAGGTTACTTGGGTTAACAGCACTCAAAGCTTACACACACGTCATACCCATCTATTTTCCAGTCGATTAACCTAATACAATATATATTTAGCTACCCCCAATATTGAGGTACACCCATGGTACCCCGCTTGCACGGTCTCCACCGTAATGCCACAGAAATGTACGCAGTCCCTCATCCTACGCCAGAGTGACATACGGATCTCTATATAACAATGTTACGTTCTGCGTACATCTGCCATTACTATGCTATGTAAGCGTTCAAACTGCCACCTTCGATTGAATCAGATTCCATCAAGAAGTAATGCCCTCAAGTCTACGATACACCACCAAAAGCAGACATGCATGAATCTAGACTTTACCACGTACGTATCATCAATCGTACTCGATGCCTTAACCGCACATAACCTCTATTGTGCACTGAGTCCTGTGGCAGGACTGTACAAGAAACACGGAACTCAGTCAGGAGCTTTTGAGATATCTGTATAAACAAATGCTAAGATCTGCATTTTCAGTGGCTATGGTCCCACCCGACTCCTCCCTCAACTAATGAAAGACGAACAAGATTGAGAACTAACGATCTGGCCCACAAGTAATCTACAAACAACAAATCCTAATTGGCATATCCCTCACCCACATCCTTGATAGCAAAAGGTCTATGGACTTTTGGTTTATTTCTACGCCTTTCCGTAGCGCGCATCATATTGACTGTCGGTGGTAGGTACCTGACGACTTGCTATCACCTAGGTTAGACCTGTCGGTTAATCGAGAGTGGTCGTAACCAAGCCTAGTCACAAGGCTTCGTGTATCGTCGAATCGCCTATGCCACGCTACAGTCTTTTGATTGCCCATTATCATGGCAATCAAGGCATACTCATGGGTACAAACGCGCAGACCTACCCCCTGTGAGCACAGGAGGATCTTTGTCACCGCACAGGCGGCCACCAAGAGTACCCTCCATGCCCCCAGGAAGCCGAGTGCTTCCCCTTCCAGTCCTACGGAGCCAGAAAAATATCACAAGTAAAACAAGAAGAATAATCTGATGGACATGTGCTCCCCTAATGTCCCATGACTCCATGATGATTTACTCCGTTGGGTTTTTCACCTTTAGACATACGGACTGGTCCAAGCACCTCAGTTTAATGTGTTATTAGACCCTATGTATAAACATTTAATAATGCGTGTAATAATCCGGAAATCTGGGCCAGTTTAAAATTTTTATTTTGGCAATTTTAGCGAATTTTGATTATTTAAAATGAATTATTTTAAATAATAACGACGAGAAATTTATTTTGAATATAAATCGAACGTATATATTATATAGATCGTCGTTAGAATATAAATATTTATTTTAAATTATAAAAGGAATTGAAAATGGCGCGGTAGTTCGATAATTCGATTTCAAACTTCAATTGAATGTACCGGGTGCAAAATAAACTGGATTTTAGTGAAACCAAAAATAATAGGATCTATTTGATAATATCTTTCCAACGAATCCGAAAAATCAAAATTTCATAGCAGGGATAAAAAGATATGTCCAGTTGAAAATTCGGAATAGTCGCTATAGAATTCAGGCCCTTAAAAATAGCCATTTTGCAAACGACCTCGGATTTCGACGAAACCACTTTTGTTGGATCCGTGATGTCAAGATATTGCTAGATTCCAATTTTCATAATTTTTTGAATCAATATGTGAGCGTGGCAAAGGAAAACGCGTTTGACCAGTTTTAGTTGATTTTAATCGACTGGAAAATGGCCATTTTTCAAACGGTCTCAGAATTTGATGAAATTAGTTTTGTTAGGACCGTATCGTCAATACGAAGCTAGAAAATATTTTTGGGAATTTTTCTAGCTAGTATGTAGCCCTGGCAAATTGAAATGTGCGTTCAAATTCAATATATAGAGTTATATTTTGATTTTGATGAAAACTGATCGAAACGATCGAATCAGCTTGCGATACATATCCCATTATGTTCGAAATGGGGGTAATTAGCTCGGGGCGACAGTCGTTGGATTTGAATTGGAGTTTGTATCGATAAACAAACAATTTTCAAATAAAATAATAATATTATATATATTATAAAACCTAGAAACCATTCAACCCTAGTCAAACCTATTGCGTGGTCAACCGTTCAAAGAAATGCCCGCCTCCACTATCATTTTAACGGCCGGTACCACGTGAATTTCTCCCACCGATAACCTCCAATCCACAAATCAATCCGATAATCCTTCAACACAAAAATGTCGAGCGTCTCGAGCTTCTCCATCTGACTGGCTGCGATCTGAAATCGATGGTCGGAGAAGGTGGAATCGGCCACGAAATCAGCGGCGGTTGAGGGCAATTTGCAGGCGACTGACGTGGTTTGGTGGCACGAGGCTTATGGCAAAAGAGGGCGAGGTGATGGCGCATGTGAGGGTCACCTCCGATGGAGGTCCGATGGTGCCAAGAACAGGAGGCAGCGGAATTTTTCAGGTGAAGCATTGGGTTCAGTTTAACAAGCAGGCTACGGTTTTCTTTGGGGGGGGGGAACAATGGGAAAGGTAACGGATTTTTTTTTCGTTATTATAAACGTTGTTAATTAATTTAAATTAATTATATATTTAAACTATCCAAGGATTTTAATTATAAACAGTACTGATTTGAAATAAAAATAGGATTATATATATATAACTTTGTTTAAAAATCGAAAATATAAATATATAGTATTGTTTTAAAAAAAATGCAATTTTTATTTACAAAGCATGGATGATAAAAAAAATATTTTTATATATATAGCGTTAGAAAAAAAAGATTTTGATTTTTAGTTGACAAAATCATAGGATTTCTTTTAATCGATAAAGTTCGGATTTTGAATCGATAAAGTTTGAATTTTTATCATAATGGAAGATTATATTTTTATGATGATCAATATTGGATTTTTATGATAAAGGAAAGATTAGATTTCTATGATAATGAAGTTATGATTTTCATATATTGAATAGCAAAGTAAAAATTCGATTTTTATATATTGAATAGCAAAGTAAAAATTCGATTTTTATATATTGAATAGCAAAGTAAAAATTCAATTTTTATATATTGAATAGCAAAGTAAAAATTCGATTTTCATATATTGAATAGCGAAGTAAAAATTCGATTTTTATATATGTAGTGAATACGGATGACGAAAGTGATGAAAGAAGAAACGGCGAAGATTTCTACCTAAGAAGAGTCGTGGTGTTGGATTAGCAATTCAGTGAGAATTTCTCACTTTTTAATTTTATTTCTAGTTGAAATATATACTAGGATGCAGACGGTGTTTAGTAGCACCCGACACCCGTTGTCCACAGACCATGGACGGCTTGTATGCTTGTTTGTTAGATTTTGATGTGTAGTTGATTGTGTGATGTGAAATGAAATGAAATAAAATATTTATATAGTTTTAAATAGTTAAAAATATAATTTTTAACGTGTATATAAAATGAAATAAAAATAAACAAATCGGACGATTTGTTTATATACACACCTTTGACTGATATTGATTGGGACGATAAATTTTACACATCGCCCAACTGCACAAATAAAATCTGTGTTTGATTGTTTGAAACCCCACACGGGTATTGGGATGATATATGACATACACTAATTCCAATAGTTAGTTGTATGTTGATCGATTGATTGACAGACTGTTATGAGCGTTAAATATTTATATTCGATGCTTATACAGTGTAGAATGCACTTTGGATGATGGTTGATTTTTCATCGTTGTTATTGTATACATGTGTTGTAGAAAATCCATATAATTAACATTATATGGTAATTGATTGGGCTTCATTCAATATCTGAATAGAAATATTTGAAATAGAAATATTTGGAATAGAAATATTTGAATTAGAAATATCTGAATAGAAATATTTGAAATAGAAATATTTGAAGTAGAAATATTTGAATAGAAATATTTGAAAAGAAATATTTGAATAGAAATATTTGAAAAGAAATATTTGAAATAGAATATTTGAAAACAGAAATATATGAAGCCGTGTTGATTAGATTGACGCCATTTTGACGTGAACGATATTTATATCGATTTTATTCATTTAATAATGACTATCAATTTTATTCATTATATAATGAATATCAAAAGTGATTTCAAAATCTGATATTTTGAATTGAATTGAATAGAAAACGAATTCGAATTGAATAGAAAACGAATTTGAATTTAATAGAAAACGAATTCGAATTGAATTGAATAGAAAACGAATTTGAATTTAATAGAAAACGAATTCGAATTGAATAGAAAACGAATTCGAATTGAATAGAAAACGAATTTGAATTGAATTGAATTGAATAGAAAACGAATTCGAATTGAATTCAATTGAAAACGAATTGAAATAGAATTGAAGTCGATTTGAATTGAAATCAAATAGAAGTGAATGTAAAAAGAATTTATAAGGGAAAAATCAATTTTGATTTAAATTTGAAATAAAGGTGGAAATTGTTTTTGAAACAAATTTGAAATGATTTATAAAATTCGTTTTAAATAGAAATCGACGAAGTATATATTATATATAATATATATATATAATATAATGGCCTGAATAGAACGCGCCGCGCCGCGGTAGTTCGCGAATTTCGACCATTAACTTCGAACGGACATTACCGGAGATCCGACCGTCGGATTCTCCTGAAACCGGAACCGTTGGGTTCGCATCGAAAAGAGCTTTCCAAATAATATTAGAAATTTGAAATCTAACGGTTGGATTTGGAATTATGTCCAAATCAAATTTGAAAAAGGTCGTTGTAAGTGTAGTTCGATGGCCGTTGATGGAAATCGACTGTACAGGCCTTGATAAAATTATTAAAAATATCAATAATTTGTGTAAAATCATAAGAAATGATTTAGAAAGAATTGGGATGAAAAACTCCATATTTGAAAAGATAAAAATAGATTTTTATCGAAATGAACTAGTTTTGAACTAGAACTATAATTCTATTTATTTTTAAATAAATAAATTGAATTTGAAAATGGTTTTAAAAATAACCAGAATTTCCAATAATTATATTGGAATGGATTTGAATCGAAATTGTCTTCGGAATATTTCGATGTTGGATTTCGCGATGATACAGATACTGTTATGGGAATTTGGAAGATATATATATCGTTATTTCCAATACGATATTTGTTGGTCGTAGAATTTGATATTGAATATAAGCCGGTATATTTTCTATTCAGAGCCTTGTATTTAATATCAAATGTGATTTGGGTTTGTCGTGAATGGTGTCTTCATTAACACTGTTCTTAAGCCCAGTTGAGAAAAAGATTAAATCTTTTATTTAGATTTAATGAAGTGCACCAATTAAATAATATTTAATTGGAATTCAATAGGTATTGATTTTTGGGTTTATAGTGAATCGTGTTTTAAATGACACTGATTCTTTAACCCAGTTAAAGATTAAAACTAAGTGGGGTTTTAATGAATCTTTAATTAGATGGAAATAATCGAGAATGGAGTATCACCAGTTTTGCTCCAAAGCGATAGTTAAATCTTTAATTGGATTTGAACGTGAAATGGTAATTGAATTTACCGATAACACCATGGTATTAGATATGGAGTATTACCAGTTTTGCTTCATGGGATGAATAAGTTGGGATTGAGAAATTAAATAAATAATTACTTCGGTGTGGTTCGCTAATCCCGACTAGTTTGAAAAACCATAATTTGGTTTGAAATGATATCCAAAGGAAGATTAAAGAATAAATTTTAAAGAATTTATCTTTGATAAAATTAATGGCAACCTTTCCCTAAGAACGTGAAATTTAGAAACTAACTTTAGGTTAGCTAAGAAGAATGGTTTCCTGGGTATTGATCTGATGTTGGTTTTGGCCTTCGGGGTTAATATCTGGGGAATTGTTCCCTTGCTAATTTACGGTTAGTGACTGATGAATTGGAATGGGGCGTATGTTGTGTTTGTGTAACATTTGTTTATAATATACGCGGGTTGTTCGGAAAGTCCGGGTTTTTACCCATTCTGAATAACTGGTTCGACGAAAAGTCGAAGATGATGACGGTGGTCGAAGACCGAAAGTCTACACATCGTTTGGGTGATTACTGATGATCTTGATTGGTCTGTACACCCAAGATGAGGGATTCGGTTAGTGGTCGTCCAGACGTACTTGGAGATCGACGGATATGCGAGGAAAGTGCCTCCGGTTTCGTTCAGACCTAGAACGGACTTGTAAATGGATGGTGTGTCTGACATTGTATTCCTTTATATTGTATTCGTTGATCTCTGCTAAATATATATCTGTTTGGCGGCGGGGAATTTATTCTGTTGCTTAACGCCCTTCTCTGAGACATACGAGCTCAGAGGTTATATATTGGCAGAAATCAGTGGTACGATATGGATTGATAGTGTGGCATGCTGAGATGCAGTGATCCAGACTTTTGTTGAAAAGCAAAGTTTGGTGGATGATGATCAAAGCGTAGCTTTAATATAGCATGGCTTTGTGTATAGCGTTGATTCACGAGCCTCACACCTCGGTATGGTGGTAAACTGATGGTTTGATCAGTATGCTTTTAGTGGATGGGCACCTTAGTGGTGTCATGGATTCGGTCGACCGAGATGAGCTTAGTGCTCAGGGATATATAGAGTAAGCGGTGTTTTCTCTCGCTGGGACGTAAGCCGCGGTGATACTCTGGTCCCAAAGTGCGGATGTGCAGACGGTGTTTTCTCTTGTTGGGAAGTAAGCCGTGGGGAATTGCATTACGCAATCGATCTTTCGAATCAGGAGCCACCATGATGGAAGTCCAATTTCCAATACATGTATTTCGGTTTTATTTGTAGAGCCTAGTATGGCGACATAGTGGGATGGGGCGCTTGTGCCGTCTGTGATTGATACTTATGATTTGAAGATATTTTATACAATATGCACTTATAATAGTATCAAATGATTTGTTTTAAACGTATCAAGCATTCTTGGCTATTATAAGGTAAAAACTCTATCCTCCGGCTTTCGTTGCATTGTGTGATGGGACCTGGGTCTTGTAATAGCTTCCTTTTTCTTTATTTAGCATTGCGCTGTTGTTTTATGCACTGGTGTTCTTGGGAGGAAACCCGTTCCGTGTTATACGGCGTGGTCTCTTGATTTACCTAACTTTAAAAATAAAGATTAATAACTGTTTTAGTTCTCACACCAGTCACATGACTGACCTGGAGTTTATTGTTTTAACCTAAACTCTGGGTGCCCCTATTTTCGACACGGGCATCTAGTAGTTTTGGTTTTGCAGATTTATATTCACAGGATCCTGGTTTACAGCTGGAACGATATCCGGAAAGCTTTGTATCCGTATATCTCCTTCAGTTGTGTATTGTATTATTTTCCACTGTGATGTATTTAAATGTAATTTAAATCTCTGATATTTCTGTGTAATATTCACTTATACTCTGTTTATTCTTGTAATCTGATGCATTGTTGTAATATACTATGAAATGTTCTTTCGTCTGCGTTCTGTTTGTGGCTTGTTCTCGAACTATCCGCGCTTTCCCCACCGGGGAAGTTACGGGTTTTCACAGTTGGTATCAGAGCTTTGGTTTACAAAGCTCAGAGAACAAGTCACATTAGAACCATACGAAAGAATTCATCAGATATTGGATTAGTAATATCCAATGAGAATGACTCGTTAGAGATGGGATCAGTAGTATCCTAGAACGAGTGTGAAGAGTAAATTTTTAAAATAAAAGTGAAAACAATCTTTGTTTTGAAAATTTAAATCAATTATTCGTATTTGGTTATCTATTTATATTGAGTTGGACAGTCCAGTATATAAAGATTTTGCGTATACGTCTGATCCACGTGTATATGAAATTTTAATATACTGGATAGATATAGAATTACACTCTAATCGCCCGGAGATGATTTTGATGATGGAGCTCCATCATTAGAATTAATGTTCGAGTGACGAAAGTGGGCTTTCTATATATTTCCTATTGACTGGTGTGAGAATCAAAACTAGATAGGGCTTATTGTTGTGATTTGGCATCAAAAATCTGATTTTTGACTATATATCAAAATTATGCATTTGAAAAGCTAATTTACTAATTGATTGCTGGTTGTGTTGTTGATTATTGGTTGAATAATTAAAATTTGTATTATATAGCCAATTTGATCAAATAATGAATTGTATTAAAAAAATCTATCGCATTTGCTTGCATATACATGTACTTACATTGAACAGGTCATAGCAAGGAGGCTAGAGCAGAGAATAAAATTGTTTGCCCGACAAATAGGTACATGTTTATCATAATTTACTGTTTTGTTTGGGTGATGATGATTTTATGAGCCGATTGGCTAGCCGCTTGGCTTTTTCTTTTTCTTTTTGAGATCAGAAGGCCTATATGGCAATTTCGGGATTTTCCCGTGCTCCCAGTGCAGGGGAGATTATGGAGAAATTTTTCGAAAATTTAGGGTGTTAGCCAAATTTTTGAAAAATTTGAAAAGTTCTTAGAAACTGAAGAGTTGAAGAACTTAAGCCGTAACGAAAATATTGGAAGTTGAGTTGAATTGTTAAACATCTTTCGGCTTTGTTCTTTTCGGGGACGAAAAGTTTTAAGTGGGTGAGATTGTAATAACCCGGAAATCTGGGCCGGTTTAAAATTTTTATTTTGGCAATTTTAGCGAATTTTGATTATTTAAAATGAATTATTTTAAATAATAACGACGAGAAATTTATTTTGAATATAAATTGAACGTATATATTATATAGATCGTCGTTAGAATATAAATATTTATTTTAAATTATAAAAGGAATTGAAAATGGCGCGGTAGTTCGATAATTCGATTTCAAACTTCAATTGAATGTACCGGGTGCAAAATAAACCGGATTTTAGTGAAACCAAAAATAATAGGATCTATTTGATAATATCTTTCCAACGAATCCAAAAAATCAAAATTTCATAGCGGGGATAAAAAGATATGTCCAGTTGAAAATTCTGAATAATCGCTATAGAATTAAGGCCCTTAAAAATAGCCATTTTGCAAACGACCTCGGATTTCGACTAAACCACTTTTGTTGGATCCGTGATGTCAAGTTATTGCTAGATTCCAATTTTCATAATTTTTCGAATCAATATGTGAGCGTGGCAAAGGAAAACGTGTTTGACCAGTTTCAGTTGATTTTAATCGACTGGAAAATGGCCATTTTTCAAACGGTCTCAGAATTTGACGAAATTAGTTTTGTTAGGACCGTATCGTCAATACGAAGCTAGAAAATATTTTTGGGAATTTTTCTAGCTAGTATGTAGCCCCGGTAAATTGAAATGTGCGTTCAAATTCAATATATAGAGTTATATTTTGATTTTGATGAAAACTGATCGAAACGATCGAATCAGCTTGCGATACATATCCCATTGTGTTCGAAATGGGGGTAATTAGCTAGGGGCGACAGTCGTTGGATTTGAATTGGAGTTTGTATCGATAAACAAACAATTTTCAAATAAAATAATAATATTATATATATTATAAAACCTAGAAACCATTCAACCCTAGTCAAACCTATTGCGTGGTCAACCGTTCAAAGAAATGCCCGCCTCCACTATCGTTTTAACGGCCGGTACCACGTGAATTTCTCCCACCGATAACCTCCAATCCACAAATCAATCCGACAAACCTTCAACACAAAAATGTCGAGCGTCTCGAGCTTCTCCATCTGACTGGTTGCGATCTGAAATCGATGGTCGGAGAAGGTGGAATCGACCACGAAATCAGCGGCGGTTGAGGGCAATTTGCAGGCGACTGACGTGGTATGGTGGCACGAGGCTCATGGCAAAGGAGGGCGAGGTGATGGCGCATGTGAGGGTCACCTCCAATGGAGGTCCGATGGTGCCAAGAACAGGAGGCAGCGGAATTTTTCAGGTGAAGCGTTGGGTTCAGTTTAACAAGCAGGCTACGGTTTTCTTTGGGGGGGGACAATGGGAAAGGTAACGGATTATTTTTCGTTATTATACACGTTGTTAATTAATTTAAATTAATTATATATTTAAACTATGCAAGGATTTTAATTATAAACAGTACTGATTTGAAATAAAAATAGGATTATATATATATATAACTTTGTTTAAAAATTGAAAATATAAATATATAGTATTGTTTTAAAAAAAATGCAATTTTTATTTACAAAGCATGGATGATAAAAATAATATTTTTATATATATAGCGTTAGAAAAAAAAAGATTTTGATTTATAGTTGACAAAATCATAGGATTTCTTTTAATCGATAAATTTCGGATTTTGAATCGATAAAGTTTGAATTTTTATCATAATGAAAGATTATATTTTTATGATGATCAAGATTGGATTTTTATGATAAAGGCAAGATTAGATTTCTATGACAATGAAGTTATGATTTTCATATATTGAATAGCAAAGTAAAAATTCGATTTTTATATATTGAATAGCAAAGTAAAAATTCGATTTTTATATATTGAATAGCAAAGTAAAAATTCGATTTTTATATATTGAATAGCAAAGTAAAAATTCGATTTTTATATATTGAAAAGCAAAGTAAAAATTCGATTTTCATATATTGAATAGCGAAGTAAAAATTTGATTTTTATATATGTAGTGAATACGGATGACGAAAGTGATGAAAGAAGAAACGGCGAAGATTTCTACCTAAGAAGAGTCGTGGCGTTGGATTAGCAATTCAATGAGAATTTGTCACTTTTTAATTTTATTTCTAGTTGAAATATATACTAGGATGCAGACGGTGTTTAGTAGCACCCGACACCCGTCGTCCACAGACCATGGACGGCTTGTATGCTTGTTTGTTAGATTTTGATGTGTAGTTGATTGTGTGATGTGAAATGAAATGAAATAAAATATTTATATAGTTTTAAATAGTTAAAAATATAATTTTTAACGTGTATATAAAATGAAATAAAAATAAACAAATCGGACTATTTGTTTATATACACACCTTTGACTGATATTGATTGGGACGATAAATTTTACACATCGCCCAACTGCACAAATAAAATCTGTGTTTGATTGTTTGAAACCCCACACGGGTATTGGGATGATATATGACATACACTAATCCCAATAGTTAGTTGTATGTCGATCGATTGATTGACAGACTGTTATGAGCGTTAAATATTTATATTCGATGCTTATACAGTGTAGAATGCACTTTGGATGATGGTTGATTTTTCATCGTTGTTATTGTATACATGTGTTGTAGAAAATCCATATAATTAACATTATATGGTAATTGATTGGGCTTCATTCAATATCTGAATAGAAATATTTGAAATAGAAATATTTGGAATAGAAATATTTGAAATAGAAATATCTGAATAGAAATATTTGAAATAGAAATATTTGAAGTAGAAATATTTGAATAGAAATATTTGAAAAGAAATATTTGAATAGAAATATTTGAAAAGAAATATTTGGAATAGAATATTTGAAAACAGAAATATATGAAGTCGTGTTGATTAGATTGACGCCATTTTGACGTGAACGATATTTATATCGATTTTATAATGAATATCGATTTTATTCATTTTATAATGAATATCGAAAGTGATTTCAAAATCTGATATTTTGAATTGAATTGAATAGAAAACGAATTCGAATTGAATAGAAAACGAATTTGAATTTAATAGAAAACGAATTCGAATTGAATTGAATAGAAAACGAATTCGAATTGAATTGAATAGAAAACGAATTTGAATTTAATAGAAAACGAATTCGAATTGAATAGAAAACGAATTCGAATTGAATAAAAAACAAATTTGAATTGAATTGAATAGAAAACGAATTCGAATTGAATTCAATTGAAAACGAATTGAAATAGAATTGAAGTCGATTTGAATTGAAATCAAATAGAAGTGAATGTAAAAAGAATTTATAAGGGAAAATTCAATTTTGATTTAAGTTTGAAATAAAGGAGGAAATTGTTTTTGAAACAAATTTGAAATGATTTATAAAATTCGTTTTAAATAGAAATCGACGAAGTATATATTATATATAATATATATATAATATAATATAATGGCCTGAATAGAACACGCCGCGCCGTGACAGTTCGCGAATTTCGACCATTAACTTCGAACGGACATTACGGGAGATCCGACCGTCGGATTCTCCTGAAACCAGAACCATTAGGTTCGCATCGAAAAGATCTTTCCAACGAATATTAGAAATTTGAAATCTAACGGTTGGATTTGGAATTATGTCCAAATCAAATTTGAAAAAGGTCGTTGTAAGTGCAGTTCGATGGCCGTTGATGGAAATCGACTGTACAGGCCTTGATAAAATTATTAAAAATATCAATAATTTGTGTAAAATCATAAGAAATGATTTAGAAAAAATTGGGATGAAAAACTCCATATTTGAAAAGATAAAAATAGATTTTTATCGAAATGAACTAGTTTTGAACTAGAACTATAATTCTATTTATTTTTAAATAAATAAATTGAATTTGAAAATGGTTTTGAAAATAACCAGAATTTCCAATAATTATATTGGAATGGATTTGAATCGAAATTGTCTTCGGAATATTTCGATGTTGGATTTCGCGATGATACAGATACTATTATGGGAATTTGGAAGATATATATATATCGTTATTTCCAATATAATATTTGTTGGTCGTAGAATTTGATATTGAATATAAGCCGGTATATTTTCTATTCAGAGCCTTGTATTAAATATCAAATGTGATTTGGGTTTGTCGTGAATGGTGTCTTCATTAACACTGTTCTTAAGCCTAGTTGAGAAAAAGATTAAATCTTTTATTTAGATTTAATGAAGTGCACCAATTAAATAATATTTAATTGGAATTGAATAGGTATTGATTTTTGGGTTTATAGTGAATCATGTTTTAAATGACACTGATTCTTTAACCCAGTTAAAGATTAAAACTAAGTGGGGTTTTAATGAATCTTTAATTAGATTGAAATAATCGAGAACGGGGTATCACCAGTTTTGCTCCAAAGCGATAGTTAAAACTTTAATTAGATTTGAACGTGAAATGGTAATTGAATTTACCGATAACACCGTGGTATTAGATATGGAGTATTACCAGTTTTGCTTCATGGGATGAATAGGTTGGGATTGAGAAATAAAATAAATAATTACTTCGGTGTGGTTCGCTAATCCCGACTAGTTTGAAAAACCATAATTTGGTTCGAAATGATATCCAAAGGAAGATTAAAGAATAAATTTTAAAGAATTTATCTTTGATAAAATTAATGGGAACCTTTCCCTAAGAACGTGAAATTTAGAAACTAACTGTAGGTTAGCTAAGAAGAATGGTTTCCTGGGTATTGATCTGATGTTGGTTTCGGCCTTCGGGGTTAATATCTGGGGAATTGTTCCCTTGCTAGTTTACAGTTAGTGACTGATGAATTGGAATGGGGCGTATGTTGTGTTTGTGTAACATTTGTTTATAATATACGCGGGTTGTTCAGATAGGCCGGGTTTATACCCATTTTGAATAACCGATTCGACGAAAAGTCGAAGATGATGACGGTGGTCGAAGACCGAAAGTCTTCACATTGTTTGGGTGATTACTGAAGATCTTGATTGGGCTGTACACCCAAGATGAGGGAATCAGTTAGTGGTCGTCCAGACGTACTTGAAGATTGACGGATATGCGAGGAAAGTGCCTCCGGTTTCGTTCAGACCTAGAACGGACTTGTAAATGGATGGTGTGTCTGACATTGTATTCCTTTATATTGTATTCGTTGATCTCTGCTAAATATATATCTGTTTGGCGGCGGGGAATTTATTCTGTTGCTTAACGCCCTTCTCTGAGACATAGGAGCTCAGAGGTTATATATTGGCAGAAATCAGTGGTACGATATGGATTGATAGTGTGGCATGCTGAGATGCAGTGATCCAGACTTTTGTTGAAAAGCAAAGTTTGGTGGATGATGATCAAAGCGCAGCTTTAATATAGCATGGCTTTGTGTATAGCATTGATTCGTGAGCCTCACACCTCGGTATGGTGGTAAACTGATGGTTTGATCAGTATGCTTTTAGTGGATGGGCACCTTAGTGGTGTCGTGGATTCGGTCGACCGAGATGAGCTTAGTGCTCAGGGATATATAGAGTAAGAAGTGTTTTCTCTCGCTGGGACGTAAGCCGCGGTGGTACTCTGGTCCCAAAAGTGCGGATGTGCAGACGGTGTTTTCTCTTGTTGGGACGTATGCCGTGGGGAATTGCATTACGCGATCGATCTTTCGAATCAGGAGCCACCATGATGGAAATCCAATTTCCAATACGTGTATTTCGGTTTTATTTGTAGAGCCTAGTATGGCGACATAGTGGGATGGGGGCGCTTATGCCGTCTATGATTGATACTTATGATTTGAAGATATTTTATACAATATGAACTTATAATAGTATCAAATGATTTGTTTTAAACGTATCAAGCATTCTTGGCTATTATAAGGTAAAAACCCTATCCTCCGGCTTGCGTTGCATTGTGTGATGGGACCTGGGTCTTATAATAGCTTCATTTTTCTTTATTTAGCATTGCGCTGTTGTTTTATGCACTGGTGTTCTTGGGAGGAAACCCGTTCCGTGTTATACGGCGTGGTCTCTTGATTTACCTAACTTTAAAAATAAAGATTAATAACTGTTTTAGTTCTCACACCAGTCACATGACTGACCTAGAGTTTATTGTTTTAACCTAAACTCTGGGTGCCCCTATTTTCGACACAGGCAGCTAGTAGTTTTGGTTTTGCAGATTTATATTCACAGGATCCTGGTTTACAGCTGGAACGATATCCGGAAAGCTTTGTATCCGTATATCTCCTTCAGTTGTGTATTGTATTATTTTCCACTGCGATGTATTTAAATGTAATTTAAATCTCTGATATTTCTGTGTAATATTCATTTATACTCTGTATATTCTTGTAATCTGATGCATTGTTGTAATATACTATGAAATGTTCTTTCGTCTGCGTTCTGTTTGTGGCTTGTTCTCGAACTATCCGCGCTTTCCTCACCGGGGAAGTTACGGGTTTTCACAATGCGCTTGCTCTATCTCATCAGATTTCTATTTAACTTGGTTATTTCCAATTATGTTAACTTATTATTCAAGTTACCAACTTCTTTCGAGCCCCTTATATCTCTAAGGAATGGACCTATCTTGCTTATTAATTTTGGTTACAAAACTTAACCTTTTTACGTTCATTAATAAGCATATAACATGTCATTCTCTAGATTGTAATCCAGGGTCTGTAATCTACAATCTCTTTATATTATTCATTGTCCAATTTCATAGTTATAATAACATGTTCTACTTAGTATGTAATTAAGTATATCTCTATTCACATGTTTTTTGTTTAACCTGTCACTAATCATTTATGAATAAATATATTTCGTTTCATAAGTTTGCTTCATTCTTTCTTATTTAATCATTATTTCATCTTACACTCTCACTAAAACTTGTCGTTGTTTACTTATTAACTTAGTTCTCTTAACTAAGGTTATTAATAAGTTTCCTTTTCATTAATATAACTTATGTTGTCCTTATCAGTAGATTTTAGATTCTCATTCTTACAGATAACTTAATTTACAATTAAATGCAACTTATCTCATTACATAAGTTATTCCATTTTCATTATCGTTTATTATAACCTATGTTATAATTTCCACTTGTCCCTAGGACAAGTCTATCTATTATATAACCTTCTCATTAATGTAATTTATTTATAATAGGTTATTATTATTCCCCATTAATTCCATTCCTTTTACTGTTGTAACTTTAATTCAATTCCATTCATTTCCATTAATTGCAATTAATGTCTTTTATTTCCATCCTTTTGTATACATATGTTATTATATATGTCTATGCACTAGACCTCTCACATTAAGCCGACCACTTGTGGATGCTGAATTTTCCAGGCAGTTTCGGGCAAAATTCTACCACAAGTTGGACTTAACCTCGTATTTTAGCACTGTTACATGTATATTTACGCACTAGACCTCTCACATTAAATTTACAACTTGTGGATGCTGGATTTGTCGGGCGGTTACAGTTTTCTATTTACTGTAATTCTAAACATGTTCATTCTTCCAAATTTCTCTGTAATCTATTTTTACATATTATACTTAATGTCATATTAAGTCCATCTCTAATTATTATGTCGCATGTTCTTCCTAACATATAATTAACTTCATTTTTAAAATAACAACATGTAACCATTAAATTACGTAATTATCACAATTCTTACAGTCAAGGATTCAAGTACATATTATGTCATAGGTTAACATGTAATTATGCCAATTTCTACAATTAAGCGTTCATTACATAATATGTCACAGATTAACATGTAATCAGAACATGCAGTCATATATTATCTTTATTTTAATCTTCTTATATATTATGTCTATGCATATACATACACACACACACATATGCATTATCTAATTATTTAATTGTCATAAAATGTGGGGTGTTACATTCTCCCACCCTTAGGAACTTTCGTCCCTGAAATTTGATAAGGGAAAAAAAATAGATAATCCTTCGCATAATATCCATCCATCATGTGTACATCCAATTTTTGCCAACATTGTGCACTTGTGCAAAATGTAATACAACGTAATAATATATGTATGCCTAAGTGGTAACTCCTATACATATGCAAAAAATTCAAAAATTCTTTAAACATATGATGCTCACATCCTAAATATACCAGCAGTTCTACATGAATGCAATATTTTGAAAATCAAAATACATTTTAACCCAAATTTTTCCACACTCTTACTGAGCAAGAGCATAGATCATCCAATTTTTACTCCAAAATCCTACCAACCAACTTTATTTTTCGAATTTCAGAAAAATATAATTTTCTAAATTCGATTTCTTATGTTACAAAAGGTGGAAAACAGAAAATTTTACATCTTCCGTTTTTCTTTTGGTCACCTTTCTCTGTTCGTACTTGGATTTTATGAAACTATTTATAAAAATTCCCTATTTTCCTATCCAAGAACAGCGCACATAAGAAAATATTCTTTGTTACTGATTTTCTTTTTCATCTTATCTAGGAAATTTTTATTCTTATCCATCTTTTCTTAGAACTTTCCATCTTTCTTTAACTTTCATGTTGTTGCTTTACTGAATTTGTTGTTTCCTTTTTAGTTGTACCATTTCTCTTTTCTTAGCTTATTTTACTTAATCCTCTGATCCAAGTTTATTTTAAATAAGCCTTCTATTCCTTCAACTAAAACAGAAAAAAACGATATACACAGTTACTACTAAGGGCGAAGAATCTCAGGCCTATGTCTCCCTCTAAAAAATTCAAACAACAAGATATAAATACTTACTTGCCCTCTACTGTCTAGTAGTCACCACTAGTCCTTGCTGTGTACTAACAGAAATTTTTAAGCAACACCCTAGGCTTCTCAATGCTCACGCATTCTATGGGAACTTACCATTATTCCAAGATAATTCTTGCTATCTGCTTCATAGCCTCAAAACTTTTTCCCGTCTTTGCTAGGCACTAATCCCTACTATGTACTTTTTAAAACACGGTTCAGCCCACTTTTTTTCATTTCACTTTTCTTTCAAAAGTTAAAAGTGTCACAACTTTATTTTCCTCATCAAAACGTACTTTTGCCAAACCATAAAACATGTCATTTTATATATAAAAAATGTAAATCATTTTTTTTTTTCAAATCAAAAAAAACTTGAGTAGATAAGGATAACTATTTCTCAATTGGGTTTATAACTTGTTCTTACCTATAAGGTCGGTACAGTTTCTTACTACAAGATGCAAACATCTACCTATTCTTAATTTCTACAACTTATTTTGACCACCCAACAAAATATTCTCTTTTGAAATAATTTATCAAAAATGATTGTCAAAAGAATAGAGATTTCAAAACTTAATCCAAATGTATTCTGATACTAAGCACGTATGCGTCGCACTCAAACTCGATGTCTAACACAGATATTCTCAAACCCCGACAAATCATAAATAAATGAGCCAAACCACCAATGGGGTTTGAGAAAACAATGGAATCCGAAACCATTCTAGTACTAAGGTGCAGAGACTCAACCACATAATCAAATATAAAAGAATGCGAAGCACCATAATCAAAAAGAGTTCTAACATGATGAATAGAAAGAGAAATCAAACCTTCAATGGAAACTTTCCTACCTCTATCTAGCGCACTATCCACGAGAGCATGCATCTTCCATCGAGAAGATCCTACCCTTTATCGCTGCCCTTGCTTCTTCAGGCAACCCTTAACAAGATGTCCAACCTCTCCACAATGGAAACAAGTGTTCTTACTTTTCTTGTAATCCTTGATCAAATGACCCATGCACCCACAATTATGACATTTTCTCTTGTCTTGGGCTTTGTCATTCTTTCCACCCTTCTTTTGCTATTGTTATTGTCCTTTCTAGGGCTACACTTCCTTATATTGCAATTCCTCAACCTTATCCTCTTTCCTTTCCTTTATCTTCTTCATGCATCAATGTCATGTCAACGAGTTTCTCAAAAGTTGCTCCCATCGGAATATAAGACATAGACAACCCATGGAAGGATTCATTCAATCCTCTATCATACCTCAAAGTTTTTTTGTGTGGGGTATTTGCTAGCTCCAAACCAAACCTCGCTAATTGATTAAACTTATTAAAATACTCTCTAACAGACATGCTTTCTTGCATAAGCGCCAAAAACCTTTCCATTTGCATACTTTGCTCAACTTGGGAAAGAAACTACATATCGAATCTCTATCGGAAATCATCCCAAGTCTCAATAGGACCTCTGCATGTGTCACTTGCCACCAAAATGAGGCCTCATCCTTCAGCTGCCAAATGACTAACTGAATCTTCCTACGATCTTCAATTTCGAAAATTCCAAACAAATCCTCCGTCTCTTTATGCCAATTCCTTACTTCTGCTAAAGTCTCAGTTCCTCGGAATGGTTTTGACCCATAGTAGAGAAACCCTTGCATATCTTAGAGAAATTATCAGCACGTAGAGGAGGAGGAAGAGGAATAACAGTTGCAATTGGGGAAGGGGCGTCTGCTTGGCCTTCGGCAGGTGCCTAGCCTCTAGATACCAACGAAACCAAACCGGTATCTGAATGCTCTCAGGAATATTATGTTCTCCAGACATGCTGAAAAGAAAAGGAAAAAAGGATTCAAATAAAGAATCGAAAGTTATTTCATATGGCTTTGGGGAACATGTTTTCAAAACAGACTTTTGTTTTGAAAATGCTTTCTGTTAAGGCTTTTTGGTAAACAATTTTCAGAATCTTTTATCTGATCTGGTAACCTTCAGCTCTGATACCAAATGTGACATCCCACGTCCGTTAATGTCACTCTTTATCATAATGCATTAAGTTTCATCAAGCTTTATAGGTAAACAGAAACAGAAACATTACAAGACAAATATAAAATAACAGCGGAATTAAAAAAAATTAAATAGAAAAGCTTCTTGGTCCAAACCCAACTACATAACAATTCTAAAAAACTGAAAACTCATTACATCAACATAAAACTTCTGTCTTTTACCAAAATCATCATTAGACTACAATAATACATAAAAAGAGCATAATCTCCAAAATATAAACATAGTAGAGAAGATACGAAATCAAATGGTACATCTAAGCATCTCCAAGCAGAATGAAAGAAGAATCCCGATCAAACTTGAGTATTCCTTCCCTGAGAACCTGGAGGAGGGAAACAGAAGAGAGAGAAGAGGAAACAAAATGGGTCATACATAAAGTCTAGCGAGTACAGTTACTTATAACTATAAATAAGTAAAAGCATCGTGATAGACATATAAACTGGAGAGGGAGATAACAGTGTCATAAGGCAGGTATAACAAGGTAAGCAAGATAAATATAATATAATATATTGCGCATCTCTAATACTTTTCTCTGCACCAATACTAGTATAACAGGACAAGATGATCCCAAAAAAATACAAGATGGTAGACATACTTCCAGTGAGAGGTTTTACCCCATACAATAATAGGTAGCCCAACATAATTGACGGGTGTTATCCTCAATGATAATAACGGGGTCCTAAACAAGCAAGACTAGATGCATCCTAATTACTACCCCCAATCGATTGGCTCCCTAACTCGTAGATACCCTGTGCTAGCCCCATAATAGGATGTATCAATTCCTAAAGTGGTAACCCCATTGTTTACAAGATGCACAACCATATCTATAGGTGTCACGGCATCTTATCATCCTCCCTGAAATCCGGACCCATGCATGCATGTGACCCCGTCGGAATGCGTCGTTCAGACCGTACCTTAGATGGACCTCTTACAACCAACTCAATAAGCGTGCCTTGACCCCAACCTAGATTGTGGTTCTTCGTTTGATACCAAGATAGGTTACTGAATGATACGGGTCCGACACACCGGATGATACAAGCTTCTCCCTAGGCTTCCATCCTCACTACTAGGATTTCAACAGGTTATGCCTAGTAGTATAACACGATTGCATAACCCCAACAAGTTAAGTTTGTCAGGTTTATATGTATAATTCGTCCCCATATATTTGACAAGATTAACTTAACCCTCCCGCTGATTAAAGCAAGTTTACTTAACCCCTACTTAAGTTGACTGGTTCATGTAACCCTCACAGATTCGAATAAGTTAAGTATTACAAGTTTATTACCGTTCATTCATTTACGGTTATTAATGCGCTAGACCTCTCACAATAAGTTCACTACTTGTGGATGCTGGATATGCCAGTTCATCTAAAAATTTGACTTGGGAAGACCATCTTCCTTTGGCAGAGTTCGCACATCCGTTAGTGTCAACCTTTTTCAGAGTGCATTAAGTTTCGTGAAGCATTATAAGTAAACAGAAATAGAAACATTACAAGATAGATATAAAATAACAGCATAATTAAAACTTTATAAAATAGAAAAGCTTCGTGGTCCAAACCCAATCACATAATATGTTTGAAAACCTGAAAACTCATTACATCAACATAAAACTTCTGTCTTTTACCAAAATCATCGGAATACAATCCCCAAAATATATCCATAGTAGGGAAGATATGAAATCAAGTGGTACATCTAAGCAGCTCCAAGCAGAATGAAAGAAGAATCCTGATCAAGCTTGAGTTTTCGCACACAGAAAACCTAGAGGGGGAAATGGAAGAGAGATAAGAGGAAACAAAACGGGTCAGACATAAAGTCTGGCGAGTCTAGTTATTTTAGCATATAAGTAAGTAAAAACATCACGGCATGCATACAAACTGGAGAGGGAGATAACAATGAAATAAGGCAGGTATAATAAGGTAAACAAGATAAACATAATAGAATATATTGTGCTTCTATAATACTTTTCTCTGCACCAATATTAGTATAACAGGACAAGAAGATCCCAACAAGTACAAGATGGTAGTAATTGGGGTGCGCCTTATCCTCCTCCTTGAAATCTAGATCCATGCACGCACATGACCCTATCGGAATGCGTCGTCCCCACCGTCCTTTAGATATGGTTGTGCATCTGGTAAACAACGGGTTTTCTGCTTTAGGAAGTGATACATCCTACTATGGGGCAAGCATAGAGTATCTACGAGTTAGGGAGCCAATCGATTAGGGGTAGTAATTAGGGTGCAACAAGTCATGCTTGTTTTGGAGCCCGTTATTATAGTTGAGGGTAACACCCGTCAGTTCTGTTTGGCTACTTGTTATTGTATAGGGTAAAACCGCTAACTTGAAGTACACCTAAGTCTACCATCTTGTACTTGCTGGGATCATCTTGTCCTGTTATACTAGTATTGGTGCAGAGAAAAGTATTAGATAAGTGCAATATATTCTATTCTGTTTATCCCATTTACCTTGTTAAACCTGCCTTATGACACTGTATCTCCCTCTCCAGTTTATATACCTGTCATGATGCTTTTACTTATTTATATGCTAAAAGTAACTGGACTCACCAGACTTTATGTATGACCCATTTTGTTTCCTCTTCTCTCCCTTCTTTTTCCCCGTTCAGGTTTACAGGGTGGGAATACTCAAGCTTGATCAGGATTCCTCTTTCATTCTGCTTGGAGATGCTTAGATGTACCACTTGATTTCGTATCTTCTCTAATGTGGCTGTATTTTGAAGATTATACTCTTTTTATGTATTATTGTAATCTGAAGATGATTTTGGTACATGAAAGAATTTTTATGTTGATGTAATGAGTTTTCAGTTTTTCAGACTTATTATGTAATTGGGTTTGGACCAAGAAGCTTTTCTATTTAATAAAGTTTTAATTCCGCTGTTATTTTATATATATATATATATATATATATATATATATATATACATATCTTGTAATGTTTCTATTTCTATTTACCTATAACACTTCACATTTGGTATCAGATCGTAGATCATCGATAGATGCATCAAGCGACTCTAGGAAACTAAGCATGACAGTCCCTTTAGGGTCACAAGAAATCTCAAGGGTCCTCCCATGGCAAGTCAAAAGTCTAACGACCCTTCTTTCACAATCCAGAATGTCACCATACATGGCTAGCCAATCCATCCCTAGAATCAAATCATAACCCATAAAACCAAGCACGTATGCATCGCATGCAAACTCGACACCTAACATAGATATTCTCAAACCCTGACAAATCATAGATAAATGAGCCGTACCACCAATGAGGTTTGAGACAACAATAGGATCCAAAACTATATTAGTACTAAGGTGCAGAGACTCAACTACATAATCAGATATAAAAGAATGCGAAGCGCAATAATCAAAAAGAATTCTAATAGGATGATTGGAAATAGAAATCAAATATTCAACGGAAACTTTCCTACCTCTGTCTAGCACACTGGCCACGAGAGCATGCACTTCCCCTCCAAAAGATCCTGAATTGCAAATGTGCCACCCCATGTCTGTTAATGTCACTATTTTTCAGAGTGCATTAAGTTTCGTGAAGCATAGAGGTAAATAGAAACATTTCAAGATAGATATAAAATAACAACGGAATTAAATTTTTATTAAATAGAAAAGCTTCGTGGTACAAACTCAATTACATAATAAGTATGAAAAACTGAAAACTCGTTACATCAACATAAAACTTCTGTCTTATACCAAAATCATCATCAGAGTACAATAATACATAAAAAGAGCATAATCCCCAAAATATATCCAATGTAGAGAAGATACGAAATCAAGAGGTACATCTAAGCAACTACAACCAGAATGAAAGAAGAATCCTGATTAAGCTTGATTATTCCCACCATGAGAACCTGGCGGGGGAAATGGAAGAGAGAGAAGAGGAAACAGAACTGGTCAGACATAAAGTCTGGCGAGTTCAGTTACTTTTAGTATATAAATAAGTAAAAACTTCATGATAGACATATGATCTGGAGAGGGAGATAACAATGTCATAAGGCAGGTATAACAAGGTAAACAAAATAGAATATATTGCGTTTCTCTAATACTTTTCTCTGCACCAATACTAGTATAACATGACAATATGATCCCAATAAGTATAGGATGGTAGACTTAGGTGTATTTCTAGTAGGAGCTTTTCCCCTATACAATAACAGGTAGCCCAATAGAACTAATGAGTGTTACCCCCAATGATAATAACGGGCTCTTAAACAAGCAAGACTTGATGTACCCTAATTACTACCCCCAATCGATCGGCTCCCTAACTTGTAGATGCCCGGTGCTGGCCCCACAGTAGGATGTATAACTTCCTAAAGTGACAACCCCGTTGTTTACAAGATGCACAATCATATCTATAGGTGTCATGGCGTCTTTTCATCCTCTTGAAATCCAGACCCATTCATGCACATGACCCCGTCGGAATGCGCCGCCCACACCGTCCCTTAGAAGGACCTCTTACAACCAACTCAGTAAGCGTGCCTTGGCCCCGACCTAGTTCGAGGTTCTCCATTTGATTCCAGGTTAGGTTACTGACTGATGCGGGTCCCACACACTAGTTATACAAGCTTCCCCATAGGCTTGCATCCCCATTACTAGGATTCCAACAGGTTATGCCTACTAGTTTAACAAAATTGCATAACCCCAACATGTTAAGTTTGTCGGGTTTATACGTATAACCCGTCCCTACATATTTAACAAGATTAACTTAACCCTGAAACTGATTCAAGCAAGTTTACTTAAGCCCTACTTAAGTTGAAAAGTTCATGTAACCCTCATAGATTCAAACAGGTTAAGTATTACAAGTTTATTACCATTCATTCATTTATGGTTATTAATGTGCTAGACCTCTCACATTAAGTCTACCACTTGTGGGTGTTGGATATGCCGGTTGGGTACAGGCAGACTTCTACCAAATGTAACAAGTCAAGATTACTTTTTAGGTGTTTATATCTAAAAGCAACATAAACTCATGGTAACTAGATCGAAAGAACATAGGATTGATTGCAGATGTTGTAGCACAGATCCTTGAATACGTATAACTTATTGTTGGAGAAGAATAAGCTTATTGAAACTGAGTCACGACAGCACCTCATTATCTCCATTGTTTTTGGTGATTAAAACAATGTGAATGAGGTCCTATATATATATATCCTAAGGTCAACGAATCTTTCTCAGAACTGTGTCCAGGTGCAGGGCAGGAATCTTCCCAGATCTAGGTGAGGTCGACCCCGGGGTCGACATAGGGGTCGGCACCCCCGTTATGGGGTCAACCCATGGGTCGACACCCATGGAGAACGGGGTAGACCACTAATGGGCTGATTTCCCCTTCCTCGCGTCGTTGGTCTGAATTCTGGAATAGTTATATATATATATATATTATGCTTATATGTATACAAACTTAAAACCTCAATATCTTCTTCATATGATGTCCGTTTTATGCAAATTTGGAATCTATCTTAAGCATATTTCCGAGATGAACGCAATGGCGCAGTCCAATTTACTTAATTCCCAATATTTAATTTAATAAGTATTCCTTAGTTTATCATTTTAGTGTTGTTTAAAATTACAAGTTGTTACATTCTCCCCTACTTAAACGATTTCGTCCCCGAAATCTCTAAGTTAAGAAGAATGTATATCCTAACGTCCATCATCCATCTACTCATCCATCAACCATGGGCATCCATTGTCCTTAATAGATTTCTAATGATTTTATGAACATATGCAAAGGTGTATGTATATGTCCCTATACTAATGCAGAAGATTAGGCAGTCTACTGATTCAGTTGACCTCGTTAATGCAATGTATGTTAGTGCCATGAATCCAACTTGTATGCAAATAATCCTAATATAACATGTAAGTTCTCTATATGTGCACAATTATTCATCCAAATGCAACATCCACATGATGATACATCCATTTTCATCCATGAAAGAAAAAATGCACACATACCCATATGTAGTAGAGTGATTGAGCCGATCCAGTTCCTAATGTGCGTGCATATGCATCCACAAGCAACCATTAACAAACACTTACATCCACTTGCATCTATCCAACATAACATGCTTTAAACACATGTTTACATCAATGGGTTCCCTACCTAAAGGTCGAAGATTGGATCGATAGGATATACTTAAATGATAGAAACATGTATGAATAAAAGCTTTGGAAAAGAATTTATGAACATACCCTTGAAAAAAAGGTTACGAAGCGCGAATCTTGTCTTTAGTTCCCCAAGTTGCATTCTCGGGGTCCTCACCCCATTGAACTTTCATCAACTTGACCTCTCGGTTGCGTAGCTTCTTAACCTATGATCCAGGAATACGGTTAGGAACTCGTCTAACTATCGCCTCCCATTCCACCTTTATTTCCTTAAGCATACTCGGCTCAACTACTTCTGTGGTATCATGCAAACACTTCCATAAATGAGAAATGTGAAAAACATCATGAACCCCGGACAATCTCTCTGGTAGCTTTACTCTATAGGTCGTTTGGCCAATCCTTTCTGTTATGGGAAATGGCCCTACAAATCTTGGTGCTAATTTCCCTACCGATCCAAAACGAGACACATTCCTCAATCGTGACACCTTGATGAAAACCAAGTCTCCTACTTCAAACACGATATCGCTCCTTCACTTATCTACATAGTACTTCTTCTTGTTCTGAGTTATCTTCATGCACCTTCGAATATAATCAATTTTTCTGAAGTTTCCCTAATCATCTCAGGTCCAGTAGAATCCTTTCTGTAGATCCCACCAAAAAGTTGGTGATCTACAGGGTCGTCCGTACAATGCTTCGAAGGGTGCCATATCAATACTAGCCTGATAACTGTTGTTATAGGCAAACTCTACCAAAGGAAGATGCTCTTCCCAAGTCCCTCTGAAGTCTAGGATGCACAGTCTTAAAAGATCCTCAAGAACTTTATTCACCCTTTCCGTCTCTCCATCGGTTTGAAGGTGATAAGTAGTGCTCAAACACAACTGTGTTCCTAATGCCTCTTACAAACTCCTCTAAAACTCACTAGTAAATACGGGGTGACGATAACTCACATTAATGGAAGGTACTCCATGTAGACAAACTATCTCATGAAGATAAACTGCTGCCAACCATGCTGTTATTCTCATATTCTTAACAGGAATGAAATGGGCGTTCTTAGTAAGCTTGTCAAATATAACCCAAATACTGGTGTTGCCTTTCCTTGATCTAAGCAAACCATCAATGAAATTCATAAAGACACTCTCCTACTTCCATTGTCGAAACTCCAAAGGATGAAGTAAACCACCGGGCATCCTTTTTTGAGCTTTGACTTGCTAGAACATCAAACATCG
Source organism: Allium sativum (assembly GCA_030737875.1). Lineage (NCBI taxonomy): Eukaryota > Viridiplantae > Streptophyta > Magnoliopsida > Asparagales > Amaryllidaceae > Allium > Allium sativum. Next base: position 237,317,277 of record CM060925.1, read on the forward strand.
AGAAACAAACTCCACTACATCCTTTTTCATCCTCACCCAAAAGAAAACCCTCTGCACATCTCTGTACATCTTATCACCGCCTGGATGAATAGTTATCCTAGAATGATGGGCTTACTCAAGGACTGTCTTCAATAAACTCCCAACTCGGGGAACATAAAGCTTTCCCTCTATTAAGCCTATCCAGGATGTTAGCTGTCTGTGGTTCCTCTCGCTGCAAGGTTCCTATCTGATACAAAAGAGTAGGTCGCACCTCTAATGATGCAAACAAACCAGGTGTGAGATCCGTAGATGGCCTAAAATCAAAGGTCTATATATACTCCAAGCTCTTCCTCTCCCCTAGCAGAGGAATCAAGGTCATCCTATGCCTACTCAATACATTTGGCACCACACTATCCTTACCAGGAGTATAAGAAGTCTCAAAGTCATAGAAACTCTGTCCATCTTTGTTGCCTCAAATTGAGATCCTTCTACGAGAACAAGTACTTGAGAGATTTATGATCGGTATACAACTCAAGTTTCTCTCTAAGTAAATAATGACGCCAAGTCTTAAGCGCAAATACTATGGCAGCCAACATTAGGTCATGGGTAGGGTAGTTCTTCGCATGAACCCTCAACTGCCTAGCTCCATAACATACTACCCATCCCTCTTGCATCAGAACCGCACCAAGCCGTGTACCACATGAGTCAGTGTGTACTATGAATATTTTGTTCCCATTAGGCAAAGTCAAGACTGGGGCTGTTGTCAGAGCCCTCTTCAATCGTTGGAAAGCATCCTTACATTTTGTACCCCAAGAAAATGTCAGATTCTTCTTCGTCAGTCTAATGAGTGGGGCTAATATCTTTGCGAAGTCCTTAATGAACTTCCTATAATAGCCCGCAAATCCAAGAAAACTACCTTCACGGGATCTACTGCAATCCCATTTTTAGAGACCACATGCCCTAGAAATCTCACTTCTTTTCTCCAAAAATGACATTTGGAGAATTTCGCTTTAAGCTGGTGTGCACAGAGAGTTATCAAAACCTCCCTCAAATGTAGGGCAAGCTCTTCCTCACTCTTCAAGAAAATCAAGATGTCATCAACAAAGACCACAACGAACTTATTTAGAAATTCCTGAAACACCCTACTCATCAGATCAACAAAATAGGCGGGTGCATTCGTCAACTGAAAAGGCATGACGAGCCACTCGAAGAAACCATCTGGAGTTCTAAAAGCGGTCTTGCCTATAATATCCTCGACCACCCTCAACTGATGAAACCTCGTGGGTAAGTCAAACATATAATTCATCCTCGGAAGTGGGTGCCTATTCTTCGTAGTGAGTTTATTCAACTTTCTATAATCCATACATAAGTGAAGCAAACCATCCGCCTTAGTGGAGAATACTACATGAGCACCTTATTCAGATATGCTTCGCTTAATAAACCCTTTCTCAAGTAGCTCCCCTACTTTCTTGTTGAGCTCCCTCCTTTCTCTTTGAGCCGTATGGCACACAGGCAATGCAACTGGCTTTGCATTGTCCACCAAGTATATATGGAAATCAATCTCGCACCTCAGAGGTAAGCCTCGAACCTCCTCAAAAACATCAGAATACTTAGAGACCACCAGTACAAATCGTAGATCATCGGTAGATGCATTAACCGACTCTAGGAAACTAAGCATGACAGACCTACTAGGGCCACAAGAAATCTCAAGGGTCCTCCTATGGCAAGTCAAGAGTCTAATGACCCTCCTCTCACAATCCAGAACGACAACATACATGGCTAGCCAATCCATCCCTAGAATCAAACCATATCCCATGAAACCAAGTACGTATGCGTCACACTAAAACTCGACGCCTAACAAAGATATTCTCAAACCCCGATAAATTATAGATAAATGAGTCATACCACCTATGGGGTTTGAGACAACAATGAGATCCAAAACCATACTAGTACTTATAAGGTGTAGAGACTCAACAATAGAATTAGATATAAAAGAATGTGAAGCGCCAGAATAAAAAAGAGTTCTAACTAGATGATTGGAAAGAGAAATCAAACCTTCAACGGAAACATTCCTACCTCTATCTGGCACACTAGCTATGAGAGCATGCACCTACCCTCCAGAAGATCCTGCCCTTTGGCCCTGTCCTTGCTTCTTCGGGAAATCCTTAACAATATGTCTGACCTCTCCACAATGGAAACAGGCGTTCTTCCTTTTCTTGCAATCCTTGATCAAATGACCCACGTGCCCACAATTATGACATTTTCTCTTATCTCAGGCTTTTTCATTCTTTCCACCCATCTTTTGTTGTTGCTGTTGTTCTTTCTTGGGCCACACTTTCTTGTTTTGTGATTCCTCAACCTTAGCCTCTTTATTTTCACCTTTATCTTCTTCATCATCAATTTCGTATCAACGAGTTTCTCAAAAGTTGCTCTCATCGGAATATGAGACATAGTTAACCCATGGAGGGGTTCATTCAATCCTTCAGCAAACCTCAAAGCTTTCTTTTGTAGGGTATTTACTAGCTCCAAACCTTGCCAATTGATTAAACTTATCAACATACTATCTAACAGACATGCCTTCTTGCTTAAGCGCCAAAAACCTTTCAATTTGCATACTTTGCTCGGCTTTAGCAAGAAACTACATCTCAAATCTCTGTTGGAAATCATCCCAGGTCTTGACTGGATGTCCCGCATGTGTCATTTCCCACCAAAACGAGGCCTCATCCTTCAGCTGCCATATGGATAACTAAAGCTTCCTACGATCGTCAACTTCGATAATTCGAAACAAATCTCCCGTCTCTTTAAGCCAATTCCTTGCTTCTACAAAAGTCCCAATTCCTCGCAATTCCTCGAAATGGCTTTTCACCCATAGCACAGAAATCCTTGCATATCTTAGAGAAATTATCAACACGCAGAGGAGGAGGAGGAGGAGCAGCAGTTGCAGCTGGGGGAGGGGTGTCTGCTTGGCCTTCGGCAGGTACCATAGCCTCCAGATACCAACGAAACCAGGATGATATCTAAATGCCCTCAGGAATGTTAGGTTCCCTAGATATGTAGAAACGAAAAGGAAAAAGGGATTTAAACACAGAATCGAAAAATATTTCATATGGCTTTGGGAATATGTTTTTCAAAACATGAGTTTTCTTCTGAAAATGGTTTCTTTTAATACCTTTTTGAAAATAATTTTCAAAATCTTTTATCCGATCTTGTAACCTTCAGTTCTGACACCAAATGTGACACCCCGCGCCTATTAATGTCACTCTTTATCATAGTGCATTAAGTTTCATGAAGCGTTATAGGTAAACAGAAATAGAAACATTACAAGACAGGTAAAAAATAACAGCAGTATTAAAACTTTATTAAATAGAAAAGCTTCATGGTCCAAACCAAATTACATAATAAGTCTGGAAAACTGAAAACTCATTACATCAACAAAAAACTTCTGTCTTGTACCAAAATCATCATGAGAGTATAGTAATAAATAAAAAGAGCATAATCCCCAAAATATAGACATAGTAAGGGAGATACGAAATTGAGCAATACATCTATGTAGCTCCAGGCAGATTGAAAGAATAATCATGATCAAGCTGGAGTATTCCCACCCTGAGAACCTGGAGGGAGGAAACGGAAGTGAGAGAAGAGGAAACAAAATGGGTCATACATAAAATCTGGTGAGTGCAGTTACTTTTAGCATATAAATAAGTAAAAGCACCATGACAGGCATATAAACTGGACACGGAGATAATAGTGACATAAGGCAGGTATAACAAGTAAACAGGATAAAAATAATGGAATATGTTGCGCTTCTCTAATACTTTTCTCTGCACCAACACTAGTATAACAGGAAGAGATGATCCCAACAAGTACAAAATGGTAGACTTAGGAGTACTTCTAGTGAGAGGTTTTACCCCATACAATAACAGGTAGCCCAACAAAACTGACGGCTGTTACCCCCAACGATAATAACGGGCTCCTAGACAAGCAAGATTAGATGCACCCTAATTACTACCCCAATCGATCAGCTCCCTACTCGTAGATACCCTGTGCTGGCCCACAGCAGGACGTATCACCTCCTAAAGTGGCAACCCCGTTGTTTACAAGATTCACAACCATTTCTACAAGTGTGATGGCGTATTATCATCCTCCCTAAAATCTGGACCCATGCGCGGACATGACCCCATCAGAATGCGATGCCCACACCATCCCTCAGATGGACCTCTTACAACCAACCTAGTAAGTGTTCCCTAACCCGTTTGATACCAAGATAGGTTACTGATTGATGTGGGTCCCACACACCGGATGATACAAGCTTCCCCTAGGCTTACATCCCCACTACTAGGATTTCAACAGTTTACGCCTACTAGTTTAACAAGATTGCATAACCCTAACAGGTTAAGTTTGTTTGGTTTATATGTATAACCCGTCCCCGCCTATTTAACAAGATTAACTTAACCCTTCCACTGATTCAAGAAGTTTACTCAACCCCTACTTATGTTGACAGGTTACATATTCAAACAGGTTAAGAATTACAAGTTTATCACCATTCATTCATTTATGGTTATTAATGCGCTAGACCTCCTACATTAAGTCTACCACTTGTGGATGCTGGATATGCCAGTTGGGTCCGGGCTGACTTCTACCACAAGTCAGACTTAACCTCGTGTCTTAGCACCGTTATGTGTACATTTATGTACTTGACCCCTCACATTAGATTAACCACTTGTGGATGCTGGATTTGACGGGTGGTTCCAGGCAGGCTTCGACTACAATTGTAATCTAACCTCGTGTCTATGTGCAGTTACAATTTCTAGTTACTGTAAATCTAGGAATGTTCATTACTTACCAATTTTCATGTTTATTATGCCCCCAAATCCCCGTCTGATTCATGGTACAAGTTATGCCCAAATTAGAGTTTAGATCAAGTATAAATTATGCCCCCAAATCCCAATTATGAATTACAGCATAAGTTATGCCCCAATTTATCTTTCCCAACCATTCCCAATTTCTTGCGCTCGCTTATTTCAGCGACAGGCCTAGGCTCGAAGGTAGCCTGGCTATAAAAACAAAATGGGAAAGAGGGAGAGAAGAGAACAAGAATAAGCATAGTAAATAAAACAAGCATATGATGATAGAATTGGTCATACTAACAGAATAGGCATATAATAACATGATTAGGCAAACTAACTGAATAAACATATGGTGACATGATTAGGCAAACTAACAGAATAGGGATATCATGAACATGCATATGAGAACTAAGCAGTAAATTAGGTATAGAAGTAATGGAAGATCTGTTATAATTCAGGTTACTAACAAGCATAGGCTTAGATCCAAACTTGTAAACATGTCAAGATTACCTTTTAGGTGTTTATATCAAAAAGCATCATAAACTCACAGTGACTGGATCTAAAGAACAAAGGATTGATTGTAGATGTTGTAGCACAGATCCTTGAATATGTATAACTTGTTGTTGAAGAAGAATAAGCTAGTTCAAACTGAGTTAGGGCAGCACCCCGTTGTCTCCATTATTTTCGATGAATATAAACAATGAGAATGATGTCCTATATATAGCCTAAGTTCAACGAATCTTGCTCAGAACTGTGTCCAAGTGCAGGGCAGGAATCTGCCCAGATCTCGGTGGGGTCGACATAGGAGTCGACATCCCCGTTATGGGGTTGACCCATGGGTCGACACCCATGGGGAACGGGGTCGACCCCTAACGGGCTGATTTCCCCACTTCCTCGCGTTGTTGATTTGAATTCTGGAATAGTTTTATTTACATATATTAATCTTATATGTATAAAAACTTCAAACCTTAATATCTTCTTCATATGATGTCGTTTTACGCAAACTTGGAGTCTATATTAAGTAGGATTCTAAGATGAATGCAATGACGTAGTCTATTTTACTTAATTACCAATTTTTAATTATGTATTCTTAGTTTATCATTTTAATGTTGTTTAAAATTACAGGGTGTTACAAGAACACAAATTCAGGCGAAATCTCAAGTAAGTGTCTTAGGTTCCCTCCAACAAAACCTTGGGAAAGAGGTTTCACTTTTCTTAAAAATCCCATAAAGGGAGGTTTCTTGGAAATGCCTATTATAGTAGTGGATTTTCACTAGTGAAGAAGTATAAGTAGACTTGTTATCATTCATACATTCAATATCATGATACTATTAATTTCAATAAGAGCAAGTGATGCATTGCATGTGGCTTAGAAAGTAATACCTACAAAATGTGTTAGGTTTGTACAGAATTGTTAATGATATTTTTTCGTCAACACTAGAGGCAGGTCTATGGAAGTGGACCTAAGGGAAAAATAGGGTTATTTAGTTTCTACGAGCTTGAGTTAGTTTACAATTTCCTAGATGTTAAGGTCTAAAGCCAAAAAATTTAATTACTCTTCCATCAAAGGGGCGAGTGTCACCCTTAAGTGGCTCAAGAACCAACAGTTATCTTCAGACAAGGTTTCCTTAAGCACAACCCTCAGTAGAAGGAAAAATGGCTTATTGAAAAGGGTTATGTGATGACGATGCAGAAGGGCTTAGACATGGGTTGGAAACCATGATCATGTAGAATGCATAAGGTATATTGCATAGGAAATGACTATGAAAGCTAATAAGAAACTCATAAGAAATATGCTAAGTGTTGATCCGCTCTTTATTGATCTTTGATTTGGAGTACATAAGTGATTACAATAGAAATCCTCAAATTGATTTAGAAATTAGGGTTTACTCTAGAGAAAAAGAGTACAACGATGAGAAATGAAGAACCTCTCCCCAAAATGCGAGCCCTAGGGTCTTATTTATAGACAAATCGTGGCCTCATTTGTCATTGGGACAACAGAAGCTTATGTTGGCCGAGTTTCCCTACGGTTATAGACGCTTTGTCTCTCGACATCTTTTTTGGCTTTGCTTATTGCCTTCAGGGTGTCGGTCTTGGCTCTTGGAAAGATGGTCTCAGTCTTTGGAACTTCTCTTTTAACGTTGTCTGTTCCTTCCTTGTGGTATCAAGCTTGTTGGTATGGATTTCTTTAGGAATGGCTTTAGGCTTTCGGCTATGGGCTTCCGGCCATGATTTTTCGATTCTGTTGTTAATTTTCTTGATGTTTTCCTCTGTGTTGCTTCAAGTGTATGGTTTCGGATCCATTACCCCTATCGGTATCAGTACTAAGCAGATTAGTGTGGATAGCTTGTCTCTCTCTTAAGTAGATCTTTAAAGTGTGCTTCGGCCCTCCAGAGGGGTGCTTCCGGTGCTTGATTGGATGTTTGCAGTAGTGGCCTCTCGGTGATCACCCGACTGAGGTTTCGGTGGCTGGTTTCCGGAAAGATCTCTTAATGTTCTGGATCCTCATGCCTTTAGTTGCCTTCGCCTCCTTTTGTATCAGCACTAAGCAAGTTAGTGCCGATAGCCCTTTCAGCTATATTGGATTTGGGTTATAAGATTTTGTCTTCACCAGCTTCCGGTTTTGAGTGGTTTCTTCTTGCTTTTCGTGCTTACATTTATTACCCTTCGTTCTAGAATTACCTTTCAAGTATCAAAATCAAGCTTCCTTTGCCAATGGTGTTGGTTTCCTATTTCTCTAAAGGCTTCCATTATGCTTTCGAACTTGTCCTATGCTGGGCTTTTAATGCTATCATTATTAATGTATCGGCATTAAGCTTAGTTAATGCCGATAGCCCTTTCGTACTTCAAGGTCTCGAGTTGAAGTGTTCTTGGTCTTTCTCTTCATTCGCTCCTGGTTTTGGATGACTTCTTGCCGGTTACCCTTTCTGTTGAAACTACCCTCCAGGTAGTCTTTCTCCGTATCATATTTGAGATTCCTTCTTTGTTGATTGTGCTGGTTGCTTTCTCTTCCGGATACTTCCTTTAGGCTCTCGGTTTTGCCCTGTGTTTGGTTTCTGCTTACGGATTACTCTTGTTTGTCTGTGACAGTCCAATACCCCTTCACCGTCAGTTTGTCTCGATGTTAATTATGGTATTAACATTTTCCACCCTCTTGTGAAGGGGTATTTTCGATTTTCCAAGTCAAATCTTTCGTACTGCACTTTGTTCTGACACTGACATAAGGTCAGTTGTTTGTCATGTACCGATGTTGAAACTACGTTTTTGATCTTTTCTTTCATTTGCTAATCCGGTGCTGTTGCAATTTTATCCTCTCGATTTCTTGCCATTATTGTTATTGTTTCTAAGGGATTTCCGCATTTTGATATCAAATTCGTATCCTTTACTTTTTGCTCCTGTCATCCAAAGGCGGGGCCACACTTTAGCCAGGTGGGGCACATGTCCTAATTGAATTCTAGGACCAACTCTGCCATTATTGGCATCGATGCGTATGCTCCTTAAGCTTTCTCTTGCTTTGTTTCGGTTTTGTTGCTTCAGTCCTTCTGTTTTTCATGGCTTCCAAGGTGTTTTCCTTATCAAAAGTGACCACTTCTAGTTCCTGCATTTCCTTTCTGCAATTCAGGAGACATTAGCCTTATATATCGAAATTATAATATGAATCTGAATATCATGTTTCTTTACCATTAAAATCTTAAACCCGAGATTATGTTTTCCCTATGAATTAACAAAGTTTCCATTTTTATTTCTCAAGATGGGCACTTAGGAACATAGGGATTCCCTCTTTGGAAGCATGGGATTGGTGGATTTAGGCACAAGGTTTAAACTCATGTAATAGTGGTTTTGAAATCTAATATCTGAAACATAATCATAAAAACATAAACTTATACAAATTTTGGATAGAAAATCTGGTTCTCTTTAAAGATAATAGAGCCCTTCGAGTTTTGACCTAGGCGTTTTTGAATATCCTTATATAGGATTTTACCATATTATGCCACACATGATTCGATGCATAACATTTCCGCTTAAAATGTGTATGGGGACTTAGGTAATCTAAGCGAAATACCCATAGCTTCACAGAAGAATGAAATTTTTATAGGGATAACTAGTCGGTTATTTTAGAATAACAATTGTTCATAATGCAAATTTTTAGAAAAATTCCTTTATGAGCTGTTAAGGCACATGATTTATACTGGAAGGTTTTAGCTGAAGAGATTTTAAAGCGCCTATTTGCATATCAATTAGGGAATTTTCACTATTTAGGATTTTTATTCTGGAAGAATTGAAAGTCCAGAGTTTCTGTATTTAAGAAAATATGGGTCATATCATTGTGACTGGGATTCGGTATTGTAGTCCTAATATGTGATGCTTCCCTTGTTAGGAACCCCCCATTTTCCAAGGTCTTACCACACTGTTCTACGTGAACTTTACACATTGCCTTGTGTTAGCTTCATAAGACATACATAGTAGTTTGCATGCTTCTTATAGAAGTTGTTAGCATTATGATAATAGACGCATGATAGGATGGTATGATTATTAATATCTTTTGTATTAGTAAAAGCATCTTTGTTTAATAGGAATTATCTGAGAATTTTTATTTGAGGGGCACTTAAAATAGTGTGACCTTCATTACAGCGTTCTATTAGGGAAACTTTAAGTACTTATTCGGGTTACTCCCTGAGCAAGATGGAAGGTCATTATCTTGAGTATTGATAGTTAATTCCTTACTCTAGGATTAAGGACATGATCCTTGCTACCCTGATTAGGGTATTAAAATTATGATTCCAAAAATCCCCTTCTGGCGATAATAGAGCTTTGATCCATACTCTGTATTAAGGTGTTTGAGATAAACTCAAGGATCCATCCTTGATCACGGTAGGAGCTCTGAATCACATCTAGTCTAGGAGTTATAAATGGAAGACCCAAATTTTTTTTTCTGTCATTCAGTAAAGTACCAAACTAACCCAGATTCGGGTGTCTGATAGAAGGACAGAAATCTGCATTTGATAACAACAGAGGTTTCATGTCAAACCTGAGTTGGGTATTCAGTAGTAGGCCAAAAATTGGCCTCTAGCTATAATAGAAGTTCTAAACCAACCTAGATTTAGGTTAATAAGAATTGACAACCACAAATCATCTTTTGGCAAGAAGGAAATCCTGAACCAACCTAGATTCGAGTATTTGATAGAAGACCAGATATCCATATCTGGGAATAATAGAAGTCGTGAACCATTCCTGATTCAGGTTTTTGACTTGGCGAATATGCTTCTTACTTTAAATTTGAGGAATCATCCTTTTAGTTTTTTGATTGGATTCGAAGAGCCACTTCTATGGGCTTCAACAGGTTGTTTAAGCCTTGTTCCCTAAATGTTAGTTGTATATGCCATCGAATTTTGGTTCCCTTCCATGGGATGATGCGTAAGTTGAGACGAGAGATGTGCTTAAATGGCTCCTCCAGTGTTTGGTTTCCTTTGTTGGTATAAGATGCAAGCAGTGGATGTACGTGCTTACAATGCTCCTCCAAAGCATTTATTTCCTTCTGCGGGAATTGGCTCAATCAGAGGTAGAGCGTACTTGTATATGAGCAGGGAATCTCAACCTTAATTGGAAACATGGCTCCACATCAAGAGAGGGGTAAGCATCGTCATTGTCTTGGCATAGGTTCTATGATCAGGGAGCTAAGTGTAACTTTCCTACCCAATTTCCTTTAGTAGGGTCCAATCGTTAATTGCATTGGTGGTTTTGCTTGCAATCTCAATGGTTCCATTTGCCTTTGAGTGTGATATGGAAGATAAGCTCTTTACAAATTTTATTTTCGTTATAGTGTCGTGTGAGTTTTTTGTTCTCACGCTGCATCCCGTTGTTTGATACAACCTTATAGGAGACTCCAAAATTTGATTGTATTCTTTATCACAAAGTCCTTATGCCTCTCTCCGATATGATAGTCAGAAGGGTTTCCGTTTAAACTCAAATGAGTAAAGTAATCGCTTACTACCACCATGTACTCAGCTCTTGTACAGCCCCACCTCCGTTAAGGTCACTCACCAATGGAATGCCTTAACTTTGATGAAGCGTTTTAGTAGACAGAACAGAAATCTACAAGACAGATAAAACAGTACTTGATAAATTAATAACTTTATTACAACAGAAACCGAAGTAAGTTTGGTTACATCTTTTCAAATCACAATATCAGAATTCAAGTACAAAATTTCATCCTTGTACAAAAGCCTTCGGAATGCATAGTTTTTAAAATCATAATCCCAACATAAACTGCCATGGAAAGATAGAGCCAAGGCCAAGCGGTACTTCAAGTAGAGAAAATCCAAATCAAGCTCTTATACTTCCACCCTAAAAAACCTGGGGGGCTGGGGGGGGAACGAAAGAAAAGTGGCGAAAACAAGCAAGGTCAGACATAAAATCTAGCAAGTCCAGTGACTTTCAGCATATGAACAGATAATAATATCATGACATGAAAATAAAGCTGGATAAGAGACAACAGCAACAGGAGTAACTGGTATACTTAAGCTAAACAGAAGAAACAGAATGATATAGCCCAAGTTATGCTTCTTACTTATATTTTACTTCTCTGCACTAATACTAATATAACAGGATCAGATGTTACCCTAATGTCCAAACTGAAACAGAAATGGAACAGAATAATCTATACAGGAACAGAATGCCAGTAATGGGCCTTTACCACCCCAACAGACAGAAGGTACATAAACGGAATCATAGACGGAAACAGAATAATCCGTACAGAAACAGAATGTTAGAATTAAGTGTACACTAGTAAATGGGCCTTTACCACCCCAACAGACGGTACCAAGCAGAAACAGACAGGTGTTACCACCCAACAGAAACAGACGGTACCCCAACGGAAACAGACAGAACTAAGTGTACCCTAAATCTACCCCAAGCGATCGGCTCCCTAATACATAAATACCCTGTGCCAGCCCCACAGAAGGGTGTATCACTCCCCAAAGTGAAAACCTTTAAATGACACAGACATATTTACAGATGTCATGGCGTCTTACATCCTCAGAGGCAGACCGGGATCCATGCACGCACATGATCCGGTTGGAACGCACCATCAACAACCCTCGCCATTATCAGAATGAACCACTTATAATTAGTTCAGCAAGCATGCTCGGACCCTACCTACTGTTGGGTCATGGTTTTGATACCAGAAAGGGTTACTGACTAATATGGGTCCCAAACAACAGATGACACAAGTATTTTCCCTCCTAACCTTGTGTCCCTAGACTAACAAATTAAAGATTAACTTGTTTACAAGTTTTAGGCCTACAGAGTTCAGAATCAACTAGTTCACAGACCAGAAAATCAAGTCAGCAGGTTTTCTGACTAACGGATCAAATGTATAGTTTTAACAGACTTACAGATTGTCTAACTTTGTATTGGGCGTACAGATTCACGAAACTGGTTTATTAATTCATCAGCCCAGTTGGTTTAGCCTTATCTACCCAACACGTTTTAGACATCATATTTATCTCAGATTTGCATTAATTAAAATTAATGTGCAGGCCTCTCACATTAGGTCGGTAGCTTGTGGCTGTTGGATAAGCCGGGTGGTTCCGGGCAGACTTCTGCCACAAGCCAGACCTAACCTCATGTCTAAGCATATTTTAGTTGCGCCTACGACTACTCACATTAGACTAGCAGTTTGCGGTTGCTGGTTAAGCCAGTTGGGTCCGGACAGGCTTCTACCGCAAACATGAGTCTAACCTCATGTCTCGGCATTTTTATTTTAACCAGTTTATTCCATTTCAAATTATACAAATATCAGACTAATTATGTCAATTTAACAGTTTTGACTTCTTTTCAAGTTGCAGCAGATTAAACTAATTAACATGTTTTACACAAATTGTAACACCCCGCCTCCGCTAGGGTCACTCGCAAGGGAATGCACTAGCTTTAGAGGGGCATTATTGGTAAACATGCACAGAAATATCACAAGACAGAACATATAAAATAGCGGAAGTAAAATCAAACTTTCATAACATGAATAAATAAGGTCTAAAGCCTTTTACATCAGAGTACATCAAAACCTGTCTTGTAATAGTAAAGAAGCATAAAGACATTTTCGAAAATTATTCCCCAAGTAAAACAGTAAAGTAGCCATAGCCAAGAAAAGTCCAAGCCATCCATGATGACCTTCAAGCAGAAGAAGTCCGAATTAAACAACAGTATTTCCTCCCTGTAACCTGGGGGGGAAACGGAAGACAAGAAGCGAAACAAAACGGGTCAGTCAAAAAGACTGAGTAAGCCCTATCTACTATCAGCATAAAAACTAGTAAAGTTAACTGACATGAGAAACTGAGATGAACATAAGCATGATGACAAGATAGATAAGCTAAATCAAAATAACAGGATGAACTACTGAACTCAGATAAACTAAGGTGTCATGATAAATTACGATGTCAAGATAAAACAAGGTATCCCATCGTCAGGTTCCTATCAAGTATAATATTCCCAAGATATCTATCACGTATAACGTCCCATGGTATATATCCTGTATTTTAGCTCTGCACCTACCATACTAGTATCCCCACCGTATCATGTGTTAACCATGAATGACACTTACTCAAAAGTCGTGTAATGGTTCATGTCAACCTAATATATCGCATTTATAGGTTACTCAACTCGTATGTTTCTTTCCATGTAAATGTTCAGTTCCTTGCCGTAGACCGTACGGGCTTTCCCATGAGGTTCTATACTACTCCGATGTAATTCCATGATCCTTAAGCTCGTTTCGACTGTTACCCTAGACCTAGCTAGGCTTTCCCAACATGAATCATCGTTTGTGCAACTAGGACTTATGCCACCTAGGACCACTAGTGATTATGCTTACCTATTGCACGTTTTCGTATTTCGGTTTGGGTTCAACCACCTAGGGCCACTAGGAATTACGCTAACCGTCAACCGCGCCCTTTTTCCCATGCATTCATCGTTAATCGTTTTTCCATGATTGTATGCACATGTATCACATCGTGCCATCCGAGTCCTGTCACAGGGCAGATCAAGAAATACAGGACTCGGTCGGGAGCTTTCGATTTATCTGCCGATGCAGATGCTAAGGTCTGTTTTTCCTATACGTGGCTATGGTCCCACGAGACCACTCCCTCAACTAGTGAAAGACAAGACAGGATAAATCCTGTATGAGAACACATTACTGGCCAACTCACATCCTAGCCTTACCGCAACCATAATTAGATAGCAATTATGGTCTTTTGGGTGTTCTCTGCCTTTCCGTACGTACACGCTTGACCAAAGATGGTAGGTAGCCTGACGAAATGCTATCTAGGGCACTACCGTGTATCGTCGACTATCCCCTATCCATCCCCGTCTTTAGGTCGCTCGTATAACAACCAAGGCATACTCTTGGTTCTTCTAACGCAGACCTTAACCTCTCATGAGCCTAGTATGATCACCTGGCAGCTCACAGAGGGATACCAAGAATATCCTCATGTTCCCCGAAGCCGCTGCTTCGTTACCCAGTTCGCTGGAGCCTTTATCTAAATCAGATAACTTGCTCCTACTCGTGTGCTTAAACGATGACCTACCGTATCGGGTTACTCATCCAATCTATGAACTGGTCCAAAATTCCTTGACTAAGAATTATTACTTAGCTATTCTCCAACTAAGGTTTACCACTTAGCTTATTCCCGTTATTCTTGTTAATTACGGTTATCCACCTAATTCTCTGAACTAGGGTTTATATAATGGATTAAGTGTCACTTAAGTTCATGACTTAATCCGTCTACAAATCATGTCAAAATTGGCTAAGTATCCAAGTTCAAGACTTAACCCTACAAACCATGTGTCAAGTTGGTTAAGTATATTAAGCAATTCACGACTTAACCTCGTCCAATTATCATTCTAGATTGGTTAAGTATATATTAACTTGACCCTATCAATTTACTTAGTCAAATCGTTCAAGTGTATTCAAGCGATTCGTGACTTAGCCTTATCATGTTTTCACGTTATATTGGTTAAGTATTGGTTAACTTAACCACATCAAATTAACGAGTTAGATTGGTTAAGTATAGGTCACTTAACCACATCAAATCATCGTGTTAGATTAGTTAAGTGTTTAACTTAACCCCCTTAAACTACCAAGTTGGATTAATTAAGTCTAGGCTAACTTAACCCCATCCGATTTCCATGTTTAGATTAGTTAAGTCTAAGTTAACTTAACCCCATCCATTAACTGTATTATACGGTTAAGTGTCATTAAGGAAACTTACTTAACCTTATCATGTGGCATTAGTTACTTAATGCACCTCAACCTCTCACATTAGACTTTGTTGTGGTTACTAGTTAAGCCGGTCGGTTCCGGGTAGCTTTACACCACAACTTGGTCTAACCTCGGGTTCAAGCACAACATGACCAACTTCTCACATTGGGTCCTATTGTTTGCAACTACTAGTTAGGCCGGTCGGTTCCGGGTAGCTTTATGTTGCAAACTCAACCCAACCTCGAGTTGGTCACTTTCATGTTTAGTCTAGTGTCATGTTCATATTCAAGTTTTCTTAAGAATATGGGTAGACCTAACTCAATAGGTAAATTCCCAATTCCATAGTATGGGTAGACCTAACTTAATAGGTAAATTCCCAATTTCATATTTTCAAGCATACTTACATGTCAACTTCCATGTTATATTTCAAGTCATGTTTTTAAGTTATATTTTCATGTCATTAGAAATTACCCATAACATAACCCAACGCTTTTAAACTCGCATATACGTTCGCAACAACGTAATGGATTAAAAGAAGAGACTTGGAAAAGACATGACAAAAATGGATATTAAGCCACAAGTTAATCATGGTGGAAAATGAGGCACAAATGTGTTCATTAACTTGCATGTTACATTCTTAAGCCTCAAAAACATGCATAAACCCAAACTTGGCACATAAGCGAATCATGGTGACAAAAGACATGGAATGATGACTAGTAACTCGCATATATCATCATATAAGGATTATGACTTCATATGCGAGTTGACATAAAGGTTATGAGGGTTCTCATGTTGCATAATGCAACATTTCAACATAAAGGTTGTAGCTTTTAGCCCACAAGATCAAGATAATGACTTCATAAACTTGCATGACATGATAGCATGTATCATACTTAATGATCAAACCCAAACTTGCAACATGAATATTTAACTTCATAGTTAATATCTAAGAGTAGGGAAAGGGCTTACATTGCTATGAAGGCACAAATCGATTAAATTAAAGATTGAGACAAAGCCTATGCATGCCATCATCCAAAAACCCAAAGATGAAAGCTCCAAATCAATAAAAACCCCATCTTGATGAACAAAGATCAAAGCTTTAGCCTTGAAATCAACTTGAGAAGCTCTCATACTAACATAGAGACTCTCTAACACTCACATGATCATGAAACCTCTCATAAAAATGAAGATAGAAACTTTGGGCAAGAGGATGGAGGCTAGGGTTTTGAGTGGAGGCCATGAGAGGAGCAATTTTGGCATAGTTTAGTTGCATGAATGAATAATGAGGATTTTAGGAGAGGGTTAGGGGCTTATTTATAGAGATTAGGATTAGTTCGGACCCTTACATTAACCCTAGGATCAACCTGGACCATCAGATTTCGAACCAGGCCCAAAAACCTAGCGAAAACAGAAAACAGGTGCACCAGGCAAAACTGCCCGGCCACCATAAGTCGACACCCAAGTCGACAGGGCTGTCGACTTGGGTCATGCCATGTCGACTCCCAAGTCGACAGCCCTGTCGACTTGGGGTGGCTGGCGGGAATTTTCCCACCTAGCCTTCTAGGCCAAATTTTCGAAATTAGAACTCGTTTTTGAACTTGAATTTTCTGAAAACTTCGTCGGACCATAACTTGGTCATACGGACTCCGATTCTCGAAAACTCAGACTCTATTTCACGTATTTTTCCGAGACGAACGCAATGGCATAGCCCGTTTTACTTGATTCAGAATTTAAAATTAAATTCTGCCTTGATTCTCGTCTTAACATGTTATCGAAATACGGGTTGTTACATTCTCCCCACCTTTTAGGATTTCGTCCCCGAAATCTCCAAGTTAGGAAGAACATATCCTACCATCCATCATTCATCTACTCAAAACATCATCCACAAGCAACCATTGTCCTTAGATGATTTCTAATGCTGTATGAATATATGCAAAACGTGTGTGTACATGTTCCTTAGCTAATGCTAATGATCAGGCCTGAATAATCTTTCTAATGCAAAATATGTATAGTGCCATGAATCCAACATGTATGCAAATAATCCTAGTCATATAGATACTATATGCGTGCACAATCATTCATTCATATGCAACAACCGCATGATAATACATTCGATTTCATCCATAAACAAGTATAAATACTCGTGCATATGCAATATGAAATGTGACCGAGTCGAGCTAGTATCTAATGTGTATTTGCGCATCCACGAGCAACCACTTGCAACCATATCAATCATAACATGTTTCAAATACATGTTTACATCCATAGGGTTCTACCTAGGATTCCCTGAAACAGGGTCGAGAAGATAAACAAGACAAACTCCTTACGGGGTTTGTAACAGAAAATAGGACCGAGAGGATGTCCACAAAAGATAGCCTACAAGTAAGCTCTACAGAAAACAGGGATCAAGGATATACTCCCAAAAAGAGATATCATGCGCGTATCTAGTCTTTGACCATCAAAGTCGTATTTCCTTGAGCTTAATTCCATTGTGCCTTGACCGTCTTTTAACTTCGCGATTTCGTAGCTTCTTATTTCCTGTGTCCATAACATGAGCTGGAACTCATTTCTTCGTCGCCTCTCGTTCCACTTGCACTTATCCTTTTTCTAGAATACTTGGCGCAAACATGACTGCGTACTCATGATCTCATGCAAGCTTTCCAAAATTCACTAGTGAATCTTGGATCTTGTTTATATGCTATAAGGTATTCCATGCAGAAGAACTTTCTCTTGAAAGTAAACAGATGTCAACCAGGTTATCAAGCGCACTTACTAGGGTGATCTCTATAACCCATGCATAAATGAAGTAAACCATCCGTCTTATCGGCGAACACCACTCGATCGGGCTTCAAATTTCCAATAAAGGCATCAAGGGATTCTAAGTAACTAGTCATGACAGAACCTCAAAAAGGTTACACGATACTTCGAGGGTATTACCAAGGCTAGTCAAAAGGTCTAACTACCCTCCTATCAAAACCGAGAGTGGCACCCCCTACTGGATAACCACTTCATCCCTAGAATCCATCCATAGCTTATAAACATAAGCATTATTTCCAAACTCAACACTTGGCATAGACATTCTCAAATCCAAACAAGTCATGTATAAATGGACTGATTCTCCAATAGGACTTTGAGACAAAAATGGGATTCTCTATTACGCTAGTACTTAAGGTGCAGAGACTCAACTATCAAAGCAGACTTAAATGATACGAAAAACGAAGTCCTAACGGGATGATAGAGAAGAAAAGCTAAACCTTTAACAAGATCGTTACCCTCCTTCCGAGGTACCCTAGAAATGAGAGCATACTATTGCCCTCCAGATGATCTTGTCCTTGTCCCATAATACTTAACTATCCGCCCCGCTTACCATGCCAAAGGTACTCTCTCGTCATGGGTTTCATTGTTCATCTTTCTCCCTCCTTTGAGGACTAAGCCATACCAACAAGTTGCTCATCCTTAAGCTCGTATCCTTTATCCTCTTTCTCACTATCCTTTCTTATAACGCGGCCACTGGTCTCTCGAGAACCACCTCCATCGTATGGAAAGCACTTTCGTAGATAGAAAAGACTAGTCGCAGTTAAAACCACTGTGACTACAGATGGAGGAAAGAAAGGAAAAGAGATTCAATTAAGGAAACAAGGATAGTGCTAATGGCCTTTGGGGAATAGCCTTTTTCTTTTAAAAGAAAATTTTCTTGAAAAATGCTTCTTTGTAAACGATTTTCAAATAGTTTTCAGAAGGTCTTTAAAAACTTTTGCCCAGTCTGGTAACCTTCTGCTCTGATACCACGTGTAACACCCCGCCTCCGCTAGGGTCACTCGCAAGGGAATGCACTAGCTTTAGAGGGGCATTATTGGTAAACATGCACAGAAATATCACAAGACAGAACATATAAAATAGCGGAAGTAAAATCAAACTTTCATAACATGAATAAATAAGGTCTAAAGCCTTTTACATCAGAGTACATCAAAACCTGTCTTGCAAAAGTAAAGAAGCATAAAGACATTTTCGAAAATTATTCCCCAAGTAAAACAGTAAAGTAGCCATAGCCAAGAAAAGTCCAAGCCATCCATGATGACCTTCAAGCAGAAGAATTCCGAATTAAACAACAGTATTTCCTCCCTGTAACCTGGGGGGAACGGAAGACAAGAAGCGAAACAAAACGGGTCAGTCAAAAAGACTGAGTAAGCCCTATCTACTATCAGCATAAAAACTAGTAAAGTTAACTGACATGAGAAACTGAGATGAACATAAGCATGATGACAAGATAGATAAGCTAAATCAAAATAACAGGATGAACTACTGAACTCAGATAAACTAAGGTGTCATGATAAATTACGATGTCAAGATAAAACAAGGTATCCCATCGTCAGGTTCCTATCAAGTATAATATTCCCAAGATATCTGTCACGTATAACGTCCCATGGTATCTATCCTGTATTTTAGCTCTGCACCTACCATACCAGTATCCCCACCGTATCATGTGTTAACCATGAATGACCCTTACTCAAAAGTCGTGTAATAGTTCATGTCAACCTAATATATCGCATTTATAGGTTACTCAACTCGTATGTTTCTTTCCATGTAAATGTTCAGTTCCTTGCCGTAGACCGTACGGGCTTTCCCATGAGGTTCTATACTACTCCGATGTAATTCCATGATCCTTAAGCTCGTTTGGACTGTTACCCTAGACCTAGCTAGGATTTCCGAACATGAATCACCGTTTGTGCAACTAGGACTTATGCCACCTAGGACCACTAGTGATTATGCTTACCTATTGCACGTTTTCGTATTTCGGTTTGGGTTCAACCACCCAGGGCCACTAGGAATTACGCTAACCGTCAACCGCGCCCTTTTTCCCACGCATTCATCGTGAATTGATTTTCCATGACTGTATGCACATGAATCACATCGTGCCATCCGAGTCCTGTCACAGGGCAGATCAAGAAATACAGGACTCGGTCGGGAGCTTTCGATTTATCTGCCGATGCAGATGCTAAGGTATGTTTTTCCTATACGTGGCTATGGTCCCACGAGACCACTCCCTCAACTAGTGAAAGACAAGACAGGATAAATCCTGTATGAGAACACACTACTGGCCAACCCATATCCTAGCCTTACCGCAACCATAATTAGATAGCAATTATGGTCTTTTGGGTGTTCTCTGCCTTTCCGTACGTACACGCTTGACCAAAGATGGTAGGTAGCCTGACGAAATGCTATCTAGGGCACTACCGTGTATCGTCGACTATCCCCTATCCATCCCCGTCTTTAGGTCGCTCGTATAGCAACCAAGGCATACTCTTGGTTCTTCTAATGCAGACCTTAACCTCTCATGAGCCTAGTATGATCACCTGGCAGCTCACAGAGGGATACCAAGAATATCCTCACGTTCCCCGAAGCCGCTGCTTCGTTACCCAGTTCGCTGGAGCCTTTATCTAAATCAGATAACTTGCTCCTACTCGTGTGCTTAAACGATGACCTACCGTATCGGGTTACTCATCCAATCTATGAACTGGTCCAAAATTCCTTGACTAAGAATTATTACTTAGCTATTCTCCAACTAAGGTTTACCACTTAGCTTATTCCCGTTATTCTTGTTAATTACGGTTATCCACCTAATTCTCTGAACTAGGGTTTATATAATGGATTAAGTGTCACTTAAGTTCATGACTTAATCCGTCTACAAATCATGTCAAAATTGGCTAAGTATCCAAGTTCAAGACTTAACCCTACAAACCATGTGTCAAGTTGGTTAAGTATATTAAGCAATTCACGACTTAACCTCGTCCAATTATCATTCTAGATTGGTTAAGTATATATTAACTTGACCCTATCAATTTACTTAGTCAAATCGGTCAAGTGTATTCAAGCGATTCGTGACTTAGCCTTATCATGTTTTCACGTTATATTGGTTAAGTATTGGTTAACTTAACCACATCAAATTAACGAGTTAGATTGGTTAAGTATAGGTCACTTAACCACATCAAATCATCGTGTTAGATTAGTTAAGTGTTTAACTTAACCCCCTTAAACTACCAAGTTGGATTAATTAAGTCTAGGCTAACTTAACCCTATCCGATTTCCATGTTTAGATTAGTTAAGTCTAAGTTAACTTAACCCCATCCATTAACTGTATTATACGGTTAAGTGTCATTAAGGAAACTTACTTAACCTTATCATGTGGCATTAATTACTTAATGCACCTCAACCTCTCACATTAGACTTTGTTGTGGTTACTAGTTAAGCCGGTCGGTTCCGGGTAGCTTTACACTACAACTTGGTCTAACCTCGGGTTCAAGCACAACATGACCAACTTCTCATATTGGGTCCTATTGTTTGCAACTACTAGTTAGGCCGGTCGGTTCCGGGTAGCTTTATGTTGCAAACTCAACCCAACCTCGAGTTGGTCACTTTCATGTTTAGTCTAGTGTCATGTTCATATTCAAGTTTTCTTAAGAATATGGGTAGACCTAACTCAATAGGTAAATTCCCAATTCCATAGTATGGGTAGACCTAACTTAATAGGTAAATTCCCAATTTCATATTTTCAAGCATACTTACATGTCAACTTCCATGTTATATTTCAAGTCATGTTTTTAAGTTATATTTTCATGTCATTAGAAATTACCCATAACATAACCCAACGCTTTTAAACTCGCATATACGTTCGCAACAACATAATGGATTAAAAGAAGAGACTTGGCAAAGACATGACAAAAATGGATATTAAGCCACAAGTTAATCATGGTGGCAAATGAGGCACAAATGTGTTCATTAACTTGCATGTTACATTCTTAAGCCTCAAAAACATGCATAAACCCAAACTTGGCACATAAGCGAATCATGGTGACAAAAGACATGGAATGATGACTAGTAACTCGCATATATCATCATATAAGGATTATGACTTCATATGCGAGTTGACATAAAGGTTATGAGGGTTCTCATGTTGCATAATGCAACATTTCAACATAATGGTTGTAGCTTTTAGCCCACAAGATCAAGATAATGACTTCATAAACTTGCATGACATGATAGCATGTATCATACTTAATGATCAAACCCAAACTTGCAACATGAACATTTAACTTCATAGTTAATATCTAAGAGTAGGGAAAGGGCTTACATTGCTATGAAGGCACAAATCGATTAAATTAAAGATTGAGACAAAGCCTATGCATGCCATCATCCAAAAACCCAAAGATGAAAGCTCCAAATCAATAAAAACCCCATCTTGATGAACAAAGATCAAAGCTTTAGCCTTGAAATCAACTTGAGAAGCTCTCATACTAACATAGAGACTCTCTAACACTCACATGATCATGAAACCTCTCATAGAAATGAAGATAGAAACTTTGGGCAAGAGGATGGAGGCTAGGGTTTTGAGTGGAGGCCATGAGAGGAGCAATTTTGGCATAGTTTAGTTGCATGAATGAATAATGAGGATTTTAGGAGAGGGTTAGGGGCTTATTTATAGAGATTAGGATTAGTTAGGACCCTTAGATTAACCCTAGGATCAACCTGAACCATCAGATTTCGAACCAGGCCCAAAAACCTAGCCAAAACAGAAAACAGGTGCACCAGGCAAAACTGCCCGGCCACCATAAGTCGACACCCAAGTCGACAGGGCTGTCGACTTGGGTCATGCCATGTCGACTCCCAAGTCGACAGCCCTGTCAACTTGTGGTGGCTGGCGGGAATTTTCCCACCTAGCCTTCTAGGCCAAATTTTCGAAATTAGAACTCGTTTTTGAACTTGAATTTTCTGAAAACTTCGTCGGACCATAACTTGGTCATACGGACTCCGATTCTCGAAAACTCAGATTCTATTTCGCGTATTTTTCCGAGACGAACGCAATGGCATAGCCCGTTTTACTTGATTCAGAATTTAAAATTAAATTCTGCCTTGATTCTCGTCTTAACATGTTATCGAAATACAGGTTGTTACACAAATTACAATCATTCAGCTTTTCAACAGATTTAACAGATTTAGTAGCTTAGGCAGTTCAACAGATTTAGCAGATTAGACAACTCAATAGATTTAGCAGATTAGGCAAATTCAACATATGTAACAGTTTAGGCAATTCAACATATTAAACAAGTAACAGGTTTAGAAGATTAGGCATATTTAACATAATAAGAAGATAATAGTTTTAGCCGATTTAAACATTCCTTAAAGTCCTATTCACATATCTTGTCTAATTCACAAGGTAAGCCTAAACTTATATGCCCAAATTATGGTCATAATCCACCACATAACATATATCCCAATTTTTAGTTAAACTTGCATAGTTTAGAATATTCTCCAAAAACCTTACATATAAATTATGCCAAATATAGCCATTGATTACAATGCATGTCACATATCCAAACCCCCCCCCTCCTTACTTAGGTGCATACACAGTTAGTAATTATCCAATCTTAATATGGATCTTTACACCTAAGTTAAATGCAAATTAATTCTCCTTTTTCCAAATTTCAGACTATAATATATAGAGTATGTCCAGAATCTAGATCTTAAATTACAACTTGTACTATGCATCCAAATCAATTACATGTTCACAGTTAAACTTTACGCCACAAATCCCAAGTCATATGTTAAATACACCTTATGTTTTAAATATAGCATGACCAATTATATATCTCAGATTTATGTTCTAAGTTCAACCTATGTTCTTTATGTTCTAAGTCACAATAATCCTCTCCTTCCAAGTCATATATCATCATATACAACATGCCTCAAATTTATGTCCAGAATTACAACATGCTTTGTATCCTCAAATTAGTTTCAAATCAATTATGCCCAAATATACCTCATTCAATATTCTTCCCAAATTTAGTGTTTATGCCTTCATCTCTTATGAGATCTGGCTCAGGCTCGTGGTAACCTGGCTATCAAACAAAAAGAAAGAAAGGAGGAAGAAAAACAGAACAAACAGAATAATCTAACAGAGGAACAGATCTGATAAATAGAAAAAGGGCATAATCACATATTCAGTTTTATAATTATGTCAAGATCATGATTAAAATTCATATCGTAAAATAACTGCACTTGCCTTGATTGGATTATAGAAGAAGAGTTGCAGTAGTTCTCTTTTAATCTTATTCAAATTTGGAAGAAGATTCACTAGTTCTAGTTTTGATCCTAGCAGAGTAGCGATGCCATTATTTTATTTATTTATTATAGAGGCAGAATTTAGGCAGAATGAAATTGTATGGAGAGAAAGTGAGGTTTGAGGGTGTTTTCATAGGAGAATATGGTGATTTAGAGCCTTTAGATCAGTTCAGAAGTCATTAGAACCATCCAGCTCGAAGACAGGTCATCCAGCCACTCAGAAGAAGACACGTCATCACAGAACACTCCAGAATTCTGTGCTGGATCGGTATGGGCGCACTTGGCAGGTGCGCCAGTGTATTTTTGTACTGGCGCACTTCACAAGTGCGCTAGTGTATTTTGGCCTGTTTCCGGTTTTTCTACCTAAATTCGTTTGTCCATATCTTCTTCATACGGTATCTGTTTTACGTAAACTCGGACTCTATCTCAAGCAGAATTTCGAGACAAACGCAATGGCGCAACCCGTTTCCCTTAATTCTTCTCCTAAAAATTAAGTATATTTTAACTTGTTACTTATATGTTCACCAAAAATACGGGGTGTTACATTCTCCCCTCCTTAAAGGATTTCGTCACCGAAATCTTCAAGTTAATAAGAATGTGTCCTACCATCCAATGATCCATCTACTCAACCATCATCCACAAGCATCCATTGTCCTTAGAAAACTTCTAATGTTGTATGAACATATGCAAAAGTGTGTGTATATGTCTCTTATCTAATGCAAAGATCAGGCGGTCTACTGATTCAGTTGACCTCCTCAAAGCGAACCATGGTGCCATGAGTCCAATTATGTATGCAATAAATCCTATTTGATACGCTTCATTTCTATATGAGTGCACAACCGCTCATTCATATGCAACATCCATGTGCTGAGTCACCCATTTTGCATCCATAAAAAAAATGCACACACATCCATATGCAGTATGAGAGTGTTTTTGAGCCGATCTAGTGCCTAGTGTGTGTATATGCATCCACGAGCGATCACTAGCAACCACTTGCATCCACTTGCAACCATCAAACATAACATGTCTCAAACACATGTTTACACCCATTAGTTTCTTCCTAAAGGTCGAAGGATAAAGTCGAGTAATAGAAGCAAGTATAAAACTAAAGTTAGGTTCCCATTAGACATTGGTTTACGAGAATGACTTCTAAGTATCAACCCCGAAGACCGAAATCAACATTAGATTAATACTCAGAGAATCACTCCCATTAAACAAATGCCCAACTGGAAACCTATTTCACATTTTGAGTAAAAACTCCTATCGTTTTCAAAACCTACAGACTACTGATAAAGATCAGATTACCAAATGATTCTTAGGAAACTAAGCATGATAAAGACTCAGAATGTATTCGTCACGCCCAACACAGATGCCCTCAAACCCCAACTTACTACAAACAGATGAGTCGTAACCCTCATGGGGTATGAGACTAAAACGGAAACAGAAACAAGACTAGTATTATAGTGCATAGTTTCAATTACAAAATCAAAATGCCAGAATCAGAAAGAGTTTTTAACTCCTCAATCAGATAAGGAAATTAAACCTTCTACATAAATTTTCTTATTTCTACCCTATCTACCAGTCACTTGAGCATTCTCCTGTCCTCCAGAAGTGGGTTCTGTCCTCTGTCCTTGCCGCTGTTTCTTTGGGAAGTCCCTTGTGAAGTGCCCCATTTCTCCACAGTTGAAGCATGTGCCCTTCCTTTTTCTACAATCATTGTTCAGATGGGTCGAGCTTCCACAAGTAAAGCACTTCTTCTCTTTCTTATCTTTAGTCTTCTCATCCTTCTTTTGTGTTTCCTTTTTGGGCCCCGCCTTCTTGTTCTGTGGTCCTTCAAGCTTTTCCTCTTTCCTTTTACTTTCGGCTTCCTCTTCATGCATTAACGTCATGTCCACCAATTTTTCGAAGGTTGCCCCCATAGGAATGTGGAATATCGCCAATCCGTGTAGCGGCTCATTCAAACCTTTAGCAAACCTTGGTGCCTTCTTATACGGTGTATTTACCAATTCTAAGCCGAATCTTGCCAATTGATTAAACTTGTTGACGTACTCTCTTACTGATAAATCCCCTGCTTTAACGCTAATAACCTTTCTATGCATAGACTCTCTTCCGCTCGTGAGAGAAATTTCATCTCGAACCTATGCCTGAAATCCATCCATCTCTCTACCGGACGCTCTCCATTTCTGACCTCCCACCAAAAAGAAGCTTCGCCCTTAAGCAACCACACCGCCAACTGTACCTTTTGCCTATCGTCTACCTCGAAGATAACGAACAAATCCTCAGTTTCTTTAAGCTAGTTCCTTGCTTCCACGAAGGATTCAGTTCCATTATAGTTCTTCCCACCCATGGCTCGAAAGTCTCTACAAATCTTCGGGAAAGTATTCACGCGTGGAGGAGGAGGAGGAACCGCTGCAGCTGGGGGAGGAGGGACGTTTGTTGGCCCCGCATCATTAGCCCTAACTTCTAGGTACCTCCTGAACCAGCCAGGTATCGGTACGCCCTCCGGAAGGTTAAGATCCCCAGACATGCTGAAACGAAAGAAAAAGGAAAGATTTAAAACAAAGGACAGAAAGATAGGCTATGGCTTTGGGGATTATGTTTTTCAAAATAAACTCTACTTTTGAAAATACTTCCTTTTTTAAAAACCTATTTGAAAATAGTTTTCCAAAACTTTTATTATCGAATCCGGTAACCTTCAGCTCTGATACCAAGTGTAACACCCCACCTCTATTAAGGTCACTCACAAAGGGAATGCCTTAACTTTGATGGAGCGTTTTAGTAGATAGAACAGAAATTTACAAGACAGGTAAAATAGTACTTGAAAAATTAATAACTTTATTACAACAGAAACCAAAGTAAGTTTGGTTACATCTTTTCAAATCACAATATCAGAATTCAAGTACAAAATATCAGCCTTGTACAAAATCCTTCAGAATGCATAGTTTTTAAAATCATAATCCCCAACATAAACTGCCATGGAAAGACAGAGCTAAGGCCAAGCGGTACTTCAAGCATAGAAAATCCGAATCAAGCTCTTATACTTCAACCCTAAAAAACCTTGGGGGGGAAAGAAAGAAAAGGGGCAAAAACAAGCAAGGTCAGACATAAAGTCTGGCAAGTCCAGTGACTTTCATCATATGAACAGATAATAATATCATGACATGAAAATAAAGTTGGATAAGAGACAACAGCAACATGAGTAACTGGTATACTTAAGCTAAACAGAAGAAACAGAATGATGTAGCCCAAGTTATGCTTCTTACTTATATTTTACTTCTCTGCACTAATACTAGTATAACAAGATTAGGCGTTACCCTAATGTCCAAACTAAAACAGAAACGGAATAGAATAATCTATACAAGAACAGAATGCCAATAATGGGCCTTTACCACTCCAACAGACAGAAGGTACATAAACGGAATCATAGACGAAAACAGAATAATCCCTACAGAAACAGAATGTTAGAATTAGGTGTACACTAGTAAATGGGCCTTTACCAACCCAACAGATGGTACCACGCAGAAACAGACATGTGTTACCACCCAACAGAAACAGACGGTACCCCAACGGAAACAGACAGAACTAAGTGTACCCTAAATCTACCCCAAACGATCGGCTTCGTAATACATAGATACCCAGTGCCAGCCCACAGAAGGGTGTATCACTCCCCAAAGTGGCAACCTTTAAATGACACAGACCTATTTACAGATGTCACGGCGTCTTACATCCTCAGAGGAAGACCGGGATCCATGCACGCACATGACCCGATTGGAATACACCATCAACACCCCTCGCCTTTATCAGAATGAACCACTTATAATTAGTTCAGTAAGCATGCCCGGATCCTACCTACTGTTGGGTCATAGTTTTGATACCAGAAAGGGTTACTGACTAATATGGGTCCCAAACAACAGATGACACAAGTATTTTCCCTCCTTACCTTATGTCCCCAGACTAACAAATTTCAGATTAACTTGTTTATAAGTTTTAGGCATACAGAGTTCAGAATCAACTAGTTCACAGACCAGAAAATCAAGTCAACGGGTTTTCAGACTAACGGATCAGATGTATAGTTTTAACAGACTTACAGATTGTCTAACTTTGTATTGGGCCTACAGATTCACGAAACAGGTTTATTAATTAATCAGTCCAGTTGGTTTAGCCTTATCTACCCAACACGTTTTAGACATCATATTTATCTCAGATTTGCATTAATTAAATATTAATGCGCAAACCTCTCACATTAGGTCGGTAGCTTGTGGCCGCTGGATAAGCCGGGCGGTTCCGGGCAGACTTCTGCCACAAGCCAGACCTAACCTCGTGTCTAAGCATATTTTAGTTATGCCTACGAGCTCTCACATTAGACTAGCAGTTTGCAGTTGCTGGTTGAGCCGATTGGGTCCGGGCAGGCTTCTACCGCAAACATGAGTCTAACCTCGTGTCTCAGCATTTTTATTTTAACCAGTATATTCCATTACAAATTATACAAATATCAGACTAATTATGTCAATTTAACAGATTTGACTTCTTTTCAAGCCGTAGTAGATTAAAAAAATTAACATGTTTTACACAAATTACAATCATTCAGCTTTTCAACAGATTTAACAGATTTAGCAGCTTAGGCAGTTCAACAGATTTAGCAGATTAGGCAACTCAACAGATTTAGCAGATTAGGCAAAATTAGCAGATTAGGCGATTCAACATATGTAACAGTTTAGGCAATTCAACAGATTAAACAGGTAATAGGTTTAGCAGATTAGGCAAATTTAACATAATATGTAGATAACAGTTTTAGCCGATATAAACATTCCTTAAAGTCCTATTCGCATATCTTGTCTAATTCACAAGGTAAGCCTAAACTTATATGCCCAAATTATGGTCATAATCCACCATATAACATATATCCCAATTTTTAGTTAAACTTGCATAGTTCAGAATATTCTCCAAAAACCTTACATATAAATTATGCCAAATATAACCATTGATTACAATGCATGTCACATATCCAAAAAAACCCTTACTTAGGTGTATACAAACTTAATAATTATCCAATCTTAATATGGATCTTTACACCTAAGTTAAATGCAGATTAATTCTCTTTTTTCCAAATTTCAGACTATAATGTATATATAGTATGTCCAGATTTAGATCTTGAATTACAACTTGTACTATGCATCCAAATCAATTACATGTTCACAGTTAAACTTTACGCCACAAATCCCAAGTCATATGTTAAGTACACCTTATGTTTTAAATACAACATGACCAATTATATATCTCAGATTTACGTTCTAAGTTCAACCTATGTTCTTTATGTTCCAAGTCACAATATTCCTCTCGTTCCAAGTCATAGATCGCCTTATACAATATGCCTCAAATTTATGTTCAGAATTACAACATGCATTGTATCCTCAAATTAGTTACAAATCAATTATGCCCAAATATTCCTTATTCAATATTCTTCCCAAATTTAGTGTTTATGCATTCATCTCTTATGAGATCTGGCTCAGGCTCGTGGTAACCTGGCTATCAAACAAAAAGAAAGAAAGGAGGAAGAAAACAGAACAAACAAAATAATCAAACAGAGGAACAGATCTGATAAATAGAAAAAGGGCATAATCTCAGATTCAATTTTATAAATATGTCAAGATCATGATTAAAATTCGTATCGGAAAATAACTGCACTTTCGTTGATTGGATTATAGAAGAAGAGTTGCAGTAGTTCTCTTTTAATCTTATTCAGATTTGGAAGAAGATGCACTAGTTCTAGTTTTGATCCCAGTAGAGTAGTGACGCCATTATTTTATTTATTTATTATAGAGGCAGAGTTTAGGTAGAATGAAATTGTGTGGGGATAAAGTGAGGTTTGGGGGTGTTTTTATAGGAGAATAGGGTGATTTAGAGCCTTCAGATCAGTCCAGAAGTCATCAGAACCACCCTGCTCGAAGACAGGTCATCCAGCAACTCAGAAGAAGACACGTCATCGCAAAACACTCCAGAATTCTATGATGGATCAGTATGGGTGCACTTGGCAAGTGCACCATTGTATTTTTGTACTGGCGGACTTCACAAGTGCGCCAGTGTATTTTGGTCTGTTTCCGGTTTTTCTGCCTAACTTCCTTCCTCCATATCTTCTTCATACAGTATCCGCTTTACGCAAACTCGGACTCTATCTCAAGCAAAATTTCGAGACGAACGCAATGGCGCAACCCATTTCCCTTAATTATTCTCCTAAAAATTAAGTATATTTTAATTTGTTACTTATACGTTCATCGAAAATACGGGGTGTTACAGCTCTTCCCATGGCCCCATTTGTGGGTCACCCAAACTTACTTTTCCTTATGTAGAAAGGTCACTAGCTGTAACAACCCGAAAATCTGGGCCAGTTTAAAATTTTTATTTTGGCAATTTTAGCGAATTTTGATTATTTAAAATGGATTATTTTAAATAATATTGACGAGAAATTTATTTTGAATATAATTCGACGTATATATTTATACGCGTCGTCGTTAGAATATATATAATTATATAAAATTATAAAAGGAATTGAAAATGGCGCGGTAGTTCGATAATTCGATTTCAAACTTCAATTGAATGTACCGGGTGCAAAACAATCCGGATTTTAGTGAAACCAAAAATCATAGAATCTAATTGATAATATCTTTCCAACGAATCCGGGAAATCAAAATTTCATGGCGGGAATCAAAAGATATGTCCAGTTGAAAATTCTGAATAGTCGCTATGGAATTCAGGCCCTTAAAAATGGACATTTTGCAAACGACCTCAGATTTCGACGAAACCAGTTTTGTTGGGTCCGTGATGTTAAGTTATTGCTAGATTCCAAATTTCATAATTTTTCGAATCGATATGTGAGCGTGGCAAAGGAAAACGCGTTTGACCAGTTTCAGTAGATTTTAATCGACTGGAAAATGGCCATTTTTCTAACGGTCTCAGAATTTGACGAAACTAGTTTTGTTAGGACCGTATCGTCAATACGAAGCTAGAAAATATTTTTCTGGAATTTTTAGTGTTAGTATGTGACCCCGGTAATCTGAAATGTACGTTAAAAATTCAATATAGTGATTTAAATGTGAATTTAACGGAAACTGATTCAAACAGTCGAATCAGCCCACGTGGCATATCCCATTGAGTTCGGAATGGGGGTAAAACGCTAAGGACGACAGGCGGTGGGCCTTGTTTCGAAGTCATATGTAAAAGTCAACCCCTTTTGCATAAATAAATAAAAAAAAAATAATAATAAAAAAAAAAATTTCATTCCCTCCTATACCATGGCCCCCCCCCCCCCCGATTTCAATAAACAGAAACAAAAAAAAAACAAAAAAAAAAAAAGGAAATCCCTAACTAATCGCACCCCCCCCTCCTCCTCGTCGAATCGGAGAACCCCCCCCAGGCGCCAGGCGCCGCGAAACCCTTCCGCCCCCCCCCCCCCCACCATCCCCAGGCCGCACTCCAGCTCCGACGAGCCCCTTCCATCCCTGAAATCCCCAAATCGAAGCCGTGACTTCTTCCCTTCACCGAACCACTGCAAGTCGCCTCCGCCTTGGCCTGCCGCCACCACCAGAACGGTCGCGCCAGCCCCCCCCCTCCGACTCCAGCGTGCGACCCCCCTTCCCCCGTGTCGAACTGTAAGTTTTTTTTTATTATTATTTTATTTTATTTTAATTTAAATGTCGGTTGCTATATATAATAGTTAAAACTGATTTTTAAAAATAGTTAAAACTGATTTTTTTCTTTATTTATAAAACTGATTTTGTTTTAAAAGTTAAAACTGATTTTAGGAATTTTTAAAAAAAAAAAACTTTGATTTGAAAAAGGTATTTAAAACTTTAAAAGAGAAAAGATTTAAACTTTAAAGGTGAAAAGATTTAAACTTTAAAGGTGAAAAGATTTAAACTTTAAAGGTGAAAAGATTTAAACTTTAAAAAGTGAAAGATTTAGATTTTAAAAAGGAAAGGATTTGAACTTAGAAATAAAAATTCGATTTTTATATATTGAACTTTGAAATAAAAATTCGATTTTTATATATTGAACTTTGAAATAAAAATTCGATTTTTATATATTGAACTTTGAAATAAAAATTCGATTTTTATATATTGAACTTTGAAATAAAAATTCGATTTTTATATATTGAACTTTGAAATAAAAATTCGATTTTTATGTATTGAACTTTGAACTAAAAATTCGATTTTTATGTATTGAACTTTGAACTAAAAATTCGATTTTTATGTATTGAACTTTGAACTAAAAATTCGATTTTTATATATTGAACTTTGAAATAAAAATTCGATTTTTATATATTGAACTTTGAAATAAAAATTCGATTTTTATATATTGAACTTTGAATTAAAAATATAGTTTTTATATATTGAACTTCGATAGAAAAATATGATTTTTATATATTGAATAGCGAAGTAAAAATTCGATTTTTATATATGTAGTGGCTACGGGCAACGAAGATGACGAAAAGGCGAAACGACGAAGACTTCTGCAAATGAAGAGCCGTGGAGCTAGGATAGCTATCTGTGAGAATTTCTCACCTTTCTATTTCTTTTCTAGTTATATATTTATACTAGGATGCAGACGGTGCTTAGTAGCACCCGACACAACCGTCCACAGACCATGGACTTGTTTGTTTGACTGTTTGGTGATTGATTGCGATATTGGTTTGAATGTGATTTGTGGTGTGAAAAAAATCGAATCGATAAATTGGTTAGGATTAGACGTGCGCCGTTATAAGGCGAAGGAGTAAGGCTAGGTTAGACTCTTACTCCAAATTTTGTGGTTTGCATAACGAAATTGATTTGATTGATGTGTGAATGGCGTGGGCCTTCACTAGTCCGGGGATAAGGCTAGGCCTCGTCCCGTTTCTAGTATCGTGCCGTTATGCCGCCGAAATTTTCTAAAATAAGTTAGAAAAATAAAAATAGCATTTTATTTAACGAATGAACTGAATAGAAATTCATATGTTAAAATAAAATGTGTTATCGTTAAAAATATAATTTTTAACGTGAATGTGAATAAATAAATATTCATTTACAAACCAGACGGTTTGTTTATGTACACCTATTTGAATGACGTTGATTGGGTCGATAAATTTTACACATCGCCTAACTGCACAAATAAAATATGTGTTTGATTGTTTGAAACCCCACACGGGTGTTAGGATGAAATTTGAAGTTCACTCATCCTGATTGATTAAATATGTCGATCGATTGATTGACAAGCTGCTATAAGCGTTAAATGTCTATATTTGATGCTTATACAGTGTAGTGCACTTTGGTTGATGGTTGATTATTCATCGTTGTTGATATATACATGTGTTGTAGAAAATCCATATAATTAACATTATATGGTAATTGATTGGGCCTCATTCCAGTTTCGAAAAAAAGAAATATTTGAAATAGAAATATTTGAAATAGAAATATTTGAAATAGAATATTTGAAAATAGAAATATGTGAAGCCGTGAGGATTAGATTTACGCCATTTTGACGTGAACGATATTTATATCGATTTTATTCATTTTAAAATGAATATTGAAAAGTGATTTCGAAATGAATATTGAAAAGTGATTTCGAAATCGACGATTTCGAAATGAATTGAATTGAAAACGATTTCGAAATGAATTGAATTGAAAACGATTTCGAAATGAATTGAATTGAAAACGATTTCGAAATGAATTGAATTGAAAACGATTTCGAAATGAATTGAATTGAAAACGATTTCGAAATGAATTGAATTGAAAACGATTTCGAAATGAATTGAATTGAAAACGATTTTGAAATGAATTGAAAATGAATTCAAATTGAATTGAAATTTGAATTGAATAGAAATGAATTTTGAAACAAATTTATAAAGAAGAATTCAATTTTGATTTGAATTGAAATGGAAGTTGAAATTGCTTTTGAAACGAATTTAAAACTATTAATATAATTCGTTTTAAATAGAAATCGACGAAATATATATTATATATATTATATATATAATATAATGGCCTGAATAGAACGCGCCGCGTCGCGGCAGTTCGCGAATTTCGACCATTTATTTCGAACGGACATTACGGGAGATCCGACCGTCGGATTCTCCTAAAACCGGAACCGTTGGGTTCGTATCGAAAAGAGCTTTCTAATGAATGTTAGAAATTTGAAATCTAACGGTTGGATTTGGAGATACGTCCAAATCAAATTCGAAAAAGGTCGCTGTAAGTGCAGTTCGATGGCCGTTGATGGAAATCGACTGTACGGGCCTTGATAAAATTATTAAAAATAGTAATAATTTGTGTAAAATCATAAGAAATGATTTAGAAAGAATTGGGATGAAAAACTCCATATTTGAAAAGATAAAAATAGATTTTTATCGAAATGAACTAGTTTTGAACTAGAATTATAATTCTATTTATTTTTAAATAAATAAATTGAATTCGAAAAGGGTTTTAAAAATAACCAAAATTTCCAATGATTGCATTGGAGTGGATTTGAATCGAAATTGTCTTCGGAATATTTCGATGTTGGAATTCGTGATTATACAGGTGTTGTTATGGAAATTTGAAAGATATATATTGATATCGTTATTTCCAATACGACATTTGTTAGTCGTAGAATTCGATATTGAATATAAGCCGATATATTTTCTATTCAGAGCCTTGTATTGAATATCGAATGTGATTTGGGTTTGTCGTGAATGGTGTCTTCACTAACACTATTCTTGAACCCAGTTGAGAAAAGATTAAATCTTTTTATTTAGATTTAATGAAGTGTACCAATTAAATAATATTTAATTGGAATTGAATTGATATTGATTTTTGGGTTTATCGTGAGCAGTGTTTTAAATAACACTCGTTCTTTAACCCGATAATTAATGAATGTGATTTTGGGTTTATCGTGAACCGTGTTTTAAATGACACTGATTCTTTAACCCAGTCGAAGATTAAAACTAAGTGGAGTTTTAATGAATCTTTAATTAGATTGAAATGATCGAAAGTGGAGTATCACCAGTTTTGCTCCAGGCGATAGTTGAATCTTTAATTAGATTTGAACGTGAAATGGTAATTGAATTTACCGATAACACTGTGGTGTTAGATATGAAGTATTGCCAGTTTTACTTCATGGGATGAATAGGTTGGGATTGGGAAATTAAAACAAATGATTACTTCGGTAAGGTTCGCTAATCCCGACTAGTTTGAATTGATATTCAAAAATGGATTAAAGAATAAATTCAAGGAATTTATCTTTGATAAAATTAATGGGAATCTTTCCCTATGAATGTGAAATTTAGAAACTAACTGTCGGTTAGCCAAGCAGAATGGTTTTCTGGATATTGATCTGATGTTGGTTTCGGCCTTCGGGGTTAATATTTGGGGAATTATTCTCTTGATTAATTTACGGTTAGTGACTAATGAATTGGAATGAGGCGTATGTTGTGTTTGTGTAACACTTTTATAAAATATACGCGAGTTATTCGGGAAGACCGGGTTTATCCCATTCTGAATAACTGATACGACGATAAGTCGAAGATGAAGACGATGGTCGAAGACCGGAAGTCTTCACGTCGTTTGGGTGATAACTGATGATCTTGATTGGGCTGTACACCCAAGAAGATGGAAACAGTTAGTGATCGTCCAGACGTGCTTGGAGATCGATGGATATGCAGGGTACTAGGTGCCTCCGGTTTCGTTCAGACCCAGAACGGACTTGTAAATGGACTGTGTGTCTGACATCGGATTTCATTCTGTGTGACTGATATCGGTTGCATAGGATGGCTTGCCTGTGTGGCATGCTAAGATGCAAATGATCAAGGCTTCTGTTGAAAAGCAAAGTCTTGTGGTGATGATCAAAGCACGGCCTTTGTGGCGTAGCTTTGTGTAACGTTTACCTCGCGTGTTTCACACCCGGTATGAACCAAAAACGGGAGACGGAACTCAGGGAGGACTTGCGTTTCTTTCTAGCTAGAAGTGGCATCAGTGGTTTTACACGCCTTGACGAGTTTGACTTATGTGGTTGTTGCGGTTGCGAGGCGCCTCGGTTATATCGGTTTCGGCCGAATGCATTCTGGTCGGCTGACGGACCAGACTTACACCCCATAGGGTGGGGAGACGTAGTGTTCAGGCATTTTAATCCACATCGGTGGACCGGCCCTGTCGCTCCAAGGCTTGACTGAGTACTTGCCTGTGGCTCGGGCTAGAGAGTCACGAATAGGTTGAGGACTATCTTTTGCCTTGGTTCATAGATGGAAATCCAATTTCCAAATACGTGACATTTGCGGTTTTAATTGTAACCCTATATATGGCGACATAGTGGGATGGGGCGCTTATGCCGCCTATGATTGATACTTATGATTTGAAGTTGTTTTATACACTTATAATAGTATCAAATGATTTGTTTTAAAACGTATCAAGCATTCTTTGGCTGTTATAAGGGAAAACCCTATCCTCGACTGCGTTGCATTGTGTGATGGGACCTGGGTCTTATAACGGCTTCATTTTTCTTTATTTAGCATTGCGCTGTTTGTTTTATGCACTGGTATTCTTGGGAGGAAACCCGTTCCGTGTTATACGGCGTGGTCCCTTGATTTACCTAACTTTGAAAATAAAGATTAACTGTTTTAGTTCTCACACCAGTCACATGACTGACCTGGAGTTTATTGTTTTAACCTAAACTCTGGGTGCCCCTATTTTGACACGGGCAGCTAGTAGTTTTGGTTTTGCAGATTTATATTCACAGGATCTTGGTTTACAGCTGGAACGATATCCGGAAAGCTTTGTGTCCGTATATCTACTTCTAGTTGTGTATTGTATTATTTTCCGCTGCTATGTATTTAAATGTAATTTAAATCTCTGATATTTCTGTGTAATATTCATTTATACTCTGTATATTCTTGTAATCTGATGCATTGTTGTAATGTACAATGAAATGTTCT
Organism: Allium sativum; assembly: GCA_030737875.1. Lineage (NCBI taxonomy): Eukaryota > Viridiplantae > Streptophyta > Magnoliopsida > Asparagales > Amaryllidaceae > Allium > Allium sativum. The sequence goes on from CM060925.1 coordinate 237,354,406, forward strand.
TCTGTATGCGTTCTATTTTGTCATGTTCTCAAACGATAGGGCGTTTCGAACGGTCTGGGTCGGTTTAGCGACTGGTTCGGACCGAGCGAAATTCCATTGCCGTCACATTTGGTATCAGAGCTTTGGTTTACAGAGCTCGAGAACAAGACACCTTAGAACCATACGAAAGAATTCATCAGATATTGGATTAGTAATATCCAATTAGAATGACTCGTTAGAGATAGGATCAGTAGTATCCTAGAACGAGTGTGAAGAGTATATTTTTCAAATGAAAACAATTTTGTTTTGAAATTTAAACCATTTTAAAAACGTATTTGACTATTTATTTATTTTGAATATGGACAATCGAGTATATAAAGATTTCACATATACGCGTCATGAACGTATATTCGAAGTTTTAATATACTGGATAGATATAGAATCATACTCTAGTAGCCCGAAGATGATGCTGATGATTGACTAGTTGTCATTAGTATTCATGTTCGAGTAACGAAGGTGTGATTATCTATATATTTCCATTAGACTAGTGTGAGAACCAAAACTAATATAGTTAGAACACATTGTTGTGAATTGGCATTAAAAACATGATTTTTGTATATGTATCAAATTATGAATTTGAAACTCTAATTCACTAATTGATTGATGTTTGTGTTGTTTGTTTATTTGTTTGCTAATTTTTAGCCATTTAGCCTAATTGAACCGAATATTGAACTGTATTGAAATTGGTCGCATTTGCTTGCATATACTTGTACTTACATTGAACAGGTCATAGCAAGGAGGCTAGAGCAGAGAATAAAATTTGTTTGCCCGACAAATAGGTACATGTTTATTACATAATTTCCTGTTTTGTTTGGGTGATGATGATTTTGTGAGCCTATTGGCTAGCCGCTTGGCTTTTTCTTTTTCTTTTTGAGATCTGAAGGACCGGGGAAGCTATTTGAAATTCCCCGATGCTCCCGGTGCAGGGGAGGTTATGGCGAAATTTTTCGAAAATTTAGGGTGTTAGCCAAATTTTTGAAATTTTGAAAATTCTCAGAAACTAAAGAGTTGGAGAATGGAAGCCAGATCGAGCGTAGGGCTGATTAATCAAACCACTTTCGACTTTGTTCCTTTTCGGGGACGAAAAGTTTTAAGTGGGGGAGATTGTAACAACCCGAAAATCTGGGCCAGTTTAAAATTTTTATTTTGGCAATTTTAGCGAATTTTGATTATTTAAAATGGATTATTTTAAATAATATTGACGAGAAATTTATTTTGAATATAATTCGACGTATATATTTATACGCGTCGTCGTTAGAATATATATAATTATATAAAATTATAAAAGGAATTGAAAATGGCGCGGTAGTTCGATAATTTGATTTCAAACTTCAATTGAATGTACCGGGTGCAAAACAATCCGGATTTTAGTGAAACCAAAAATCATAGAATCTAATTGATAATATCTTTCCAACGAATCCGGGAAATCAAAATTTCATGGCGGGAATCAAAAGATATGTCCAGTTGAAAATTCTGAATAGTCGCTATGGAATTCAGGCCCTTAAAAATGGACATTTTGCAAACGACCTCGGATTTCGACGAAACCAGTTTTGTTGGGTCCGTGATGTTAAGTTATTGCTAGATTCCAAATTTCATAATTTTTCGAATCGATATGTGAGCGTGGCAAAGGAAAACGCGTTTGACCAGTTTCAGTAGATTTTAATCGACTGGAAAATGGCCATTTTTCTAACGGTCTCAGAATTTGACGAAACTAGTTTTGTTAGGACCGTATCGTCAATACGAAGCTAGAAAATATTTTTCTGGAATTTTTAGTGTTAGTATGTGACCCCGGTAATCTGAAATGTACGTTAAAAATTCAATATAGTGATTTAAATGTGAATTTAACGGAAACTGATTCAAACAGTCGAATCAGCCCACGTGGCATATCCCATTGAGTTCGGAATGGGGGTGAAACGCTAAGGACGACAGGCGGTGGGCCTTGTTTCGAAGTCATATGTAAAAGTCAACCCCTTTTGCATAAATAAATAAATAAAAAATAATAATAATAAAAAAAAAAATTCATTCCCTCCTATACCATGCCCCCCCCATTTCAATAAACAGAAACAAAACAAAAAAAAAAAAAAAAAGGAAATCCCTAACTAATCGCACCCCCCCTCCTCCTCGTCGAATCGGAGAAACCCCCCCCCCCAGGCGCCAGGCGCCAGGCGCCGCGAAACCCTTCCGCCCCCCCCCCCCCCCCCACCATCCCCAGGCCGCACTCCAGCTCCGACGAGCCCCTTCCATCCCTGAAATCCCCAAATCGAAGCCGTGACTTCTTCCCTTCACCGAACCACTGCAAGTCGCCTCCGCCTTGGCCTGCCGCCACCACCAGAACGGTCGCGCCAGCCCCCCCCCCCCTCCGACTCCAGCGTGCGACCCCCCTTCCCCCGTGTCAAACTGTAAGTTTTTTTTTATTATTATTTTATTTTATTTTAATTTAAATGTCGGTTGCTATATATAATAGTTAAAACTGATTTTTTCTTTATTTATAAAACTGATTTTGTTTTAAAAGTTAAAACTGATTTTAGGAATTTTAAAAAAAAAAACTTTGATTTGAAAAAGGTATTTAAAACTTTAAAAGAGAAAAGATTTAAACTTTAAAGGTGAAAAGATTTAAACTTTAAAGGTGAAAAGATTTAAACTTTAAAGGTGAAAAGATTTAAACTTTAAAAAGTGAAAGATTTAGATTTTAAAAAGGAAAGGATTTGAACTTAGAAATAAAAATTCGATTTTTATATATTGAACTTTGAAATAAAAATTCGATTTTTATATATTGAACTTTGAAATAAAAATTCGATTTTTATATATTGAACTTTGAAATAAAAATTCGATTTTTATATATTGAACTTTGAAATAAAAATTCGATTTTTATATATTGAACTTTGAAATAAAAATTCGATTTTTATGTATTGAACTTTGAACTAAAAATTCGATTTTTATGTATTGAACTTTGAACTAAAAATTCGATTTTTATGTATTGAACTTTGAACTAAAAATTCGATTTTTATATATTGAACTTTGAACTAAAAATTCGATTTTTATATATTGAACTTTGAAATAAAAATTCGATTTTTATATATTGAACTTTGAATTAAAAATATAGTTTTTATATATTGAACTTCGATAGAAAAATATGATTTTTATATATTGAATAGCGAAGTAAAAATTCGATTTTTATATATGTAGTGGCTACGGGCAACGAAGATGACGAAAAGGCGAAACGACGAAGACTTCTGCAAATGAAGAGCCGTGGAGCTAGGATAGCTATCTGTGAGAATTTCTCACCTTTCTATTTCTTTTCTAGTTATATATTTATACTAGGATGCAGACGGTGCTTAGTAGCACCCGACACAACCGTCCACAGACCATGGACTTGTTTGTTTGACTGTTTGGTGATTGATTGCGATATTGGTTTGAATGTGATTTGTGGTGTGAAAAAAATCGAATCGATAAATTGGTTAGGATTAGACGTGCGCCGTTATAAGGCGAAGGAGTAAGGCTAGGTTAGACTCTTACTCCAAATTTTGTGGTTTGCATAACGAAATTGATTTGATTGATGTGTGAATGGCGTGGGCCTTCACTAGTCCGGGGATAAGGCTAGGCCTCGTCCCGTTTCTAGTATCGTGCCGTTATGCCGCCGAAATTTTCTAAAATAAGTTAGAAAAATAAAAATAGCATTTTATTTAACGAATGAACTGAATAGAAATTCATATGTTAAAATAAAATGTGTTATCGTTAAAAATATAATTTTTAACGTGAATGTGAATAAATAAATATTCATTTACAAACCAGACGGTTTGTTTATGTACACCTATTTGAATGACGTTGATTGGGTCGATAAATTTTACACATCGCCTAACTGCACAAATAAAATATGTGTTTGATTGTTTGAAACCCCACACGGGTGTTAGGATGAAATTTGAAGTTCACTCATCCTGATTGATTAAATATGTCGATCGATTGATTGACAAGCTGCTATAAGCGTTAAATGTCTATATTTGATGCTTATACAGTGTAGTGCACTTTGGTTGATGGTTGATTATTCATCGTTGTTGATATATACATGTGTTGTAGAAAATCCATATAATTAACATTATATGGTAATTGATTGGGCCTCATTCCAGTTTCGAAAAAAAGAAATATTTGAAATAGAAATATTTGAAATAGAAATATTTGAAATAGAATATTTGAAAATAGAAATATGTGAAGCCGTGAGGATTAGATTTACGCCATTTTGACGTGAACGATATTTATATCGATTTTATTCATTTTAAAATGAATATTGAAAAGTGATTTCGAAATCGACGATTTCGAAATGAATTGAATTGAAAACGATTTCGAAATGAATTGAATTGAAAACGATTTCGAAATGAATTGAATTGAAAACGATTTCGAAATGAATTGAATTGAAAACGATTTCGAAATGAATTGAATTGAAAACGATTTCGAAATGAATTGAATTGAAAACGATTTCGAAATGAATTGAATTGAAAACGATTTCGAAATGAATTGAATTGAAAACGATTTTGAAATGAATTGAAAATGAATTCAAATTGAATTGAAATTTGAATTGAATAGAAATGAATTTTGAAACAAATTTATAAAGAAGAATTCAATTTTGATTTGAATTGAAATGGAAGTTGAAATTGCTTTTGAAACGAATTTAAAACTATTAATATAATTCGTTTTAAATAGAAATCGACGAAATATATATTATATATATTATATATATAATATAATGGCCTGAATAGAACGCGCCGCGTCGCGGCAGTTCGCGAATTTCGACCATTTATTTCGAACGGACATTACGGGAGATCCGACCGTCGGATTCTCCTAAAACCGGAACCGTTGGGTTCGTATCGAAAAGAGCTTTCTAATGAATGTTAGAAATTTGAAATCTAACGGTTGGATTTGGAGATACGTCCAAATCAAATTCGAAAAAGGTCGCTGTAAGTGCAGTTCGATGGCCGTTGATGGAAATTGACTGTACGGGCCTTGATAAAATTATTAAAAATAGTAATAATTTGTGTAAAATCATAAGAAATGATTTAGAAAGAATTGGGATGAAAAACTCCATATTTGAAAAGATAAAAATAGATTTTTATCGAAATGAACTAGTTTTGAACTAGAATTATAATTCTATTTATTTTTAAATAAATAAATTGAATTCGAAAAGGGTTTTAAAAATAACCAAAATTTCCAATGATTGCATTGGAGTGGATTTGAATCGAAATTGTCTTCGGAATATTTCGATGTTGGAATTCGTGATTATACAGGTGTTGTTATGGAAATTTGAAAGATATATATTGATATCGTTATTTCCAATACGACATTTGTTAGTCGTAGAATTCGATATTGAATATAAGCCGATATATTTTCTATTCAGAGCCTTGTATTGAATATCGAATGTGATTTGGGTTTGTCGTGAATGGTGTCTTCACTAACACTATTCTTGAACCCAGTTGAGAAAAGATTAAATCTTTTTATTTAGATTTAATGAAGTGTACCAATTAAATAATATTTAATTGGAATTGAATTGATATTGATTTTTGGGTTTATCGTGAGCAGTGTTTTAAATAACACTCGTTCTTTAACCCGATAATTAATGAATGTGATTTTGGGTTTATCGTGAACCGTGTTTTAAATGACACTGATTCTTTAACCCAGTCGAAGATTAAAACTAAGTGGAGTTTTAATGAATCTTTAATTAGATTGAAATGATCGAAAGTGGAGTATCACCAGTTTTGCTCCAGGCGATAGTTGAATCTTTAATTAGATTTGAACGTGAAATGGTAATTGAATTTACCGATAACACTGTGGTGTTAGATATGAAGTATTGCCAGTTTTACTTCATGGGATGAATAGGTTGGGATTGGGAAATTAAAACAAATGATTACTTCGGTAAGGTTCGCTAATCCCGACTAGTTTGAATTGATATTCAAAAATGGATTAAAGAATAAATTCAAGGAATTTATCTTTGATAAAATTAATGGGAATCTTTCCCTATGAATGTGAAATTTAGAAACTAACTGTCGGTTAGCCAAGCAGAATGGTTTTCTGGATATTGATCTGATGTTGGTTTCGGCCTTCGGGGTTAATATTTGGGGAATTATTCTCTTGATTAATTTACGGTTAGTGACTAATGAATTGGAATGAGGCGTATGTTGTGTTTGTGTAACACTTTTATAAAATATACGCGAGTTATTCGGGAAGACCGGGTTTATCCCATTCTGAATAACTGATACGACGATAAGTCGAAGATGAAGACGATGGTCGAAGACCGGAAGTCTTCACGTCGTTTGGGTGATAACTGATGATCTTGATTGGGCTGTACACCCAAGAAGATGGAAACAGTTAGTGATCGTCCAGACGTGCTTGGAGATCGATGGATATGCGGGGTACTAGGTGCCTCCGGTTTCGTTCAGACCCAGAACGGACTTGTAAATGGACTGTGTGTCTGACATCGGATTTCATTCTGTGTGACTGATATCGGTTGCATAGGATGGCTTGCCTGTGTGGCATGCTAAGATGCAAATGATCAAGGCTTCTGTTGAAAAGCAAAGTCTTGTGGTGATGATCAAAGCACGGCCTTTGTGGCGTAGCTTTGTGTAACGTTTACCTCGCGTGTTTCACACCCGGTATGAACCAAAAACGGGAGACGGACCTCAGGGAGGACTTGCGTTTCTTTCTAGCTAGAAGTGGCGTCAGTGGTTTTACACGCCCTGACGAGTTTGACTTATGTGGTTGTTGCGGTTGCGAGGCGCCTCGGTTATATCGGTTTCGGCCGAATGCATTCTGGTCGGCTGACGGACCAGACTTACACCCCATAGGGTGGGGAGACGTAGTGTTCAGGCATTTTAATCCACATCGGTGGACCGGCCCTGTCGCTCCAAGGCTTGACTGAGTACTTGCCTGTGGCTCGGGCTAGAGAGTCACGAATAGGTTGAGGACTATCTTTTGCCTCGGTTCATAGATGGAAATCCAATTTCCAAATACGTGACATTTGCGGTTTTAATTGTAACCCTATATATGGCGACATAGTGGGATGGGGCGCTTATGCCGCCTATGATTGATACTTATGATTTGAAGTTGTTTTATACACTTATAATAGTATCAAATGATTTGTTTTAAAACGTATCAAGCATTCTTTGGCTGTTATAAGGGAAAACCCTATCCTCGACTGCGTTGCATTGTGTGATGGGACCTGGGTCTTATAACGGCTTCATTTTTCTTTATTTAGCATTGCGCTGTTTGTTTTATGCACTGGTATTCTTGGGAGGAAACCCGTTCTGTGTTATACGGCGTGGTCCCTTGATTTACCTAACTTTGAAAATAAAGATTAACTGTTTTAGTTCTCACACCAGTCACATGACTGACCTGGAGTTTATTGTTTTAACCTAAACTCTGGGTGCCCCTATTTTGACACGGGCAGCTAGTAGTTTTGGTTTTGCAGATTTATATTCACAGGATCCTGGTTTACAGCTGGAACGATATCCGGAAAGCTTTGTGTCCGTATATCTACTTCTAGTTGTGTATTGTATTATTTTCCGCTGCTATGTATTTAAATGTAATTTAAATCTCTGATATTTCTGTGTAATATTCATTTATACTCTGTATATTCTTGTAATCTGATGCATTGTTGTAATGTACAATGAAATGTTCTTCTGTATGCGTTCTATTTTGTCATGTTCTCAAACGATAGGGCGTTTCGAACGGTCTGGGTCGGTTTAGCGACTGGTTCGGACCGAGCGAAATTCCATTGCCGTCACACTAGCTTGATATGGTGAATAATTCTCTCACGCCCCTCTAAGGATTCATTGTTTTGTTGACACTTTTCATAATCCTTATTATGTTCCACTACTTGATTTACCATTGGCGAATAATAATTCCTTTTTTTGTTAACTTAATTTTCCCAGCCTTGCTTCCACGGATATCTTTATGTGTTTCCTTTAACAACCTAAATATACCTCCTAAAGGTTATATCTTCTAGATGAGAGTATATGTATTCTTTCCCCAAAGAATTTAGCTCATGCTGATCAAGGTAGGAATTTGATGCTTATTCCCTTGACGTCACTCGTTGTAATATCCTTTACACGAAATCTATTCACCACGAGGAGTACCAAACAATTTAATTCTTAGAATAATTTTATTAGGCCCTCTTTGTTATCCATCCACACCCGTCTAGCTATAATTGATTATCTGCTTGTCGATAGATCGATGCCTATTCTCTCCCTCTAATCCATACAGTATGCAAAATGAATGAGAATATGCAAATGATTGATGACATGCAGATGAAGTTCTACCTTCTAAGGGATTCACACCAACTTCCATTTTGGGAGAATGCACATACTGTTGTTAACCCTACTTAGGAGGTACTCCGTTTAGAGGAGGTTTAAATATTGTTAATGACATTATCCTTTCTCCGAAATGTGAAAAATGTGAGGATCATATATCATAGGCTTTATTCAGCCAGCCTTTTTTCCATTGCCTATCGTAAATGTAATGACACTTACATCTATATTAACATTGGTTTAGTTATAAGAAAAAATGGGGACTAAGCTATGCCATTAATGAAAGAATTTATTTGAGATAAGAAACTTATTGTTCAGATTCATCATGATGTGGAAACGTGTAACACCCCACATTTTTAATATAATTAAAAATGTGCAAATATGTATATATGCATAGATAGGTAAATAATGGTGATGCATAATGAAAAATTAATTCATACATTGAAGACGAAGGAAATTGATGCGATAACAATGTGTGTAATTTAAGAGATGAGAAAATAAAAATACCAGGAACTAAGTAAAACGGACATCACCATTGCATCCATCTCAGAATTCTGGTCAAAATAGATACATGGTTTGCGTAAAACCGACATCATATAAAGAAGTTATTAAGCCTAGAAGTTTGTATACGCACAAGAGAAATATATATATATAAGTGTATATATATATATACAAACAAATTAAAATATAAAATAAAGAATAAAATAAGGATTGCATGTAATAAATACATGCACTGAAAAAAAATGTAATGCATGCATTAAAAGAAAGAAAAGATTGGTTGCATGCAATGTAAATATGTTGCATGCACTAAATTGAAAACATAATGCATTAACATATAAAGAAAAAGATTCATGCAATGGTTTAATTTAAGTATTGCAACTAACATGAAAAAGAGAAGTAAGGAGAGAACAATAATTATCATTGTTCTAAAACTTATTAACAAAAGACTTCATAGCTCAGTTTGTTATGACATTGAATTTGTAACATGGAGGTCGGGGGTTCGAATCCCGGCGGCGGCATAATTTTTATCTTTGTTTTAGAGAGGGACAACTGAACATGCAAATATATGTACGTATACAAATTCAAAATTTGAAAGGATAAGAACGTGCATATAAGGAAATAAAGAAAATATATTTTGTATATATGAGAATATATATATATGCATAAATATATGTATACAAAAGATAAAATTCAAGATAAGGCTACAATCAATGAAATATGGCAAGAATCAAATAACGGTGCAACATCGTTTGAATTTTGAAAATAAAAAGAAAAATGTATGTATATATATATATACGTAAAATGGTCGGTAGAGTAATTGTATACATATAAGAATATTTCATGAGAATAAACAGTTAAATAAATTCCAGAAATTCTAAAGTTCAAAATTCAAATTTCTACGCCAAACAATTCAAACATTCGAAATTCGAATTTCTGCGCCAAAACAGCTTACGGGACCCAATGCTGACTTAGCGTTGTGTGTACGATAAGATTTGGCTAGATTCATTTGCGAACCTGGACTATTTTCTTAACTGGGTTCAATGCTGACTCAGCGCTGCGTGTACGATAAGGTCTTGAGCACCTATATAAACACCCCTAAGGCTATAGTTTTCTCTACACATCTTCATTATGCCTATACTCTTCCCTAATTCATATCAAAACAAATCAAAGACGGGGTTATGATGCTCAAGTTCTTCAGTAGAACTCAAGTAGAGAATCAAAGGCTAATTCAACGACTTCAACAACTTTTTTCTAAGAATCAAATCTAAATTAGAGGATCGATAATCTACGTCAAGGCATAGCTTTTCAGTTTCAGAAATCAAATCCCAGAATTCAAGATCTGTTCTTAAATCAGTGAGTGGGATCACAATACACTTCATGCATAATAATATTATTATCGTTCGTCATTCCAGCTAAAATTCATGTTGCAATTTAAAATAATCTTCGTATGCTTAATCTATTCTTCTTCCCTATTCTTCCTTTTTATTTTTGAAACTTTGGCTACCTTCGAGCCAAGGTCAACAGCGCGTAAATTATAGTTATTTGGGAAGATCTTGAGATTTAATCGATGAATTAGGAAATTTGGGTAAAAAGATTATTACATGAATGGTTGTGTAAGCAAAGTAGAAATGGGTTAAGTAGCACTTGACATATGAATAAGCTTAACCAACATATGAGGAATGATATCAACCTGTTAGGAACACATGTTTGGGAAACTGGAATAATAGGTATAGCCTATTAACGGGATTATAAGCATGAACATAAATTAGGGTTTTTGGGTAAATCTTGAATTTGAGACTTGAAAATTGGATATGCTTTAAGATCCTAGAAACATAACTAAAAATAGAATATGTTGGACAAACCATATTTTTATGTAATTATGGAACTCGACACATAACATGAAATTGACAATAGTGGCATAACTTGAACATGAACATGCTTGTGAATTGGTAATTGACATTTGATATCTAAAATGAACATGAACGTGCTTGTAAATTTATAATTGGCCTATGACACCTAGAATAGACATGAATTTTTAATTGTTTAAACATGAAACATGGCTAACTCGAGGTTAGAATGAGTTTGCGGTGTAATCCTACCCGGAACCGCCCGGAACATCCAGTGACCGCAAACAATAGGTTCTAATGTGATAAGTTAGTCGTAACGTGCTTGAAACCCGAGGTTAGATTGAGTTGTGGTGTAATCCTGCCCGGAATGAACCGACACATCCAGTGACTGCAACAATAGATCTAATGTGAGAGGTTGGGCATTACTAATTAATTAATGCTAATGACACATGCTAGTATGGTAAGGTTATGTCAACATGAAACACTAGATAACATTTAACCAATTTGACATGATATATAGGTGGGTTAAGTCAACGTGAACCACTAGATAACACTTAACCAATTTGACATGATATGTGGGCGGGTTAAGTCAACATGAACTGGTAGAGACACTTAACCAATTTAGCATGGTACGTGGGTTTAATTGAATACGTGATTGGGGGTTATGTCAACTTGGACACATGGACAAACTTAGCCAATATAACAGTATCAAAGCAAGGAAAAGTGGGGAATGATAAGATTAAATAACAGATAAACTTATCCTAGGGATAAGTAATGAATATGACTTAAGATGTAATACAAGACTCGAAGGGTGGGACGACTTATACCATGAAATAAGTTAATCTAAGCTGAAAATGTGGGAAAACACCAGTACGTTATCATTTGATAAAGAGAACTTAAGTCATGCTTGAATTCATTAGTAAACCTTAGTTAAAAGGAACTAAGTAACAAATCTTAGTTAAAGAGAACTAAGTAACAAAAACTAAGTATCAAACCTTGGTTAAGAGAACCAAGTAATAAACCTTTATTAGGAGGACTAAGTTGTAAACCTTAGTTAAGAAAACGAACGGTTAAGAGAACTAAGTAGTAAACCTTTGTTAAGAGGACTAAGTAGTGAACCTTAGTTAAGAAAGCTAATGATTCAAGAAAATATGTAGTAAATCTTAGTTAAGAGAACTAAGTAGTAAACCTTAGTCAAGAAATCCAAGTAGAACACGAGGAGGAGAGAACGTTCATCTGATCATGAAGAAGGCTCCAACGAACTAGATTACGAAGCACGCGGCTTCGAGGGGACGTGAGTGTACTCTTGGTATTCCTCTGTGAGGTTGCAGATGATCTTCCTAGGCTCACAGAGGTTAAGGTATGCATTTGAAGAGCCAAGGGTATGCCTTGGTTGCAATATAAGCAACCTAAACACTAGAATGGGTCAGCGTGAGGCGGCGATATCTTGTTTAGCCCTGTGATAGCACGTCATTGTCTACCTACCATCTTGAGTCAACCGTGATACGCAAGCGGAAAGGCGGAGAACTCCAAAAGACCCTATACTTTGCTATATAGTTATGGGTGAGGGTGGCCAATAGGTTTGTGGGGGCATAGAGGGCCTGCGTACAGTTCTCATTCTTGATTTTCTTGGGTGCCTTTCATTAGTTGAGGGAGGGGTCAAGTGGGACCATAACCACATATAGATAAAACAGACCTTAGCATCTTCATCGATAGGTAACTTAAAGCTCCCGACTGAGTTCCGTGTTTCTTGATTAGCCCTGCCACGGGACTCGGGCTGCACATATAGAGGACATGTGCAACTAGATATCTAGCACGTTTAACGACACGATTGGGATGTAAAGTTTAGGAACATATATCGCTCTGCGTAGTGTGTCCTAGACTAGGGGGCATTATTCGGTAGGTAGCATAAACCCTAGTGGCCCTAGGTAGCATAAACCCTAGTCGGATCTAGAAAGCATTCAATAGGTAGCATAAACCCCAATGGCCCTGGGTAGCATAAACCCTGGTTGAATCTAGGAAGCGCTGGATAGAAAACCCTAGACAAGATTTAGGTAATAAACGAAATCTAGCAAGATCAAGAGTGGTAGTCCAAACAATTTCGAGAATGATGGCACTACACTCAAGTAGTATAGATTTACATGATGAAGCCCGTACGACATATGGCAAGGGACTGTATATATACCTGGAAAGGATTATATGAGTTGGGGGTATCTACATATACGTTGTATTAGGTTAATCTACTAGTGGGACATGAGTATAGCCTAGAGAGCTAATATCGCGAATAACCTCATAAGCAAGAAAATATAACTGAACGGTATATGTAGGATTATACAAAAGTTTATTCTAAGTCCACTCACACAGAACTTATGTTCTGACCCCCTCCTCATTACATTCTTCCAGGTTAGGTTCATGTCAGAGATGGTATAAGCTTGGGATACTGGTTAGGCAGTATGTTTTATAAGGTAAAGCTATATTTAAATTATATTATACTTTGAATTCCTTCCGTTGTAAGATGCTTACGAATTCTGACATGTTTTCTTTATCTCTGTCTTTTTCTATAGGATACCAGAGCGCCCAACTCGGGTTTCGATAGATTGAGTTTTTGAAGAAAAAAATCGGTCTATCGGAATCCGGGTTGTTGCATTTGGTATCAGAGCTTCGGTTTAGTGATCTTAGGGAGATAATGAGTGAACGTATTTGTATTTTCTAAATTATAAATATATTATATATATAAACCTAAATCCACAAAGTAGCCCACTAGGAATGTAAAGAGTTGGGATAGCTATTTTGTACAATAAAGGAATGAACCTAGAAATTTTAAGACCCTTAGGTGGTTTGGTTGGAAAGTGCACAATATGATTTGGTATTGGAGAAAGAAAGTATCCCATAAGAATTAAAACTGAAATGTTGTTATTTCAGAGTAGTGGGTTTAGAAGTGAAACCTTATAAGTTAGAAAAAGGTTAAAATATGGAAAATGGATTAGAAATATATATAGTTGAGAGAATTGGTTTGGAAAGTGCCTAGGAAAGTCTAGTTGAGTTGAAAGGCCCACTTTGAGAGTAACCCAATAATAAACTTTTAAGAACTTGAATTTGTAAAACAGTTTGTGGTGTTTTTCAACTTTTAATCTTAAAAGTATTTTTAATGTTTAAGAAAAGTACGTAAAGGATATATTCAGTGCATGCTGGGTTTTTAAAGTAAAGTGGTGTATACTTTGGTAAAACAATGATTTCTTGTTTTAAAAGAACTCTCTCATTAAAAAGTGCATAATATAGAGCATATATAGCTCGCTAGTTTTCATATTATAATATATGAAGGGATTGAAAAGAAAGTGTTGCATTTTGTAAAAGAAAATTCTATTCTGTTAACAATAAATTTTGATTATTGATTTAGAAGAAATTTTGTTGGGTGGACAAAATAAGTTGTAGGAATAGAATAGATGTCTACACCTTATAGCAAGTAGTTAAATTAACATTGTAATTAGAAACAATGTAAGCCCGATAGTTGTCCTTGTCTACTCCAGTTTTGTTATTTGAAAAAAAAAATGTTTTGCATTTTATTCTGTAACATGTTTTATGGTTTGGCGAAAACAAGTTTTGGAGAAGAAAACAAAGTTTCAACACTTTTAATTTTTGAAAGAAAAATGTAATGAAAAGAAAGGAGGCTAAACCATGTTATAAAAAGAATGTAGTAGGTAAGGATTAGTGCCTAGAAAAGGATGAGAGAAAGTTAAATCTATGAATTAAACAATTGGAACCAACTAAAGATTGGTTGAGTTGAGTGATTCTCTGAATGTCAATCTAATGTTGATTTCGGTCTTCGGGGTTGATATTTAGGGAGTTACTCTCTTACCAATTTACAGTCAGGGATTAGCTAATATTAAACTAATGGAAAATTCCCGTAGAATGCATAAGCATTGAGAAACCTAGGTTTATTGCTTGAGAAAGGCAGAAAAAGTATAGGCTAGTAATGCAAAGCAACGACTAGTAGTGACTACTAAGTAGTAAAGAGCAAGTAAATGGGTAGATCCTGTTGTGTGGACTCGCAATTGTCTGAGATGACAAAGTCCTAAGATTCTTAGCCCATAGTAGCAGCTATGTAGGATGTTGTTTGAGTTGAAAACAGAAAAAGCTTATTTGAAATAATAAACTTAAGTAATTGGATTAAGTCAAATAAGCTACGAAAGAGAAAAGCCTAAGATAACAAGAGACAATAAATTCAGTAAGACAACAAATGTGACGGGAAAAGAAAATGGAAATCTTAAGAAAAAGATGAATAAATATGAAATTGGTCCAAGATAAGATGAAAGAGAAAGGAAAGTTTTCTTATGTGGTTGTGCTTGGATAGGAAAGTAGGAAGTTTTTATAGAATAGTTATATAAAAATCCAAGTGCAATTATAAAAGGTACAGCGGAAAATGTAAATTCTTCCATTTTATATCTTTTTGTAACATAATAAATCGAATTTAGAAAAATAGATTTTTCTAAATTTCGAATTTAATGTTGGTTGGTAGGGTTTTGGATGTGACATTTGGGTGAACCATGCTCTTATTCTATAAGAGTATGGGAAAACTTGGATGAAAAATATTTTGATTTTTCAAGAATATTGCATTCATATATAACTGCAAGTATATTTAGGACGTGAGCATCATGTTTTAAAAGTGTTTTTAAAATTTGCATACATATAGGTGGATCCAAATCAGGCATACATACTTTACTATGATGTATCTCACTTTGCACATGTGCACAATGTTTGGAACAATTGGATGCACAGTGGATGGATGGATATTGCGAGGGATTATCTATTTCACTCTTATCGAATTTTGGGAATGAAATTCTTTAAGGGTAGGAGAATGAAACACCCCACATTTTTAATATAATTAAAAATGTACAAATATGTATATATGCATAGTTAGGTAAATAATGGTGATGTATAATGAAAAATTAATTCATACATTGAAGAGTAAGGAAATTAATGTGATAACAATGTGTGTAATCGAAGAGATGAGAAAATAAAAATAACAGGAAATAAGTAAAACGGACATCACCATTGCGTCCGTCTCGGAGTTCTGGTCAAGATAGACACCTGGTTTGCGTAAAACGGACATCATATGAAGAAGTTATTAAGCCTAGAAGTTTGTATACACAAGAGAAATATATATATATATATATATATATATGTGTATATATATACAAACAAATTAAAATATAAAATAAAGAATAAAATAAGGATTGCATGTAATAAATACATGCACTGAAAAAAAATGTAATGCATGCATTAAAAGAAAGAAAGGATTGGTTGCATGCAATGTAAATATGTTGAATGCACTGATTTGCAAACATAATACATTAACATTAAAAGAAAAAGATTCATGCAATGGTTTAATTTAAGTATTGTAACTAACATGGAAAAGAGAAATAAGGAGAGAATAATAAGTATCATTGTTCTAAGACTTATTAACAAAAGACTTCATAGCTCAGTAGGTAAAGACATTGAATTTGTAACATGGAGGTCGGAGGTTCAAACCCCGGCGGCGGCATAATTTTAATCATTGTTTTAGAGAGAGCCAACTGAACATGCAAATATATGTACATATACAAATTCAAAATTTGAAAGTATAAGAACGTACATATAGGGAAATAAAGAAAATATATGTATATATATATATGAGAATATATATATATATGCATAAATATATGTATACAAAAGATAAAATTCAAGATAAGGCTACAGTCAATGGAATATGGCAAGAATCAAATAACGGTGCAACATTGTTTGAATTTTGAAAATAAAACGAAAATTGTACATATATATATATATATATATATATATATGCGTAAAATGGTCGGTAGAGTAATTGTATGCATATAAGAATATTTCATGAGAACAGAATAGTTAAATAAATTCCAGAAATTCAAAAGTTCAAAAATTAAATTTCTACGCCAAAACATTTCAAACATTCGAAATTCGAATTTCTGTTCCAAAACATCTTATCGGAACCAATGCTGACTCAGCGCTACGTGTACAATAAGATTTGGCTAGATTCATCTGCGAACCTGGACTATTTTCTTAACTAGGTTCAATGCTGACTTAGCGCTGCGTGTACGATAAGGTCTTGAGCACCTATATAAACACCCCTAAGGCTACAGTTTTCTCTACACATTTTCATTATGCTTATACTCTTCCCTAATTCATATCAAAACAAATCAAAGACCGGGTTATGCTGCTCAAGTTCTTCTTTAGAATTCAAGTAGAGAATCAAAGGCTAATTCAACGACTTCAACAACTATTTTCTAAGAATAAAATCTAAATTAGAGGATCGATGATCAACGTCAAGGGATAGCTTTTTAGTTTCAGAATTCAGATCCCAGAATTCAAGATCCGTTCTTAAATCAGTGAGTGGGATTACAATACACTTCATGCATAATAGTATTATTATCGTTCGTCATTCCTCAGCTAAAATTCATGTTGCAATTTAAAATAATCTTTGTATGCTTAATATATTCCTCTTCCCTATTCTTCCTTTTTATTTTTGAAACTTTGGCTACCTTCGAGCCAAGGTCAACAGCGCGTAAATTATAATTATTTGGGAAGAGTTTGAGATTTAATCGATGAATTAGGCAATTTGGGTAAAAAGATTATTACACGAATGGTTTTGTAAGCAAAGTAGAAATGGGTTAAGTAACACTTGACATATGAATAAGCTTAACCAACATATGATGTGACGGCCTGGAATTTCGCTCGATCCGAATCGGTCGTTGAACCAATCTAGACCGTTCGAAACCCCTGATCGTTTGAGAACAGGACAAATCAGAACGCAGACGGAAGAACATTTCATTGTTATTACAACAATTCCATCAGAATACAAGAATATACAGAGTATTAATGAATAAATTACATTCGACAAATATCAGAGGTTACAATAAATTACATAGCAGCGGAAAATAATACAAAGCACAACTGAAGGTGATATACAGATACAGGGCTTTCCGGATATCATTCCAGCTGTAAACCAGGATCCTATGAATATAAATCTGCAAAAACAAAACTACTAGCTGCCCGTGTAGAAAATAGGGGCACCCAGAGTTTAGGTTAAAACAATAAACTCCAGGTCAGTCATGTGACTGGTGTGAGAACTAAAACAGTCATTTTAAACTTTACTTTAAAAGAGAGTAATTCAAGGGACCACGCCGTATAACACGGAACGGGTTTCCTCCCAAGAATACCGGTGCATAAGATAAACAACGCAATGCTTTTTCGAAAAATGAAGCTATTATATGACCCAGTCCCATCACACAATGCAACGCAAGCCGAAGGATAGGGTTTTACCTTATAACAGCCAAACATGCTTGGTACGTTTAAAACAAATCATTTGATACTATAATAAGTGTATCGTGTCAAAACAATTTCAATCATAAATATAAATCATAGACGGCATAAGTGCCCCATACCACTATGTCGCCATACTAGGCTCTACAAATAAAGCCGAAATACACGTATTGGAAATTGGATTTCCGTCATGAGTCGAGGCAAGGGGCAAGCTCCTGTCCGCTTCGGGACACTCTAGCAAATGCCTCAGGACTACACACTCTAGGTAACCCCTGGATGCTTCAGGGCCGGTCCTCTCTTACGTTTGAGGATTAGTATTCCTGAACACACATTTCGCGGTCCTTACAGACCTAAAATCGAGGCGCCTCATCCAACAACCACATACCGAGGTGTGAGGCTCGCGAATTCACGTTATACACAAAGCTGCCACGTAGGTCGTGCTTTGATCATCAACCACAAGACTTTGCTTTTCAACAGAAGCCATGATCCATGCAACTCAGCATGCCACACAGGCAATTCATGCCATGCGACTGATATCCATCGATATATAACCTCTAAGCTCGTACGTCTCAGAGAAGGGCGTTAAGCAAGAGAATAAATTCTCCGCCGCCAAACAGATATATATTTAACTGAAATCAATCAACATAGAATAAAATCCAATGTCAGACACACAATCCATTTACAAGTTCGTTCTGGGTCTGAACGAAACCGGAGGCACTTTCCTCGCATATCCATCGATCTCCAAGTACGTCTGGACGATCACCAACTATTTCCATCCTCTTGGGTGTACAGCCCAATCAGGATCGTCAGTAATTATCCAAACGATGTGAAGACTTCCGGTCTTCGACCACCGTAATCATCTTTGACTTATCGTCGAATCAGTTATTCAGAATGGGTATAAACCCGACCTTTCCGAACAACCCGCGTATATTAAAACAAATGTTACACAAACACAACATACGCCTCATTCCAATTTATTAGTCACTAACCGTAAATCAACAAGAGAACAATTTCCCAAACCTTAACCCCGAAGGCCGAAACCAACATCAGATCAATACCCAGGAAACCATTCTTCTTAGCTAATCTACAGCTAGTTTCTAAATTTCATATTCTTAGGGAAAGGTTCCCATTAATTTTATCCAAGATAAATTCTTTAAAATTTATCCTTTAATCTTCCTTTGGATGTCATTTCAAACCAAATTATGGTTTTCCAAACTAGTCGAGATTAGCGAACCACACCGAAGTAATTATTTATTTTATTTCCCAATCCCAACCTATTCATCCCATGAAGCAAAACTGGTAATACTCCATATCTAATACCACGGTGTTATCGGTAAAGTTAATTACCATCCCACGTTCAAATCTAATCAAAGATTTAACTATCGATTTGGAGCAAAACTGGTGATACTCCATTCTCGCTTATTTTACAATTTTGATAATTTAGGTTATCAGTGCACATTTCAATCTAATTGCAGATTCATTAAAACTCCTTTTATAGGGTTAAAGAACTAGTGTCATTTAAAACACAGTTCACGATAAACCCAAATCACATTCTATTTATTATCGGGTTAAAGAACTAGTGTTATTTAAAACACCGTTCACGATAAACCCACAAATCAATTCTATTTAAAACTCGTTTCAAATCCAATTTATTTATTTAAAAATAAACGGGTTTAAATTTAGTTCAAGACTAGTTCATTTCGATAAAAATCTAGTTTTATCCTTTCAAATATGGAGTTTTTCATCCCAATTTTTCCCAAATCATTTCTTATGATTCTACACAAATTATTGATATTTTTAAATAATTTTATCAAGGCCCGTATAGTCGATTTCCATCAACGACCATCGAACTGCACTCACAGCGACCTTTTCCAAATTTTGATTTGGACGTATCTCCAAATCCAACCGTTAGATTTCAAATTTCTAATATTCGTTTGAAAGCTCTTTTCGATACGAACCCAACGGTTCCAGTTTTAGGAGAATCCGACGGTCGGATCTCCCGTAATGTCCGTTTGAAATAAATGGTCGAAATTCATGAACTGCCGCGGCGCGGCGCGTTCTATTCAGGCCATTATATTATATATATAATATATATAATATATATTTCATCGATTTCTATTTAAAACGAATTTTTTAAATCGTCTTAAATTCGTTTCAAAAACAATTTCAACTTCCATTTCAAATTCAAATCAAAATTGAATTTTTCCTTATAAATTCGTTTTAAAATTCATTTCTGTTCAATTCAAATTTCAATTCAATTTGAATTCATTATATATTCAATTAAATTCAAATTCGTTATATATTCAGTTCAATTCGAATTCGTTTTCTATTCAATTCAATTTGAATTTGTTTTCTACTCAATTTGATTCAAATTCGTTTTCTGTTCAATTTGATTCAAATTCGTTTTCTATTCAATTTGATTCAAATTCGTTTTCTATTCAATTTGATTCAAATTCGTTTTATATTCAATTTGATTCAAATTCGTTTTCTATTCAATTCAATTCAAATTCGTTTTCTATTCAATTTGATTCAAATTCGTTTTCTATTCAATTCAATTCAAATTCGTTTTCTATTCAATTCAAATTCGAATTATAAAAACGAATATAATCGATATAAATATCGTTCGCGTCAAAATGGCGCATCTCTAATCAACACGACTTTATATATTTCAATAACTCCGTTATTCTATTCAACAATTGAATATTTATTCAATTCAATACGTGAATCTATATTTTTGTCAACACATGACTATTTTTGTTATTTAATATATTTTATAAAAATTATGGTATCTATCGTTTGATTTTAAATCAAACTCCAACCGTAAATTAGTAAGAGAACGATTCCCTGAATATTAACCCTGAAGGCCGAAACCAACATCAGATCAACATCCAGGAGACCACTCATCTTATCTATTTTCCAGTTAATTTCTAATTTTATATATGATAAAGATGTAAATTTTATTGTTAAAATATTTCGTTCAACACATGACTAATCTCAACGGATGAGTACAGTCAACACATGAACCTTTATTTTATAATATTCTTTATTTTCTAAATTGGAATGAGGCCCAATCAATTACCATATAACGTTAACTATATGGATTCCATACAACACATGTATATAAATAGCAACGATAAACAATCAACCATCATCCAAAGTGCACCACTTTGTATAAGCATCAAATATAGATATCTAACGCTTATAACAGCCTGTCAATCAATCGATCGACATACAACTGATTATTGGGATTAGTGTATGCCGTGTTTTATCCCAATACCCGTGTGGGGTTTCAAACAATCAAACACAGATTTTATTTGTGCAGTTGGGCGATGTGTAAAATTTATCGTCCCAATCAATATCCTTCAAACAGGTGTACATAAACAAACCGTCCGGTTTGTAAATGAATATTTATTTATTCACATTCACGTTAAAAATTATATTTTTAACGACCAAATTATTTTATTCAACCTATGAATATTCTATTCGGTTCATTCTTTAAATAAAATGATATCTTTATTTTTCTAACTTATTTTAGAAAATTTCGGCGGTATAACGGCACGATACTAGAAACGGGACGAAGCCTAGCCTTATCCCCGGTCTAGTGATGGCCCACGCCATTCACACCTCAATCAAATCAATTTCATTTCACCAAACAATTCAATTCAACCCAAATAATCTAACCAACTACACAGCCAAACAAACAAGTCCATGGTCTGTGGACGATTGTGTCGGGTGCTACTAAACACCGTCTACATCCTAGTATATATATATAACTAGAAAAAGAAATTGAAGAGTGAGAAGTTCTCACCGATAGCTATCCTAACTCCACGGCACTTCCTATGCAGAACATCTTTACCGTGCTCGCCTTTTGTCTATTCCGTCGTCCGTGGCCACTACATATATAAAAATCACATTTTTACTTCGCTCTTCAATATATAAAAATCGAATTTTTACTTCGCTATTCAATATATAAAAATCGAATTTTTACTTCGCTATTCAATATGTAAAAATCGAATTTTTACTTCGCTATTCAATATATAGAAATCGAATTTTCAAATATAAAGATTTCGCCTTTTCAAATATAAAGATTTCGCCTTTTCAATTTCAAAAATCTAATCTTTTCTATTTTAAAAATCTAATCTTTTCTATTATCATTCTTGCATATAAAAATCAAATTTTTATGTCATTTATATAAATAAAATCCTTCCTTTCATACATGATAAAATATCATTTTTACATAATTGAAAATCATATTTTTATACAACGAAAAATCTCATTTTTCTACAATGGAAATTATTATCTTTCTAATCTAAGAAATCATGTCTATGTTTCAAAATCAAACCCCTTTTAAACTAAAAATCAAATCTATATATGACTAAAAACCATGGCTTTATAAAAAAAAATTATCTTCCTTAATAAAAATCATCACTTTAATTTTCAGTTTTATAGAAAAAAATAAAAATAAATAAAAGAAAACTGAAATATATAAATATTTACCTTTGTTTTGAAAGGGGGAGGAGTTGCTGTGGTGTTGAAGGGCGTCGGAGGAGGTGGTGGGTGGCGCCAGGGGGCTGCGCAGGTCGGAGGAGTGGTGCTGGGCGTCGAGGCGACAGTCTGGAGGAGGGGGGCCCGCAGATCGTCGGCGGCGCTCGACTCGAAGGGGCAGGGTTTTCAGGGGGGGTGTCGCGTCGCACGCCAGCGGGGGGGTCTCGCGGTGGTCGGCGCCGCTGGGGGGTGGTCTCGCGGTGGTCGGCGCCGCCTGGGGGGGAGGGGTCTCGCTTTCGATCGTTTTTTCTTCTTTTTTTTTCTGAATGAATTTGACGGGGGGGCTGAGATAATAGGGTGAGAGAGAGAAGGGGATTTTATTTATTTTATTTATTTTAATTTCAAAAAGTTAAATTTTTTATTCGACCTCGAAATCGAACCCACCGCCTGTCGTCCATAGCTAATTACCCCCATTCCGAACACAATGGGATATGTATCGTAAGCTGATTCGATCGTTTCGATCAGTTTTCGTCAAAATCAACATATAACTCTATATATTGAATTTGAACGGGCATTTCAATTTACCGGGGCCACATAATAACCCGAAAAATTCCAAAAAAATATTTTCTAGCTTCGTATTGACGATACGGTCCTAACAAAACTAGTTTCGTCGAATTCTGAGACCATTAGAAAAATGGCCATTTTCCAGTTGATTAAAATCAACTAAAACTGGTCAAACGCGTTTTCCTTTGCCACGCTCACATATTGATTCGAAAAATTATGAAATTTGGAATCTAGCAATAACTTGACATCGCGGATCCAACAAAAGTGGTTTCGTCGAAATCCGAGGTCGTTTGCAAAATGTCTATTTTTAAGGGCCTGAATTCCATAGCGACTATTCAGAATTTTCAACTGGACATATCTTTTGATCCCCGCTATGAAATTTCGATTTTTCAGATTCGTTGGGAAGATGCTCTCAATTAGATCCTAATGTTTTTGGTTTCACTAAAATCTGGATTGTTTTGCACCCGGTACATTCATTTGAAGTTTGAAATCGAATTATCGAACTACCGCGCCATATTCAATTCCTTTTATAATTATATATAATTATTTATATTCTAACGACGACGTATATAATATATACGTTCGAATTATATTCAAAATAAATTTCTCGTTGTTATTATTTAAAATAATTCATTTTAAATATTCTAAATTCATTAAAATTGCCAAAATAAAAATTTTAAACTGGCCCGCATTTCCGGGTTATTACATATGAGGAATGATAGCAACCTGTTAGGAACACATGTATGGTAAACTGGAACAATAGGTATTGCCTATTAACGGGATTATAAGCATGAACATGAATTGGGGGTTTTGGGTAAAGCTTTAATTTGAGACTTGAAAATTGGATATTCCGTTAAGATTCTAGAAACATAATTAAAAATGGAATATGTTGGACAAACCATGTTTTTATGTAATTATGGAACTCGAGACATAACATGAAATTGAAAATAGTGGCATAACTTGAACATGAACATGCTTGTGAATTGGTAATTGACATTTGATATCTAGAATGAACATGAACATGCTTGTAAATTTACAGTTGGCCTATAACACCTAGAATAGACATGAATTGTTAATTGGCTAAACGTGAAACATGGCTAACTCAAGGTTAGAATGAGTTTGCGGTGTAATCCTGCCCGGTAGATCCAGTGACCGCAAACAATAGGTTCTAATGTGAGAAGTTAGTCATAACGTGCTTGAAACCCGAGGTTAGATTGAGTTATCGTGTAATCCTGCCCGGAACCAACCGGCACATCCAGTGACTGCAACAATAGATCTAATGTGAGAGATTGGGAATTAATAATTAATTAATGCTAATGACACATGCTAGTATGGTAAGGTTAAGTCAACATGAAATGCTAGACAACACTTAACCAATTTTACATGATATTTGGGGGGCTCAGTCAACGTGAACTGTTAGATAACACTTAACTAATTTGACATGATATATGGGCGGGTTAAGTCAACATGAACTGATAGAGACACTTAACCAATTTAGCATGGTATGTGGGTTGAATTGAATACGTGATCGGGGGTTAAGTCAACTTGGACACATGGGCAAACTTAACCAATATAACAGTATCAAAGCAAGGAAAAGTGGGGAATGATAAGATTAAATAATAGATAAACTTATCCTAGGGATAATAAATGAATATGACTTAAGATGTAACACAAGACTCGAAGGGCGGGACGACTTATACCATGAAATAAGTTAATCTAAGTTGAAAATGTGGGAAAACACCCGTACGCTATCATTTGATAAAGAGAACTTAAGTCATGCTTGAATTCATTGGTAAACCTTAGTTAAAAGGAACTAAGTAACAAATCTTAGTTAAAGAGAACTAAGTAACAAAAACTAAGTATCAAACCTTGGTTAAGAGAACCAAGTAATAAACCTTTATTAGGAGGACTAAGTTGTAAACCTTAGTTAAGAAAACGAACGGTTAAGAGAACTAAGTAGTAAACCTTGGTTAAGAGGACTAAGTAGTGAACCTTAGTTAAGAAAGCTAACGATTCAGGAAAATAAGTAGTAAACCTTAGTTAAGAGAACTAAGTAGTAAACCTTAGTCAAGAAATCCAAGTAGAACACGAGGAGGAGCGAACGTCCATCTGATCATGAAGAAGGCTCCAACGAACTGGGTTACGAAGCACGCGGATTCGAGGGGACGTGAGGGTACTCTTGGTATCCCTCTTTGAGTTTGCAGATGATCCTCCTGGGCTCACAGAGGTTAAGGTCTGCGAAGGATATGCCTTGGTTGCAATATAAGAAACCTAAAGACTAGGATGGGTCAGCGTAAGGCGGCGATATCTTGTTTAGCCCTGTGATGGCACGTCGTCGTCTACCTACCATCTTTGAGTCAATCGTGATACGCAAGCGGAAAGGCGGAGAACTCCAAAAGACCATATACTTTGCTTTGTGGGGGGCATAGAGGGCCTGCGAACAGTTCTCATTCTTGATTTTCTTGGGTACCTTTCATTAGTTGAGGGAGGGGCCAAGTGGGACCATAGCCACATACAGATAAAACAGACCTTAGCATCTGCATCGGCAGATAACTTAAAGCTCCCGACCGAGTTCCGTGTTTCTTGATTAGCCCTGCCACGGGACTCGGGCTGCACATATAGAGGACATGTGCAACTAGATATCTAGCACGTTTAACGACACGATTGGGACGTAAAGTCTAGGAACATATATCGCTCTAGGTAGTGTGACCTAGACTAGGGGGCATTGTTCGATAGGTAGCATAAACCCTAGTGTCCCTAGGTAGCAAAAACCCTGGTCGGATCTAGAAAGCGTTCAATAGGTAGCATAAACCCATGTGGCCATGGGTAGCGTAAACCCTGGTTGAATCTAGGAAGCGCTGGATAGAAAACCCTGGATTAGATCTAGGTAATAAACGGAATCTAGCTAGATCAAGAGTGGTAGTCCAAACAATTTCGAGAATGGTGGCACTATGCTAAAGTAGTATAGATTTACATGATGAAGCCCGTATGACATACGACAAGGGACTGTATATATACATGGAAAGGATTATACGAGTTGGGTGTATCTACATATACGTTGTATTAGGTTAACCTACTTGTGGGACATGAGTATAGCCTAGAGAGCTAATATCGCGAATAACCTAATAAGCAAGAAAATATAACTGAACGATATATGTAGGATTATACAGAAGTTTATTCTAAGTCCACTCACATAGAACTAATGTTCTGACCCCCTCCTTATTACATACTTCCAGGTTAGGTTCATGACAAAGATGGTATAAGCTTTGGATACTGGTTAGGCAGTATGTTTTATAAGGTAAAGCTATAATTAAAGTATATTATACTTTGAATTCCTTCCATTGTAAGATTCTTACGAATTCTGACATGTTTTCTTTATCTCTGTCTTTTTCTGTAGGATACCAAAGCGCCCAACTCGGGTTTCGATAGATTGAGTTTTTGAAAAAAAAATCAGTCTGTCGGAATCCGGGTTGTTACAAAACGTTTCTGATCATCTTCTATTGGCTACTCTTCACTGTGCCAAGCATTCTTTCTTTTCCTTCTTGCTTAGTTTCTTCTTCATTGGATCACGACATTGGTTGGTTTTATGTCCATATGCCTTTAGGGACATTATCTCTTTTCTTGGCATAGCATCAAAGAACCTTTCATAAAGGAATTGGAACCAAACTTTTCATCCTTTTGTTACCGCATGGAGCTTCTCTTTGCATTGACTATCTTTTCATTATGAATGAATTTGTTGGCTTTAGAATATAAATCTATTAAGCTTTTGCAGTCCTTTAAGGCAAGTTCTTCCCAGAGAGGAGATGGTATAAGCAGCCCTGATCGAGCGGCTGTTAAATTTTCTCTATTCGTTGCTCCTTCTACTATAAGTGACTTGGTTCTAAACCTTCTTAGATAGCTAGTAAGAGATTCCTTTGGTTTCTATTTGACCTTGTCCAGATCAAAAAGCTTAGCATTGAGTCTTTCAAATCATGGAACTGTATGCTGAATGCAGTGGACAACTATCTCCAGGATGTGATGGTTGGGCTGTGATATTGTCTGTACCACCATCCTGCCACCTCTCGAAGAGTTGTTAGGAACACTCTACCTCGAAGTGCTTCAGAAGCATTATAAATATCCATATAGCATTCAAACCTATAGGGGTGGCTTTCTAGATCTGTAGTTCCATCGTATGTGAAAGGAGGCATTTCTACATTAGTTGAGACCTTGGCCTTCATTATTTCTTTGGAGAAGGTTATTCCAGGTTGTTTTTGATCACCTAGAAACAATAGATCCATGTTCCCTCCTAAGTTGATTACTCCTTCGGTGGCTTAACTACCTTTTTGCCAATCTACATTTTCCTAAAGGTTTAATGCGAATCGAACTTGGTTTCCATATCGTTGTAGCACTACTGATTTGGCCTTTATCTTGTGGGGTTCCACCTTAGAGGACCTTCGAATTAAGTCCATTTCAATGACCCCTCTGATGGAATCGATTTTCATAGCTAACCATAATATCTCTAGCTTATCACTTGCTTCCTTAGTTGAGATTGGACGTTCTTCCAATTCCTGGCTCATCACATTAGATCCCGGTAGAGCTCTACCTTTCAGGGCCAGAAATGCATTGGAAACTTAACCCTTCTTCCTTCTTGCCCTAACCATCTTCAACCAAAGTCTTACTTCTTCAAAGCTTAGTTCAATCCAGGACGGAACAATGCAGTTAGATATGTGGCTGTTAACCACAAAGTCAGAGGTTCAGGCCCTTCTACTAACGCCAAAATGTTAACAATATTTTTTCATCAAAACCAGAGGTAGGTCTGTGGAAGTGGACCTAAGGGAAAAATAGAGTTATTTAATTTCTATGAGCTTGAGTTAGTTTGTCGTTTCCTAGATATCAAGGTCTAAATCCTGAAATATTAGTTAGTCTTCCCTCAAAGGGGTGAGTATCACGCTTAAGTGGCTCAAGAACCAATAGTTATCTTGGGACAAGGGTTCCCTAAGCACAACTCTTAGTAGAAGGCTAAATGGCTTTTTGAAAGGGGTTTTGTGATGACGATGTGGAAGGGATTAGACACGGGTAGGAAACCGTGACCATGTAGATTTCATAAGGTATGATTGCATAGGAAATAACTAAGAAAACTTTTAAGAAACTCAAAAGGAATACGCTAAGTGTTGATCCGCTCTTTATTTATCTTTGATTTGGAGTACATAAGTGATTAAAATAGAAATTCCCAAATTGATTTGAAAATTAGGGTTTACTCTACGGAAAAAGAGTACAAGGATGAGAAATGAAGAATCGGTCCCCAAAATGAGAACCCTGGGATCTTATTTGTAGACAAATCGGGGGCCCATTTGTCATTGGGCCAGCATAAGCCCTTGTTGGCTGCATTTCCCTTCGGTTTTGGATGCTTTGGCTCTCAGTTGCTTTTTCGTCTTTTCTTATTGCTTTTAGGGTGTTGGTCTCGGCTCCCGAAAAATGGTCTCGGTTGGAACTTCTCTTTTAACATTGTATTTTCCTTCCTTGTTTCGGTATCAAGCCTATTGGTATGGATAGCTTTAGGAATGGTTTTAGGCTTTCGAATATGGGCTTCTGGTCATGAGCTTTCGGTCCTATTGTTAATCTTTCCTAATGTTTGCCTCTGTGTTGCTTCGAGTGTGTGGTTTCAGAACCTCCAACCCTGCTGATATCAACACTAAGTAGATTAGTGTGGATAACTTATCTCTATTTAAGGCTTAGACTTGCCTTTCAATAGATCTTTGAAGTGGGCATTGGCCTTCCGGAGGGGTGCTTCTGGTGCTTTATTAGATGTTTGCGGAAGTGGCCTCTCGGTCATTACCCACTGAGGTTTAGTAGCTGGCTTCCAAAATGATCTCTTGATGTTCTGGAACCTCATGCCTTTCGCAACCTTTGCCTCCTTTTGTACCGGCATTAAGCGGGTTAGTGTCGATAGCCCTTTCAACTTTATTGCCTTTGGGTCATAGGCTTTTGTCTTCACCTGCTTCTGGTATTGAGTGGTTTCTTCTTGATTTTCGTGCTTAGATTGATTACCCTTCATTTCAGAATTACACTTTCGGTATTGAAATCAAGCTTCATCGTTTTCCAAATATGTTGGTTGTCTGTTTCTTCGAAGGCTTCCTTTATGCTTTCAGACTTGTCCAGTGCTGGGATTTTGATGTTCTCGTTTCTTAATGTATCGGCATTAGCAAGTTAATGCAGATAGCCATTCGTCCTTCTGGGTCTCGGGTTGCAGTGTTCTTGGTCTTTTTCTTCATTAGCTCCCGATTTTGGATGACTGCTTGTCGATTACCCTTCCTGTCGGAACTACCCTGCCGATAGTTTTTCTTTGTATCGGATTTGATATTCCTTCTTTGTTGATAGTGTTGATTTCTTACCCTTTTAGGTACTTCTTTAGGCTCTCGGTTTTACCGGATTACACTTCATTGTGTGTGATGGTTCGATACCCATTCACCGTTAGCTTGTCTCGGTGTTAATTTTGGTAGTAACAAGAATAGTACAACAAGTTTTGAAAAAGGAAGCGCTCCTAGCCAAGAAAGAATATCACACATCAGGTGATATCATACAATTTACATTGTTGTTAATAAAGTTGACTTACTAGTCACTGCATATACATTACTACCAAGTTAGGTATTTTACACTTCAGACACACAAGCAAAATATTAAATCTGACACACAAAAGGAGTTTTGTAATAATCAAGCCCGCTTATCCGAGTCAGGATTATGTAAATCAAATTCTAAGGAGGCGTAACCTGCCTTTGCTTTCTTGAGTTCAGTCTCTAGCTCGTCGATTCGATGAAGCAACCTACCAAACTCCGCATCTGAACTAGTAGAAACATCAACTTCTAGGTGGCATTGCAACTCATGAATGGTTTAACTTTCTCTTTGAGTTTGTTCTCTAGAAAGGATACCTGTTCTGTAAGGTTCCTGATTGTTATCTTTTGGAGATAGTACATCCTTTTCCTCCTCAAAGGGGGTGAACCCTCAAAAATGTCTTTGCACCCTGCCACTGTAAAGGGTTCTTCTCTAAATTGAGAAGGGAGGTCTGGAATTGGTCCACCTACTCATAGCTTCAACATCAGACTGGGCTAGAGCATCGAGAATGGATATACTCATAGAAGGTGTGGATCCTAAACAAAGGCTAGGATTAAGAAAGCTAATACATAAAAGCAAGGAATCTCGCCCAAAATGAGGCGCAATTCAACTTAAAGTACCTAGGAATATAGTAGATGCTGCATTAAACATATTGGAGTTCAGCAACAAACCCTTAGCGCTAGAAAACCGAATGGGTGGTTATCCCAAAATTTTTGCCCCGAAGGAAGAAGGCCATATTGATGAAGCCTGTCAACGATAAGAAGAGATGACCGACATCCAAGATCCTCAAGTGCTTTGAAGATAGCTTCAACAATCCGAGTCTCCTCTTCTGACAAAGTTATGTTTTTGGAAGGGGGTCTATATAAAAGCAAGGGATAAACAAGAAATATGAAGATAATATAGTAGCTTTTGGCAGATAAGAAACTCACCAAGTTCAACAAATTTCCCTGATATACCAGGAAGGAACCTAACGTAAAAGAATTGGTTTCCCATTGCTTAGTTTTGCTAATGCTATCGCTTATCAACATCTTTATGGGACTGGCATGCTAGATAGGCTATTATGTGCTTTTAGAAAAATGAATCATGTGATGAATAAGTATGGGGCTAAGAGAGACTTGATCAGATGTAAGTGCCCGAACTTCTAAGCATAAAAGCATGGTATAGGTGTTCGGTGAGAGTTGGATAAGAGCAACTCCCAGATCACAAAAAATCCTGAACAGGAAGGGCGGAAAAGGAAGGAAACCTTCGTGCCAAATATGGATCGCTTTGTGTGCGAAGTACCCTTTTGGAGGGTTTTGAATGGAATCTCGGGCAGAAGCCGCAATGGCATCTATGCTAGATATTCCAAAACTTTCAAGAATGGTCTTCACCTTTTCTTGAGAAGTGATTAAAGAACACTTTAAAGAGAATTCCTTCTTGGCTCGTGGAGTATTGGAAACCTTGGCCTTCTGCTTGACGGGGCTTATTTTTCAAGACATAATGCTGCCAGGTATATCATTTCGTAACATATGTGATTAACACTACATTATTTTTACATAAATGTCCATATAGCATCCGTAAACAGATCAAAAAGCAGTACAACTTGTTAGTGTAAATGGTTTAATTTGTTGTATAATAAGTTGATCTTGAATGTTGATCTTAAAAAAGGTTGGCACATAATTAATCCCCATTGGGAAACAATTAGGCTTTTGGTGATGATAAAATTAGTTATCCCAACATCAAAATTCAAAGGATGAAAAGTAGACGGTAGAAAAACCAATTTATCAATGAAGTCTAATTGTGGCTCAAATGAAACCAAAAAATTCAATATTATCACCGAAAGCCTAATTGGTCCTCAAACCCGGTACGAGTGAAACTGAGATCGAAGTACCTTAAATGTTAAGCTTATGCACTTTACCGACACCCTTGAGACAGGAGCTAAATATGTGCAAATGTCGATGTCGGTAAAATCGAAAACAAAGTAAATTTTCAGTAATGGAAATGGAATTAACTCGCAGCAGAAGTATGGCATCTTACATCATGTTAAGGTTAACCTTTTACATAATAAGTTTTGCATAACAAGCCCTCCCCCTCCCCCGAAGTAATGCGTTAAGAAAATAATTAACCCATTATATTGGCCATCAATTATTGATAAAGCTATCACCGCTATTTAATTCGCATTTGGCACATGAAATCCCCATCAAATTCCTAATCAATTTAAATGCATAATTTAGATTTCTAATTATAATTAGAGTAGAGATACTTACAGAGGATTGAATTTGAAGATCTGGGGAATAGCTTGAATAATTCTTGAAAAATGTCAATCTGCCTTGAACACTCAATTTGCAGGTAAAGAATGGGAACGAAGAAGGAGAAGCATTTATATTAAATTGTCTTGTAAATCTACACCGTACAGAGAGGAACACACCACCGGTCAGACTGAAGGATGCCAAGAGACGAGGAGTCGACACACCGAAGGAAAGTCAAAAGTTTGACTTGAAAAGTCAAAATTACCCCTCCATGGGAAGGGGGATGTTATTACCAAAATTCACACTGAGGTAAGCTATTGGTGAAGGGGTACCATCACAAAATTAAGAGAACAATTTACAAGCTAAGACCCGACACATAGTAAAACCGAGAGCATAAGGGAACAACCCAAAAGCCAGGTAACTGACACCATTATTAAAGAAAAGTACTCAAAACCAATACAAAGAAAGAATGCCAGAAGGATAGTTCCGACACGAAGGGAAGATAAGGGAAGGTCACCCAAAAAGAAACTCAATGAAGAAAAAGATTAGGAACCCACAGACCGAGACCTTGAAGGAAGAAAGGGCTATTGGTATCAACTTTCTTAATACCGATACATTAAGAAATGAGAGCATCAAAAGCACAAAGTTCGAAACATAAGGAAATTTTCCGTGAGCTAGTTACCGAGACCCCTATCGGATGGTCGCCGAGAGGCCACTTTAGAAAACAATCAGTAAAGCACTGGAAGCACCCTTCTAGAAAGCCGAAGCACATTTCAGGGATCTACCAAAAGGCAAATCAGAGCCTCTAAGAAAGATGAGCTATCCACAATAATCTATTTAGTGCTGATACCAACAGGGGTGGCGGATCCTGTAACCATACCTTTAAAACATGAAGGAAAGTTCCACGTAGAACTAACAACAAGATCGGAAGACTACATTCGGAAACCCATATCTGAAAACCTATATCCGGAAGCCTTCCTAAAGCTATCCATTTCGACAGGCTTGCTATTGATACAAGAAGATAGAAAAATAACATCAAAGAAGCTCCAAGGACCGAGACCGTCTTTTCGAGAGCCAAGACCAGCACCCTAAAAAGGGACTAAGAAAATCCGAAAAAGCGGTCGAGAGTCAAAGCATCCAGAACCGAAGAGAAAAGCGGCCAACAGGGGGTTCTGCTAGCCTAGTAACAAAAGGGACCCCGATTTTTCTATAAATGAGACCCTAATGGTCTCATTTTAGAGACTAATTTATAATTTCTCCTCTTTGTACTCTTTTCTTCTAGAGTAAGCCATAATTTCTAAATCAATTTGGAGATTTCTACCATAATCAATTATGTATTCAGAATCAAAGATCAATAAAGAGAGGATCGACGCTTAGCGTATTTCTTATGAGCTTTTTATGAGTTTTCTTAGTTATTTCCTACACAACATACCATATACCTTCTACATGTTCAGAGCTTCATATCTAGGTCAAAATCCTTTCGCAAGGCCATAGAAAACCCACTTCCCACGATCCATTTAGCCTTCTACCATGGGTTGTGCTTAGGAACCCTTATCCCAAGATAATTGTTGATTCCTGTTACTACCACAATTAGCTCCGAGACAATCAGTCATAAGGTGAAGCCGAGGTCATAAAGAAATAACCCAAAAGCTAGGCACTTGACACCATCATTAAAGAAAAGAACTCAAGACTAATACAAAGAAAAGATGCCGGCAGGGTGGATCCGACACGAAGGGCAGATAACAGAGGGTCTCCCATAACCAGAAGCTAATAAAGAGAAAGGCTTGGGATCCTACAAACCAAAATGTAAAATGACGAAAGTGTTACCGGTACTAACTTGCTTAATACCGATACATCGAGGGGGAGAGCATCAAACATGCAGAGTTCAAAACATAAGGGAATCATCCGGATTCCAGCTACCGATACCCCCATCAGATGGCAACCGAGAAGCCATTTTAGCAAAGCAAGTAACAAAGCACTAGAAGCAACCTCCCAGAAAGCCAAGATACACTTTAGTAACCTACCGAAAGGCAATCCGGAACCTCGAATAAAGATAAGTTATCCACACTAACCAACTTAATGTCGATACCAATAGGGGTTGCGGATCTGAAAACCATCCACCTGAATCATAAAGACAATTTTCGCGAAGGATTAATGGGATGACCGGAAGCCCATATCTGGGAGCCATATTTGGAAGCATATATCTGGAAGCCCAAAATCTTCCTAAAGCTATCCATACCGACAGGCTTGGTATTGATACAAAGAAGGTAGAAGAAACTACAAAGTGAAGCTCCAATGACTGGGACCATCCTTCCGAGAGCCAGAACTGACAACTTATAAAGCAACAAGAAAAGCCTAAGAAGCGGCCGAAAGGCAAACTTCTGGAACCAAAGGGAAAAGTAGCCAACAGGGGCTTTTGCTGGCCCAGTAGCAAAAGGGGCCCCGATTTTTCTACAAATATGACCCTCAAGGATCTCATTTTCGTGACCAATTTCTCATTCCTCATTGTTTTACTCTTTTTCTCTAGAGTAAACCCTAATTTCTAAACCAATTTGAGGATTTTTATTGTAATCATTGGTGTACTCCAAATAAAAGATCAATAAAGAGTGGACCAACACTTAGCATGTTTTTTTATGAGGTTTCTTAGCTACCTCCTATATAACACACCATACGCTCTCTACATGGTCACAGGTTTCTACTTAAGCTTAGACCCTTCCGAAGAGTTCTTGTTGCACCCCTTCCTACAAGCCGTTTAACATCTTTATCGAGGGTTGTGTTTAGGGAACCCTGGTCCCGGGATAACTTTTGGTTCTTAAGTCACTTGAGCGTGATGCTCACCCCATTGAGGGAAGAGTAACTAATCTTTTGGGCTCTAAACCTTGATATCTAGGAAATGGTGAACTAACTCATTCTCGTGAAAGCTAAATAACCCCATTTCCCCTTAGGTCCACTTCCGTAGACTATCTCCGGTGCTGACGAAAAATATCGTTAACATTATGGCGCTAGATGTTGGGCTTGAACCTCCAACCTCGTGGTAAACCTTACCTCATATCTGACTATGTTATTACGTCAGAGGTTGGACTAAGCAACGAGAGTCCAAACGAGAGCTTTGAAGAAGCAAGATTATGGGAAAAAGTTCCAAATGAGAGTCTTCCGGATCTCAAATGACTATATCAGGTATTATTGACCCAAGAGTGATGTAAGAACGAAGGTTAAGAATAAAAGCCTTGCAGGTAATCAAGTGGAAAAAGGATGTAGGGTTAATACAATCCCAATTATTGGGACAATAACCCTTCCTATGTGGGACAAGCATCAATATTCACCCCCAAAAGATACTACACCAAAGAAGTATAACCCCTTCTCTCATATAAGGGAAGCTATCTATGAGCAGACCAAAGGAATGGTATTCGAATGAGAAATGATAATGGATTTTAAGCACTTTGCTTCCAAATGGACTAAACAGATAACATTTTAGTTTCAAGGCACCTTCAAAAGAAGAAGCAGGGATATGGATGCGATAACAGGATTTAATTAAAAATAGCAAAACTCCAATGACAAGGAAGTAACTTTATACCCAAAATGCTTAATGAGTACCACCTTACCACCTCAATGGAAAACATTTACTTCCTAACTCAGCAAGAGCTCGAATATTGGTCGTCCGTAAAGAAGAAGCCCAAATGTGAAAGGAAATTAGGAGGGCCTTATTGTCAATACCATATGATAAACGGACATGAAACAAACTATTGCAAAGCCCTCGACGGAATGATCAACAAGTTCCTCAATCAAGGCCAGCTATAAGACTTTGTAAAAAGATCAAACTAAGTCCAATAATGGTCCTTAGGAAAAGATTTATCTACATGAATAAGGGTATGGAAACCCTCTTAAGAGTCCAAATAACCAAAGATGGGTTAACCCACAAATGGATAAAAACCCTTATCGTCGTCGAGTTGACCGTGGAAAGGAACCCCCTGGAGTGGGGGTGATGTTTAAGCCTTTCTCCATGCCCAAATCAGAAAAGGCAAGATTAAAGCACTGAAAGCGTAAGCCTTTGACCCATACCAGAAATGGTCATGACTTAGCATCTAATTAGCACGCCCTGCCTCTGCTATGAACTAAGCACGTCCTACTTATGCTCGTAAAAGAGCACGGCCTACCACTGCTTATGTTCCATGTTACCCACAGAAAGGAGTGTAAACCCCTATCGTCGCCTATGATTGTCAAGATAGGGCACCCCTTGGAAGGAGTGGAGTGTAAGCCTCTATCACCACCTACAATGGCCAAGGTAGAGCAACAAAAGAGTAAGCCTTAATTTCACTTCTATGATGGCCCGGTTTAAGCATCTAAGACCTTATCATCGCTTATAATGGTCTGGATAAGGTGCCTCCTGGAGGGAGGTCGGGTAAGTCCTTGGGCCCTGCTGGTGGATAATGTAGCCAAGCGCACCAAACACACAGGCCCAAAAAATGGCCAACAAAGCACGTACAACCACTTCTTTAACAATAAAAGCTCAAAGACTGGCTCAGGAAGCACATACATCCTATCCTTCATAAATCACACCTGAAAGAACGAATTATTGTCGGAAGTGGATTTCGGATCCTATCTTAACACCCGAATATGGGTTGGTTTAGATCCTAATTATTTCCAGAAGAGTATTTCCAGTCTTATCCTAACACTCGAATCTGGGTTGGTTCGGTTCTCATTTATTAGTGGAAGTAGATTTCCGGTCCTATCATAAATACCCGGATCTAGGTTGGTTCGGAAGTACAACTATTATCAAACAAAGATATTTGACCTGCTTAATAATCTGAATGTGATTGGGAACTAGACTTTTGTTACTACTAAAAGCGTATTTCTGGTCTTACGCCTTAATCTAGGAGATGGATCAGAATCCTATTGCTACTAGAAGGTGATTTCTGGAACTCTATCCTTAATACCCTAATCTGGTTCGCAAACTCTAATCTATAAGGAAGGGATATACCATCAACCTAATAACTGGGGCCTATTACCCAACAGGCCTTCAGACAAGGAGAGAGGTCTTCTATATTTCTCAGGGAGATTTTCTTAATACCTGCAAATATTAAGTATTTACTTACTATATCAAATGCACATACAATGCATATTACCGCACAATACTAGAGCACAAATTCAGGGGACAGCTCAAGTAGGTATCTCATATTTCCCTACAAAAATTTCGAGATAGAAATTTCACTTTTCTATAAATTCCCGTAGAGGGAGATTTCCCGAAAGTACCTATTACACTAGGAGACTTTTACTAATGCATAAAGTATAAGTAGACCCGTTAATCATTGATACCTTCAATATTATTATACTACTAATTTCAACAAGAGCAGGTGATGCAACATGTGTGCTTTGTGAAATAACACCTAAGAGAGTGCATTAAATTTATGTAGAATAGTGCGATAAGACTATAAAACATAAAGGGGGATGCCTTCACCATGAGCTGTGATCATACATTAGATGACGCCTACCTAAGTCGTGACTTCGTACATAAGCATTATAATTGCATTTCATTACATATGAAGTATAGTACACTAAGCGTTTTGCATTCCGCGCAATTGTTTACAAAGTGAGTTTTAGAGAAAGTATATTTTCAAAAAAGAGAAGCATTCTTACTCTAATATTGAGGTTTATATGTAAACACGATTTAGTTTTCAAAAGCGCTATTTTAGGTGGTTAGTATAATTCCCAAAATGAAAAGCGATCCTTCTCACTTTATTCAAGGTGCTAGCATGAAGACTAAGCGAGGAATCAAACGGAATACCAAATCCATCTGGTGTGTAAACCGATGGACAATTATGATAATCCCATTCTCCAATAGGTGGACTATCATAACCCTAAGTCAGATTCAGTCGATACCTACATATCTCTCTTAAAAGTCGATCATTTTCCTCACCAAGGAAATCAAGGCAGATCGGGGGATATTGAGTGTAAACCTTTTCGAGGTCCCTTAGGGAGCAATACTGAGTCAGTGCAAAAGACCTAATAAGAAAAGACTTCTCCTACTACTCTCTCTTCAACTTAACATAAACTTTTAGGAAATCCCCAAAAAGAAAACTTGAAGAAGAGTACAGACTCTGAAGAAAATATAAAGGGAATTAGAGGATAAACAATCCATTACATCATAAGCCAAACAAGTACAATCATTATAGATAATCCTCCTGCTCATACAAGACTAATCTCTTAAAAGTCTCG
Source organism: Allium sativum (assembly GCA_030737875.1). Classification (NCBI taxonomy): domain Eukaryota; kingdom Viridiplantae; phylum Streptophyta; class Magnoliopsida; order Asparagales; family Amaryllidaceae; genus Allium; species Allium sativum. Next base: position 237,392,494 of record CM060925.1, read on the forward strand.
GATATAAATCGATGCTTATTAAACTTTAGTTTATCTAAAGGTAATTCTCTAAGGATAGAAGTAACTCGGGGTAGGTTCCAATATCCACCCAGGTGAAGGTCCATGCCGCGCTTATCTTTGTACCTTCTATGGAGATGGATAAGTAAGCCCTCGCTATGATCACCTAAAAAGGAAAAATCCACTGTTTCATATCTACTGTAAATTTGATACAAAAAGTCTATTAATGTGTCCTTGTCTTCAATTAACATCCAGAACAAAGTCATGAGCTCGACATTTTCTTTTAAAAGCCTCTCGCATTGTAATCGCGCAGTTCTCAACCTAGGGGCAACATCTTTCTCTTTAAAAAGTAGTGTTTTGCTGCACTTCTATCAAGGAGGTGGTATCTTTTGGACAAGATGTTATATTCATTTATTTGTTTGTTTAGCTCCCTAGTAAGACGAGTCACTTTCGACTGAGCCTTTTTAAGAATGGGATACCTGAAGCTAATTTTCTCCTCTTTGCCAAAACGAAAAGGAGGTAGAGATCAATTATTGAAAAGAAATAAAAACAGTATGTATCATAGAGGCTATCATACCTCAGAAACAGGAGCAGAGACTTAGGAAGCCTCAACCGAAGAAGAACCCTTGAAGCTTGGGTCTTCCCCCATCATCCACGCTCCAGAAGGATAGTGAGATTCAACCAAAACAAGATTACTTTCGGAGATTTCAATATCCTTGCAGAATACCTCATCTCATCTATCAGGGGTTGAGAAGGCGCTACCAACACAAGCCAAGCCACCACTATGTTCTTCTCCCACCTCAGCAGAATCTATGAACTTGTGATTACCATCATTAGCGCAAACAACCTTTTGTGCCTCAATGAGATCTCTTTCGTCATCAGCATACGGCTCCTCAAAGGGGATATCTTCAATAAACAAAAGTTCGTCCACGTTGGTCTCCTTCCTTAAGGAACTTCCTCTCTTTTTCTCATACAGGATATCTTTGATATTAATCTTTCAACCAAAGATGGATCGAGAGAAGAAAAGTCTAAATCCGAACATCTGTGCATATTATCTGCATAAATAAGAAGGAAATTTCCCTCAAAAGAATTAATCGTAATTTGGTCCACGGTGATCTAAAGGAAACAAGTGATCCTATATTTAGCACCGTTCAACACTCTGACGTATTTGGCCAATAAAGCATCCTTCCTGCCAAGCTCAATCTTAAGAAATTCATTCTCGTTTTCTATAAGATAATTTTGGTCTTGTATGGAGAAACAGAGAGAGTCAAGCACGACAATGTCTTCTTTGGATTTTTCCAAAGTCCCCTTCAAAGCCCTAATTTCTTCAGTCACGACCAAGCGAGATTCCTTTTCCACGATAGTTGAACTTTCTACCTCTGCCAGAAGACTCTAACTTACTTCGCTCCATAACCAAACCTTCTTTAACAAGGATAAGGGCATAACTTTCCTTCCTCAAAGACATGTTGTCTTCTCTAAACTTCCACAACTTAAAAGAAGGACCAAAAGTATTATCTTGCATCAAGAACCACCACTTGATAGCCTGTAAAAGACACAAGGGACCTGGTTAAAAAAATTAAAGGAAGGGCGGGAAAATCAGAAAGAAAAAAACTCATACCAAAAGAAGTTGTTCAACCAATGCTTGACAACCACCAGGGGAGTAAAATGAAAAACCAAAATTGGAGAAAGTAGAGGAAGAAATAATTTATTTGACTAATTTATTGAAGCTATCACCGTCGGGAGGATTGGCATAGACAAGGGGGCAATGTCCTCAGAAGAAGAAGAAAATCCCATCATACAATGTAATCCATTGGAGACTTAGGAAGATCCTGCAAGGCTAGTGGACGAGAAAGAGACTTTATTCGAGGAGATAATCTCCGGGGCATCGGAAACCACATCGGAACCAAGAGTCAGGCCTGCCACATCCTTGAGCTTTTTTAGAGGAGGATCTTCTAAGTTTTTTTCCATAAGTTTCCTTTTTACATATTCCCTAGCCTTTAACAATGCATCCTTAAGAGAAGAAACTCCCGCTCTTGGAATCAAGGAAGTGGGACCAGTTTTACAGGATGTCGTACGGACAACTCCTAGCATATGATGAAAGAAAACTGAATGAAATTCTAGTGCTAACTCCATTTCAAAAAGATGTAAAAGTACATTTGTATTATTGAGAAATAAAGGGCAGTTAGGGGAAAAAGGGGAATTTCTTCCCATTGACAAGGAAAGGGTGACCAAAAATGGTTGCCCAATAATGGATTGACTAGTCGGCAACATGGAGTGCCTTCGGAGAATAAAGGAAGTGAGTACTGAAAACTTGTTACCATATTTCCTAGAGGTAGTGCCAAGGAGGTCAATTACCTCCTTATCCTTGAAACTCGACAATTTGGATGCAACATCTATAAAAAGTGTATGTGAAAGGTAAGATAACATTAAAAAAGGAATAAAATGCTTTCATATATGAATACTTGGGGTGTAGAAGCCGCCTGAAAAACCGAGGGGGCGACGAACAAAGAAAATTTGGGTTCCCAGTCTTTAAATCTTTCTGTTCCCTCTGATAATAATTTCTTTGTGGGGTTTGCATGGAAGATCTAAGGGTTCATGTCCCTAAGTTTGCAAGGGAGAACTAAGTAATCAAGCGTATAAGGGCTTAAAGAAATATTACTACCAAAATTAACCCCTAAATAGGCTGAAAAGTGAAGGGGTATTGGACGAGCACAGGCATAGAAGAATCCTCCTGAAGGAAAAAGCCAAACACTAGAGAAAACTCAAAAGCTATAAAATGCCGACAAGGTCTATCCGGTAGGGTGTATTCGATAGGGTGGTTTTATAACAAAAGGTCATCCAAGTTAGAAGCTAAGAAAGAGGGAGTCAAGAGTTCCACTAATCGAAACCAAAAAAGATAGAAGGGCTATCAGCACTAACTTTCTTAAACACCGATACATCTGGAGATAAAGGCATTAAGGATACCAAGCTTAAAGTAACCAGGGGTTATCTGGAACTAGCCTCGAAATATTCAAACACCAGGAGGTCATTCTATTAGACATTGAGTGAAACACTGGAAACCACCCTCCAAAAGGTTAGGCTCCATTCGAAAGCTTCATCGAAGGAAAACCAAAACCCTAGAGAGGATACAAGCTATCCATACTAATCTGTCTAGTGTCGACACCGATAGGGTTTCCAAACCGACAGCTACCTACATACATCATGAGGGCAAGCACCTCAAAGTATTCATAAGAAAACCATAAGCGTAAACCCGAAAGTTATTATCGGGAGCACAAATGCCTTCTGAAATCCATTTACATCGACATGCCTATATCAATCTCGAAGAAACTTCAACTGACAGGGACCCTCATTCTGAAAGCTATAATCAGCACTACAAAGCGACCGGAAGCGAAAACATATGAGACTAAGGAGAAAAATGATTGACAGAGGATCCTGCAAGCCCAACGACCCAATAACAAATGGCGCCCCGAAATCTCTATAAATAAGACCCCATGGGACACATTTTAGGGACGAATTCTTCATTTCTCAATCTTGTTTCTTCTTCTCTAAAAAGCAAACCCTAATTTCCAAATTGGATTGGGGATTTTTTCAACTCTTGTAATACATCTACGATTTATAAATGGAGATTTCTGAGACTTAAATATTCTGTGATTTGGTAATCACGTTGTGCCATTTATGATGAAAAAGTGAGTTAACACTAACCTTTCGTATGAAAGAGTTATTCACGACACCTTCATAATGGACGAATGGCTTTATGAAAACCCGAAGCCTTCCCCCTTTTTTACCTCAAGTGATGGCAATGTGAATCAACCCTCTCATAATGAGCCTAATGCTACTCAATCGCGGAAATGAGGTTGACTTCAAGCTTATGGATTGATCACTGATGCAAGCAAAGCCCTTTGGGCTGACTCGATGTGGAAGGATCATTTGAGTCAATAAGCATTGTGGTACCCTTACCTTCTGAATATCGGGAAGCATTAGCCTGTTTTCTTCTTATCACAATGTATATCATCTTATTCATGATCTAGAGAGTAACTGATTGCGTAAGAGCTTAGTTGTGCCAAACTAAATAAACCTTCTTCATGGTACTTCATAACACCATAATATTGCAAGCATGATATTCACCTCTTAAGGGAAGAATAAATAATCTTCAGAACAGAGATTTCAAACCTAAAGAAAGGTAAATTTAACTAAGGAGCGCTGATACCTGAATGCCTTTTGGTAATCCTAGATCATGGTTACATCAGATTTCTTAAATACATGTTCTATATAACTCATTCCGGGCATTGATGGAAAATATCGTTAACATTTTGGAGCTAGAAGGAGGGCTTGAACCTCTGACCTTGTGGTTAATTTATCAAAAATTAATTTGGTAAACTTATTGCTCCATGGCAGAAAAGATGAAATCAAAAAGATTGGAAGAATGAAATAAGGAACCAGCTCCTAATGCAACCCTTGAAGGAAACGTGGATATAACGCTTAATCTGAACAATAATGAAAGAGGAGCCACTTTCAAACCAATACAACAACCAAATCCAAACGCCATGGAAGACAATGTCGCAAGAATGATGGCCTTGGAGAAGCAACTCCAAGAGATGCAAGCTCAAATGAATGTTGCCCAAGCGCAGAAGTCTTCAAGACTTACCAAGTCCAGTCAAAGAGAAACGAATGAGTCTCCGAAAAGAAAAGCTCCCATTCAACACTCTGAAGTAAAAGAAAAGCTCAAAGCGACTTCCTATAAGAAGAAAAAGTCCCTTTTGACGGGAGTAGATCATCAAGAAAATCAATGTGAGCAAGAGCAATCCTAGAATTCCACTTCCAAAGGTTATGGCACTAAAAGAGCAAACTACGCTAACACATAGGCTTATCTTAAAGACATTTCTAAGAATATTGTTAAAGACTTGTTGGGGAGCAAGGAGAAGAGGACCCAGGATGACAGGGTGAATGACAATGAAAGAGTAGCTCCTTTCATCGATGAAATTATGATCACCATAATACCATCTAAGGTGAAGGTTCCAACCATAAAATATCTTGGAAAAATAGACCCTCATGATCATCTAATAACTTTCGACAGCTAGATGGATCTCTACAATGCTTCAGGAGCCGTCAGATGTCCTCTTTTCTTGGTGACCTTTCAGGGAGCGGCGGCAAAGTGGTTTCGTCAGTACAGAGAAAACCATGTATTCATCGAAACAGTTCTCCTACAAATTTTCTGTGTAGTTCTGCATCTGCAAAGATTCGACAGTTGACTACACAATCATCGCTAACATCAAACAGAGGCAAGGGGAGTCTCTAGGAGATTACCTGAAAAGATTCAACATCGAGGCATTAAAAGCAAAGCATATGAATGGCTATGACAAGTAGATAGCCATGCATTCAAGGCTAATTGAAAATACCCCTTCTGGAAAGAATTATACATTCATGGCTATAAAGACTTACAAGACTTTCACTTCCAAGCTGATAAGTTCATTCGCATGGACGAAGTATACTTCACAAAGAGAAAGTTTGGTCCTCAAGGGAAAGGGGGAAGGTTGAGCTTTGGACGAAAGCCCCGGAAGGGAAATTAAAAGAGATCAAGATTGGAAGATTCTAATACCAACTCGGTTGCTCTAACCAAGCCCATATCCTTTGTGTATGCAGTTGCGAAAGAAAGGGTTAATAACTTCCCCATCTCGTTCAAGGCCAAGAATTGCCTTGAACTTATGCCGATGGAGGTATTGCGAATTTCACAAGACCAATGGGCATAAGACCAATGGACATAAGACGGATGAGTGCAATGTATTGGACGGGATTATTCAGAAGCTAATCAAAGAGGGACATCTGAAATAATTTGTTTTAAACAAGACAGCATCTGCTCAGCATACAAATGGACAACAAAAGGTTTCAGCAAATGCAATAGAAGCTACAATGGAAAAGGGCAACCTAGACTTGGGTCCACCCATAAATCTAATCAATGTGATCCATGGACGGCCACACCCTGCCGGAGATTATCCCAGAGCCAGGATTCAATACATGAAGGAAGCTATAGTGGGAATATTCTCTATTCGATAAGAACCATCATTGAAAAATGCACGTTATGCTCTCAAAATGTACAACCTAGTGGTTTCTCTAGAAGAGATAAAGAAAGGGGTCTGCCATCCACATAATGATCCCCTTATGATAACAGCGTAAATCAAACTCTTTGTCGTTTCCAAGATCCTTATGGACAATGGAACTTCCGTCAATGTCATCTTCTAGCACAATTTCGATTAAATGGGAATTTTTGAGAAGAAGTTTGAGCCAAGCAATGAACCGATCTTCGGCTTCAATAGCAAGGGATCAACTTCGGTGGCACAGATCAACCTTCTGGCTCAAGTTGGGCTGTCTCCGCTCCATAGGACCTTTGAAACTCTTTTTTATGTGATCGACCAACCATCCTATTACAATGCCTTTTTTGGGCGACCGACTTTGGAAGAGATGGATACTTTCATCTCTTCCAAATACCTTATTTTAAACTTCTTAACCAAGTAGGAAAAGGGTACGATCAAAGGAGAACAATTCAGTTCCGGCGAATTGTATTTCGCAAGGGAGTTTTCTTCGTACTTTAATTCTACTACTGTTTTTATACCTTTGGATAACGGATTTTTACATCCCACGTTCGAAGCTAAGGTAAATATTAATAAAGCTAACAATTGTGCAAATGGTAGGTACGCTTCTTTGAAAGAAAAAAGAAGAAAGCCGATGATGTAATTTTGACTAAAGAAGAAGAAATTGTCACAGATTTGGATTGAAAGAATGAAACCAATAGAAGATGTGGAAGAGATAAATGCTGATTCAAAGGATAAGGCAAGAGTTGTCAACATTGGGAAAAAGCTGACAGGGCCCCTTAAAAGCTATCTAATTCAGTTCCTGCAACTCAACAAAGATGTCTTTGCTTGGACCCATTTGGAATGTTCAGGATCAACCAATCTATTATGAGTCATGCCTTAAACATTGATCCTTCAATAATCCTGGTTTGACAAAAGAAGAGTCGATATAATAGAGACAGATCAGAAGCCTTAAACGAGGAAGTCAAATGGTTAGAAAAACGGGTTTATCTGAGAAGTTCTTTACCCAAAATGGTTAGCAAATCCTATTCTAATAAAGAAGTCCAATGGGAAGTGGAGAACATGTGTTGATTACACGGATTTAAACAAGGCTTACCCAAAGGATTGTTATCACCTTCTGCGGATAGACCAGTTGGTCGATGCAACAAGTGGTCATAAGATACTATCCCTTATGGATGCTTACTCGCGGTATAAACAAAATCCAATGCATAAGCCTGATGAAGAGCATACAAGCTTTATCACTGATTAGGGAATATTTTACTATAATGTAACTCCCTTTGGATTGAAAAATGCAGGAGCAACATACCAAAGACTAGTGAATAAAATGTTTTAAGAATAGCTAGGGCGCAACATGGAAGTATATGTGGATAACATGCTAATAAATTCCATTAAAGAAGAAAACCATTTGAAGGACTTGGAAGAAATGTTCAATGTCTTGAGAAGTTACCAAATGAAATTAAACCCATAAAAGTGTTCATTTGGAGTTCAATCTGCAAAGTTCCTAGGATATGTGGTAAGTGAGCAAGGAATTGAAGTTAGCCCTGACCAAATCTAGGCCATAAGAGACATGGAAGAACCTAGAACGAGGAAAGAAGTCATGAGCTTAAACAGAAGAGTAGTATCCCTCGGTATGTTCATTTCCAAAGCCACTGATAAATGCATTCATTTCTTTGATGTCATAAAGAAAAAGAAGAACTTCGAATGAAACGAAGAATATATAAAGGCCTTCCAAGAATATAAAGTTTATATGGGAAATCCTTCGATTCTATCTAGTCCCGAGAAAGGAGAAGATCTATACGTATATATGGTCATCTCAGAATATGCGGTAAACTCGATCCTTATAAGAGAAAGTATAATGGAACTCAGCACCCAATTTACTATGTTAGCAGAAGGATAAAGGACGCAAAAACCTGATACCCAGTAATGGAAAAACTAGCATATTTCCTAGTACTTATCGCATGAAAACTCAGAGAGTAATTCCAAGCTCACCCCATTAAGGTTTTAACTAGCTTTCCACTTAAACAGGTGTTCAGTAAGCTAGAAACCTTAGTAAGGTTAGTAAAATGGGGAGTTTAACTTCGCCAATACAAGATTGAGTCTCATCCTCAAGCGATAATTAAAGGACAAGCTCTCGCAAACTTCGTAAATGAGTGCACAAGCTTCATTACAGATCAATCAGTTAAAGAGAATGACTTAAAGGCCAAGTGGCAAATTTTTGTAGATGGAGCCTCAAACGAACAGGGAGCAGGGGCAGCTTATATTATAAATACCCCTAACGGGCACCGCTTGCACTACGCCATGAAGTTAGGATTCCTAGCAACTAACAACGTAGCTGAATATGAGTCAATGAAGGCTGGTTTGAATTTGGCACTATAGTTGAAGATACCTCGAATAGAAATCTTTAGTGATTCACAACTAATTTTAAACCAAATAAAGAAAACTTATCAAACCAAGGATGCACGGCTAACCCTATATGTGAAAAGGATATTAAAGATGCTTTCCCGATTTAAGGATTTTTCAATTCATCAAATACCCCGAGGAGATAATACTCAAGCGGATTAACTAGCCAAATTAGCTAGTTCTGAGAGGCCCTCGAAACTCGAGTAATTCCCATGGGTTATCAAGAAAGACCTAGCTTCGATCATGAAAAATCGTAAATAGGAAAGAATTATTAGTCCTAACTATATCCCAAGCCTTGAAAAGGGAGGATGGAGGGAACATAGAGGAATACTCTAATGTGGGACCTCCTTTAACGGAGACGAATTGCCATCATGAAAATACCTGGATGACTCATAAGGTAGATTACCTCCTAAATGGAACTTTACCCCTAGAAAGCAAGACGTAAGATGGATAAAACACCAAGCTCCTACATTTATGATTATGGATAATAACTCTATAAAAAGGGATATTCACTTCCTTACTTAAGATGTGTAAGCTCCGAAGAGGGCTTATCCTGTTAAAAGGGGCTCATGAAGGATTGTGTGGATATCATTTCAATGGAATTAAGCTTGCCAAAAGGGTCATGCGACAAGGCTATTATTGGCCACAGATGGTTAATCAAGAAATTGAATATGTCAAAAATGTGAAAAATGTCAAAGGTACTCTAAGGTACCCCGTCTTCTCCCTAGCAAGCTAACCACTTTCTCAAGCCCTTGTACATTTGATGTGTGGGGAATAGATCTAATTAGACCCTTGCCAATCTCCAAAGGTGGAGCTAAGTATGCCATGGTAGCCATCAATTACTTCACCAAATGGGTGGAGGCAGAACTTCTTCCAACAAATCACGTCTAAAAAGGTATTAAGATTCATAATAAAGAATATTGTTACCCGCTTTGCAATCCCTCACAAAATCATATCAGATAATAGAACACAATCCAAGAGCGAAGAATTCACTCGATTTTGTGAGAAAAATGGAATTGTCAAAAGCTTTTGATCGGTAGCCCATCCAAAGGCTAACGGAGTTGTCGAAGCTGCCAATAAAACCATAAAGAAAATTCTTAAAAAGAGCCTAAACTAAGCCAAAGGAAATTAGGCTGAAGAGTTACCCTTAGTTCTTTGGGCATATAGAACTTCTGCCAAAACAACAACGAGGCACACCCCTTTTTCCTTAACATATGGATACGAAGCCATGCTTCGGTTTGAAATTGAAATCCCATCACACAGAAGGATAGCTTATGCGTTTAATCCCAATTAAGAATTGAAAAAGGAATCCTTAGACCTAATACAAGGATTGAGAGATGAGGCTGCAATCAGAACAGCTGAATATCAATAGAGAATCATGAAATACTACAACAACAAGGTCAAGACTAGAACCTTCGTAAAAGGAGAACTAGTTTTACGAAGAGTAATGGCTAACACAAAGAACCCAACAGATGGCCCGGTTGGCCCAAATTAGGAAGGAACCTTGATCATCCATCAATAAATTATGCCTGGGACATATCGATTATGCAGACCCAATGGTGATCTCGTTCCGAGAACATGGAACTAGGAACATTTAAGACCACACTCCTCAATGATAAAAAAGTAAGGAGAAAAGGCTTTCCTCCAAAGATGATCAAATAACCAAGGGCAGGTAAACCCTTTCAAAGCTTAAAGAAAGCCGAAATGGGTCAAATCACAAAAGGATCAAATCCCTTGTCTTCGCCAAAAGTGGTTAGGGCAAGGCTTCCCCCGGAGGGGGTGGTATATTGGTCTTTCTCCATGCCCAAATCAGAGGGGTTAGGCTAAAGCATCAAAAGTGGAAGCCTCTGTTTCAGACCAAAAATGGTCGTGGCTGTGCATCTAAAATTAGCATGCCCTGTCTCTACTCGCAGAAGAGTACGCCCTGCCTCTGCTATGAAATAAGCATGTCCTACCTCTGCTCGCATAAGAGCACGTCCTACCTTTGCTTATGTTCCATGTTACCCGCAAAAGGAAACGCAAACCCTTATCATCGCCTATGATCATCGGGATAGGGCACCCCTTTGAGGGGGGTGGCGTGTAAGCCTCTATCAGTACCTACGATGGTCAGTATAGAGCATCAAAAGAGTAAACCTTAATTCTGTGTCTACGAACGGCCCGGTTTAAGTATCAAAGACCTTATCATCGACTACGATGGTCAGGATAAGGTGCCTCCTGGAGGGAGGTCGGGTATGTCCTTGGGCCCTGCTTGTGGATAAGCTAGCCAAGCACACTGGACGCACAGGCCCAAAGAGTGTCCAATAAAGTACATACATCCTCTGCTTTAACATCAAAAGCCCAGAGAGTGGCTCAGGAAGCACGTACAACCTCTACTTCACAAAACAAATCCAAGGGGGATACCAAAAAATTAAAACCAGAAGTAGATTTCTGGTACTCAATCTCTAATTGCCTGAACAAGGGATGGTTCAGGTCTTCTATATCAGTACCCGAATCTGGGTTGGTTCGGTTGTTCACAAATACCGGAAGCGGATATCCAGTCTCCTACTTTAATAACCCAAATCTAGGTTGGATTAGATCTTCGCAAATACCAGAAAGGGATTCTGGTCTTTAATCTTTAATTACCCAAACAAGGGTTGGTTTGAGACTTCTAGTAATACCAAAAGTGGATTTCTGGTCTTCAATCTTTAATTGCCCAAACAAGGGTTGGTTTGGGACTTCCATTAATACCGGAAGGGGATTTATGGTCTTCAATCTTTAATTACCCAAACAAGGGTTGGTTCGAGACTTCTATTAATATTGGAAGGGGATTTCTTGTCTTCAATCTTTAACTACGAAAGCAATGATTGGTTTGGGACTTCTATTAATACTGGAAGGGGATTTCTGGTCTTCAATTTTTAAGTTACCCAAACAAGGGTTGGTTAAGGACTTCTACCAATATCAGAAGTTGATTTTCGGTCTTCGTTCTTTAATTTACCCAAGTAAGCGTTAGTTTAAAGCTACCATCAAAACAAGAAATTGATCACCGGCTTCCAAACTTTAACGGTCAAGTAAGAACTAGCACAAGAACAATACCTTGGAGGTTTCGTTATGCAATTGAACATCAAAAACCACTCACAAATAGAATGAAAAAGAGTCCAGAAAGAAAATTTTGACTTGTAAAGTCGAAAACACCCCTTCACAAGGGAGACAAATGTTACTACCAAAATTAACCCCTAAACAGGCTGACAAGTGAAGAGGTATTGGATGAGCTAGGAACATAAGAATCCTCCGGATGGAAAAAGCCAAACACCAGAGAAAACTCCAAAGCTACAGAATGTCAGTAAGGTCTATCTGGCAGGGTGTATCCGTCAGGGTGGTTTTATAACGAAAGGTCATCCAGGTTAGAAGCTAAATAAGAGGGAGTCAAGAGACCCGCAAATCGAAACCAAGAAAGATGGGAAGGCTATAAGTACTAACCTTCTTAAACACTGATACATCAGGAGATAATGGCATTAAAGATACTAAGCTTAAAGTGACAAGGGGTTATCCGGAACTTACCACGAAATATTCAAGCACTGGGAGATCATTCTATTAGACAATGCGTGAAACATCAGAAGCCACCGTCCAGAAGGTTAGGCTCCATTCGAAAGCTCCATCGGAAGGAAAACCAAAACCCTAAAGGGGATATAGGCTATCCATACTAATCTGCCTAGTGCCGACACCGACAGGAGTTCCGAACTGGTAGCTACCTACATACATTACGAGGGCAAGCTACTCAAAGTATTTAGAAAACTGGAACCCTACACTGGATAGCTGTTATCAGGAGAACAAATGCCTTTCGAAAGCCATTTACATCGACAAACTCGTATAAATCTCGAAGAATTTTCAACTGACCAGGACCCTCATTCCGGAAGCTATAATCAGCACTACAAAGCGGTCGGAAGCTAAAACATCTGAGACCAAGGAGAAAAGCAGTCGATAGAGGATCCTGCAGGCATAACGACCTAACAACAGAATGGCCCCGAATTCTCTATAAATAAGAACCCAGGGGTCACATATTGGGGATGAATTCTTTATTTCTCAATTTTTTTTCTTCTTTTCCAAGAAGCGAACCCAAGTTTCCAAATAGGATTGGGGATTTCTTCAACTCAAGTAATACATCTACGATTTATAAATGGAGAAGTCGGAGACTTAAATATTGTATGATTTGATAATCATGTTGTGCCACTTATGATGAAAAAGGGAGTTAACACTAAACTTTCGTATTATAGAGTTGTTCACTGCACCTTCATAAAGGTGGAAGGGCTTCATGGAAACCCGAAGCCTTCCCTCCTTTTTTACATCAAGGGATGGCAATGTGAATCAACCCTCTCGTAATGAGCCTAATGCCACTTAATCCCGGAAAAGAATTTAACTGCAACCTTATGGCTTGATCACTGAAGAATCCAATGCCCTTTGGGCTAGTTCAATGTGGAAGGATCATTTGAGTTAATAAGCATTGGGTACCCTTACCTTCTGAATACCGAGAAGCATTAGCCTGTTTTCTTCTTATCACAATGTACATCATCCTACTCATGATCTAGAGAGTAATTGATTGCGTAAGACCTCAGTTGTGCCAAACTAAATAAACCTTCTTCAGGGTACTTCAGAACTCCATAATACTGCGTGATGTTCACCCCTTGAGGGGAGAATAACTAGTCTTCAGAACGGAGATTTGATACCTGAAGAAAGGTAGATTTAGTTAAGGAGCGCTGATCCCTGATTGCCTTTCGGTAATCCTGGATCATGGTTACATCATATTTCTTAAATATATGTTCTATATAACTCATTTCGGGTGTTGACGTAAAATAGTGTTAACAAGAACTATTACTCGATTCTAAGTATAACAATTCCAAGCCTAATAAATAGGTGTAAGTATTGGGAGAAAGTTGGATGGGAGAAATTCCCAAATATTGTAGATAACGATGAAGGAAGCAAGGAATGGGGATAAAGCCTCCATGCTAGGTGTGGATAGCAGAATAGGCAAAATAGCCCTCTAGAGGGAAAGCGATTGCGTCCATTTTGCGAGGAGGAATGACTTCAACGCACGAAATGCCAAAATCCTGAAGAATGGCATTAACTTGCTCTGTGATGAAATCAGAGAATGCTTCTTGATAGCGCTAACCTTCCTAGATGTAGAAAGGTCATTCGGCAAAGGACCATTCCTATCAAGTTTAAGAGAAATATGCTTGTTTCCCATAGTGCCAAGTATAATCTATTTAATTTTATACGATAAGGTAAGAACAATACCAAAAAGTTAGGAGCCTTGCTATCCTAAAAAGACTCTGATAGTAATAGGATATTATAACTCTAACACCATCACAAAAATAAAATCAAGTAAAAATGCTAATTAGAGCTACCTAGTAAGTTTGGAATCGGTTGCCGAGAACTAATAATTGAGAAACTAAGATCAATTTATGGCAAACGAACCAATAGTTACCATAGCTCAAGATTAGCTATCGACATTCTAATCATAAAACGAAGGATGAATGACTTACCGACATACTTGTTTAAAGATTGTTAATGCTTTTCCAGGATAAATTTTTCAGGGAATGATGAAGAAGGGAAAGAGCTAATAAAGTAAAATGAGGGGGGCTATATATGCAGGAAGAAAGAAGTGACCAATCCATTCAAAAGTTTGACTTGAAAAGATAGAAATACCCCTTCACTAAGGGGGAAATGTTACCATCAAAATTAACGCCGAGACAGGCTACCTTTGAAGGGATACCAGATCGTGACAAGCATAGAGGAATAATCCATAAGCATAAAGAAATAACCCAAAAGCTAGGCACTCGACACCATCATTAAAGAAAAGAACTCAAGACCCATACAAAGAAAGGATGCCGGCAGAGTGGTTTTGGCACGAAGGGCATATAACAGAGGGTCACCCATAACCGGAAGCAAATGAAGAGAAAGGCTAAGGATCTTACAAACCGAAACGTAAAAGGATGAAAGGGCTATCTGTACAAACTTTCTTAACACCGATATGTCAAGGGATAGAGAATCACAAGTGCAGAATTTAAAGCATAAGGGAATCATCTGGAAACCAACTATCTAGACCCCCATTAGATGGAAACCGAGAAGCCACTTTAGCTAAGCAAGTAACAAAGCACTGGAAGCAACCTCCAAGAAAGCTGAAATACACTTCAGGAACCTACCGAAAGGCAAATCGGAACCTTGAAGAGAGGCAAGCTATCCACACTAACCGACTTAGTATCGATATTGATAAGGGTGGCGGATCTAGAAACCATCCACCTGAATCATGAAGACAAGTTCCATGAAGGATTAATAGCATGACCGGAAGCCTATATCCGGAAGCCATATCTGGAAGCATATATCCGAAAGCCCAAAATCTTTCTAAAGCTGTCCATACCGACAGGCTTGGTATTGATATGAAGAAGGTAGAAGAAACTCCAAAGTGATGCTCCAAAGACTGGGACTATCCTTCCGAGAGCCAGAACCAGCACCTTAAAAATCAAGAAGCATAGCTTAAGAAGCGGCCGAAAGCCAAAGCTTCTAGAACTAAAGGGAAAAGCGACCGACAGGGGCTTCTGCTGGTCCAATAGCGAAAGGGGCTCCGATTTGTCTATAAATAAGACCTCATGGGTCTCATTTTCGGGACAGATTTCTCATTCTTGTACTCTTTTTCTCTAGAGTAAACCCTAATTTCTAAATCAATTTGGGGATTTCTATTGTCATCACTCGTGTACTCCAAATTAAAGATCAGTAAAGAGTGGATCAACACTTAGCATGTTTTCTTATGAGTTTCTTATGTGATTTCTTAGTTATCTCCTATATAACACACCATATGCTCTCTACACGGTCACGGGTTTCTACTTAAGCTTAGACCCTTCCGAAGAGTTCTTACTGGACCCCTTCCTATAAGTAGTTTGTCCTATTTATCGAGGATTGTGTTTAGGGAACCATTGTCCCAAGATAATTTTTGGTTCATGAGTCGCTTAAGCGTGATGCTCACCCTATTGAGGGAAGAGCAACTAATATTTTTGGCTCTAAACCTTGATATCTAGAAAACTGTAACACCCCACACCTGCTAAGGTCACTCACTAAGGGAATGCCTTAACTTCGGTGGAGCATTTTAAGTGAATATAGAACAGAAAAATTACAACAAGACAGATATAAATACTTGAAAATCTAAAACATCATTTCATTGCAGCAGAAGGTAAACATGTTTAGTTACAACACCATAAAGAGTCAAGTACTAAATATCCATCCTGATAAAAACATAAGTACATAATCCCACTACATAAACAATAGCCATACTAGAAAAGATAAGCTGGGCTTTACATCACGGTCCAAGCTCCAAAAGATAGATAAAGAAATCTGATCAAAGCCCACTAGTACTAGGCCCAACCTGAGGACCTGAGGGGGAAAAAGATAAAAACAACGGGGTCAGACATAAGTCTGAGTGAGCCCTATAACTTTAACAACACAATCATTAAAGTAATTAGGGTATGATATAAACTTGGTACGGGATGACTGGGGATAAATGACTACACTAAGTAGCCAACTAGACATAGGATGAACTAAGATAACGGTAAAGACGCATCCACCCACCCAAGGGTAATTACTAACTGCACCACACCAGTCATTCCTACTTAAAGGTTGATCCCACCCAAGGACTTAGAAAATTTTCCCAGTAGTTTCGTGTACCCCTAGCTGACTACATAGGTGCCGTCTGCCCCTATCTCCACTAGGTGTACCCACTACTCCCCAAGCGATCGGCTCCCTACCGTAGATACCCGTGCTGGCCCCACAGTGGGGTGTATCACTCCCCAAAGTGGCAAACCGATACAATCAATGGTGCACGGCTTATACCTACACGATGCAACAACGTCTTACCTACCAGCCCGGGTCCACACACGCATATGAAACCCGTTGGACTTGCGTTGCCACCGCTAACCCGTTTTGGCCTCTTATAATCAAGCCCAGTACGTGTGTCCCGTCCTCGACATGGGTCGAGCCCAATAAGATACATATGGGTTACTGGTTGAAATGGGCCCCCACAAGCTACCCACCTAAGCTTGTCCCTTTATCTAGTGTATCCCACTTAACCCTTTAATCATGTTTAATTACATGTTTCCACTTGGTTAAGTATTCTAATCGTATTTTCTATTGCCACCCAAGGCAACCCACTAGATTTCCACATGCCACCCAAGGCACCCACTTGATTTCAACATGCCACCCAAGGCACCCACTTAACCCCTCATGCCCCACTACATGCTTATCTGGTTATGTGTTTCTTAATTGATTAAGAACGTAACCGTTGTAAAGACCTCTCACATTAGACTATCTTTTATGGCAGCTGGATTTGCCGGTCGGGTCCGGGCAGCCTTACGCCATAACCGAGTCTAACCTCGTGTCTTTACACTTGTCACGTATTTAGTTTGTGCCTAAGACCTCTCACATTGGGCCAATCATTTGTAGCCGCTAGATTTGCCGGTCGGTTCCGGGCAGTCTTATGCTACAAAAGGGTCCAACCTCGTGTCTTAGTCGATTAATTACACCTAATTAATCCCCCCATAATTTGTATTAATTATCCCTAATTAAATACAAATTTAACGATGTACATAATTGACTCAATTATGTCCATCCACTTTATGGTATGCATAATCATACCAACTTCACACCATTTCATTAACATGAATATTAACCCCATCGTTCCCCACGTAATTCGCTAACACGACATAAAAGGGAAGATCCATCATAAATACAATGGGTTCAACTTGCATAACATTAGCATCAACATGGGTTTTAAAGGTGTCAACATGCATATAGCATCAAACCCAACTAGCATAAATAACCAACCCAAACTTGCATGAATCACATATGTCATAAAGAGGTTAACTTGCATAAGTTACTTATGTCATACAAAGGGGTAAACTTGCATATGTATGTATGACATACAAAGGGGTTAACTTGCATATGTATGCATCTCATACAAAGGTGTAAACTTGCACATGTTACTTGCATATAATCAAACACCAAACTTGCATAACATGTCATATATGAACTTGCATATAATCATACACCAAACTTGCATAACATATCATATATGAACTTGCATATAATCATACACCAAACTTGCATAATCATGGTGTCATAATGGATAAATGTTTATCATAGTGACTTGCATAACTAGCATCATGAACACATAGCCTAAAACTTGCATAACTTGCATAACATCATAGCATATGATTTGCATAACTTGCATAACATCATGATCACATAGCATATGACTTGCATAACTTGCATAACATCATAATCACATAGCATATGACTTGCATAACATCATGATCACATAGCATATGACTTGCATAACTTGCATAACATCATGATCACATAGCATATGACTTGCATAACTTGCATAACATCATGAACACATAGCATATAACTTGCATAACTTGCATAACATCATGAACACATAGCATATGATAACATAATCTTGCATTGATCCACATTCATAACCATAACCTCATTATATCCTATCATAATCATTTCAACAATTGGTCATTAAGGCTAAAGAAACTCACAACTTGTTGATTAGCACTCCTATGAAGAAGATTAAGTTGCTAGTGTTGATTAGAGGTTGATTTGAGAGGCTATCTTCTTCTACAATTTGATGGAGGCTCCTTCAAGTTGCATTTTGACGGCATAACGGTGTTGCATCTATTTTTAGTATGAATTAGGGTAGTCTTAGGGTGTATTTATAGATTAGTTAGGTGTTTTAGGCCATTAGATTAACCCTAAATCAGATTAGAGCCGTCAGATCTCGTCCTAGCCACCAGCACAGCCCAAAAGCCAAAATGGTGCACCCAGGTCACACAGACCGACAGGGGGGGTCGACCCCTGTGTCGACCCCTGGGTCGACCCCTAGGGAGGGGGTCGACACCCATGTCGACCCTAGGGTCGACTCCCTCTGCCTGGCGGGAATTTTTCCCGCCTCTTCTGAAATGTGAAATTTTTGTATTTAAATCTATTTTGAATTTCTGAAAACTTCTTCGGGCCTTAACTGGGTCATACGGACTCCGATTTTCGAAAACTCGGACTCTATTTCGCGTATTTTTCCGAGACAAACGCAATGGCATAGCCCGTTTCCCCTGATTCAGATTTTAAAATTTAATTCTGCCCTGATTTATATTATAGCAAGTTACCCAACATACGGGGTGTTACATTCTCCCCTACTTAAAGTATTTCGTCCCCGAAATCTCTAAGTCAAGAAGAACGTATCCTACCAACCAAACAACCATCTACTCAAACCATCAAACACTGGCATCCATTGTCCTTAGAGTTTCTAATGCTGTATGAACATATGCAAAAAGTGTGTGTATATGTTCCCTGTCTAATGCAAAATCAGGCGGTCTACTGATTCAGTTGACCTCCTTAATGCAAACCATGATAGTGCCATGCATCCAATATGTATGCGGAAGAACCCTATCGACACATACTATCTCTACATGTGTGCACAATCATTCACCAAAATGCATCATCCATATGATAGCACAACCATTATACATCCATTAATATAGCTACCTACACACAATTATATGCAATATGCAATATGAAGTGATTGAGCCGATCTAGTGTCTAAAGTGTGTGTATATGCATCCACGAGCAACCACTAGCAACCACTTGCATCCACACACATCCATCAAACATAACATGTCTCAAACACATGTTTCAACCATAGGTTTACCCTATCTAAAGGTCAAAGGTACTAATGAGAGGACATACTAAAGATAAGATAAGTACTAGACAAACGATAAAGGAGAAGTTAAAAGACATACCCTCAAAAAGGAATGGGTACAGTGAACGCATCTTCGCTTCTGTCTCCCAAGTAGCATTGCTCTCATCCTCTCCCCATTGCACTTTGACTAGTCGAACCTCTCTGTTTCTCAACTTCCTAATCTCTGACCCAAGGATGCGGGCAGGAGCTCGTCGAATAGTCGCATCACGCTCTACCTCCACTTCTCTAAGCAAGCTCGGCTCTACCACCTCTGCGGTCTGATGTAAGCACTTCCTCAAATGTGACACATGGAATACATCATGTACCCCACTAAGTCTCTCGGGTAAATCCACCCTATATGCCATCCGTCCAATCCTTTCCTTAATAGGAAACGGTCCTACAAATCTTGGAGCTAACTTCCCAACGGACCGAAAGCGAACAACATTCCGTAATGGAGATACTTTAACAAAGACCATGTCCCCAACATCAAACTCAAGATCCGTCCTCCTCTTATCCGCGTAAGATTTCTGCCTATCCTGCGCTGCTTTCATCCTTCTTCGAATCAAATCAATCTTCTCCGAAGTCTCTCTAACCATATCAGGCCCAAGCAAGATCTTATCCGTAGATTCCCACCAACATGTAGGTGATTGACAAGGCCTTCCGTAAAGAGCTTCGAAAGGAGCCATACCAATACTCGACTGAAAGCTGTTATTATACGCGAACTCCACCAATGGAAGATGCTCTTCCCATGTACCTCCAAAATCTAAGATACAAAGCCTCAAAAGGTCTTCCAGAACACGATTCACCCTCTCGGTCTGGTCGTCCGTCTGAGGATGATAGGCGGTGCTCAGACACAACTGAGTCCCCACTGCTTCTTGCAAACTCTTCCAAAACTCGCTAGTGAAGATAGGATCTCGATCACTCACTATGCTA
Source organism: Allium sativum (assembly GCA_030737875.1). NCBI lineage: Eukaryota > Viridiplantae > Streptophyta > Magnoliopsida > Asparagales > Amaryllidaceae > Allium > Allium sativum. Next base: position 237,412,672 of record CM060925.1, read on the forward strand.
GAAGGTACCCCATGCAATCAAACTATCTCTGGAAGATAAACTGAAGCTAGCCATGGAGCAGTCCTCTTGCTCTTCACGGGTATGAAATGGGCGCTCTTAGTAAGTCTGTCTACCACAACCCAAATTCCCGTATTACCCTTCCTCGATCTCGGTAACCCATCAATAAAATCCATCGAGACGCTATCCCACTTCCATTGCGGAACTTCCAATGGGTGAAGCAACCCACCAGGTTTCTTTTGCTCCGCTTTCACTTGTTGGCACACCAAGCATCTAGCGACATACTCGGCCATGTCTTTCTTCATACCGGCCCAAAAGAAAACTCGCTTCATGTCTTGGTACATCTTGTCCCCACCGGGATGAATGGTCATCCTAGAACGGTGTGCATCATCAAGAATAGCCTTCCTCAAACCCTCATCCTGCGGTACACAAAGTCTACCGTCTCTACGCAAGCACCCCCTATCGTCTAAGGTGTACCTACTCAAATGGCTGGACGACTCCCCCCTTATGAGCCTCTCTACCAACTCAACCAACTATGGGTCGTCCCGCTGTGCCTCGCCAATCCGTCCCAAAAGAGTAGGTCTGACTTCTAAAGATGCTAGCAAACCGGGTATATAGTCAACGGATGGTCTGAAATCAAACATCGAGATAAATTCCAAGCTTCGTCGTTCCACGAACAATGGACTCAAGGACAACCTTTTTCTACTCAAGGCGTCCGCCACCACGTTACCCTTGCCAGGGGTATACGCTATCTCGAAATCATAGGATGCTAAGAAGTCCATCCACCTTTGCTGTATCAAGTTCAAATCCTTCTGAGAAAACAAGTACTTCAATGATTTGTGGTCAGTGAACAATTCGAATCTCTCTCCCAGAGGATAATGGCGCCAAATCTTAAGCGCAAAAACAATAGCGGCCAACTCTAGATCATGGGTAGGGTAATTTTTCTCATGCGCTCTCTACTGCCTTCCACCATAGGCTATTACCCTTCCCTCTTGCATTAAGACTGCGCCCAGTCCTGTCCCACAAGCATCGGTATAAACAACAAATGGCTTACTCCCATCTGGCAACACTAAGACTGGAGCAGTGGTTAAAGCTCGCTTTAACCGTCGGAACGCATCATCACAATCTACGTCCCATGCGAAGACTAGATTCTTCTTCGTCAAGCGAGTTAATGGGGCTGATATCTTTGCGAAGTCCTTGATAAACTTCCTATAGTAGCCAGCCAACCCCAAGAAACTCCTCACCTCGGTAGCATTCTTCGGAACCTTCCAATCTTGGATGGATACTACCTTCGCGGGATCCACAGCTATCCCTTCCTTGGAGACCACGTGCCCCAAGAACCGCACTTCCTTCCTCCAGAAGTGACATTTAGAGAATTTAGCCTTAAGGCTATGTGCTCGAAGAGTCTCCAACACTTCCCTAAGATGTAGGGCATGCTCTTCTTCACTCTTAGAAAAGACTAAGATGTCATCCACAAAGACCACCACGAACTTATTAAGGAAATCCCTGAACACCCTACTCATCAAATCAACAAAGTATGCAGGGGCGTTCGTCAAACCAAATGGCATCACCAACCACTCATAGAAACCATCTGGAGTCCTAAAGGCAGTCTTGTCTATGCTATCCTCAGCCACTCTCAACTGATGAAACCCCGTGGCCAAGTCCAACTGAGAAAATACTGAGGCGCCAACCAACTGATCAAAGAGATCATCAATCCTCGGCAATGGGTGTCTATTCTTCTTTGTGAGCTTGTTGAGTTCTCTATAGTCTACACAAAGTCTGAGGGACCCATCCGCCTTCGTGGCAAAAACTACTGGAGCACCCCACTCCGATATACTTCGTCTTATGAACCCCTTCTCAAGCAACTCCCCTACTTGCTTATGGAGTTCCCTCCTCTCACGAGGAGCCATGTGGCGCACTGGTAAAGATACTGGTTTAGCATTGTCTACCAGATATATTCGGAAGTCTATCTCCCGCTTCGGAGGTAAGCCCTTCACCTCCTCAAACACATCCGAGTATTCCCGGACCACTCTAACAGATCGCAAACTCTCGACCGAAGCGTCAAGCGAATCAAGATAACTTAGCATAACAGAATCCATGGGATTACAAGAGATCTCGAGAGTGTTACCCAAGCGGGTCATGAGCCTAACAACTCTCCTTTCGCAATCAAGAACGGCACCATTACTGGATAACCACTCCATGCCCAAAATCAACCCATAGCCCGTGAAGCCCAAAACAAAAGCATCACATCTAAACTCAACGCTAAGTATAGAAATCTTCAAACCCAAACATATCATGGACAAATAAGTGGAGCCCCCAATTGGGTTTGAAACAACCAAGGGATCATCTACTAGACTGGTGTCTATGTGCAGTGACTCAACTAATGATGATGAGATAAACGAATGTGATGCGCCAGAGTCAAACAATGTATGGATAGGATGATCAAACAGAAAAACCAGACTTTCAACGGAAATAGTTCTACCGCTTTCCTGAATCGGTGGAACCGCGAGAGCCTGAACTTGCCCCCTTGCCTGACCTGGTACCATAAGAGCTTGCACCTGTCCTCCTGAGGTATATCCCGTCCTTTGCCCCTTCTTAGGGGAATCCTTCACTAGATGCCCTGCTTCGCCACAGTGGAAGCAGCCAGTCTTCTTCTTCTTCCGACAATCTTTGCTTAGGTGGCCTAGTGTCCCGCAATTGAAGCACTTCTTCTTTCCCTTGCCACCGTTGCCTTTCCCACCCTTGTTTTGCTGTTGCTGTTGAGGTCTCTTCTGATCTCCTTTCATCTCAGGTGACTTATTAGCATTGGGACCCTTCTCTTCCTCATGCATGAGCGCCATGTCTACTAGCTTCTCAAAGGGGGCCCCCATAGGGATGTGAGTCATAGCCAATCTATGCATCGGTTCATTTAAGCCTTTAACGAACCTCAAAGCCTTCTTCTCCGGTGTATTCACCATGTCTAAGCCAAACCTTGCCAATTGATTAAACTTGTTGACATATTCCTTCACTGATAGGTTTCCTTGCTTTAAAGTCAAGAACCTTTCCATATACAAGTTTTCCTCCGCCCTTGAGAGAAACTTTGCCACAAATCTTTGCTTGAAATCCGCCCAAGAGTCAACAGGGCGCTCTCCATTAGTGACCTCCCACCAGAACGAGGCCTCTCCCTTCATTAACCAAGCAGCTAACTTGACTTTCTTTCCTTCTTCCATCTCAAAGATATCTATCAACTCTTCCACCTCCTTAAGCCAATCTCTAGCTTCCACAAAAGTTTCTGATCCTTGAAAAGGTTTCCCTCCCATAGCCTTAAATTCCTTGCAAGTCTTAGCAAAAGTATCTGTGCAAGGAGGAGGAGGAGGAGGAAGATCGGGTGCTACTGTTGGTGGAGGAACATTTGCTGGACCCGCAGTGGCGGCCCTAGCCTCCATCAATCTCCTATACCATACTGGTATCGCTACACCCTCCGGAAAGTTAAGATCTTCAGACATGCTGAAACGAAAAAGGAAAGATTCAAAACGGAGAATTCGAAAGATAAATATATGGCTATTGGGGATTATGCTTTTCTTTCAAAAACTTTTCTCTTTAAAGACATGTTTTTGAAAATACTTCTTCCAAAAATGTTTTTAGAAAAATAGTTTTCTAAAAATTTTATCTGTTCTGGTAACCTTCGCTCTGATACCACGTGTAACACCCCACACCTGCTAAGGTCACTCACTAAGGGAATGCCTTAACTTCGGTGGAGCATTTTAAGTGAATATAGAACAGAAAAATTACAACAAGACAGATATAAATACTTGAAAATCTAAAACATCATTTCATTGCAGCAGAAGGTAAACATGTTTAGTTACAACACCATAAAGAGTCAAGTACTAAATATCCATCCTGATAAAAACATAAGTACATAATCCCACTACATAAACAATAGCCATACTAGAAAAGATAAGCTGGGCTTTACATCACGGTCCAAGCTCCAAAAGATAGATAAAGAAATCTGATCAAAGCCCACTAGTGCTAGGCCCAACCTGAGGACCTGAGGGGGAAAAAGATAAAAACAACGGGGTCAGACATAAGTCTGAGTGAGCCCTATAACTTTAACAACACAATCATTAAAGTAATTAGGGTATGATATAAACTTGGTACGGGATGACTGGGGATAAATGACTACACTAAGTAGCCAACTAGACATAGGATGAACTAAGATAACGGTAAAGACGCATCCACCCACCCAAGGGTAATTACTAACTGCACCACACCAGTCATTCCTACTTAAAGGTTGATCCCACCCAAGGACTTAGAAAATTTTCCCAGTAGTTTCATGTACCCCTAGTTGACTACATAGGTGTCGTCTGCCCCTATCTCCACTAGGTGTACCCACTACTCCCCAAGCGATCGGCTCCCTACCGTAGATACCCGTGCTGGCCCCACAGTGGGGTGTATCACTCCCCAAAGTGGCAACCCGATACAATCAATGGTGCACGGCTTTATACCTACACGATGCAACAATGTCTTTCCTACCAGCCCGGGTCCACACACGCATATGAAACCCGTTGGACTTGCGTTGCCACCGCTAACCCGTTTTGGCCTCTTATAATCAAGCCCAGTACGCGTGTCCCGTCCTCGACATGGGTCGAGCCCAATAAGATACATAAGGGTTAATGGTTGAAATGGGCCCCCACAAGCTACCCACCTAAGCTTGTCCCTTTATCTAGTGTATCCCACTTAACCCTTTAATCATGTTTAATTACATGTTTCCACTTGGTTAAGTATTCTAATCGTATTTTCTATTGCCACACAAGGCAACCCACTAGATTTCCACATGCCACCCAAGGCACCCACTTGATTTCCACATGCCACCCAAGGCACCCGTTTAACCCCTCATGCCCTACTACATGCTTATCTGGTTAAGTGTTTCTTAATTGATTAAGAACGTAACCGTTGTAAAGACCTCTCACATTAGACTATCTTTTATGGCAGCTGGATTTGCCAGTCGGGTCCGGGCAGCCTTACGCCATAACCGAGTCTAACCTCGTGTCTTTACACTTGTCACGTATTTAGTTTGTGCCTAAGACCTCTCACATTGGGCCAATCATTTGTAGTCGCTGGATTTGCCGGTCGGTTCCGGGCAGTCTTATGCCACAAAAGGGTCCAACCTCGTGTCTTAGTCGATTAATTACACCTAATTAATCCCCCCATAATTTGTATTAATTATCCCTAATTAATTACAAATTTAACGATGTACATAATTGACTCAATTATGTCCATCCACTTTATGGTATGCATAATCATACCAACTTCACACCATTTCATTAACATAAATATTAACCCCATCGTTCCCCAAGTAATTCGCTAACACGACATAAAAGGGAAGATTCATCATAAATACAATGGGTTCAACTTGCATAACATTAGCATCAACATGGGTTTTAAAGGTGTCAACATGCATATAGCATCAAACCCAACTAGCATAAATAACCAACCCAAACTTGCATGAATCACATATGTCATAAAGAGGTTAACTTGCATAAGTTACTTATGTCATACAAAGGGGTAAACTTGCATATGTATGTATGACATACAAAGGGGTTGACTTGCATATGTATGCATCTCATACAAAGGTGTAAACTTGCACATGTTACTTGCATATAATCAAACACCAAACTTGCATAACGTATCATATATGAACTTGCATATAATCATACACCAAACTTGCATAATCATGGTGTCATAATGGATCAATGTTTATCATAGTGACTTGCATAACTAGCATCATGAACACATAGCCTAAAACTTGCATAACTTGCATAACATCATAGCATATGACTTGCATAACTTGCATAACATCATGATCACATAGCATATGACTTGCATAACTTGCATAACATCATAATCACATAGCATATGACTTGCATAACTTGCATAACATCATGATCACATAGCATATGACTTGCATAATTTGCATAACATCATGATCACATAGCATATGACTTGCACAACTTGCATAACATCATGAACACATAGCATATAACTTGCATAACTTGCATAACATCATGAACACATAGCATATGATAACATAATCTTGCATTGATCCACATTCATAGCCATAACCTCATTATATCCTATCATAATCATTTCAACAATTGGTCATTAAGGCTAAAGAAACTCACAACTTGTTGATTAGCACTCCTATGAAGAAGATTAAGTTGCTAGAGTTGATTAGAGGTTGATTTGAGAGGCTATCTTCTTCTACAATTTGATGGAGGCTCCTTCAAGTTGCATTTTGACGGCATAACGGTGTTGTATCTATTTTTAGTATGAATTAGGGTAGTCTTAGGGTGTATTTATAGATTAGTTAGGTGTTTTAGGCCATTAGATTAACCCTAAATCAGATTAGAGCCGTCAGATCTCGTCCTAGCCACCTGCACAGCCCAAAAGCCAACATGGTGCACCCAGGTCACACAGACCGACAGGGGGGGTCGACCCCTGGGTCGACCCCTAGGGAGGGGGTCGACACCCATGTCGACCCTAGGGTCGACTCCCTCTGCCTGGCGGGAATTTTTCCCGCCTCTTCTGAAATGTGAAATTTTTGTATTTAAATCTATTTTGAATTTCTGAAAACTTCTTCGGGCCTTAACTGGGTCATACGGACTCCGATTTTCGTAAACTCGGACTCTATTTCGCGTATTTTTCCGAGACGAACGCAATGGCATAGCCCGTTTCCCCTGATTTAGATTTTAAAATTTAATTCTGACCTGATTTATATTATAGCAAGTTATCCAACATACGGGGTGTTACAAAAACGGTGAACTAACTTAGACTTGTGAAAGCTAAATAACCCCATTTTCCCCTTATGTCCACTTCCGTAGACCTATCTCCGGTGTTGACGAAAAATATCGTTAACAGTTCCTAAGTCGCTTAAGGGTGATGCTCACCCTCTGAGGGAAGATTAACTAACCTTTTGGGATTATGATCTTGATGTCTAGGAAACGGTGAACTAACTCAAGCTCTTGGAAACGTAGTACTCCCATTTTCCCTTAAGTCCACATCCATAGACCAATCTTCGGGTGTTGACGAAAAATATCATTAACAGTAACATAGTAATAAATTGTGCAATTAAGATGAAATTAACTTAAATTTTAAATGTTGTAAAGATGAATGTCGGGTTACTATATATCCACAAGGACCACAGTCATATTAATAACACATCATCAAATATGCTTGATCTACGATGAGTTTATGCATCAATATACTCATATAGAATGATGGTAAATAGGTTGTTTGAGAAATTTGTCACGCGAAAAGATTCAATATGATTGTACTTGATGGAAGAAATAAAAAAGACTGAAGACTAACTTACATCAAATTGCTGAGTTATCTACAACAATTTGTAAACTAACATCCTTTGACATTATAGATACGACTTTTGTTAAACTCTTTTAAGCTCTACTCCTTTCGTTGGTCGATCTCCCCGTCCTTTAATTCATATTGCTAAAAATAAGCAAAGCGAAAAACAACAATATTAAAAGTTTGAATTTATGGAAAAGGAGAAGAATCTTGCAAGGAACTGTAAATAAATTAGGACTTCCAGCTTCTTTCTGCATAAAAGAGCACAAATATGAACACACATGCACAAAAATTAATATTAGTTTTTCATCAGTTTGGTTAGAGTAGAATATTTAGAAAACATTAATTATGCATCCAAACACAATAATATTAGGAGTGAGAACATTATAAAATTTTAGGGCTCGTCGATAGTCCGTATAGTATTGGTGCTACACTTTAAAAAAAATCTGGGATAAGAAAAAATCATGGCCATGTAGTTATAGTTGTGTAGTTAGATGCCAAAAGTGAGGTTCAAAAGTAAAGCAATTATTAATAAATTTTAAGTGCAAATAATAAATGAACACTTTATTTCTTAGAAATCAATCTGTGAATCTTGAAAGCATTTAAAGACGTTACAAAATGCATAATCATACGGAGATCAGTTACAAAATGAAATTCATAAAAAATATATTAAAAACAACAGTTTTTTATGTAAAGGAAACATGCAACCTTCTTCTAATCTTCATGTCCTTTCTTTTCACAAACACTTGATTCACATTTTTTTCGTCGATGCGATTTTATATGTCGACCTTGAAATCTATATATTTGTAGTAAATAAAGAGTTTACATTAGGGATTTGAAACAGTAAAATTTGAAATTTACAATTTTAGATAACTTTCGCATGATAATTCTAACGGTTTTATATGAAAATATAGTGACATGGAAGATAAATTAATCGTTAAAATATCTAAACTCACGGTAATCATCATAATATCGGTTACATAAAGAATTTCGAAATGAAAGACAAATTGATAAAAAAAAGTCCTAATACGAAAATAAACTTTTTCGAAAATGAATTGTTTACCTTTGATAAGGAAGTTTAACATCCTTGATAGCTTTTACAATCGTTTTACACTCAGCCATTATCATATATTATGGCTAAAATTATTACCTTTTGGTAATGTCATAGATACTCTTCCGCTGATCTAGTTTTAATATATAAGGTCAATAGGTAGAATAGGTAAAACAAAATTCCGAACATATTGTCAATCATAATAAGAAAGTATATAAAATTAGATCAATTTAAATCAATCATTTCTTACCTTTTGAGTATAGCTCACTTTATCTGTCAAAGGCTTCACATGCTTTGATTTTTCTCATGCAGCCACAGAACGCCACAAAAGATAAAAAATTCCTGGACTTTATTTGTTTAACAAATCTTCATGCCAAATTTCATTTTTGGAAACATTAAACAACTAGATTTGTTTTATTTTCACCATAATGGTATTAAGATTTTGGTTGATATTTCATGTGTTTTACTCTTCGTTTGGTTGGGTTTGAAAGGTGTGAGATGAGGATGAAATGGCTTATGGCATGATTGGAAAGAGGAAGTTGTGGCGTGTTAGATTTAAGATGCGGTAAATGGAAACTTGGAGGATAAAATGACGTAAGTATCCCCAAAATAAATTTTGTAATCATAACATGGTGGGAAAATTTGAGACTTCAAAAAAGGCTTCACTTTGACTACATATTTTGCATTATAACAGAAGAATAAAGAAAAAATTGACAGCAAGTTACATCCCTCAACAAAATGGTCAGCAGAAAGAAGAATCAAACCATAGCCGAGATGGAAAGAAGCACATTAAAAGCCAAAAATCTGCCAATGAAGTTGTTTATACAGCATTATTTATTTATAATAGATCACTAACTATGTCAGTAAAGGATATGACTTCTTTGAAGCATGGCACTGATTTAAATCGAAAGTTGACTCCTTTAACATTTTCAGCTATATTGCTTATGCTTACATTCCATCACAGAAAAGGAAAAGGTTTGATAAAAAAAGGAAAAAAATATTTATCGGATACAATGGTCAATCCAAAGCCTATAGATTGTTTAATCCAATAAATAATGAGTTGGTTATATCTAAATATGTGTTTTATTGATAAACTTAATTCTTGTAAATGAGAAAAGGAGACCATTAAAGCACCAAAATTTATTGAAATTGAGAATCTTCATAAAACTCATTTCAAAAACTATCACCTTAAGAAAAAGAGTTCGCCACCTCAAGCACCAATTTGAAATACTAGTTCTTCAAAGTCATTTTGTTAGGGAATGTGAAATGCGGATCTTAAGGCAAAACAAACACTAGAGGGGGTGAATAGTGTTTATAAGGAATTTATGAAAATCTTAAACTTAATTGATCTACTATATGAATCAAACACACCGGAGATGATCACAAACACAAAATCAGACACAGATATAAGTAAATATAAAATGCAGAAAAGGAAAGAACACATCAGATTTTATGCTGTTTCGGATTACTCCTACATCCAGTCCCATGCAATGCTGGATTGTGCAGAGTTTTATTATTATCAATATCCAAGTAAACACCCTTGATTTCACGGCTACAAGTTTAACACCGATTCCAGCACCCTTGATTTCATAGCTGCAAGGTTAACACTGCTCCCAAAAAATTCCCAAATTATTACAACCCTAGAACTCTTCAATAGCACTTCAATTCAGAGAGTATTTGATAAAGATTGAGAAGAGAAGAAGTTTGATAAAATTTGAGTAGAAATTCGCAAAATATAAGTGTAGAAATCAAGAAAATGATGTATATTAATGATGGTATGTAAAGTGGTGAAGATGGAGAAGAAGAATGATTAAAAAATTCGGAATCACACCCTATTTGTAGTGTCTCAATAGTTGCAATATTTCAGAAACGTTACAAATAGTGAAAAGACATTTCCTTTGGAAATTGAATTTCTAACAGTTGTATGTCGACATAGCCATATATGCATATCGACATATGTATAGTATTTTTATTTTTAAAACTATTTTTCAAGTGTTTAAACATATATATTATTCTGGAAATTCTTGAATCAACACTTAGTAATATAAATGAGTATTCTAAAGTATAAAATCATATTAAATCATAATAATATATTTTATAAACATATTTATAAAGTTATAAGATTTAAAACTATATAATTATATGTAAACTTATGTGTATTAAAACTTTTAAACTTATATGTTTGAAATCATAAGATAAAATAATTTGAAATCATTTAGAAAAACAAATTGAAATCAAGATTTGAATTTTGAAAATAGAATTTCAAATCTAGAAATTTAATTTTGAAACTCATAATTTTGAACCTGGAGTGCTATTCAGTGTCTTAAAAATAATCTAGACTCCATTACTATATTTTTCTTGAAATCTTGATATCTTGATATCTTGATAACTTGATAACTCATGAGTCTTGAATCTCTTCTGAATCCTGAATCACTTGAAACTGTAAAACTGTACAATCTTCAGTTTTTAAGTCCTGTATACAAACCATACATATATACGTATGTATTTTCTAGATAGAAATGTTAGTACATATTTTATAATCAGTTAATAATGATAATTTAAATAAGGTTGTTATCATCAAAGCTCCATTCTCCAACACATTTGAATTCTAATCAGACTCAAGTTTAAGATCGAATAGGAAATACCATTCTCTTACAGATATTTGTGCCTCATGCAATGTTTCCTTCAATGCCACTGAACCTCACAAGTTTGAAGATGTTGTAAAAGAAAGGATATGGCATGATGCAATGAATGAAGAAATCCGAGTTATTGGGAAAAATAACACATGGCAACTTGTTGATCGTCCTAAATCAAACGATATTGTGGCCTTAAGTGGATATACAAGACAAAATTTAATGAAGATGTATCAACACAAAAGCACACAAGGCTCTCTTAGTTGAAAAAGGTTATTATCAACAAGTAAGGCAAAATTTAATGAGACATTTGCTCCTGTTTCTTTGGTTGAAAACAATACTTCCTATTTTAGCTTTTTCTACCCAATTAAATACATATGTTTATCGATTAGACGTAAAATATTCATTCTTAAATGGAGAGCTTGACGTTGAAGTTTATGTCGAACAACTAGAAGGATATATAGCGAAGGTTTAAGAGGATAAATTTTATCAACTTAAAAAAGCTTTACATAGGTTAAGGCAAGCACCATGAGCCTGGAATCATAGAATTGATAAATACTTCTATCAAATGGTTTCACACAGAAAGTTCAAGTTATCCATCATTTTATATCAAAAAGGAACGTACAATTTTATCATCTTATGTCTATATGTCAATAATTTGATATTTATAAGCATTGATCAAAATTTTGGAGAAAGCTTTAAGAAGGCTATAATGAAAGAATTTGGGATGATAGACTTGGGAATTATGAGATATTTTCTTGGCATAAAAGTTCATCAATCGGATAAAGGTATTTTATCCCATAAGAAAAGTATGTTGAAAATCTTTTGAAAAATATTAAAAAGGTCAAATTACTAGGCAATGTACACTCCATTGTCTACCAATTTGAAACTTTCAAGCAACGATGGGGAAAATAAGGCTAATGTATCAATATATAGAAGTCTGGTTAGCTCTTTAATTTATCTTACAAATACAAGACCATACATTGTGCATGCGGTGAGTATAGATAGTATCTTGATTCATGAATGATCCTAGTAATCATCACATTGTTGCGATTAAATGTATCCTAAGGTATATCCAAGGAACCATAGGCTACAAGTTGCAGTTATGCTAAAGAAAATGATGCAAATTTGGTTGGATACGCATACAGTGATTGGGCAGGTTTGGTTGATAATAGAAGAAGCAGTTTGGATATGTATTCTTCGTTGGAAGTAATGCTATATCATAGTCATCAAAGAAGCAAAGTATCATAGTATTATCTACAGCAGAAGAAGAGTATATTTTCGCTACAAATGAAACGTGTAAAGCAGTTTGGGTAAGAAGAATCTTGACTGACCTTGATCAACTACAAAATTCACCAACTGTCTTATATTGTGATAACATGTCAACGATTGCAATGACCAAAAATCTAGTTTTTCACAACAGATAAAAACACATTGAGCTTTGTTATCATTTCATTAGGAAATTAGTTCAAGATAAAGAAACTGAGTTGAATTTTGAAACACAAAGGAACAAATAACTGATGTATTCATCAAATCTCTTCCTATAAAAACGTTCTATTTTTTTAGGGAGAAGCTGAATGTGCTTGATCGGAAAATGCATTAAGGGGGAGTGTTAAAGTAATGCCTTTTCAAGAAATTATTATATATTCATAGAATGGTGGTTGTTCTGTTTATTGTTATGTCCTCTAATCAAAGGATGTTTTTAATGGTCCAACTGTTGTGTGCTTCTGTTTTAAAAGTTTACAATGGAGACTATATATAAGTAAGCCAGAGTTTTGGCAAATGAATTCAGTCCAATGAATCAAATGAAATATTAAAATGAAACTTCTCCGCACTAACAAATTATGGGTAAACCTCAACACCTATGAACGTAGACGTTTACCATGTAATATTATATATGTTGCATATTTACTTTATGCATATAAGTGCATTCGATATACTTAGAAGTGTTAATATTTGGTGATACAGAATCACAAATATGTGGAAATGAATATGAAAAATGGAAAGTAAATATTTTTAATATGGAAATGCATAAATTATTAATGGCATTTGTATTAGATGGCAAAGAAATAAACGTAGAAATTATTTTCTTCCATCTCTGCTACAGAAAGTAATTGGTGTTTTACTTGCTATGTGTGTGCTATTTGTTACCTTAGTAATTTACCTCCATTATTTATTACCATATCTTGGTTATTTGATTGATGAATCACATCGATTTCACTGTCTATATATTGAGGGTGGACTTCATTATATACTTATCCTGGCATTCAGCCAGAGATCCCTAAATAGAGTGTCTCTTCTTGCTAATACTAATTTAGGTGTTAGGTTATGTAAGCTCTTATCTTGCAATCTCTTGTATCTCTCTAATGTGGAATATAATCTCTCGCCTTTGGAATGGACGTGCACTATCTTCTTGATTATAATGGAACTAGTATTAATATTGTGTCTCTTTTCTTCTTTATAGTTATTTATGATTTATTTGAAGTAATATAATAATTGATGTTAGATTCATTGATGTTCAATTGACAAATCTATATCGTGTTTATTGTGCTTGCGCAGTTATGCAATTTTTCACACAACAGGTTGGTAATGAAGCTAGCTATGTTTTTTTGTATTAGTTACCAATGGCTAATTCTCTTAGTAGTGTTATGAAAAATTATGGCATCACCAAATTTATTAGAAAATAAGCTTTTGGGACATGGAAGGTCAAAGTGAAGATTAAAGACGGTGTTCTTCAGCAACAACTTCATTCACTTAGAGAAAGAGATAAGACGAAGAAGCGTTTTGAAGGAGATATGCATAGGACCCACTTCTGGGTTCTAGAAGAGGTGCTTGCTATTATTGTAAGAAGAGGGGACATTTCACACGAAATTGTTCATCTCTTAGAAAGAAGAGAGAGAAGATGGAGAAAGCTTCAATTTTGGCAACAGTTAGAACCACTGTAGGTAGATATGAGAGTGATACATCATTATTTTCACTCAACATTCCACCTTTAGAGATTACAAGTTAAGCGATTGATTCTGGATCCACTTGTCATATGACGCCAAATAAGAGCTATTTTGTCAATTATGAGAAATTTTATAGCAGAGTCTTTCATTTGGAGAATGGCATATCTTGTCATATTGTGGGCATCAAAGGTGATGTTCAAGATGCATGATGGCGTTATTAAAACTATCACGGATGTTAGACATGTTCCGTTGCTGCATAAGAGTTGTTGTTAGTTGGAGCTTTGAATAGACTTGGTATGAGGATAATTATAGATGGAGAGAATTTAAGAGTGGCAAAGGGTTCCTTGGTAATGATGAAAGGGGTGCGAGTCAATGATATTTATATGCTTCATGGAGAGATGGTCTTGGAAGATTCAATAGTTTCTACTGATTCTAGCATTTCAAATTCTACTCAATTATGGCACCTTCATTTAGGTTATGTTGATGAGGAGCATCTTGAAGTATTAAAGAAGCGTAGGTTAATTGTTGTTGATTCTAAATTAAAGCTTAGCTCTTGTGCGTTGTTCTTTTGGAAAGAAGAAGCATGTCACATTTGATGTTGGAAGATCTAGAGCTATAGAGTTACTAGAGTATGTTCATTCTTATGTGTGGGGACCCAACCCAATTGCATCTTTTGGTGGAGCCAGTTTCTTCGTCTTATTTGTTGATGATTTCTCATGAAATGTCTAGGTCTATTTCACGAAGACAAGATCCGAAATATTTTCCGAATTTTGGAAAGCAGTTGAAAGTTCTTCGAGTTGGCAATAATAGTGAATTTTCATCACAAGAATTCACTAAGTATTGTGCGTTTGAGCATATATATAGATATTTTTCTACTAAGTCGCGTTCTTTTGGAGTGGTGGAGAGTATGTGTCAGATATTATGGGAAAGAGCTATGAACTTGAGACATACCGCTAGTCCTTTTCTTTTGTCTGTACTGTCTAGAAGAGGGATTTTGGGTAGAAGAGATATCTATGACACGACTTCTCATCAACCATACACCTACTATTACCATGGATATGAAGATCCCAAAAGAAGTATGGAAAAAAGATCCTGATGATTGTTCATTCTTTAAAGTATTTGATTTTTCAGCTTATTTAGAAGATGAGGGACATGATAAGCTAAAGCCTAAAGGAAGCAAGCACATTTTGTTAGGCTATGGAGGAGGAATGAAGAAATATATGTTGTGGTGCAAACCAACTAAGAGAATTGCGACTTGTGGGCATGCAATATTTGATGAGAGGTCTTTATTGAAGGTGGGTCCTCTATCAAGTGATGACATTAGAAGGACAAAAAATTTCCAAACACGTTTGGATTCATCAAGTTGTTTCCATATTCAGAGAGAAGTGGTATTTTTATGTTACCATGGTTGATGAGATGTAGCTCAGTTGCAGTTATGAAACGACCCAAACTTCCCCTTATGGGAAAGCCCGGATTGAACTGAGAAAACGACAAATCAGAACACGAACAATAAGACTTTTCGATTGCTTATTACAACAATTTACATCAGAATACAAGAATATATCAGAGTATGAATAAATATTAAACAAAAAAATATCAGAGATTTACAATACATAGTAGCGGTAATTTAAAATGTATAAATACAAATTATAGCGGAAATAGATCAACTAACATAACTGAAAGAAATACACAGATACAAAGCTTTCCGAATATAGCTCCAGCTGTAGTCCAGGATCCTGGGAAAAGAAATATCTGCAAAAACCAAAACTACTAGCTGACCATGTGGAAAATATGGACACCTAGAGTTTAGGTTAAAACAATAAACTCTGAGTCAGTCATGGGACTGATGTGAGAACTAAATAGTTATTAACTTGATTTTAAAGTTAGGTAAAAAAGGGACCATGCCGTATAACACGGAACGGGTTTACCCCCAAGAATACCAGTGCCTAAAACAAACAACGCGATGTTAATTAAAGAAAAATGAAGCTATTATAAGACTCAGGTCTCATCACACAATGCAACACAAGTCGGAGGATAGAGTTTTACCTTATAATAGCCAAATATGCTTGGTACGCGAAATTTATCTTTTATTATTACTATAAGTGTAATGACCCGAAAATCCCCGTCCGCCGAATCGACCGCAAGGGCCTATCCGTAAGTCGGAAATCGTCGGTTCACTAACTTCAGGCACACAACACATTAGAACAAATAACAGAAGACCTTTATAAACATCATAATAATGTTACATCAAAGTATAGAACATATCAGAGTACATCGAATTATAATACAGCGAAAGATTAATTTACAACAAATGTAATACAACGCAGCAGAGCCAAATAAACTACACAGCGGAAGAGTATCAATGCTCTGAACACAGCTTTAAGCTTTGATCCAGAATCCTGCTCAATAAATAAATATCTGCAAAACAAGCCACTCGACTGCCCGTGTGGAAAATAAGGGCACCCGAGTTTGCAAGTGAAAACAAACTACGAGTCAATCATGGGACTAGTATGAGAAATCTTACTTAACTTATCTAAGAATAAGGCTAATCACAAGACCACGCCGCTAACGTGGAGCCGGTTGACTCCATTGGATTGCCAGTGCATAAATTAAATAAATCTTTTAAAAACACCGCAATGCTTTTTACAAAAATGAAATCATTATAAGACTCAAGTCCCATCACACAATGCAACGCAAACCGGAAGATAGAGTTTTACCTTATAATGATAAAACATGCTTGATACGTATAAAACAATATTTATATTATTATTAGTGTCTAATCAGTTTTAAAATACCTTCAAAGTAAATGTATCAATCCTAAACGGCATAGTACCACATCCTACTATGTCGTCATATATAGGTTTACAATCAAATCCGTAATGTCGTATTGGAAATTGGGTTTCCATCATGAGTCAAGGCTAGGGATGGTCTCCTTATCGATTCGAGACACTCTAGAAAATGTCCCAGGATCACACCTACGGGCAACCCTTGGATCCTGCACGGCCGGTCCGCAAATACTTTAGTGGATTAGTTATGCCTAAACACACGTTTCCCGGTTCTATTGAACCTATCACTTGGTCAGTAGCGATCAATATATCGAGGCCTCAAAATCTATCACCCACATAAGTAAAAATGTCTGGGCTTCATACCATGGCACCACTTCTAGCTAGAATGAAATGTGTGCACTCCCTGTGTTCCCTTATCCGGTTTCTGACTCTTAACGGGGTGTGAGGCTCGCGAAGTAACGCTATACACAAAGCTATGCCTAAAAAAGTTGTGCTTTGATCATCAACCACAAGGCTCTGCTTTTCGATAAAAGCCTTGATCATTTGCATCTTGGCATGCCACATTGACAATTCATGCCATGTAACTGATGTCTATCAATAAACAACCTATGAGCTCGTACATCTCAGAGAAGGGTGTTAAGCAAGAGAATAAATTCTCGGCCACCAAATAGATATATATTAAGTAGAAATCAATTCACTTAGAAAAAAATTCAATTTCAAACACACATCCATTTACAAGTCCGTTCTAGGTTTGAAAGAAACCGGAGACACCTTATTCCTCGTCCCATTTTTCTAATAAGGAAGAGAGGTTCTCGCATATCCGGACAATCGACAAGTACGTCTGGACAACTACCACTGTAACCCTTTATTGGGAGCTACCTAATGTCGGTCATCAGTAGTTGTCCGTTCGATGTGAAGATCGTCGGTCTTCAATCATCGTCTTCAATGTCTTCGATTTAAATCTTTGTATAATTATTTGAAATGATATTTAACTCGGTCTTTTCAAATAATGCTCGAATATATATAATTTAAATCATTTCATATCATTAATATTATTTTATAACGATTTATTGCTACTTTTATTTATATAAAAATAGCCCAATTTAATTTAACGGTTCAGGTCAATAGGCGGCCTTGGTGTTGTTTTTACCCAAATTTGATTTACACATTTCTCAAAACCTAACCATTAGATTTAAAAAAAAAAATTATATCGTTGGAAAGATCTTCCCTAAGCGGACCTAACGGTTCCAGTTTTGGGAAAATCCGACGGTCGAATCTTTCGGTATAATCGTTTAAAATTACGATTCTAAAACGTGAACTACCACGCACGATTCGTTTAATTTTAATATATATATATATATATAAATCATTCAACGATTTCACTAACATGTTTAGCATGCCAAATAAAAAGAATGTTTTATTTTTCATAACAATTTAAATGTTCCTAATGACAAATAAAAAGAGATATTTTATTTGCATAAAAATCCCTATATTTTCGAATAACAAATAAAAAGAGATTTTTATTTGCATATGTTTCCAATGTTTTCTAATAACGAATAAAAAGAGATTTTGTTTGCATAAATTTCCAATGTTTTCTAATAACAAATAAAAGAAATTTTATTCGTATAACATTTTCCACATGTCTCTAATGACAAATAAAAAGAAGTTTTATTTGCATAACATTTCTACATGTTTCTAATGTCAAATAAAAGAAGTATTTTATTCGCATAACCTTTCTACATGTTTCTAATGTCAAATAAAAAGATAATTTACCCGCATAAATTTTCTACATGTTTCTAATGTCAAGTAAAAGAAGTATTTTATTCTCACGGCATGTTTACATTTCTAATGTCAAAATAAAAAGAAGTATTTGTTCGCATAACATGTTTTAATGTTTAACATTACAAATAAAAGAAGTATTTTACTTGCGTAACCTTTCGACATGTTTATAATGTCAAATAAAAGAAGTAGTTTATTCACATAACTTTTCTACATGTTTCTAATGACAAATAAAAGATGTATTTTATTCGCATAACCTTTCTACATGTTTCTAATGTCAAATAAAAGAAGTATTTACTCGCATAACTTTTCTACATGTTTCTAATGACAAATAAAAAGAAGTATTTTATTCGCATAATATGTTTACATTTCTAATATCAAAATAAAAAGAAGTATTTGTTCACATAACATGTTTTAATGTTTAACATGACAAATAATAGAAGTATTTTACTTGCATAACATGTCCTATATTTTCTAATGATAAATAAAAGAAAGTTTTACTTGCATAACATGTCCAATGTTTTCTAGTGACAAATAAAAGGGAATTTTTTATTTGACAACAATTCTATTTTAAACATGGCAAATAAAAAAGGATATTTTTATTTGTATATAATTTCAATATTTAACATGACAAATAAAAATGAATATTTTAATGTGTATATAATTCCTACATTAACATGACAAATAAAAATGATATTTTTATTTGTGTACCAATCTATATTTAATATAACAAATAAAAAAATTGATATTTTTATTTGTACACAAATCTATTCTAACATAACAAATAAAAGGGGATATTCTTATTTGTATACAATTCCAATGTTTAACATGACAAATAAAAATGACTATTTTTATTTTTTATACAAATTCAATGTTTAACTTGACAAATGAAAATGACTACTTTTATTTGTATACAAATTCAATGTTTCAATTGACAAATAAAACTGACTGCTTTTATTTGTATACAAATTCTATTTTAACAGGAAAAATAAAAATGAATATTTTTATTTGTATACAAATTCAATGTTTAACTTGACAAATGAAAATGATTACTTTTATTTGTATACAAATTCTAATTTTAATAGGACAAATATAAATGGATATTTTTATGTGTATACAATTCCTGCATTAACATGACAAATAAAAATGATTTTTTTATTTGTTTACAATTCTAATTTCAACATAACAAATAAAAATAATATTTTTATTTGTTTACAAATCTATTTTAACATAACAAATAAAAATGATATTTTTATTTGTTTACAATTCTAATTTCAACATGCCAAATAAAAATGATATTTTTATTTGTTAACAAATCTATTTTAATATAACAAATAAAAATGATATTTTTATTTGTATACAAATCTATTTTAACATAACAAATAAAAGTGATATTATTATTTTTGTATACAATTCCTACTCTTAACATAAAAAATAAAAATGATGCTCTTTTTTATTTGCATACAAATCTATTTTAACATAACAAATAAAAATGATATTTTCATTTGTGCATACAATTCCTACTCTTAACATAACAAATAAAAATGATACTTTTATTTGTATACAAATTCTTACATTAACATGACAAATAAAAATGATATTTTTATTTGTCTACAAATTTCAATAATTCCATTATATACAATTAAATCAAACAGATCACACCAAACAACATCAACCAATCCAAATGAAATCGCGTTAACAACAAACTGAATTTAACAGCATATTTGTAAAAATTCTAAACATGAAAATAATTAATTAATTTTAATTATTTAAAAACAAATCTCACATATAAGCTAAAAATAATATTTTTAGCGAGCAAATGTTTGTGTTGATTAAATACTGATAAATATTATGGCAGTTTATATAAAATAAATAATTGTACAAGAGAATTTATTGAGAGAGTTCTCACCTTGATCGGTTTCAGGAATTGTTTATATAACGATTGGTTTTAATAAAATTAAACTTGCGTTTAATTTTATCAAAACAAATCCAACATCCTCTGTTTCAGTTTTGGTCTGCTTTATGTTGTAGTGCTCTTCAACACGATTGCAACACAATTCATTTCATTTAAATTCTCATTTTCATTTGTATGAGATACACACGATTAAACATTTGAATTACATAATTTATAAATTAAATATAATTAATCTATTTAATTAAATCATTAAGGGAAGTTAATCCCTTTCCTCTTCGTTGACGCTCCAGGAAAACCGAACCCATCACTCGTCGTCTCTCTCTCCTCGCTCATCGCACCTCGCTCCACCTGATAATGATCACCTCCGTTGGAATTAAAGATCTCGTGTAGATCAACAGTTTTGCTTTTAGAAGTTTCGAAATTCATTGATAGGATTGAAAGAAAAGTGAGGTCGAATTATTGAAGATGGTGGCCATTATTTTGACCAGAGAAAGAAACTAGGTTAGGATTTGGAAGTGTTTAGGATGTTATATAGTAGGAGGAAATAACTTTTTTTATTTATTTTTATTTTATTCCTCACTTCTTATTTTCATCACTTACGTTAGCCAAAAATTATATTTTTAACTAACTAATAACTACTCCGTAGCATGTAAATTTTATCCATTCTATATATAAATTATTATTATTTTAATGAACAAACATTATTTTCATTACCCTAATGTGTCTCTTCACATATAATAGGTTACAAAGAAATTAAATTAGCTGACTAGGCAGGTGTTAACCTAATCAACATTTATCTCCTATTCAATGCTCATGCAAGAACAAATAAAAAAGAGTTTTTGGAGAGAAATAATTAAAGGAAAAGAAAAACAGGGGATGTAAATTTAAGAAATGAGAATACTTGTGTGAAAATAGAATGAAGAGAAATAAGTTAATAGAATGAAGAGTAATAAATTAATAGGTAAAGGAAATAAATGAAGGCTAGATTAAATATTTAACGCTAATTGTTAGAAAGTTTGCAACTTTTTAAATTTCAAAACATATAGTATTAAATATCATGTGTTATTACATAGATAACATTAAAAGTTTTAAGGTATTATTATTATTTTGTTTGCTTCTGAATATAAATAACATAATATAAAAGACAAGGGAATACATATATATAAAAAATGGAGAAAGGAGATTTAAATGGATGTAGATTTAAGAAATGAGAAAAATAAGAGACATGTAAATATAATGTAGGGAAGGAAATAAATGAATGCTGCATTAAGAAAACAACGAAGAGGGGAAGGCATTGAAAACGAATGCAACTATTCACATTTCAAAATTAACTATTTAATGAAAGTTTGAACATGTAATCCACGTTTTGAATTCCTACCGTTTACGTTTTGAATTGAGAGGGGAAATATTTAAGAGGATAGCCAAATATATACACACACACACACACACACACACACACATACATATATATATTGTCATAATTTATTTCATTTAGAACCTACACATTATTTTCAATCAATATTTCAATATAAATTAATAGATTTTTATTAAAGTTCCTAAGGCAATTTTTTCTTCCTTAGCGTGTAGCCAAAGATTGTTGGAATTTAAGGATAACATCCATGCTATTAACATATAATTAAGGAAATATTTAAAAGTTATTTTTTCTCTTTGTATATTTAGAATGTGCATTAAACAAGCGCCTACATGAGTTATGTCAATCAACATTTAGATCTTAGGATTTAAGTTTTCCATCAATAAATGTAATCTTACAATCAACAAACTTAAATATTAAATTAAAATATAAATTTAATCAATTAATATTAAAATTTAATTCAATCTTTCAAGAACAAATATAATCATACAAACTACAAATTCAAGTGTAAATCTCTACGTTCAGATCCTAATTCAAACTTACAATTTCTAATTGACATCATAAATTGATTTACATGGTCAAATCAAAATTTACTATTTGAGTATTCGTTTCATGCAATTATTCATAAACAATTCTATTGTTATAAATCACCATTTATCTAATTACAAATTGTTTATTAAAAATAAATTTGAAATCATTCATAAATAACATCAAAATTTTATTTAAAAACTCCTTCTTTTTTGTTTTTCAAATTCAATATCTTAATCTAATAATGGATTTTTATTTTAAATTCTTGACAAATTTTCTAACAAAATTACCTTAAAAGAAATTTTTAAATTGGTTCTGATTTTCCGGGTTGTTATAGTAAGTGAAGAAATCAACTTTAAATATAAATGTATCAATCATAGACGGCATGAGCGCCCCATCCCACTATGTTGCCATATATAGGTTTACAACTAAAACAATGTCGTATTGGAAGTTTGGATTTCTAGAATGATGGCTCCTGATTCGAAAGATCTATCGCGTAGTGCAATACTCCGCGGCTTACGTCCCGGCTAGAGAAAGCACCGTAGTGCACATCCGCCTTTTTGGAAAATCAAGTTTCACCGCGGCTTACATCCCAGCAAGAGAAAACATCGCTTACTCTATCCCTGTGGGAATCAGGGCGGTGTGCCCTATTCCTCTAATCGTGGAACGACTACACTTAGCTCATCTCGGTCTACCGAATCCATGACACCTCTAAGGGTGTCTATCCTCATCTCAAAAGCATACTGACCTGAGTATCAGTTCACCATCATGCCGGTGTGTGAGGCTCGCGAGTTTACGCTACACAAAGTTATGCTAATTAAAGCTATGCTTTGATCATCACCACCAAGCTCTGCTTTTCAATAACAGCTTGGATCACTGCAACTCAGCATGCCACACTATCAATCCATGTCATACCATTGATTTCTACCAATATATAACCTCTAAGCTCATACGTCTCAGAGAAGGGTGTTAAGCAAGAGAATAAATTCTCTACCGCCAAACATATATATATTTTGCAAAGATCAACGAATACAACCAAATGGAATACAATGTCAGA
Organism: Allium sativum; assembly: GCA_030737875.1. NCBI lineage: Eukaryota > Viridiplantae > Streptophyta > Magnoliopsida > Asparagales > Amaryllidaceae > Allium > Allium sativum. The sequence continues at coordinate 237,436,076 of CM060925.1, forward strand.
TACACCATCCATTTGCAAGTCCATTCTAGGTCTGAACGAAATTGAAGGCACCTTATTCCTCGCCTTGTATGCCCAATACAAGAGAGAGGCCCTTGCATATCCGAACAATCAAATAATACGTCCGGACGGCTACCACTGTAGCCCCTTCAAGGTAGCTACTCCAATCATGGGCATCAGTAACAACCCATCCATTCGATGTGAAGATTGTCGGTCTTGCACCATCTTCAATCACTTTGACTGTTAGTCGTCGTATCAATTATTTAGAATGGGTTAAACTTGGTCTTTCCAAATAACTCGCGTATCTTAATCAAGTGCTATAACAACAAATCATACGCCTCATTCCAATCCAGAATATTCTTTTATTCGTATTTCTTTGTTCTGGAAAGGTTCTCATTAATCTTATCAAAGATTATCACTTTTAAACAGACTGTTTAATCCATTTCTCTAGAAATCATTTCAAAAGATTTTATAGCATATTTTCACATTTTAAAAACCAAATTAAGGTTCATCAAACTAGTCGGGATTAACGCCTTACCGAAGTAATCATTCATTTTATCATCCCATCCCAACCTATTCATCCCATGGAGCAAACCTGATAGTACTGCATATCTAACACCACTGTGTTATTGGTAAATTCAATTACCATTTCACGTCTAAATATAATCAAAGATTTAACTATCACATGAAATAAAACTGGTGTTACTCCATTTTCGAACACTTCTCAAATTTGGCAAATTTAATTACCTTATTCACATTTCAATCTAATTAAAGATTTCTTTAAAACTCCACTTAGTTTTAATCTCCAAAAATCATTATCTAATGATTACTCAAATTTAGGAAATCATCCTGTCTTTACTAGGTTAAAGAACCAATTTCATTTAAAACATCGTTCACGATAAACCCCAAATCATCTTCCATCAAAATGGAATCTTCACGGAAATCACAACAGTATATAGTCGATATAAATTTCTGTATCAAATCAATACTATAAATGGAATAACGACAAAACCTTTTAAATTCCATATATAGTAACGATCTTCCTTTATAGAAGCTCATCTCAATTATTACCAAATCGAATTTCATTCAAGTCCAATTTAATATATTAAATTTAAAATCTTTACTTTGGAAAATTCCATTAATCTTAATTAAAAGATTATAAATTCCAAATCATATTCTTCACTGTTAATTGGGTTAAAGAACAAATGTTATTTAAAACACCGTTCACGATAAACCCAAAAATCCAATTCTTTTATTCAATTCCAATTAGATATAGTATTCTCTTTCCCAAGACTTTGGAAAATTCGTCCTCCTCCAAAGGTTCTCTTCTTTAATTGGTGTTTGATTCATGGTAAAATCAATACCAGAGCTAAGTTGCATAGACTTAACTTGATTGAGAGTCCTCTCTGTGCTTTTTGTGCAAATCATGCAGAGACTATTGATCATCTTTTCTTTGATTGTGAATTCTCATTCCCTCTCCTTATAGCCACTAGCTCTCATTTGCTTGGATTGGTGCCTAGCATTGTTTCAGTGTTTGATTATTGGTAATTCAATGCTGCTAATGTTGCTTTAGATTCCTTTTTAGAAATATATTGTTGGTGCATTTGGAATGAAAGGAATGCGGTGATTTTTAATAAACCATTGAAGCGGTTTGGAGGATTAAGCAGACTCATTATTCTCTACTTTAACTCTTGGACATGTCAACCTTCTTCTTCTCCAGTTAGGTTCATGCTTGCTCCGCCAGCGACTAATAGCCCAGCTGAATCAGTGGGTTCTAATCATGGTGATTCAAGTCCAGATTTGCATCAACCTGGATATGGTTGTCTGGTTTAGTATGTTCTTCTTGTATGGTTTCATATTTTGGCTAGCAATGGTACTGCATATTATCGAAGTTGTTCTTGGGATGTTTTGCTTTTGCTGTAATTTATGTTATGGTATGACCTATTGTATAATTATCTCTTTTAAACTTTCGTACTATTAGCCACCAGTTGGGCATGTCAACTGAATTATATATATTAATATTATGCTTAATCGCCTGTGTAGTCTCGTGCTACAAATCCGTTCTACTCAAAAAAATATTAATTAATTGGAAAACTTCACTAAACCTTAATTTAAAGATTTATCCTTTTCTTAACTGGTTTAAGAATAGTGTTTATTTAAGACACCGTTCACGACAAACCCAAAATCCAATTTGATATCAATTACAAGGCTCTAAATAGAAATTATATCGGCTTATATTCAATATCAAATTCTGAAACCAATGGATATCATATTGGGAATAATGATATCTGTATCTTCCAAATTCCCACAACAACATCCGTATAATCACGAAATCCAATATCGAAATATTCTGAAGATCATTTCCATTCCAATTTATTCATTGGAAAATTCTGGTTAATTTAAAACCATTTTCAAATCCAATTTATTTATTTCTAAAAATAATTGGATTATTATTCTAGTTATTAACTAGTTCATTTCGATAAAAATATTTTTTTATCTTTTCAAATATGGAATTTTTCATCCAAAATCTTTCTGAAACCCTTATTATGAATTTACATAATTCTTCCATATTTTTAATAATTTTATTAAGGCCCTTACATTTGGTTTCCAATATCGGCCACCAAGCTGCGTTCATAGCAACCTTTTCTGAAATTGATTTGGACATAATTCTAAATCCAACCATTAGATTTCAAATCTCTTATACTCATTGGAAAGTTATTTTCGATACGAAACCAACGGTTCCGGCTTTAGGAGGATCCGACGAACGGATCTCCCATTACATCAACTTGAAGTTAATGGTCGAAATTTGCAAACGGTCGCTGCGCAGCGCGTTCTATTCAGGCCATTAAATAAATATATAATATATATATCGTCGATTTCCGTTCAAAACGTATTTTATAAATTCGTTAATAAATTCATTTCAATACGATTCCCACTTCTATTTCGATTTTAAATCAAAATTAAATATTCTATATCATATAATATTAAGATGATAATATTTTCAAAATATCAGATTTTGAAATCGCTTTTCGATATTCATTATAAGATGAATAAAATCGACAGAAAATCCTGTTCGTGTTAAAATGTCGTTTAACTACTTAACACGGCTTCATATTTCAATATTTTCATGTCCATTCAAATTCAGACATCAAAATCACATTTTGATTATTTACTGAATAATATTTTAAAATATTCGTTGATTCTGAACTGGAATTAGACTCAATCAATTACCATATAATTTCAATTTTATGGGTTTCATTCATCGCATATACAACAATAATGACAAACAACCATTAAAAATTCATGTAACATCCAGAGTGCATTTTAAAACTGTATAAGCATTAAAATAAATAAATAATGCTTGTACAGTCTGTCAACCCATCGATTGACATACAGCTAAACAATTGGGATTAGTGTATGTCAAATATCATCCCAATACCTGTGTGGGGTTTCAACCAACAAATACTAATTATAATTAGTGCAGTTGGGCAATGTGTAAAATTTATCGTCCCAATCAATATCAGTTAAATCAGTGTACATAAACAAACCATCCTATTTGTAAATGGATATTAATTTCAATTTCTTTTCATGATAATTTTTATATACATTTTATATAAATAATTTTATATATACACTAATATCAATCAATGACAGTCCCCATCACAATCCAAACAAACAATCAACCATGGTTTATACAAAAAAATAGTGTCAGGAGCTACTAAGCCCCGTCTGCAACCTATTATATAATAACTGTAAAATAATTTTAGTGAGACAGAGTTCTCATAGTCGGTTTCCACTCCGTCATTATTTATTGGACGGTTTGTATTTAAATCTACCCTAAATTCTAACAAGCTCCAAATTTGACCCAGTTAGTCTTGTTGTGAAGCTCTCGTCCCCACGATCTAAACGGAACTTGTTTCACGCGATTTGGAGTTCGTATGAGAAAGATATGAGCTTTTAAAGGTTAATGACATTTTTTAATATAACTAATAAGGTAATTAATTAAATAAATATCATCACCTTCCTCTAGAATTACTCAGACCTTTATTCGCACTACTGCTTCGAAACAAGGTTTTGATTTCTCATGCAAACCAATGCTCCGGTTGACGATCGGGCGGTACCACGTTGATGGCCTACGAGAGCCACTCCTCCTCCATGAACCGCCGCCAACTCGAACCCCTCCTCCATCCGTAATCAGCGCTCGAATGGCGCCAGTTCGAACTGGATAATCTTCCAACTTGCGTAACGATAATTGTTCAAGTTTGTGTGGATCCGAAGAGCAGGGGAAGGGCTTTGATTTTCGTATTGGAAGCCTGTATTAATTCAGTTTGGATTGGGATATTTTGGAGCTCAAATTTGAGCCTCTTTCCGCCTCGACTTCAGCTGGAGACGGGGTTCGGAAAAATAGAATTAGGGTTTAAGGAAATATATGATTGTCTGGAATTTATATATATATATATATATATTATTTAATTCCATAAATGCTTGCTTATCGATTCGAACTACAGATCGAACCCAACGACTCTCACCCCTAGCTAAATACCCTCATTCCGGACACAATGAGATATGTTTTGTAAGCCAACTCGACTATTTCGATCAGGTTTTCTTTAAATTAAAATATGAATCAATATATATTGAATTTAAACGTACATTTTAATTTACCGGAGCCACATACTGACTCCAAAAATTACAGAAAAATTAATCTAGCTATGTTTTGACGATACGGTCCAAAAAAGGCTAATTTCATTGAGTTTGGAGACCATTTGAAAAATGGTCATTTTTGGGTTGATTAAATTAAATTGAAATTGCAAAACACGTTTAAATTTACCATGCTCACATAATAATTCCAAAAATTATAAAATTAGAAACATGATAGTAATTTGACATTTCGGATCCAACAAAAGTGGTTTCATTGAAAATGGAGGTCGTTTGCAAAATGGCTATTTTTAAGGGCTATATATTATATAAATATATATATATATATATATTCCATAGCGACTATTTTAAATTTTAAACTGGACATAACTAACAATTTATAAAGTGAAATCTCAGTTTCTTACGTTCGTAAGAAAGATATTATTAAACAGATTCAAATATTTCTTGTTTTACTAAAATCTGATTTATTTTGAATTCTGTACATTCATTTGAAATTTAAAATTGAATTTTCAAACTACCGCGCCATTTCAAACTCTATTTATAATTAAAATAAATTTATACGTTCTAACTACATTTAAAATAAATTTTTAGTCATTATTATTTAAAATAAATCATTTTAAATATTCAAAACCCATTAAAATAACTAAAATAAAATTTTTAAATTGGTTCTGAAATTCCAAGTTGTTACAAGTTAAGACCTTTTTCTTCTGTTGGTCTTGTTTGTCAGTCTAGCAGAGGTGATTATTTAACTTCTTATGTCATTCGTTGTAAAGATCTTGGTGTTGAGTTTGATAAGGTAGACTTGGTGAAGTCGAGTAAAATTCTTGAGAAGAGGGTTGAAGAAGATAATATTGGGTATGTCCTCACTCAATATAGGATGGCGAAGGTGAAGCGCGCTATGAAGTCTCCATTAGTCTCTCAGGTTTTCGTATCTGCAAGTTTGTCTCTTTCATCAGATTTTTTGCAGAATTTTTGGTATTTTCTATCATTCTTATGATTTAGAAAGATTTGTAATTTCTATTTGTGCAATATTGCCTAAAGTAGTTCGCATTGAGCTTGATGGTGTAGACCAACAATTGGTTGAGATTTGGTTATATTTGAATCAAGATGGAGTGTTGAATTTATGTGAATCAATTTTTGTTTAAAAGAGAAATAAATTAATTAATTAATTCAATCAATCAATTATGTTATATGTAGAAATTTTAGAGAGGAAATTTTGTTAGGAAACAAATTGATTACATAATCAATTAATTAATCGGTGGATTTATAAATGAGGAAAGATGTATATTTATATATTCATTGATTTTTTAATATGAACAAATAAATGATTAGGCTTGTAGAATAATGCAAAGGAAGAAACATATGAAAACCAAGATCTTCACTTTTTTATATACAGTGCAATCAAACCTTGGACATTTGTAAAAGTTTCAAGACAAAACAGAAAATTGATTCTCTTTATCTCCAAGCAACCTTTCATCCTGAAGTCTATTTAAATCTTCATATTTGTGGAGTATGAATGTGAGAGAGCATCCACCATTATCATCTTCTTCAGTATACCCTAATTTGTGGGATTAATCAATTAAGGGTTTTGAGTGCATATAAGTCTTTATTGAAATTGATTATTCATTTTGTAATTATAGGTTAGTCACTCCATCTACAACCTATAATTTTACAATTTCTCTCTTGTGTTCTCATTTGTACTCTCTTAAATGAAATAAAGAATAGTTGTTGGGTCTTTGGTCGTAGGTGTAGCCAAACCATCACTACAAGAAAATCCGTAGATAGCTGAAATTTTAGAAGCGGTAAATTTTATCGCTACATTAACGACGGATTTTCATGGAATCTATAAGGGATATTGTATAGGATTTTTTATTTCAATTTGTTATAAAATATTACCATCGAGTTTCGATTTCCGTCGCTAAAACATAGAAAATTACAGCGACTTAGCACCATCATTTTTTCATCGTTGATTTCAACTGCAAATTGAGGCGGTTTACTGTCTTATATTTTTTGAAGCTAGTTTGCAACATGTTTTCAAGGGATTTGCAAGGGACTGGTATGCTTATTCTTCATAAAATGTTTTACTTTTATGTTTTTACTAAGTAATTGATAAGTAAAAATAAATTTTAAATAGTTAATAATAGTATACTAATCACAAAAAATAAAAAATTACTATTAATAGTAAATAAAGTTCAATAGTTGGTATTGGTTAATTAATAATTAAGAGGTAATAATAATTAATAATGTAGATTAATAAGTAATCTTTAATAATCACTGTTCAATAAGTAAACTTCAATAATCAAGAAGTAAAATTTATTAATAGTATCTATGATTCAACAATTATAATTGATAATTTTGTTTAATACGTATTAATTAAAAAAACTTTTTTATTTTCTATAATAAATATAAACTTTAAAAGTTTCATAATTTTGAAATAAATATAAAATTCTATAAAATATTCAAAATTTAAAAATTATAGATTTTATAAAGGGTCTGTTCGGCACAAGTCCCTATTAAGTTTTAAAATTCACGTCACATCCGGTCCTAAATTTGTTGTAAATCAGGTCCCTATTTATCGAAATTCATTAAAAAAATAAAAAAATCACGTAAATTCTTTATTAAATAAAACACATACATGCCAAAAAATTCAAGTGTTAAAACAATCAAAAACTATATCAAAACCCAAAAATACAGAAAAAATATCGAAGCAACATGTTTATGCATCAAAAGATTCACCTATTCGTACATAGTTGCATACATTCATGCTTATATTTCAGTGTTGCATTAAACTGCAGTATAAATACATACATATATGCAGCTAAACAGCATTATATGCATCCTTTTATGCATATATTCAAATCTTGCCTGTTTTTTCAAACATTCACACTTTTCAGACATTGTTGCACTCATTCATGCACTTATACAAAATACATGCATGCATTCATGCGCATTTTCAGAAGCCTTCATCCCTTTTAAATTTGTTGCACATATGCATGCATATATACATAATATTTGCATTCATGTATGCAACTATTCGTAACACATGCATCTCCGTTCAACTTTGTATGCATACATGTATGCAAGTATTACAAATATACGCATACATGTATGCGTATATTGGTCCAGATTTTCAATAGAAAACGTTGGATGAATATACGCATACATGTATGCTACTATTGGTAATAGTTGCACAGATATATGCAACTTTTTTTTTATGAATGCTTCTGGGAATATTTCTGAATTTTTGAGTTTATATATATATATATATATATATATATATATATATATATATAGCAGTGCATAATTTTTTCCAGAAAATGCGTAACATCAAAAAGAAGGACCCTCTTTACATTTCAAACATATGAGGGATGTCGTTTACATTTCCAAATCTTTTAGGGATGTCACGCTTATTTTCACTTTTATAAATATTAAAGAATTCTGAAATTCAAAGAATACAAACATTACCACACTAGTTATTATTTCCATACCCATTTACAGGCTGTCAAATGTAATTATCTTCTCTCGTGCATAGTAAGTGTTGAATATGTTTTCAATTGTGCTGAATTAGTCAATAATTACACATTAAACATCATTATTTTTGAAAAACTGATTTTTCTTGAACATATTTTTAACAATCGATGGTCCCGAGTCAATTTAACTTTTAATAATTAAAAATAGTATTACAATAAAGAATTAGTAATTAATTATTGGTCGTGAGTCGATCATATCTCAAATCTCTTCTAGTTCGTCTGTCTCTATCTTCGTACACTTCAAAACCACCATTTCTCTTCCACTTCACCAAATCCTCCCTTACCAGCATTGCTCCCTAACCCAAGTACGTGTACTTCTTCCAAAAGTCATGGAACTCTCAATGCAAATAATTTTTAATAATTAAGACATAATATTTATTATCAATATTTTATAATCATATTGTTATTCAATATGAATTGTTTAATATTTCATAATTAAAATTTTAATTTTTTAAATTGATTTTAAAAACAAAATTTGAAATTTTCATTAGATACAAAACTAAAAAACTATTTATTAAGTTAAAATTTTAGTAAATTTAAAATTTAAAAGAAATCAAAATAATAATAATAATAATAATAATTTATTATTTAAACCTCATTTTTGACAATTTATAATTAATATCTAATGATTAATGTTAGTTATATGATAATTAATAATATGTATACAATAGTCAACGTTTAATTAATTTTTATTAACTAACTAATCATTTGATAAGTTCAAATATTAATGTTTAAATAATAATGTACAATTAATATTTAGTAGTTTAAACTTAACAACTTATTATAATCAACAATTCTGGAAAATATAAACATTACGCTGCAAATCTCAATACTTATTATAATTGGGTTTTGCCCGATGATTTCAAAATATTAAAAAAATTCATTGACAAAAAAACGTTCGTAGCTTTTTTTATTTATTTAATTGTAATAAAAATAGAGGCAAAGACAAAAAAAAGTAATGTTGAGAAGGTGGTCGGCAAAAATTAGAAAGGCGGGCTCCTAAAAATTTCGTTCCACTTCTTCTCTCAGTTTAATTCCCGTTTACCCTAAAATGAAAAGCTTCGATTGGGACTATGGTTTTTCTTTGCGCCACCTCCTTCTTCTCATCTGTTTAATTCTTCTGCTAACCCCCTCTTCTTCAACGCTCACTTCTCCTTTAATCCTTGCTTTCTCCTTTTCTGGTATACAGCTGTTTACTCCACACTTAAATCCCCTATGTGTATTTTCTCTGATTTAACTTCCGCTCCACTTCACCTAGAATTTTTTCATTTCCACTACTGATCTTCAATTCGTCGCTATCAACTTCACGCCATCCTCTCCAATCAATGTCCTTTGTGACTGTTACAATGAAAATTGCGTTTATTTTGATTTCCAAGTCTGGCTTGGGTTTTGATTTGGGAGTTTTATGCGACCGTACTGGTTCGGCCAATGGTGGCTATCGATTGTCAATGCTCTGGGATCGATTGATATGTAGATTTTTGGATTTGTACTGGTATGTGTGTGTACTAATCAACTGAAGGAAACTTGTACATATTTCGTTCATTTACTTGAATAGACTAAACATGTGCAAGTTCTTAACTAATCTTGGTTTGGGAATCAGGTCGCACATGAATCAATGATTTATACATGTGCTTATGTAATTATATTAGCACATGAATAGACTAAACCTGTGTGTACTGATCAAATCAGGTTGCCAACTTATGGAAGGTTGTTAGTACAAAAGACCAACAAATTTATCATATAAAGCCCCTAGAAGAATACTTTGGTTGCTGACACTGTTTCTCAACAATCAAGACTAAGAGTAACTGTTCCCAGATAACCTGAATTGGAAACAACACAAAGGGCACAAAAACAACGGATTCAAAGTTCAAGGTCTAATACTGTTAATCAATCAGAAGAAGGGAAAACACCAACAATTTCAATGTTTGAAGCCCGTCCCTTGAACAGAGAAATTTTAAAGGCTTCTACACTTCCACTTCCACAAAAGAGCACACCCCAACAACCCCAATTCCAACCACACTGGTTAGCGGTACCTTTTGCATTCTGTGGCCAATTTCTTGCTGGAAGCTCCGAAAAAACTTTTTTCAGTTTCCACAAAACAAGGCAGTGGACCTTTTATCAGAAACCCACAAACACTTCTTGGTACTTCAAATTCACAAAACGGTGAACCATAGAAGGATGAATCTGGAAGTGCGCAAATAAAGTTCAATGCTTAACCTCTTAGTAAGTAGATTTTTTTCAAGCAAAGGAGATGTTGGAGTCTTTCGCAGTGCTAAGAAGGAAACAACTAAAACAATGGAATTCAACTTTCCAACAAGAAAAAGGCATCAGCAAGATCCACCAATGGAACTTTTTAATAAGCTTTCTCTTTTTACGGACACAAGAAACACCACCTGGTTGAGATTTCCAATGTGATGCAAATGGTTTTAATTAAATTCGGAACGAGAATTTGAATTGCAATGTACACAATGAGAGCACAAGGATATTCTGGTAAAATAAAGAATTAAGTTGTTTTAAGTTTGATGCAAAATGGATCAGTAGGTTCAGCAATTCTTGTTTTTAAATAATCCACCATTGTACGAAAGTTATGACAGTTAACATACTTGTAAATCTGTATGACTTATGAAATCGGCATTTGTCTACAGAAGAAACAAACTTGTTTACTAGTGTTATATTTGGGATTTTCTTAATTTTTGGTTTCTAACCTGGTTAGTATATTCCCAATTTTGTTGTACGATGGGTAATGTTTTAGATCTGCTAACATACTCTAGTATATTCTTTTTTTTCTTTTGCATGTGCACATTTTTATCTTATTTTTATTGTCTATGTTTATCTACAAAGTATTGTTTACTCTTTTATTAAAAAAAAATGCTTATGTAATTATGTATCCAATTCGATCAATACAAAGAAAACGGAACAGCTGAAAGTGGGAAGAGACTGTTTCATCTGCATGTAGAAAAAACATGCAGGGTATGTATGGTATGAGAAATATATACAGTATGATTCAAGCCTCCCTTTTTTCTTCTTTTTTTTTTTTTTTTTGAAAAGTATATTGTACCCAGTGCATGAGTGGATATGGATTTTAAAATATTGTGCTGATTGAGTCTCAATTATGTAAAATGGCTTGTCCCCTGAGCTAAATGCGATATCTAGCTTACAGGTTTAGGAAAACCTGGATGATTGTAGCTTTTTATTGGATCAAGTGACCATTTTCTTTTTTTATATATTATGTTTTATATGTGAAAAAAAAATGTACTTACATAATATATAAACTGAAAGCAGGTTTGGCTTGCATATATGCTAATCAATCTGACATAGTGCAACCTAATTGTTCCTACCAACTTTTGGGAAATAGGAGTTTACCATATACGTAATACATATTCAGGTACAACTCATGCACCTCTGGTTATTGCTGTTATGTATAGATTAATAGTGATTTCACCTATTGATTTGGTTTACTTTGAAAGTAGAGCAATACCATTCATTTTAAGGTAACTAATTTATTTGTTTGGTAGATGAAATATGTTAACTCTGTTTTTTTGTCAACTGAATGAAATTGGTTGAATGAGTTATTTTGGTGTATTTTCTAGCCTAAGATATCCCCTGTATTCTTCTATGATGATCTGACTAGCCAATTGAACATTTAGTTTTAAATATATGCAATTCTATTTTCCCTTTTATATGTACTATCGTGTAACTGAGGTTATAGTATACAATCTGTTTTCAAACCTATTTTTATACTTATTTAATCGTGATATTTCTATCTACCCGAACCGACTTAATGCTTATTTGTTTAACCATTCAGACATGCATTTTTTCTAACTAAAGTGTGTGTGTGTGCATCTCTCTCTGTGTGGTCTCGGTTTTTGAAATTGTTTCTTTCTTTCTTCAAGTGTGTCATTGATTAACTTTTACGTGTATGTTTATTTTAGTTCTACAATTTAGCTGCAGCTTTCATCCTTAGGCTACTGGTTCTGTACATGAGATTTATTGAAATACCTTACCTTTGCAAGAATGATTTAGTAAGCCTTGATAATTGTTAGTAGTTGTAGTAGAGGAAATAGTTGAATAGTTGTTATGGATAAATGATTGAAATAGTTGAATAGTTGAAAGAAAGTTTGATGGAGAAATTACTCAATGTTTTTTTTTTTTTTGTAATACAACAATTTTATTGCTTATAGTTTTTTTTTTGCTACAACCTTACAATGTGCCCATGCTCATATTTATAGGCATCTCATTACAATTATGTAGAATTCTCTAGAGAGAACATTCCACATTCATCAAGTAATTTATTTAATAATAATACATAAGAATATTCTAGATACAATACTCTAGATAAAGCAAGAAATACTTATTCAATAATACAAAGCAATTTATTAATCTCTTGAGAATTCTAGAAATTTGTATTATCTTCAATACTTTGGAATTCTCAAGAAATTTGCAGCATTCTCAATACTCCTCCTTGATGCAAATTTCGGATACTCCAAGCATAGTTCGTAGTTGCTCAAATCTTGTTCTTGGCAGTGCCTTTGTGAAGATGTCTGCAACTTGATCTTCTGTTCTGCAGTACTTGAGCTGAATTTCTTTTGCCGCTTCTGCATCTCTGATGAAGTGATACTTGATAGCTATATGCTTAGTTCGATTATGATGAACCGGATTCTTTGTGATTGCTATTGCTGATTTGCTGTCACAGTAGATTGTAGTAGGTTGATCTTGATGCTCACCTATTTCTTCAAATATCCTCCGAAGCCATATAGCTTGACTTGTTGCTTCCGCTGCTGCCACATATTCTGCTTCAGCTGTTGATTGTGCAACTGTTGCTTGCTTCTTTGATGCCCATGAGAGTATTCCTGATCCAAGTGAAAAGCCATAGCCCGACGTGCTTTTCATGTCATCTACTGAACCTTCCCAATCACTATCAGTGTAGCCAATCAACTTTGAGTTGGTTATGGTCTTGTACCATATTCCATACTCCTTTGTTCCTTGCAAATATCTCAAAACTCTTTTAGCAACTCCAAGATGAATTTGACTTGGACTTTGCATGAATCTTGATAGAAGACTTGTAGCGTACATGATATCCGGTCGCGTAGCAGTAAGATATAAAAGACTTCCAATCAAACTTCTGTAGCGAGATGCATCAGCTTCTGGGGCTCCATCATCCTTTTGCAACTTCTCATTTGTTACGAGTGGAGTAGCTACTGGTTTGCAATCATTCATTCTAAATTTCTTTAATAGTTCTTTGGTATATTTCTTTTGAAAGATAAATATACCTTCCTTATGTTGTTTCACCTCGATGCCAAGGAAGTAATTCATCAAGCCAAGATCGGTCATCTCGAATGTTTTCATCATGTCTTCTTTAAATGCAGTTATCATCTTTATATTATTTCCCATGTAGATAAGATCATCTACATATAGAGAGACAATGAGAGTATCATACTGACCTTGTGTCTTGATGTATAATGTAGGCTCACTTTTGCTCCTCCTAAATCCTTGATTAATGAAGTATTGGTCGATTCTATTGTACCATGCTCGAGGTGCTTGCTTCAAGCCATATAAAGCTTTTCTTAGTCTTAGCACTTTGTCTTCATTGCCCTTACTTATGAAGCCTTGTGGTTGCTCCACATAGATCTCTTCTTCTAATACTCCATTTAAGAAGGCTGATTTGACATCTAGTTGAAAAACATTCCATCCTTTCTGAGCTGCAAGAGCAACTAAAGCTCTAATTGTATCCAGACGTGCAACTGGAGCAAATGTCTCATTATAGTCGACTCCATATTGTTGCGAGTAGCCCTTTGCTACGAGCCTAGCCTTGTGTTTTTGTATTGAGCCATCTGGATTTAGCTTTGTCTTATAAACCCATTTCACTCCAACGATTTCTTTATCTTTAGGACAATCTACAAGCTCACAGGTATTATTTTTTTCAATCATTTTTATCTCTTCTTCCATTGCTTTGATCCATACTTCTTGTTTAGATGCTACTTCATAGCTTTCGGGTTCAAATATAGCCATGTTGCAAGTTTCATATATATCTACCAAAGATCTAACTCTTCTTGGAGTAGACTCTGGTGAAGAATTTTGTTGTTGAGAAGGTGAAAGGGGCGTACCTGGTTCTTCTGTTGGTTCTTCCATTTCTTCCACTTCTACATCTTCATGAGATTGATGTACTGGAATAGAAATGTTTCTTTTTTCAACTTTTTGTTCATCCCAATTCCAAGAAGCATTCTCATCAACTTCGACATCTCGACTAATCGTCAGTTTCTTTGTTTGCAAGTTATAAACTCTATATCCTTTTGATTGTGTGCTATACCCCAAAAAGATTCCTCGTATGGTCTTCTCTTCTAGTTTGTGTCTCTTTTGGTCTGGAACATGTATGTAGCAAATCGATCCAAAAATTCTTAGATGATTGGCTGTTGGCTTTCGTCCACTCCATGCCTCTATAGGAGTCTTGTCTTCAACTGCTCTAGTTGGACATCGGTTGAGTATATAGACAGCAGTATAAACTGCTTCTGCCCAAAAAGTGTTGGGTAAGCCCTTCTCCTTCAGCATTGATCTTGCCATCTCCATGACTGTGCGATTTTTTCTTTCAGATACTCCATTTTGTTGTGGAGTATATGCAACTGTAAGTTGCCTCTCAACGCCTTCATTATCACAAAATTTATCAAACTCATGGGAGTTGTACTCTTTACCACGATCACTTCGCAGCTTCCTTATACGTTTTCCACTTTGATTTTCGACAAGAGCTTTAAACTTCTTGAATATTCCAAAGACTTCTGATTTTTCTTTAATGAAGTAGACCCATGTCATTCTAGAAAAATCGTCAATAAAGAGAATGAAATACCTGTTGTTATGAAGTGAAGATGTTCTCATTGGTCCACAAACGTCGGTGTGAATTAACTCCAACAAGTCTTTTGCTCTCCAAGTGCTTCGTGATGGAAATGATGATCTGTGTTGCTTTCCGAGAAGACATCCTTCACAGGCTTCATTATTTTCTTTTATGCATGGAAAATCTCTCATCATATTCTTTTGATACAACAATTTCAAGGCTTGAATGTTGAAGTGGCCAAATCTTCGATGCCATAACCATGAATCATCAACTTGTGCTTTCATGGCTATATTAGTAGCATATTTAAAACTTATTGGAAAACTTCTATTTCTCTTCTCCATTTTTACTTGAGCTATCTCTAGTCTTTTATTGTTGTTATCATATATTTTGCAAATGTCTCCTTCGAAGTGAAGAGCGTAGCCTTTCTCCATCATCTGACCAATGCTCAACAAATTTTCTTTTAAATTTGGAACAAGTAAAACGTCTTTGATAAATTTTGTACCTTTCTTTGTTTCCACCATAACAGTGCCTCTGCCTTTTGATTCTACGACGGTGCCATTCCCCAATCGTACTTTTACTTTGACAGTATCATCAATATCCTTGAAGATGCTCCCATCTTTAGCCATGTGATTGCTGCAACCGCTATCCAAGTACCAGTTTCCTCCATTTTCTTCACTAGAATCTTGGGTAGCATAAAAAAGATGTTGATCCCGATCATATTGATGTTGTTCTCTGTCATGCTCTTCAATGAAATTTGCTTGATGCTTATTTAGGCTGAAACAATTCTTCTCCAAATGTCCAAATTTCTTACAGTGTCGACATTGCGGCTTTCCACGATTCCGACAGAACTTCTCCAAGTGATTTGTCATCTTACAAATTCCACATGGAGGATATTTGCCTTGTTTATTCTTTGAGAAATTTCTAGAATTTCCTTTGTTTCTAGAATCTTCTCCATCATTCTTATTTTCTCCATATGCTTTATTTTGGGATGATAGCTTGAGTTTCGACTGAAAAGCATTTTCAATCGAGTCTTCATCATGCCTGCTCATTCTTTGTTCAAATGCTTCAAGGGAGCCCATTAATTCAGTCACCGATAAGGTAGACAAATCTTTAGTTTGCTCGATCGTAGTCACGATTGAGTCATACTTACGGGAAATTGAAATTAAAATTTTCTCAACAATCCTCTTGTCTGGAATATTATCCCCGTAAGCCCTTATTTGACTAACTATTTCTTTTATTTTGAAGTAATAATCCTTTACTGTATCCGACTCCTTCATTTTTATTAATTCAAACTCACGCCTTAATGTTTGAAGTTTAATGGCGCGTACCTTTGCACTTCCTTGAAACTCCTCCTGTAATGTGGTCCATGCTTCTTTGGCGTTTGAAGCTCCCATTATTCTAGGAAAGATAGCGTCGGTTACCGCTTGTTGTAGAAAACTTAACGCTTTTGAATTTTTTAGTTTATTTTCCTTTATCTCCTTTTTCTGAGCTTGGCTAAGAGTTGAAGTATCTTCAGAAATAGTGAACCCTTCATCTACAATATCCCATTGATCTTGAGAGCTAAGAAATGTCTTCATTTTTATGCTCCAAAAATCATAATTTTCACCGGCAAAAATAGGGACAGAAGGTGATGGAGATTGAGCAATGTTTGCCATAGCTTATAATTGTTGCAATGTTTTTTCGCCCAATATGCGAACGAACGAAGCTCTGATACCACTTGTTAGTAGTTGTAGTAGAGGAAATAGTTGAATAGTTGTTATGGATAAATGATTGAAATAGTTGAATAGTTGAAAGAAAGTTTGATGGAGAAATTACTCAATGTTTTTTTTTGTAATACAACAATTTTATTGCTTATAGTTTTTTTTTTGCTACAACCTTACAATGTGCCCATGCTCATATTTATAGGCATCTCATTACAATTATGTAGAATTCTCTAGAGAGAACATTCCACATTCATCAAGTAATTTATTTAATAATAATACATAAGAATATTCTATATACAATACTCTAGATAAAGCAAGAAATACTTATTCAATAATACAAAGCAATTTATTAATCTCTTGAGAATTCTAGAAATTTGTATTATCTTCAATACTTTGGAATTCTCAAGAAATTTGCAGCATTCTCAATAATAATTCAAAAGTGTTTTGCGCAACTATCTTTTCTGTGGAAAAAAAATTTTAGATGGATTTTTCTAAGTTAATAACATTGCTTATACATGCCATAAATATTTTGTCATATAACAAATAGGAAATTTGGAGATTCAATGATGGAACTTATGACATCAACAACACATTGTAATGGCTATCAGTGGAGAAAATATGGACAGAAGCCTATTTCTCAGTCTTTTTACTCAAGGCAAGCATTCATTATCCTCTTCTTTAGTTTGTTAAAATGTTAATTATATGTAGCATAAGAGAAGGAAGCTATTGAAGTAATACCACACATTATATTTCAGGTTTAATTCACCCACATTTGAATTAGTATTTGCAAGTTTATATCCCAAAATGGAGATAAGTTTATATTCTTACAACTATGCTAATGTATATAATTTCAATTTCATGTTTTAGGACATTACAGATGCATACGGAAAATGATCAAGAATGTCTAGGAATAAAAAAGATTCACCAACAATGTGAGGAGATGTACAACGACAATCCAGTGTTTTAGGACATTTTCAAATGTACAATGACAATCCTGTATTTTAGGACATTTTCTGTTTAGGGAGCTTGTATATTAACTTTCATATCTTGCCGAGTGTAATGTCCACGACCTTAGGTTAAAAATATTGTTTTTCTTATTTGATGTGAAATGGATTTATTGTTCCAAGTGAAATGGATGTGAGAGTGTGAGCATTATGGGATCATTATTTCAATATCGCATGTAAAATTAATATACTATTGCATATGAAATGTTATTATTTGAATCAATGGATTTTATGTATTTTAGTCGATGAATTTTGTGTATTTCAACAATTTTATGATGATATTTAGGATAAAAGTGTAAGGGTTTAATGACATATTTCCTATAAAAATGTTTTGAATAAAAATTAATAACCGTCGCTAATCCCTTGCCAATTAGCAAGGGTTCACAGATGGTTATTTATAGATAATAGTTACTAAAAAACACCTATCCATCACTAGTCCCTTACTAATTAGCAAGGCTTTACCGATGGTTATTTATAAATAATAATTTCTAAAAAAATAAGTATCCATCTCTAAAACATCGGTAAATAAATTTTAAATGAATTCAAAATCAGAACTTTATTATGGGATAAATGACGGAAAATGGTCGAAGAAATCGTGCTAAAATCCATCGCAAAATTTCCAAACAAATGCCGTCTTGAAATTTTTCGACCACCGTGATCCGCCGATATTCCATCGCTAAGCCCTATATAGCGACAGATTACGCTACTGCAAATCTGCTTTTTGTTGTAGTTTTTATGTTAAATCTTTGTGTCTTCTTCTATTTTGTTTTGTTTAGTGATTATTTTTCATTGAATTGGATGTTAATAAGTAATCAACAATTAAGACCCTCTTTTTTGAATTGCTCCTGCAAGTTTTGTATTCTGTTATGCTTTTTTGAAGTTTGTGCAAATCAAATCAATGTTTTGCACAATAGATTGGTATTGGAGAAATTTGTGCAATTATTCGCTATACAGATTGGTATCAGAGTAAGACAATTTGTTTTAAATTGTGCATCGATTTCTACAAAGGTTGGTAGATTCGGTGGTGATTATGCTATTGCTATTTTGGGGAGAAAATGAGACTTTGGTGGGAAATATTATGTAGAGAGAGAAGAGTGTTCTAGGCTTGTAACTTTGATGTAGCTTGAGCTCCGAATTCTCATTAAGGTGGAGTTTTATGTTGGACCGCGGCTTGACCAACAGTACAAAAGAGACTCTTTATAGAAAACAGCTTGGCGAAACTGCTTAGAGGTGGTAACGACCTAAGATGAACCACTGGAGGTTTTAGAGAGCTTTTTAAGTGTTTAAGGACTTTGTATAACTTCAAATTCAGTTGAGAAATGCTCGCCAAGTTAGAGATTTGTTAGGTGTGGCTCGCACTGTATGAGAGTTATGTGATAAAAAGTTTAGTGTGTTGAAGAAACCATATTTGACGTAGTTGATTTTGGTGACGAATTTGATGCTGTCAAGGCTTATCGATTTGTGATTTCGTTTTGGATAGTTCAGTTCATAGAACTGATTTGGCGGAATTGGTGCCATTGTGGTACATTGTCAATTTTGTGATGTCATCTTAAAGGAGCGGTGCTACATGCAGGTATGTGGAAGTAGAGAACTTTTATCTTATATACAGAGATTTGGATTTTGGCTCTGTATTTGAATTGGTGATTGAGAGAATCATTTTTGGCCTTGATGGTGTTGAAATTACTTTGGCATCTGCATTTAATTTTATTTTGAAAATTTGAAACATTTTATTGGCAGGCGGGGATGTAGTCTGAGCGCATTAACAAGGTGTTATGGGGGTAGCTTTGCTGGAACCCATTAGGTAAATATTCATTTTCGGTTTCTATCTCACTATGAGATTTTGGTTTAAGATGGAGTTTTTTTTCAAGAGTTTTATATTGAAAACAGAATTTGACTCGAGATGGGGTGTTGGAGATATGTGATTATGCATCAAGGAGGAGTGTTAATTTTGATGTTACATAATCACAAATAGGTGGAAACAAATATGCAAAACGGAAAGTAAATATTTTTAACATGGAAATGCATAAATTATTGATTGCATTTGCATTAGATGACAAATAAATACGTGCAGATATTATTTTCTTCCATCTTTGCTAAGGAAAGTTATTGATGTTTTACTATGTTTGCGCCATTTGTTACCTTAGTAATTTACCTCCATTATTTATTACCATACCTTGATAATTCGATTGATGAATCATATAGATTTCACTGGCTATATATTGAGGGTAGACTTCATTGTAAATCTGTTCTGGCATTCAGCCAGAGATCCCCAAATAGAGTGTCTTTTCTTGTTAATCCTAATTTAGGAGTTTAGTTATGTAATCTCTTATCTTATAATCTCTTGTAACTCTCTCTTATGAAATAAAATCTCTCTTCTTTGGACTGGAAGTACATTATCTTATTGATGATAATGAAAATAGTATAAATATTATGTTTCTTTTCTTCTTTATATTTATTGTAACGACACGGATTTCGCCCGGACCTAATCGATCGCTAAATCGACCAAGACCGTTTGAATCCCGCATACGCTAACTCTGGGCATACAACATATCTGAACAAATAGCATACTTTTATAAACATCATAATAATTTTACATCGGAGTATAGAATATATCAAAGTACATCGAAAAATAATTCTACAGCTTAAGATTAATTTACAATAAATGTAACACAATGCAGTGGAACAAATAAACTAATGCAGCAAAAGACTATCAATGCTCTGGACACAGCTTTAAGCCTCAGTCCAGAATCCTGCTCAATAAATAAATATCTACAAAACAAGCCACTCGACTGTCCGTGTGGAAAATAAGGGCACCCGAGTTTGCAAGTGAAACAAACTACGAGTCAGTGATGGAACTGGTATGAGAAATCTTACCTAATCTATTTAATAATAAGGCTAATCGCAGGATCATGCCACTAATGCGGAACGGGTTTATTCTATTGGATTTCCAGTGCATGAAATAAAATAAATCTTTTAAAAACAACACAATGCTTTTTAGAAAAATGAAACCATTATAAGACTCAAGTCCCATCACACAATGCAATGCAACGCAAACCGAAGGATAGAGTTTTACCTTATAATGGTCAAACATGATTGATACGTATAAAACAAAAATCATTTGATACTATTATTAGTGCCTAGTCATTTTAAAACACTTTCAAGTAAATGTATCAATTCTAGACAGCATAGTACCCCATCCTACTATGTAGCCATATATAGGTTTACAATCAAATCCGTAATGTCGTATTGGAAATTAGGTTTCCATCATGAGTCAAGGTTGGGGATCATCCTCACCGATTTCGAGACACTCTAGCAATTGCCTCAGGACTCGGACGCTGGCGAGCACTGGTTAGCAGCAGGGCCTTTCCACACATACTTTAGTGGATTGGTTATTCCTGAACAATACATTTCTCGGTCCTATATGACCTATCACTTGGCCAGTAGCGGCCAATATCCGAGGGCCCTCACAATCCATCATCCACATAAGTAAAAATGTCTGGGCTACATACCATGACACCACTTCTAGCTAGAAAAAACCACATGCACTCCATGCCGTCCTCATTCTGTTTTTGACTCATACCGGGGTGTGAGGCTCGCGAAGTAACGCTATACACAATGCTATGCTAATTAAAGTTGTGCTTTGATCATCAACCACAAGGCTCTGCTTTTCAACAAAAGCCTTGATCATTTGCATCTTAGCATGCCACACTGACAATCCACGCCATGCGACTGATGTCTATCAATGTATAACCTCTAAGCTCATACTTCTCAAAGAAGGGTGTTAAGCAAGAGAATAAATTATCCGCACCAAACAGATATATATTTGATAGAAATCAATTCACACAAAACGAAAATTTAATGCCAGACACACATCCATTTATAAGTCCGTTCTGGGTCTGAATGAAACCGGAGACACCTTATTCCTCGTCCCTTGTGTCCAATACAGAAGAGAGGTTCTTGCATATCTGGACAATCAACAAGTACGTCCGAACAACTACCACTTTAACCCTTTACTGGGAGCTACCCAATTCAGGGCATCTCAGTAGTCGTCCATTCGATGTGAAGATCGCCGGTCTTCAACCACTTCAATGTCTTTGACTTTAAATCATCGTATAATTATTTGAAATGAGTTTTAACTCAGTCTTTTCAAATAATTCTCGAATATATATAATTTAAATCATTTCATATCATTAATAATATTTTATAATGATTTCACTACAAGAAAAATACCCTATTGCAACTAGATACTTGCAACAGGCGACAAATGACACTTGCAGTAAATGATATTCAGCAACAGACCTATTATAGCAGTTGCAATAGCTAAAATTTAGCAACAGGCCTTTACTTTCTGTTGCGAAAACCATATTTTTAGCAACTTCACTTCCTTTCCTGTTGCAAAAACATATTTTTAGCAACTGTGCTTCCTAGCCAGTTGCGAATAAATATCTTTAGCAACTGTTTTCGCCACTTGCAATAACTATATTTTTTCCAACTAGTAAAGCCAGTTGCGAAAACATATTAAAAATAAGTATAAACTTTTAATGATTAACTTTTAATAATTAATTTTAAATAGTTACTATTAAACGATTAACTAATAGTAATTATATAATAATTAGGATTAATATTTAATAATTATTAATTAATAATAAAATTTAAGTATTATAAAGTGATATTTATAACTTATAATTAAATAATAATAATTAACATTTAAAAAATAATAAAATAGATAAATAATTATTAATTAATAATGAAAAACTAATGGTTAATGATTGGTAATTAATTTGAAATATGAATATGTTTAAATATTAAATAAATAATAATAATAAATAAATAATAGATTCATAATAAATATAAATGGTAATTGATTAATGTTACTGTTAAGGAGTAATTAATATTTAATTATAATTTCTTGTACGCATTAATTTATAATTTGTGTTTGATAGAGGTATTTTATGAATTAATTAACAGTTTCTAGTTATCATTAATAATCAATTTTATATTTCTAATATTATATTGAATAACTAATGATTAATAAAGTGTTTTTTTACAACTGGTTTAAAAATGCTAATAAGTGCTAATTTCTCGACCCATTTTATCGGATGACTTAATTAAGAGATGAGGCGTGTTCATTCTAGAAGCTTTCCCCCGTTTACGTTCTATGTCCGCAGCCGCCAATCCCTTCTTTTTCCTTAGAACCCTAGTTCCCAAATCGATTCCCGGATCGTCCACCTTCATCTTCTCTTCTTTACCTTCTCGATCCTAACCAAGACCCAAATCAAGTTTTACACCTTCACCAACTCATAGGAGAACGCCGCCAAAAAACCCTGAAAGCTCAGCCGCTCGTTTTGAGTCATTTGACTCCTTTTGTTCGCTCCGCAGTGAGGAGACATTGTCGTTCTGGTCTAGTCGTACGCCTGTGAAGCAGAAGTCTGCAATTGGCAACGGACGAGGGTGGATGTAGTTGAAGTAGAAATCTCCCTTTTTTTGGAAGTTTTGGAGGACTTATTGGCGGAATCAGACTGGATAATCATTGCCTACGCTCAGGTTTTTCTTTCTTTCTTCTTTTTTTGCTTGGGTTTTTTATTTTTTTTCTGTTTTCCTTGCTCGTTTTGGGATTTATTCCAATGAGTGCAAGATATTTGTCTAACATCCACTTTGTTTTGAATTTGTAATGAGGATTGTTCCACCGCGATCTGATTGAAAAAA
Source organism: Allium sativum (assembly GCA_030737875.1). Lineage (NCBI taxonomy): Eukaryota > Viridiplantae > Streptophyta > Magnoliopsida > Asparagales > Amaryllidaceae > Allium > Allium sativum. The sequence goes on from CM060925.1 coordinate 237,459,495, forward strand.
GATACACCCTTCTAAAAAAATCATCCTGGATCGACGAGCATCCTGTTGAGTCAATCGACTGTTGGAGTTATTCGACTTTCAACAGTTTTAAGTAGATGATATCAATGCTGTTGATTTATGTTTCAAATTATGTCAATTTATGCACTTAACGAGTATTATTGTTCAAGATATCGTAAGGTGAGTTTTAATCAAAATAATTATCGAATAGTTCATCTATATTGGTTTTAATTTAGGAATTCTTCTGAATGACAGGAATAGAAAAGTTTTGAAATCAGTTCGTATTATATCTATTTTCTTATTATAACATGTCTTCTAAATTAATTGAAACTAATGCTACATCTTTATTTTAATATGTATGTTTGTTTACAAAATTTATGCCACATATTTTTGTTTGTTTATAAAGTTGGAGTTGCTTTATTAGAAATAAAGCCTAAACAGATTGTCTAAATTAAACATAATAACACATAAGGTAGAATTGGCATTATATTATAGATAGATTAACAGGCCTGTATGTACCAAAGTACCTATATAACTGTGCAGTATTGTTTTAGTAAAATTTGTGTGTTAAGATCCCTTTGAACTTTGCTTTCCAGAATTGAAGACAATTTTAGTTCTGTGAATCAAGATTCTTTATATTGCTATTACTTACTTTGTATGTTATGGTTCTTGAACTATAGGTTAATTAGTGATTCATTTGGTTACCCAGTAATATGACAAGACCATTTGTTCAGGAAGTATTTTGAATGTCGATCAGTTCGGTAGTAAGCAAATTATACATGTATAGTGAATAACTTGTTCTTCACCCTTTTAACGTACCCACCTTCTATTTGAAATTTACAGGACGGTTCATGATTGCAGCGACACACACAACTCCCTTCCCTTCTCTCTCTCTCTCTCACACACACACGCATGCACATTCATCGTGCATTTTTCATGAACAAATAGCATTGAAATTTATTTATTCCTATCATTAATAATATAAAACCGTTGCTTAATTTATTCGTTCCTTGATGTTGTTCGCAAGGAAGCTGAAAACTGTGACTGTCTCCAAGGTACGTACATGTTTTATTTCTATTTCGTTTAGATTTGCTTTGTTTTATGGCTTATACTGAATAATTAGTTGATTTGGCAGGTCTTCAAGTGTGTCACTCACTGGGTGGCGGAACAGGATCGGGGATGGGGACTTTACTCATATTATTGTTGTTGTGTACTTTTGTCTTGAAAATTAAGCCTTCACGCTTTACAGTTCAATTAATTAGCAGTATAAAATACCTACTTCTGTTTTTTGATTTCAAAACAAAGTTATCAGATTCACTATATGCAGGAGAACAGGTTGAGACTTACGTTATGCGGACTCTGCTTAATTTCATTGGTACCTCAGATGTAAAGTACATTCCTCACTTCTTCTTTTTGTAAGATTGTATTTGTAAGTACATTTGACTTGCACCTCCTGATTTAAAATCATGTTTACATTGCAAGTGCTCACTCTTGCCTCCTTCATCACGAGCTTCTGAATTTCATGCTGGTTGCCATGTCAACTCAACTTTGCTCAGGACCTTCCCCTGGGCCCAAAGATATGCACCCATTCATTGATGCTGCAATGCTTCAGGTTAGGCTAATTTTTCCTAAAATATTGTGTATTCACTATTCACATCACAAAGTTAGTTCTGCAAATATATGGTTAATCCTTGGGTTTTATTCAATTTACACAGTGATCTTGTTCTTCTATAAACCCTTCCTTTAATGTTTGATTTAGGGCTATTTCCTGTAAATATGTTTTCTTTTTTGCAGGAAAGGACTATGGTAATTTCTGTAGTTCGCAGACTGTCATCGAACTTTATTACCAGACCACGCATTACTTATGGTGGTGCAGCTTATCCAGTCTATTCAGACGGAAATCAACCTGGTGCTCTTCAGAGAGTGGGTTCTGCCGCTGGTATGACTAGTTCCTGAATTTTCCGAGTTAATTGAATTTATATTGGTTTATGAGTGTTTGTATTCTTTGTATTTCATTTCATGTTTCATTTAAGAGGTATATATCTTCCAGTTTCCCTGTGATGTTATTAAAATATGTTTCGCCGTATAGTTATGTCTATCTCAGTGTATTTATCTGGTTACAACAGTCCTTTGCATAATCAGTTTGCAGTAAATTCTAGGGAAGCATGTGTCTGCCAGACACATATTTTGGGTATTTGCTACAGGGTTAGTATCAAAGATCATAGAAGAATATCCAGATAGAATGATGCTTACGTTTTCAGTGTTTCCATCTCCAACTCAGAGGTAATATAATCATGCATTTTTTATTTATTTATGTGGTTGTGTTTTTGTTAATCAAAAGGGACATGTTAATGGGATAGTTGATGAAATGGGTCTGCACATTTGTATGTTTTGGAAGGTGTTGGGAAAAGGGTATGTAATATGTATTTGGGTTTAAATGTATGAATGCACCTCTTGTGGTCCGTTCATGTAGACATTTTCCTGTTTGTTTTCAATGATTCATGTGAACAATTTTATAAAAAACTGTAAGTATCTAAATTTTGGCTCTGTAAAGATGTGATTCTACACATAAGTGATTTCATGACTTTTTAATATTTTATGTATTCAATCGGAAGTATTTGACTATGAAATTTCAACTTCAGACATGTCCATTTTTTAGATAAGAAAGCACAACCTATAGAGTATGCTGGGCTTATTATGGACAACTTGTTTGATTAAGTGTAATTTCACATCAACAGGTTTTATAGTTAAAAATTTCAGTCTTCGCAGGAGGGAACTCTGGAACAGATGCAGGCTGATGGGTTCTAGTGAACTGATGATATATACTCTCTTGTTATAGTATATGTATGAGAGTAGAAATATGAGTAGAAAATACTCTATTCGGAAAAAATGTGTTGTGTGAGAGAAGAAATTGTTATACATGAATGGTGTATGAAAATTGTAGAAACTTTATTGTGATTGTTTGTACTATTAAAACATTGTTAAAATAAAAAATTTATTTGTTTACTTCATTCTATGATATACATTATTACTAAAACAAATACATTTAATATGTAATATCTATAAGCTGTAATTTTTTTTAATGATTTATGAATCTATTGCAACAGGCATATACTGTTGCAAAAGTATCTGTCGCAACAACAAAAGCTAGTTGCAAAAAAGTATACTGCAACATCTTATTGCAACGGGCAAAAATTGTTGCGAAAAGGAATCTACCTTTTGCAACTTCGGCTATACAGACGGGCGCTGGCCTGTTGCAATAGGTCTGCTGCAACAGATATGGCCTGTTGCGAAAAGTGTTTTTTGTTGTAGTGTTTATTGCTATTTTTATTTATATAAAAGTAACCCATTTAATTCGAATGGCACTTTAGGTCATTACGCGGCCCTAGCGTTGTTTATATCCAAATTTGAATTACACATTTATCGAAATCTAACCATTGGATCTTAAAATTTTTAATATCGTTGGAATGATCTCCCCAAAGCGAACCCAACGGTTCCAGTTTTGGGAAAATCCGACAGTCGGATCTTTCGGTATAATCGTTTAAAGTTACGATTAAGAAACATGAACTACTGCACACGGTTCGTTTTATTTTAGTTTATATTTATATTTTATATGTAAATATTATTCGTTCGACGATTTCAACACCATTTATTTATTACATATAAATTTTGTCCAATTCCTATTAATGTTAAAAATTATATTTCTAATGAACGAAAATATATTTCAAGACATGTAAATTTTTATACACTTCACATACATGTTAAAAGTGACCTTTTTATCCTACAAAACATATATTTACATATAATTATTTTATTCTAATTAACATGTTAAAAATGTCATTTTTAATGACAAAACAGGATTGACATGTTATTCTTTTTATTCTATCTAACATATTAAAATGTCCTTTTCTAATAACATAACATGTTTTACATAAATTTCTATTCTTTCTAACTTAACATATAAAAAATGTCCTTTTAACGACACAAAATGTTTTACATAAATTCCTTTTTGTTCTAATCTAACATATTAAAGTGTCCTTTTTAATGACACGGCATGTTTTACATAAATTCCTTTTTATTCTAATCTAACATATTAAAATGTCCCTTTAAATGACAAAACATGATTAACATGTAATTCTTTTTATTCTACTCTAACATACTAAAATGTCCTTTTAAATGATAAAATTTACATTTCTAATAACTTAGCGTGTTTTACATAAAATCCTTATTACTCTAATCTAACATGTTGAAAATGTCATTTTTAATAACATAATATGTTTTACATAAAATCTTTTTTATTCTAATCTAACATGACAAAATTTACATTTTAATGAACAAATCATATATTAACATGTAATTATTTTTCTACTACGCTAACAAGTAAATGATTACATTTTAATAAACCAAAACATGTAATTCTATTTATCTATACAAACATGTTAAAGTAACATTTTTAATGATAAGACCTATTTTAATATGTAATTCTTGTTATTTTTACTAGTATGTTAAAATGATGTTTTAACTAACAAATACATTTTAACATGTAATCCTTTTTATTCTAACTAGCATGTATTCATTTTTCTACTTTACTAACATGAAAATAACATTTTTATTAACAAAATTTCGTTAATGAATCAAGCACACAATAAAAATATAATTTTTATTGTCTAATCTTTTTATTTAAAACATGATTCTTTTTTATATTGAGTCAAATATACATTAAAAATGTTATTTTTAACGTTTAACCATTATCTCCAAAACATGATTCTTTTTTATATTGAGTCAAATATACATTAAAATGTAATTTTTAATGTTTAACCATTTTCTCTAAAACATGATTTTTTTTATATTGAGTCAAAATATACATTAAAATGTTATTTTTAATGTTTAACCATTTTCTCTAAAACATGATTATTTTTTTATATTGAGTCAAATATACATTAAATTTTTTTTTTAATGTTTAACCATTTTCTCTAAAACATGATTCTTTTCTATATTGAGTCAAATATACATTAAAAATGCTATTTTTAATGTTTAAACATTTTATCTAAAATAGGACAAATTTGTGATTCATGTATACAGTAAAAAGTAATTTTGAAATGACCCAAACTAGCCCTTACGGGAAAGCCCGGATTGAGTTGAGAACACGATAAATCAGAACACAAACAGAAGAACATTTCATTGCTTATTATAACAATTTACATCAGAGTACAAGAATACAAAGAATATAAACAAATAATATACATTTGATAAATGTCAAAGATTTACAAATTATTATGCAGCGGAAAATAATACAAAACACAATTGAAAGAAATACACGGATACAGAGCATTCGGAATATAGCTCCAGCCATAAACCAGGATCCTCTGAATATAATATCTGAAAAACCAAAACTACTAGCTGCCCGTGTGGAAAGCAGGGGCAATCAGAGTTTAGGTTAAAACAATAAACTCCAGGTCAGTCATGTGACTGGTGTGAGAACTAAAACAGTTATTAAATGTTTACTTTAAAAATAAAGTAAATCAAGGGACCACGCCATATAACGCGGAACGGGTTTCCTCCTAAGAATACCAGTGCATTAACTACACAACGCAATGCTTTTTGAAAAAATGAAGCTATTATAAGACTCAGGTCCCATTACACAATGCAACGCAAGTCGCATGATACGGTTTTCCCTTATAGTAACCAAACATGCTTGGTACATTTAAAATAAATCATTTGATACTATTACCAGTGCATAAAGTATAAAACAACTTCAAATATAAATGTATTAATCATAGACGGCATGGGTACCATATATCATGTCGCCAATACTAGGCTCTACAATCAAAAGTGAAATGTCACGTATTGGAAATTGAATTTCCGTCATGAGTCGAGGCAAGGGATTTACTCCTAACCGCTTCGAGACACTCTAGCAAATGCCTCAGGATTCCCCATAGAGGACCCTTGGATCTTGCAGGGTCGGTCCTCTCTTACATTTGAGGATTGGAAATTCCTGACACTACACCAGAAAATGCCTTTAGCAACGTTTAAAAAACGCTACCAAAGCCTACGGTAGCGTTTTAGAGAACGCTACTACATGTCCCGCAACTAAAAGTCTGTTTTTTTCTGTTGCGTTTACATAAACGCTGCCAAACTACAGCAACCAAAAATTTTCTGTAGCGTTTAAAAAATCCAACCAAAACTAACATTTTTTGGTTGCGTTTTTGCTTGGTCCATTTCTTGATTTTCTGTAGCATTTATTTTATGTAACTAAAAACTTTTCGTTGCATTTATTTTATGCCACTATAAATTCAGATAGTATTTTGCGTTTGTTTCAGTAGCAGCTGAGAAACGCTGCTGAAATGTATTGATTGTTTTGTAGCTTTTTTTAAATGCTACTATATACTGTTCATGGCTTACATTGTTTCCAGCAACCAGCTTTGTAATAGTCATACCAAAATCAGCATCAATCATATAATTATCATATTCAAACCAACAATGAACCAATCATAAAGTCAACATATTCAAATAATTGATAACACGTTAATTACATAAGTACTACACATAACCATTTAGATAACAGTTATTTGACAAAAACGAACAAGTTCATATACCATAAGCATTCTCAAAGAGTTTTACTTAAGTACCGACTAATATCATAATACATATAATAATTTAAATCACGTCCGTTGTTGATGATGATCTTTACTCCAGAAAAGCTAATTACCTATAAACACATTCGATAATCATCAATAAGTATTTTTCATGAATTATCAAATAATATTCAAGTAATTAATAATGCCCAGTAATTATTAAACAATGATTCATACTTAACAAACAGCAAAGAAAGATGATGGGATTAAACAAGGCTTGGCATTTAAACCAAGTTACCTTGCAGTTACAGGGAATGTCAATTCCCCATTCCAAGAATTTTGCATTTGCCTGCACCGCCCCATATGTTATTCGCATCATACTTGTACCCTCTCTCCTATTTTTCTATTATACAGACATCTAATATTTGATCTGAACATATATGGCGCAAATAAAATATGCAGGGTCACTTTACTAATACCCAAGCATGTATTGAAGCGGCAGAGGTAATAGGAGTACATGCAGCATGTACATGTAGTACATGAATAATGGCCTGGTGGCAAGACAAAATAAGGTGCCTGCATCAAAAGATGCAACAGCAAGTGGTGGAAAAACAGTCCAATACCGATCACGCATTTAAAATTTCATGTAGTAGAGAGAAGCATGAACAAAAGCAAAATTTGTGAAAAAAATTTATAACCATTTTAGGGAAGAGAATAGTATTTCTCCTGCTATTTTCATATTTGTCACCATTAGCACATTTTGTTTGGTTAGACTTCAGCATTTATCTTCATCTTTGGTGGCAGCAATAGTAAGTTTGCATAGTTGAGTAGATCATCCAGAAAAGAGTGGTCTTTAAATGGTTATCCAAAGCATTGTTCTGCCCTCTGATGGTTTGATTTTGCTTGTGCAGGCTTTGGATTAGGTTGCTTACTGGGAAGGATATTCTAGATCTTTCTTTATCTACCGATTTCTATGTTCAAATTTAAAACTCTGTAAGCTGTAATGAAATGCTCTAAGACTGTAATATTTATGCAGCAGAACAGTGGTCATTTTTTTGCTAATTTAAAACTATGTAAGACTGTAATATTTATGCTCGGTAAGACTGATGAAATACTCTTTAAGGCTGTAACGAATTGTTGGCTGTTTTTAGATTTTAACTGAAGGTTTTTATTAATATTTATGCCGATTTTAACTCAAAATGTATATGTTTGTGACTTTGTTTATCTGTCAGTGAGAGTTGAAACTGCTGAAATTATATCATATTAGCATGTCTGTTAAATAGAAATATTACAGTTGCAGGTTTATATTATTTTTTGAAAACGGTAATTTACCGCTACCGACAAAACGGTTAAATCGGTTACCAATGTATTGGTGACGGTAACGGTATGCATTTTTGATTTATCAAAGAAAACGGTTTGGTAACGGTATTTGTATAATGTTAACGGTAACCGTTATCGTAACAGCCCGATATGTTTTGGAATAATTTCTCATAATATTTCCATGATGTATGTTCTGTCAACTTTTTATTTATTGTGCATGCCTTTTCCGTTCTCTATGTAATGTATGCCTGTGTGAATGTTATGTTGTAATAGGGTTGCAAGATTATTATATTATTATCAAGAAACTTCTAATAAATATTTATGTACATTTAACGGTATGCTGATTGTAAAATTATCACTATTGATGGTATATATGTAAATTGTAGATAAACGATAGGATGGTAAGGGTAGTTTTACCAGTTACTAAAATAGTTGCTTCATTATTTTATTAATCCTAACAGTAAACGCGCAAGGTTATGTCAAATTTTATAAACCATTTAGTGGTTTTTTTTTTTTACTGTTTCTGTTTTTAGTTTTTCTAACTTTCTTATTTTATTTAGATATTTCTTTTGTTCTTCATGCCAAATTGTCAACCAGCAATCTATGTCATTTCATGTGGTATCAATATTTTTTCGTTTTGCTATCAACTTTTAATACCTTCTGTATTAAAAACTTGGATATTATTGAAGAAAAAATAAATAAATTAGACTAAAGAGATTTAAGTGAAAATTTTCAAACATATTACTTGTATTTTTGGCTTCACACAATTCGATTTGACAGACTTATAGTAAATAAACTTCATTAATGATCGGTTTGATTATCCACTACAACTCCATCCAAACCATCTCGAGGACCCTAGGCTGCTAATTTAATTTTTCAGTTTTCAACTGAAAATTGTGAAATAATTATCTAAAATAACAATTTCCTTAAGCTTAACTAACTGGTATAAATTGTTCTTTATTCTGTGATGATAAATTCTTGGCGAAAAACAACGTATTTACTGTTATACTAACCTTTCTAACTCTAAACAAAATGACTGCTCTTGAAATTACTAGTGTTTGTTTACGAACAGTCAGATAGGCAGAATTCATAAAAAAATATTGTTAAACTGAAAAATAATACTTACTTGAACTTGATTCCCCAATGACATACGCCGTCGGCCAAGCTACGGTAGTTCCAAAAGCATCTTCCATGTATGTACACTTCGACGTAGGTCTCCATAGTAATGCGTCATTAACTCTCACAAAGTCTACCCAAACTTTTACCGCATCGTCTCCTAAAGGAACACAGTGAACCGTTGATGCCGGATCAGTTGAAGCGATAGTTCCTTCGGCCACTACTCGTCCCGTTTCAGCCACATCAATCAGCTTGCATTTATTATTTGCTACCAGAATCGAGCTCTTCTGGATAAGTAAACCAAAGTAACGTTTTTTACAAAATAGAGCAGTCAAAATATTATGTAAACAACATTTTTTTTTAAATGAGCATATGTACATAATGGAGTACTCGCCCATGTAAACAATATAAATACAATTTATTTTACTTCTTTACCATGATAATTCAATGTCCAATAAATTACCTGACGAGTTGATTTAGCATTGCAAGGAGAAGTTGAAATGTTTGTTGTAGCCTTGAAAGGAGGAGATGAGATGCTTGCTTTTTTAGCTACAACTTTTGACTTTGGCCATGCTATTTTCTTGCCAACGGCTTCTTTAATACATGACATATCTATTGTGGGGCGCCACAAGTAAGCATCCTCTTTTTTTGCACAGTCTACCCAAACCACTACGGCTAACGGACCAAGCGGAATACCGTTCACAATCATTTTTGAATCACTCGAGCAAAGTCTTCCTTCGGCAACCAACGTCTCACCCTCGTTCCAATCATAAAGCTTGCATTTGTTGTTTGTGCTACTAGTTTTACTCTAAAAAGAACAATAAATGTGTTTAACGGAAAAGAAATATACAACTACAAATAGTTACCGTGAATCATAAATTTTACCGTAATGTCTTCTATCATGTGTCCTCCCAACGCAACAACACGATTTGCAGGCCATGCCACTGACTCATCCTTGGCTTCTCCTAATACTGATAAACTAGATGTAGGCCTCCATAAATAAGCGTCTGGTCTCTTTATGCAATCTATAACAACTTTCGCAGCATTTGGTCCAATACGAATGTCATTGACAACTTCATTTGGATCGGTGGACACCAATCTCCCTTCAGCAACAATTTCATCGGTTCCATCCCAATTCAACAGCTTACATGTGTTGTCATTATTCTACAATCATTCAGTCAAAAATTATGTTGATTATAGGATTTAAAACTAACCACTAAATGGTGTTATATCAATATATAAGTGATTTATACCATTTCAGGTGTGCTTCCTTCTTTCGAACATTCATTACCCTGCCAAATTGTCAAGGTAAAATACATGTTACATTCATTGAGCAGTGCATCAGGGAACTATTTTACAAGATATAAGAGTGGCTGAACTAAGTTAAAATGACCATAATTTCATGGAATATTTGAATATCAAATAAATACTGAGAACTGATTAGGGAATTCTTGTGTTATATTTATTTGTGGATGAACAAATACGCTAGTTGCTGCCCCAATTCAATGGCTGTAGCACTAAGACTGGAGCATGGGAACAAATGCAGTGACATGATGTCCATGTTCAATTAGTATACAGTCTGAACACAAAATGCATAAATTAATATATTGCTCATTAAAATGTATACCTGTTTGTTTACTAGAGAGCGAACCACATTCTCCAATTCTGAAATTCTTTTGTGACACTGAGTTATCTGAGTATCCCTCGATTGTGCCAAAGCTAACTTGGTTTTAGTATACCCCCTTCCTAGTGCTCTTAACCATCCGGGTTTATCTTGTCCCAAAATTTGTACAATTGCATCTTCTTGGATATTATTTATCGAGTCGGACGGTTTCGCATTTTCAATTTTTTTAATCTCTTCCTATTTAAATTAACATACATGTATGTTATATACAAAGGTAAAAATGTCACAATATTCAATTAGTGACAAAAAATAAAAATACTTACAATAACATTTGCAACATCCGTATTCACTGGTTCACCATTCTTTTTAGTATGAGATTTAACCCAAATATCTGTTCTAGTTATGGAAGATGAATCTTGACTATGCTTTTTCTAAATTTAAAAACACAAAAAATAAATCAGTTGATATTTATTAGCTTGGTAGATAAATAACGCTACATTTAATTAACTAACCAAATCGTCGGTAAATCGAGCCATTCCTCTACGTCCAGTTGTGTGCGGCAATTGTTTTTGCCTAATGGCTCTATATTTCTCACTTTTTGCCTGAAAATACATAATTTAGCCTTAGACTCTAAACTTGTTTAATCCACAATTTAGCTTTAGAGTAAATAATTTTGAATAAAATATATAAGCATACCTTAAACTCCAAACTTAATTTCGCCTTTACAAACAATCTCCACTCGCTCATGTTTTTTATATTGTAAGGTTTCAAGCTAAGTCTTTCCTCTTCCGTCGTTGCATTAACTAACTTTCGGACCAATTTGCTTTTTGATGATCTCCAAATAGTTCCCATTTGTTGAAATATGGAAGTTTTTTGCCATTCTTCCACTTTGAATCTAGCCTACAAGTAAGCAATTTGATAACATGCATTATTTTCAGTTTAGTGACTATTAGTGACAGAAATAAGAAAGCAATTTCATATTAAAAGAATCTAGTAATATCTAAACTATATACATAAGTTCAGATTTGGGCACATGTAAACATAGAAAACTAATAGGCATTCTACTGCTTGTGATTTTAATGCCCTGCCAATATTTTTGAAGACACCCCAAACCCAATTTCGTTTCGGGTTTGCAAGCGTCGATTTGGTTGATTTGTAAGCAATGTACTTAAAGATCTCAATTTACACCCACTCCGCCATTTATATATGTAACTTTTATTTTTAATTTTCTGTCCCCTTAAGGTATTAATTGAAATACAATCACATCTACTTGTATACATAATATAGTATGATGTAACATGTGCGCGCGCACACACATGCAGCCATTATTGATGTAAAAAGATATCTGATGCACAACTTAGAGGGCCTCGCCCAAAAGACAAAAAAAAACCCTGTCTAATATTAAGAATACAGATCACCGTTGTTGGCAGTGGTTATTTTAGGCACAATATATTTTAATTTTTGAATCTCATTGTGTTTTCGTAATGGGTTGAATTTGGGTAAAGATTTAAAAGTTTAGTTCCATTTTGTCACATATTGTGTCACAAGCTTGTGTCTTGATAAGATTGCATTATGTTTGCAAAAGTGGTCCATGTTTATTGAATGGTTCAGATCGATTTTATATCACAAATTATGCTGCTATTTTTGCGTTTAAATGAAAGTTACTTAGTATATAAACACGGTATGTGTAATATTTGGTGAGTAGTGTGGTTGACGCACAAGGTAGTCAAAAATTATAATATATATTTGTTTACACTTTAAAATGTTTGTTATTTAGTTTTAATTTAATCAATAAGTTGTCATAATTAAAATTTAAATATTTCTATTTTAACCAAGTATGCGTATCAACTCGACGTCGAAACCGAAATTATTATAGACTTCTCTCAATAAAATTATGTCCTCATAATTTCTTATAGGGAATAGTAAATAACTTATACCTCGACTTTTATGTATTCAACATGTCATGTATATATCATTCTTCTTTGTGGCTTTTAAATTCTAACTCATTTTGTCGTCTCCAAAGAATTTCAAATTAATTAGTTTAAATATTTTTATTAACCACATACAAATTATTATTATTATTATTCTTTTGTTTTTGTGAAAAAATTTCTAATTTCCAAAAAAAGGGCATAGTTCTCTCTTTTTGTACAAAGGGACTTTTACAATTTTACAATGGTAATTAAACAATATGCACCAACCACAGTGTCGGAAACACAATATATACATCAATATTTGTAATTTTACAGTTTTTAATCCAAAAATGTACCTTTGTATAGTAGTTATAAGCAAATTAGCCTATTATTAAGTTATGCGTAAGCACGCAAAAGCGAGCGACAGCTGCAAAAATCCCCATAAACTCCGAAATGTGCCTATTGTTAATCTCAGCTTAAATATCAGTATCATAGAATAAATTATAAGAAGTATGCGTTAAATATATTGTACAACATTTTTTTTCTGTTGCTGCTGCTGCCAATTGCTGCAGCAAATTTTCTTTTCTATTTTTTAGACTGTGATCACTTGCATTATCGCCACATATTAACCAAGTAGACAAAACAGTCCTTTTTAGCATATTTACTTGCTGTATTCCTGCTGCTACAAATATCATAACCTATTCTTACAAAAACCAGTGATACAAGTAGAAGCAGATCTTAAATTATGACTGCATGTGCATGTGCATGTGCAAGAAAACAATCTAACACTTATAAAAGAGGCTTTCTACACAGCCTACAATCCAGAAAGGATTGGTGATTTTTTTTTATGAACTTGTAATTAAGGTTCATATGGACGTGTGCAGAGATGTATACAACTGATTTTGGCAGGCATTCATAGTATAGAGCGATATAATGTATATATGCTTGGTTATTAGCAAAGGTAAGTAAATACAGTTAAACATATGAACATTGACGATAAACACAAATGCGTGTACAACGAGTGCTCAGGTGTGACACATGTGCATGAACATTGACGATAATTCATCATGCAGTAAACGATAAAACGGTTTAGCTGCAGGTTTAAAGTTTAATTATGACAGCTTATTGATTAAGCAAAGCAATTATTAAGATCCCATACCTGAATCGAATCCCACAATACAACTTTCAATTCATCGCTTAGAAACCTCCAATCGGCAAGTGTAACCGGTACATGTTCTCGTACAAGCGGCCCAAGGTAAGAAGATAAATGTACTGAGCCCTCTCCTATGGGTACGGCTACCTCATTGACTTCAATTTCAATTAGATTCCCAAGAATTAGCGGAAGTTTTTTTGCTCTTGTTGGACCTCTAGGACGTTTTTTCACATCGATATTTGCAGTTTTAACTTCATTTGATCCATTGATTTCCTCTTCGGCATCAACATTTTCTTCGGAAGCTATTTCAACTTCTTCACGTATTTCATTTTCTTCACGTATTTCATTTTCTTCATGGAGCATTTCAGTTTCCTCATGCATTTCATTTTCTTCACAAGTCATTTCAATTTCCGCACATGGCATTTGTAATTTCGTGTGCCGTAATTCTAGTTCTTTGTCTACATTGCAAGCTTTAACGGTTGGTTTGTTGTATTTGGTTTTTGGCTTATACTTTCGGGATTTCTCGTTCTTCAACTGTTTGCGAGTACGTACTAAGCTTATGTGCATATCCTTATCCTTTTGCTGTGAAAACAATATCAACAAACACAACAAAATTAGATGAGCGCTCAACAAAATTAGATGACCGCTTTGAAACTCATCACAATGGCTGTGATCTATCATCAATCACAAACAATAAAGGTGAATATCAGAAGATACAACAAACTACAAAATTCAACCGAGAGACCTTGGATTACCTTATAAACAAAGCCAATATAAACAGTATATACGAGAAATTTCATAGTAACAATCGAAAGAAGGATATTGCTACAACCAGAGAGCTTGTGTGTAAAAGTCAGAAATCAATGTAAAATAGATCATGGACAACCTTGATAGGAATTACAAGCAACTACAGTAATAATATTGAGTGGAACAACATATGTTGAAGAAGATAATTTTATGTCTTAACCAAATTTGAATTATGATGTGGGAAATAAACATAACCTGCTGGATTATCAACTTTTTTAGTCGATTTTCGATAAAAGTAGATGTTGGTGTTGATGTTGCATTAATTTTCACAATTAAGAAGGAAACTTTTGCAAAAAGGGAAGGACTTTAGTGATAAATAACTTGGTAAAGTCACGATTAATTAGAGCAAAAATGAACGTGTGATGGTGTATTTCTATTAACTTAATGGCAAAAACAGAAGAGACATGCTGATGTAGTATTCTAAAATAGAATTCAACAGTGAGGACATACGTATGTTATAACATCCTTGATTTATCACAAGTTCCTATGAATACCACGATTACTATTCTATATGAAATTAATGAAAAAACAGAAATTTACCTGGACATGAATCATGCAGTACAGTTGTTCATAGATTATAAACTAACATATCAAATAGGGAAGGATGATTATTAAAACAACATGTGTAAACGAGTTTTTTTATGTATCTATGTATAGGGGAGGCTATTTGGATACAAAAATTTAACATAAACTGAATGACACAAAATAATCTAGACGAATGCATCATCATTCATAAATTAAACTGGAAATTTGAAAGGTGAAATTAAGAATTATGCTTAGGAAACAACTAGAGATTCAATGCTATTATATGATAAACTAACTTGACATATTTCACCGGGACAAAAGTGATTTAAAGCTAACTTCATTCATACCTTCATGATCAAGATTATGAGCGTCTTCAAATATGAAAAACTCTATGATAATCAATAACTCGATGCCTGCATATATAAAATAACAAATTTTATGAGATATATAACTCAATAACTCTTCTAGTGATCACCAACTATTCATAATTAAATGTATCTTATTGATTTAAATATTGAAATGGAAAAGATGATGTCAAAATCATTTATATAAATCAACACATATCAAACACAATAATTATTGCATAAAAAATAAAATAGTCAAATATAACTAAACAAAAAATGCCTTGCGTGAAGGATACCTATACCTCTTTTAATTAATGCATGTAACAATTTTTATTGACTATCCATAGGGTAACAAATTCAACAATATTGAGTTATTCGAGTATGCCTTCGCAGTCCTCTCTAACATAGCTAACATTGTCAACTTCCATATCAGTTACATCGAGATCTTCTGGAATATTGATAGTTTCTTCTACATAATCATTTGTTTCCGAATCAAGAAAACCTCTAGGCGGTGCTTTCATTACAACGTACCAACTTGAAGAATCGTTTTCTCTTGAATAAAATACTTGTTTCGCTTGAGATGCAAGGATGTATGGATCTTTTGAAAATGATGCTTGGTTTTGATGTAAATTGACAAGAGTAAAACCATCTTCATCATCTTTTACTCCATTTCCAACATGCGCCCAATGACACTTAAAAATAGGAATATAAAACACGTGATAATCTAATAAAATTATATCGGTCAATATTCCATAATAAGTGACCACATCAGCTACTTGAGAATTATCTTTTGCACTTGCTCTACACAAAGTAGTCGCATCGTAAATCACTCCACTATTCTGAGTTTGTCTCGCTGCATCTTTTATGTGAACCCGTTGTCCATTGATGATATATCCTTTGTAAGACAAAGCATCATTCTTCGGACCATATGCAATCCACTTCAGCATCTCATCGTGATCATTGGAGTTAATAGGTATCTATAAAAGAAGTTTGATTTACATTGGTTATTTTAGAATAATATTCTTTAAAAAAATGAGTGTATTTAAAAAAAATGTTTAACCTTTTTTTCAATCCAATCAACAAAAATTTTTGTATGCGTTTGCCAAAGCAAAGCTGAATTTCTCTCCATGCGCTTGTCTGAATTTTGTAATTCCTCTAAGTGCAAACTAGTATAAAACAAGGAACTTAAAGTTATATTTACTAGCAGAAACACAGTAAAATAATTGAAACATAATATAATATATACTTACTCTAAAAATGGTTCAACCACGGCCATATTCATTAATACGGCTAAATGAGCACTTTCTTTCTCATTTGGGGATAACGTAATTGTCTTAGACGCTGAAATTGGGCGTCCCTCGAGTATTACATTGCTTTCGTAATCTTCATTTCGAGCATCTGTCTCCTCAATGTGCCCTGATTTTTTCAAGAATTCACTAAAAAATTTCATGCATTCCTCCACAAGATAAGATTCAGCAATACATCCCTCGGGTCGTGAGTAGTTTCTTACATAATCTTTGAGTGTTTTCATATATCTTTCAAAAGGATACATCCAGCGAAATTGAACCGGTCCACATATAAGTGCTTCTTTACCAAGATGAATTGACAAATGGACCATTATGTCAAAAAATGAGGGTGGAAAATATTTTTCAAGCTCACATAGAATTTCTATAATCTCAATGTTCATTTGTTGCAATTTTTCTCTGTCAAGGACACGTTGACATAATTTGTTGAAAAATAAACATAAGCGAATTATTGCTTTTCTTGCCTTTTTGACAATAACCCTCTTACTGCTACAGGTAATAAGTGTTGCATTAAAACATGATAATCATGTGATTTCAAGCCACCAATTTTACAATTCTCCAACGATATACAATTTTTCAAATTTGAGCAGTAACCATCGGGTCCTTTGAAATCATACAGTCTTTTGCAAAATATTTTTTTCTCGGAACTTGACAACGTATAAGGAGCCGGCGGAAGATATGTTTTCTTCCCACGAGGTTGTGCATAAAGCTCATGTTGAATTCCCCAATCCTCTAAATCCTTCCTGGAGTTCGTTCCATCTTTTGATTTGTTATCATGCAACATTGATCCTAAGATGCTTTAACCGATGTTTTTCTCCACATGCATTACATCTAAATTATGTCGTAACGGAAGTTCCTATAAAAATAAATAATGTAACTCATAATTATATTATATTATAATTTTAAATTATTAAAAAAAACTACCACCAACCTTCCAATATGGAAAATCAAACAAAATCGATCTCTTTTTCCACCTTGTTAACTCCAGTTTAATAGGATCTTTATCTTCATCATATTCATCTTCCGTATCATGGACAATCTTCATCTTCCTCTTCTTCAACTTGATGGATTTTATTTTAATGGCCTTTTTCTTATTATTCCTTTTCTTCTTCTTTTTCTTTTCTTTCTCTTTTCCAAAATTATTTGGAAAATCTTTTAACAATTCAAAAATATTTCTTCCAGTTAAAATTCTAGGCGCATTACCATTCTCCACGGTGTTATCAAACCAAGTCTTTTGTTTCCTCCGTGCATCATATACATATAGATATCTTCTGTGACCCATGTAGACATTCTTTCGACTATAATTCAACCAACGATGATGAGTATTAACACCACATAGTGGGCAAGCTTTTTCTCCTTTCACACAACATCCAGCTAGATTTCCATAGGCTGCAAAATCATTTATTGTCCAAAGCAAGATTGCGTGCAGTTTAAACAACGTTTTACTAAATGCATCATAAGCATCAATTCCATCACTCCACAAGTAATGCAGGTCTTCAATCAAAGGTGCCAAATATACATCAATATCGTTTCCGGGTTGTTTCGGGCCGGGAATAAGTAATGTTAACAAAATATTTTCCTTCTTCATACACAACATAGGTGAGAGGTTGTATGTCACAAGCATTACTGGCCAACAACTATACTTAGAATTTAACATAGAAAATGGATTAAATCCATCTGTAACAAGACCAAGTCTAAGATTGCGTGGATCGGCAGAAAAAGGTTTTAATCGTTCATCCACCATCTTCCATGCCATAGAATCCACAGGATGACGCATTTTTCCATCATTGCTTTTATTATTGAAATGCCATCTTAAATCTTCTTCCATTTTCTGAGATCTAAACATTCTTCTAAATCTTGGAATTATCGGAAAATATCTCAAGACTTTAGCTGGAACACCTTGTACAATCTCCTTGGTATCTTGATTTATTTTCCATCTTGAAGAACCACATTTTGGACAAGCATTTAAATCTTTGTATTCTTTTCTGAAAAGACAACAGTCATTCTCACAAGCATGTATCTTCTCAAAACCCATGTCAAATGCTTTAAGAAATTTTTTTTACTTCATATAAGGTCTTAGGAAGTACGTTTTCTTTCGGCAAAAACAATTGTTGCACATTTAGAAGCTTGTCAAACCCACTATCTGATAGACCGGTCTCACATTTAAGATTATACAAGACAGTGATGGCTGATAATTTTGTATGATCTGTACAGCCAGGATATAATGGAGTTTCCGCATCTTCCAAATTTTTAAGCAACTCATCCTCTCTTCTTTGAAAATCAACATCATCTTCATCATCAGAAAAAAAAATCATGATCCACAAAATCTTCATCTTCATAGTGAATCATCTTGAATAAATCATACGTGTCGGACGAATTTGTCTTTTCATCTACATTTATTTGTTCGCCATGGCTATACCACTTACTGCTCTTGTATTTTGGATCCATTCCTTTTATAACTAAATGCTCAACGATGATGTGGTCATCATGACGTCTAAGATTTCGACAATCCCTGCATGGGCACAAAATTTTCTCCACATTTCTCAGATTTGTCTTTGCTACATGTACGAAATTCAAAGCTCCTTGCCGATACTCTACACTAGTCCTATGACAAAAATTAAAAACATTAAAAAATTAAGTTTTAATA
This sequence comes from Allium sativum, assembly GCA_030737875.1. Taxonomy (NCBI): domain Eukaryota; kingdom Viridiplantae; phylum Streptophyta; class Magnoliopsida; order Asparagales; family Amaryllidaceae; genus Allium; species Allium sativum. The sequence continues at coordinate 237,478,817 of CM060925.1, forward strand.
TTAACATATATGTGTTAACTCTTAAAATAAATTTTAAGTATTATATACTCACCTGTTTAAATTCACCCAATCTTTTTCCATCGGCGATATAGGCAGTCAAGCAATTTCTCAAGCTTTGATGTAGAATATGTTTTTCTGTTTTAATCAAACAAAATACTACATGTTTCATAATTCAAATTTATATTTTCCACTTCAAGATTCATATTGGGATTTTTAAAACTTTTTTAAATGATAAATCATGAGCCGCTATAAGATTTTATATTTGAAAAAATGACATCAACTTTATTTAGGTTTTCAGTCGGTCGTGCTTGGTAGTGTATGATAAATTTAGGTGGTTAATAAATTTATGAACCTAAACTAATAAATAAGCCTAAAATGAAAGAAATATTGGTTATGTAAATTGTCAGTTTGGATCCGTAGTGTATCACATGCAAACTAAGAAACATGGGAGGACTTTAACTCTATATTTCAACAGCTTATGGTTTTAACTCCCAACTACAAAGAAATCAGCTTCGGAAACATTTGTTAAAGCAGGCTCCCATAGACGACACACCTTGAATAATCACGGGTGACTTTAACGATGTTTTATACACTTCTTATAGGGTTAATGCCTCCAAAACAGTTTCTAATATTAGTAATGAGTTTTTTCAATGTATCTCTCAACTTAATGTCACGGCAGGTTGCAAAGATAGGACACATCTTGAATAATAACTTCAAAGTTCTTTTTGAAAAGTAGCTTCTACGAATTTGGATACACTTTACCTTTTTAGTTAGAATACATTAATATATGTATGATAAGTTACTAACAAGAAGCAAATGTATAATAAATTACCTAATTGGATGTATCTATATACACCAGACATGGATTTGTTACAAAAATGGATGGTTATTTCATTTGCTAGTTTAAAATAACTTATGAAATGCCTTTTTTAAGTTGTAAGCAAAAAATGGCTTTGGAATTTCTATTTCTAAACTTGCAGCTCCTTTACAATGAGTTCCTAAACACTATAACTCAGATAAGTTATAAGTTACAAGTAGATTTGACTACTGGCAGTGAGATGCCAAACATGATTTTAAAAGCAAAAGGTTAACTTTGGTAATTTTAGTAATAATTTAGCATAAACACGAGACTACTAATTATCAACAATTGATTTCGATTGAAGGATGCTTTTTGTTAAATGGGCATACGAAAAATATGTAGGACACTAAATAGGGTAATATGAAACTAATCAATGGGAGTGCTAGCCATTTTAGCGCCACTACATTAAGTTCAAACTGTACCATCCTTTGATTAAATCCGGTGTCCTAACATGTATGATCCATCATATAATTACTGCTTTAATATCGTGGAAGATCATTTATTCAAGCTACAAGTGTTAAAATCAGTTAAATAGGGTGAGAAAGTAGTACACAGCAACTACACGCCTTATGTAGTATATAACATACTACACGGCAAGTAAGTCCAAATCCAGCAAAGCGAGATTCGAACCTATGACATGCCACACCATGTCAAGTTTAAATGGAGTTACATCAATTATTACAGCCAACACAAATATTACCCAAAAAGCATTAACTATTCAGCATATGTGGAAACTAAGCAGCGCAGCAAAGGTTAAGCACAAAATCACAACTGTCATTGAACTTAACATATTATAGGAACTAATTCTATCAAAATTTGAAGGGGCAAAATTGTAAAACTGAACTAGTTAGAATTGTTTTTACATTATTTATTCATCGCATATGAAAGGAAAGAAACCCAAGAATATTTCAAAGTAAACAGACAAACTGATGATAAGTTCTAAAATGTTAAACGGCCGCCAAACAAAATTTTTAGCATTCCAAGAAATGGAAAGTTATACCAAAGAACTCTTCAAAATTTTGCAAGTGAACCTTACTTCACTTTGGATATGCACACGGTTCTGTGGGTATATGAATTAATACTTCAACTGAGTTTAGGCTGAACCTGCCGTGATCAAATTTATCCTACACACTTTGCACTTTGCAAAGGCACAGCACAATGCCTTTGCAATTTGCAAAGGCACATTTTGCCCAGTGCCTTTGCAATTTGCAAAGGCACACAACACAGTGCCTTTGCAATTTGCAAAGGCACATTTTGCTCAGTTCCTTTGCAATTTGCAAAGGCACACAACACAGTGCCTTTGCAATTGGCAAAAGGCACAGCACAGTGCCTTTGAATTTACAAAGGCACATTTGCTCAGTGCCTTTGCAATTTGCAAAGGCATATTTTGCACAGCGCCTTTGCAATTTACAAAGGCACACCACTGCCTTTGCAATTGCAAGGCAGTGCACGGGTTCCATTTCCATTTCATTAGCATGTGTTGCTTTTTTTTAAAACAAAAACTGACATAAAATTAAATTAGCAACCAAATTAGATTACCAAAGTTGCAAAAGTTATAAACTAAAACAATAGTCCGTCTTCACATTTCAAACATATGTAGTTAAAATATCTACTCTTATGTTACTTAATATTGGCAGAATAACTTTTTAGATAGTTAAACTTTCATTTCGCCTAGGAAAAATCAAGTTTGTTTTTATATGTCTTAATAAATTATCACTGATCTTCATAAATGCCAATAAATGCATAGATTAGATGACTTGACTCATAAACTAATGCATACAACAAATTTTATTAACTGAATGTTCAGTTTCTGTTGAAAGAACGACATATTTCGCAAGAAATTGGAGATGGCCTTCTTTTAATTGTTTATATATTTTCATATCTATTTTCCCCTGACAAGAAACAAACAGTAATATGTTTCATACTTCAAGCCTTAAACCAAATTCATAAATAATGCATGAACGATGGTCCATCTGTTAAGAATGACCAGCGATTAAAAACCTACATATAATCACACCTTCTCCATTGAAAACCACTTGAAAATTCGATTTACAAAGAACTTATATCAGTTTCTCAACTTATCCATCCAAAACCTATATAATTAGTAGTTTAATCTCAAGGAAAAAGCAATCAAACATATATATAGATAAAGCCCTAAAATATTTTGATATCTTCAGATTCAACGATTGCACTAGAATTAGGGTTCTTAGTTTATACCTGAACCTGAAATCAATCCGTGCTAGTAGAAATCAATCCACCTGAGAAAATCAATCGGCGCTTCAAAACCACGCTTCAGGAGATTGGATTGAAGGAGAAGTTGGGATTTGTCGCTGGATTGAAGGAGAAGTTGGGATTTGTCGTTGGATTGAAAGAAACGATATGACAGTAAAGAGGAAAGTAAATCAGCCTTTGGGGGGAAAACGAAATAAATGGGGGGAAACATGAACGCAACCGTACCAGTGAAAATAAAAAATTGGCTGCAGTCAGACGTGAACGCAACCATCATTAGCAACCATATCCAGATTTTCTTGTAGTGTGAACACATGTTTCCCGGTCCTATAGGACCTATATCTATCGTCTCCGTAGTAACCGATATATCCAAGGCGCCTCGCTATCCATAATCCACATAGGAAAAATAAATATAATGTTTGGGCTCCATACCATGACACCACCCATAGCTAGAAAGAAACGTCATGCACTCCCTGCTGTCCTTTATCCCCTTTTTGACTCATACCGAGGTGTGAGGCCCGCGAATCAACGCTATACACAAAGCTATGCTATATTAAAGTCGTGCTTTGATCATCAACCACAAGACTCTGCTTTTCAACATAAGCCTTGATCATTTGCATCTTAGCATGCCACACTGACAATTCACGCCATGCGACTTATGTTTATCGAAATGTAACCTTTGAGCTCGTACGTCTCAGAGAAGGGCGTTAAGCAAGAGAATAAATTTTCTACCGCCAAACAGATATATATTTAATAGAAATCAATCAACACAGAATAATATCCAATGTCATACACGCATCCATTTACTAGTTCGTTTTGGGTCTGAACGAAACCAGAGGCACCTTATTCCTCGTCCCATATGTCCAATACAGGAGAGGTCCTCACATATCCGGTTGATCTCCAAGTACGTCTGGACGATCACCACTTATTACCTTATCTTGGGTGTACAGGTAAATCAAGATATCTGTAACCATCCAAACCACATGAAGACCTCCATTCTTCAACCACCGTTTTCATCATCGACTTATCGTCGAATCAGTTATTAAGAATGGGTATAAACCCGGCCTTTCCGAATAACTCGCATATATAATAAACAAGTGCTATAAAAACACAACATATGCCTCATTCCAATTCAATATATTCTTTTATTCAAATATTCACATCCTTTGGGAAAGGTTCCCATTAATTTTATCAAAGATAAATTCTTTAAATTTATTATTTAATCTTCCTTTGGATATCAATTTAAACCAAATTAAGGTTTATCCAAACTAGTCGGGATTAGCGCACCTTACCGAAGTAATCATTTGTTTAATTTCCCAATCCCAACCTATTCGTCCCATGGAGCGAAACTGGTAATACTCCATATCTAACACCATGGTGTTATCGGCAAATTTAATTACAATTCATATTCAAATCTAATTAAAGATTTAACTAACGCTTGGAGCGAAACTGGTGATACTCCATTCTCGATCATTTCCCAGATTTGATAATTTAAATTATCAATTCACATTTCAATCTAATTAAAGAATCATTAAAACTCCATTTAGTTTTCATCTTCCTAAAAATCAATATTAATGATTATTTAACTTTGGGAAAACAAACTTGCCACATTGACAATCTACACCGTACTATTGATTTCTGCCTATATATAACCTTTAAGCTTGTACGTCTTAGAGAAGGGTGTTAAGAAAGAGAATAAATTTTCTGCCACCAAACCGATATATATTTAGCAGAGATAAACCATACAACTCGAAATACAATGATAGACATGTAATCATGTCTTAAACTGGGTTAAAGAACTAATGTCATTTAAAACACAGTTCACGATAAATCTAAATCCTCTTTCATAAAAATGGAATCTTCACAGAAAAACAAATCAATATATAATCGATATCAATTTCCTTATTTGACAAATAATATAAATGGAATAATTAAAAACCTTTTAAATTCCATATATATTAACAATCTTCCTCCACAGAAGCTCACTTCGATTATTACCAATCGAATTCCATTCAATTCCAATTTAATATTTTAAATTAGAAAACTTCCCTTTGGAAAATCCCATTAAATCTTAATAAAATATTTATATATTCCAAATCACATTTCGCTGCAAATCGGGTTAAAGAACGAATGTCGTTAAAACATAGTTCACAATAAACCCAATTCACATTTCTATTTTATTCTAATTAAATGTTAATTAACTGGAAACACTAATAATCTTAATTAAAAGATTTATTCTTTTCACATGGGGTTTAAGAATAGTATTATTTAAGACATCATTCACGACAAACCCAAAATCTCAATTGATATTAAATACAAGACTCTAAATAGATATTATATCAGCTTATCTTCAATATCAAATTCTGAAATCAACAAATATCGTATTAGGAATAATGATATATATATATCTTCCAAATTCCTCCATAATATTTGCATAATCACGGAATCCAATATCGAAATATTACGACGATAATTTCGATTCAAATCCATTCCAATTCATATAGTGGAGAAGTCTGGTTATTTTTAGAACCATTTCAAATCCAATTTATTTATTTAAAAATATTGGATTGTAATTCTAGTTCATAACTAGTTCATTTTGATAAAAATATATTTTTATCTTTAGAATCGTGGAATTTTTCATCCAAATTCTTTCTAAATCATTTATTATGATTTTACACAAATTATCAATACTTTTATTAATTTTATAAAGGCCCTTTCAGTCGATTTCCATAAATGTTCATCGAACTGCACTTACAACGACATTCTCCAAATTTGATTTGGACATAATTCTGAATCCAACCGTTAGATTTTAAATCTCTTGTTTTCGTTGGAAAGCTCTTTTCAATACGAACCCAACAGTTCTAATTTTAGGAGAATCCGACGGTCGGATCTCCCGTAATATCAATTCGTAGTCAATGGTCGAAGTTCGAGAACGGCAGCGGCGCGTTCTATTCAGAACATTAAATACATATATATAATATTTATATTATATATATTTCGTCGATTTCCACTTAAAACATATTTTATAAATTCTTTTTAAAACAATTCCAACTTCATTTTCAATTTTAAATCAAAACTGAATTTTCCTTACCATTATAATACATAAATGATAATATTTTCAAAATATCAGATTTTGAAATTATTTACTTTTCGATACTCATTATAAAAATGAATAAAATCGATATAAATATCGTTCACGTCGAAATGGCGTTAATCTAATCAACAAAGCTTCATATATTTAAATATTTTCGTGTCCATCCCAAATCGGACATCAAAGTCATATTTTGATCCATTACTGAATATTATTTTAAAATATTAGTTATTTAATTTAACATATCCATTATTCATCATTTTAAAATATTCGTTAATTTAAAATATTCGTTCTTTCCGAAATGGAATCACATACAGTCAATTACCATATAATTTTATTTATATGGATTTCGTACAAACATGTACACAACAATAATCAAACGCAGTCAGCCATCATCCAGAGTGCATTACACAACTGCATAAGCATTAAATATAAATAATTAATGCTTACAACAGCCTGTCAACCAATCGATTGACATACAACTAAACAATTGGGATTAGTGTATGTCAAATATCATCCCAATACTTGTGTGGGGTTTCAATCAACACACACCAATTTTATTTGTGCAGTTGCGTGATGTGTAAAATATATCGTCCCAATCAATATCAGTCAAATGATTGTACATAAACAAATCGTCCGATTTGTAAATGAATATTTATTTTCATTCTTAGACACATTAAAAATTATATTTTTAATGATAAAATATTTATTTCAACACATGAATATTTTATACAGTTCATTTATACAATAAAAATGGTATTTTTATTGTTCTAACATTTTTAGAAAATTTCAGCAGCATAACGGCGCGGTACTAGAACCGGAATAAGGTCTAGCCTTATCCCTCGCCTAATAATGGCTCGCACTATATACAAACCAAATTGTAATCAATTCCATTTACATTCCAAATCATATTCAACCAATTTATCAATCCAAACAAACAACCAAACATCCATGGTTTCAAACAAAGGTGTCGGGTGCTTCTAAGCACCGTCTGCATCCTTATATATATTTAAGTAGAAAACAAGATTAGAGTGAGAAGTTCTCACCTTGGGATCCACTCCTCCATTCTTTATTTTTGAACGGTTTATATTTGGATTTGTTTCCAGTTAGTCCCATTGAAATCCGTTTCACACGATATTTATATTAAAAACCACTTTTTTCTTCTAACTCTATATAGGTAAAAATCACATTTTTATAATGTTATTTATATAATAAAAATCATATATTTATTTCTCTACATATATAAAAATCATATTTTTATATCGCTAACTTCATAATAAAGTTCATATTTTTATATCGCTCACTTCATAATAAAAATCATATTTTTATATCGCTAACTTCATAATAAAAATCATATTTTTATAACATTAACTTCATAATAAAAATCATATTTTTATATCGCTAACTTCATAATAAAAATCATATTTTTATATCGCTAACTTTATAATAAAAATCATATCTTTATCATGCTAATATATGTATAAAGATCCAATTTTTATTTCAAAACCATATGTATAAAAAATTGAATTTTTATTGTACCACTACATGTACAAAGATCACATTTTTATATCGTTGTTATATATATAAAAATCACAACTTTATATGTTATTCATATAAATAAAAAAACAAATCTTTATAAGTTATTAAAAATCATATTTCTATATTAATAAAAATCATAACTTCTTATCATTAAAAATAATAACTTTATATATTTAAAAATTATAACTTTATATATAAATCAAATATTTAAATAATGCTTTTCATTAAAAAAAGGGATAAAAATCAATGCTTTAATATAAAAAAAATTAAATGAAAGGCTAAATGTTTTTTTCCTCAGAGGGGGTGGAGCTCGCGTGGCGCGGGGCTTGCTGAGGTGGTGGTGCTGCACTGGCCGGCGGTGGGCTAGGGGAGATCGACAGCGTTTGTTTGGGTCAGAGGGGTGCGGGTTTTTCTAGGGGTTAGGGTTGTGCAGTTTGAACTGGAGGAGGAGAGAGGAGGGGGTTCGCCAGCGGCGGCGGAGGCCTGGGGGCCAACGACGTGCATCGACGGCCTAGGGCTGAGGGGCGACATCGATTTGGGGGTAACGGGTTTGACTGTGGGGTTGGGAAATGAATAAGGGTTTGACCAAATATGTTTTTTTATATATATATATATATTAATTATTCATTTAATTCTCATAAAGTGAATTTTCATTTGAACCCCAAATCGGACCCAACGGCCATCGCCATTAGTTATATACCCCCATTTTGAACATAATGGGATATGTCCGGTAAGCCAATTCGACCGTTTCGATCAGTTTTCATCGAAATTAAAATATAAATTAATACAACGTTCAAAATTGATTTCGACACACATTTTATTTTACTGGAGCCACATACTGACTCCGAAAATTCCAAAAAAATAAATGTAGCTACGTTTTGACGAATTTCGTCGAATTTGGAGATCGTTTGAAAAATTGTCGTTTTCAGTCGATTAAATTCAAACAGAATTGATCAAATGCGTTTAAATCCACCACATCACATATTAATTCCAAAGATTATGAAAATTGGAATCTAGTAATAATTTGACATTCCGGATACAAAAAAGTGCTTTCGTCGAAAATGGAGGTCGTTTGCAAAATCGCTATTTTTAAGGGCTATATATTATATAAAATTCCAAAGCGACTATTATGAATTTTCAACTGGACATAACTTTTTATTCCCATTATGAAATCTGGATTTTCACATTCGTTAGAAAGTTATTTTCATATAGATTCAAATATTTCTTGTTTCACTGAAATCCGGCTTATTTTGAATCCTGTACATTCATTTAAAATTTGAAATCGAATTTTCGAACTATCCGCCATTTCAGGCTCGTTATATAATTAAAATAAATTTATTCGTTCTAACATCGATTTAAATAGATTTTTAGCCATTATTATTTAAAATAAATCATTTTAAATATTCAAAATCCATTAAAATTTCTAAAATAAAATTTTAAATTGGTTCTGATTTTCTGGGTTGTTATAATCACCCCCACTCAAAATATTTTCGTCCTTGAAAAGGAATGGAATTGAAAATTATTTAATTAACCAACTCAACTTTCTTTCTGGCTTACATTCTTCAACTTTTCAGTTTTTAAGAATTTTCTAATTCTTTAAAAATTTGGCTAACACCCTAAATTTTTGAAAAAAATCGCCATAACGTTCTTCGTACGGGGAGACATTTAAAACCTCAACTAGCCATGCAGGGCCCTCATCATCTAAAAGAAAAAGAAAAAGGCAAGCGACTAGTGAATCGGCTCATAAAATCATCAAACCCAAGGAAATGGTAAACATGTACCTGTTTGTCGGGCATACAATTTTATTCCTCTTCTTAGCCTCCTAGTTATGACCTGTTCAATGTATATACATGTATGGGCATACAATTGCAATCAATTTTCAAGTCAGTTCAATATTTGATTCAATTTGGCTTAATGGTTCAAAATTTTAATTAATCAAACAACACAATCAGCAATCAATTAGTTGATTATCGTTTCAAACACATAACTTTTATATATATAAAAATCCATTTTTGATGCCAAGTCATAACAATAGACCCTATCTATGTTTTGGTTCTCACACTAGTCAATTGGAAACATATAGGTATCCCACTTTCATCACTCGAACATAAATTCTGATGATGAGGCCTCAATCATCAGAATCATCTTCGGGCAACTAGAGTGTGATTCTATATCTATCCAGTATATTAAAACTTCGAATATACGTTTGCAAGGCATATATGCAAAATCTTTATATACTCGATTGACCAAATTCAATATAAAATAAATATTCAAATACGTATAAAATGGTTTCAATCTTCGAAACAAAATTTGTTTTTCATTTTTATTTTAAAACCACTACTCTTCACACTCATTCTAGGATACTACCGATCCTATCTCTAACGAGTCATTCTCATTGGATATTACTAATCCAATCAATGATGAATTATTTCGTTCGGTTCTAATATGTCTTGTTCCCGAGCTCTGTAAACCAAAGCTCTGATACCAAAATGAAATGACCCAAACTCGCCCTTACGGGAAAGCCCAGATTAAGTTGAGACCATGACAAATCAGAACACAAACAGAAGAAAATTTCATTGCTTATTACAACAATTTACATCAGAGTACAAGAATATACAGAGTATGAACAAATAGTATAAATTTGATAAAAGATCACTGAGAAAATCTCTAGTTGGCCTAGTGCTAAATTTTCTATTGCGGGTAGGTTAGTTATTATCAAGTCTATCGCTACCTCTATGTGCATTTATTATGCTAGAACTTTCATCCTTTCGACCAAGCTAATCAAAATGATAAATTTAGCGCTTAATCATTTCCTTTATCATGGCAACCCCTTCTCCAAATATCGTTCAAACACGTTTGCTGGCCTAAAGAGAAAGGGGGTCTTTGAATTATGAATGTGATGAAATGGAACAAAGCCTCCTTATCCGTAAGATTTGATAAAATTCTTATATTTGATAATACTTATGGGATACTTGGGTGAGAACTTATCGTATAAAAGATGATTACTTCTGGACTATGACGCCAAGTGCCGACGCAGTTGGACTTGGAGGAATATTTTGAGAAATAGAACTGTCTTTCTTCCTATGATGCAGATTGATATGAAGTGCATGGATAGTGTTTCTTTTTAGCATGACCCTTGGGTTGCTAAAGGGCTTATTCTTAGTAACATTATTATGTATGACCAGCGTGTGACGTTTGGGATCAATGATAACGTGAGGGTTAAGGATTTATGGTGTGATGGTATGGTGAGCCTCCCGAATAATAGCTCCTTTGCTGTTAGAACTGCATGGAACATTATTCAAAATAATGACTACAGTGACACATCCTTGCATGCTTCGTGGAACGGTGGAGCTTACAAAATTAGTACAATTTATAAAGCTTCTTTACTCGATGATAACTTGGTTACGTTCCCTTGGCATACGAGGATTTGGGACTGTGGAGCTGCGCTAAAACATAATATCATGATGTGGAAGGTTCTAAAAACGGCTTATTTACACTTGGTAGGCTGAAGACATTACACATTATTGACAATGCAAATTGACAATGCAAACTGTTGTCTTTGTGGAAGGGGGGAAGAGTCCACTAACCATTTGTTTTCTAAATGTGTGTATGCTTATTTTGTTTCGACTAAAGTGTTGCTGCGCTTCCATCTACATGCACCTTCTCGGAATTCTGGGATGGAGTGGTTTACAATTTTCAAATCTACCAGATGTAAAAATGCAAAAGGAATATTACTTTTGAAATTTCTTAAGTTATTTATTTATTTGTTATGGATGGAGAGGAACATGCGAGTGTTTAATGGTGTTACTTCTAGTAAACACTCAATGGTGCTCTCTATAGTTAGACAGATGTAATGATTTCTTCTTTAGTGTACTGGCACTTCAAACCAGTTTGTGCACTGAGCTTGTTCAGTGTCGCTCTCTTCCTCTTATTCTAATAAAAGTGGCACGGTCCACTATAAAAAAACGGCTTGCCTTTCAAATATATATATATATATATATGATAAATGTCAGAGATTTACAAATTATTATGCAGCGGAAAATAATACAAAACACAACTAAAAGAAATACACGGATACAGAGCGTTCCGAATATAGCTCCAGCTCTAAACCAGGATCCTCTGAATATAATATCTGCAAAACCAAAACTACTAGCTGCCTGTGTGGAAAATAGGGGCACCCAAAGTTTAGGTTAAAACAATAAAATCCAGGCCAGTCATGTGGCTGGTGTGAGAACTAAAACAGTTATTAAATCTTTACTTTAAAAATAAAGTAAATCAAGGGACCATGCCGTATAACACGGAACGGGTTTCCTCCCAAGAATACCAGTGCATTAAACAAATAGCACAATGCTTTTTAGAAAAATGAAACTACTATAAGACCCAGGTCCCATCACACAATGCAACGCAAGCCGGAGGACAGGGTTTTCCCTTATAGTAGCCAAACATGCGTGGTACGTTTAAAACAAATCATTTGATACTATTATAAGTGCAAAGTGTATAAAATAACTTCAAATACAAATGTATCAACCATAGACGTTATGGGTACCATATATCATGTCACCAATACTAGGCTCTACAATCAAAACCAAAATTAGATTTCCATCATGAGTCGAGGCAAGGGATATAATCCTAACTACTTTGAGACACTCTAGCAAATGCCTCAAGATTGCCCGCAAAGAACCCTTAGATCTTGCAGGGTCGGTCCTCTCTTATGTTTGAGGATTGGCAATTCCTGAACATATGTTTCCCGGTCCTATAGGACCTATATCCATTGGCTCCGTAGTAATCGACATATCCGAAGCGCCTCGCTATCCATTATCCACATAAGTAAAAATAAATATAATTCCTGGGCTCCATACCATGACACCACCCATAGATAGAAAGAAACGTCATGCACACCCTGTTGTCCTTTATCCCGTTTTTGACTCATACCGAGGTATGCAACCCGCGAATCAATGCTATACACAAAGCTATGCTATATTAAAGTCGTGCTTTGATCATCAACCACAAGAATCTGCTTTTCAACAGAAGCCTTGGTCATTTGCATCTCAGCATGCCACACTGACAATTCACGCCATGTGACTGATGTCTATCGATATATAATCTCTGAGCTCGTACGTCTCAGAGAAGGGCGTTAAGCAAGAGAATAAATTCTCTGCCGCCAAACAGATATATATTTAATAGAAATCAATCAACAAAGAATAGAATCCAATGTTAGGAACATATCCATTTACAAGTTCATTTTGGGTCTGAACGAAACCGGAGGCACCTTATTCCTCGTCCCATATGTCCAATACAGGAGAGAGGTCCTCGCATATCCGATCGATCTCCAAGTACGTCTGGACGATCACCACTTATTATCTCATCTTGGGTGTACAACCTAATCAAGATGTCAGTAATCATCCAAACGATGTGAAGATCTCCGGTCTTCAACCATCGTCTTCATCTCGACTTATCATCGAATCAGTTATTCAGAATAGGTATAAACCCGACCTTTCCGAATAACTCGCGTATATAATAAACAAGTGTTGTAAAAACACAACATACGCCTCATTCCAATTCAGAATATTCTTTTATTCAAATATTCACATCCTTTGGGAAAGGTTCCCATTAATTTTATCAAAGATAAATTCTTTAAATTTATTCTTTAATCTTCCTTTGGATATCAATTCAAACCAAATTAAGGTTTATCCAAACTAGTCGGGATTAGTGCACATTACCGAAGTAATCATTTGTTTAATTTCCGAATCCCAACCTATTCGTCCCATGGAGCAAAACTGGTAATACTCCATATCTAACACCATGGTGTTATCAGTAAATTTAATTACAATTCATGTTCAAATCTAATTAAAGATTTAACTATCGCTTGGAATGAAACTGGTTATACTCCATTCTCGATCATTTCCCAGATTTGATAATTTAAATTATCAATTAAAATTTCAATCTAATTAAAGATTCATTAAAACTCCACTTAGTTTTCATCCTCCTAAAAATCAATATTAATGATTATTTAACTTCGGGAAAACAAACATGCCACATTGACAATCTACACCATACTGTTGGTTTCTGTCTATAAATAACCTCTAAGCTTGTACGTCTTAGAGAAGAGTGTTAATAAAGAGAATAAATTCTCTGCCACCAAATAGATATATTTTTAGCAGAGATAAACCATACAGCTCGAAATACAATGATAGACATGTAATCCTGTCTTTAACTAGGTTAAAGAGCTAATGTCATTTAAAACACAGTTAACGATAAACCCAAATCCTCTTCCATAAAAATGGAATCTTCACGAAAAAACAAATCAATATATAATCGATATCAATTTCCGTATCTGACCAATAATATAAATGGAATAACGACAATACCTTTTATATTCCATATATATTAACAGTCTTCCTCCACAGAAGCTCACTTCGATTATTACCAATCGAATTCCATTCAATTTCAATTTAATATATTAAATTGGAAAACTTCCCTTTGGAAAATCCCATTAAATATTAATAAAAGATTTATATATTCCAAATCATATTTCGCTGCAAATCGGGTTAAAGAACGAATGTCGTTAAAACACAGTTCACAATTAACCCAATTCACATTTCCATTTTATTCCAATTAAATGTTAATTAATTGGAAACATAATAATCTTAATTAAAAGATTCATTCTTTTCACACGAGGTTTAAGAACAGTGTTATTTAAAACACCATTCAGGAAAAACCCAGAATCTCATTTGATATTAAATACAAGACTCTGAATAGAAATTATATCGGCTTATATTCAATATCAAATTTTGGAATCAACAAATATCATATTGGGAATAACGATATATATATATATATATATATATATATATATATATATATATATATATATATCTTCCAAATTCCTCCACAATATCCGTATAATCACGGAATCCAATATCGAAATATTCCGATGATAATTTCGATTCAAATCCATTTCAATTCATATATTGGAAATTCTGGTTATTTTTAAAACCATTTCAAATCCAATTTATTTAATTAAAAATATTGGATTTTAATTCTAGTTCATAACTAGTTCATTTTAATAAAAATATATTTTTATCTTTACAAACGTGGAATTTTTCATCTAAATTCTTTCCAAATTATTTATTATGATTTTACACAAATTATCAATATTTTTGTTAATTTTATTAAGGCCCTTCCAGTCGATTTCCATAAACGGTTATCGAACTGTACTTACATCGACCTTTTCCAAATTTGATTTGGACATAATTCCGAATCCAACCAATAGATTTCAAATCACTTATATTCGTTGGAAAGATCTTTTCGATACAAACCCAACTATTAAGGTTTTGGGAGAATATGACGGTCGGATCTCCCGTAATATCAATTCAAAGTCAATGGTCGAAATTCGTGAACAGCCGCGTCGCGGCGCGTTCTATTCAGGCCATTAAATATATATAATATATATTATATATATTTCATTGATTTCCATTTAAAACATATCTTATAAATTCGTTTTAAAAAGATTCCAAATTCATATTCAATTTTAAATCAAAATTGAATTTTCCTTATCATTATAATATGTAAATGATAATATTTTCAAAATATCATATTTTGAAATCATTTCCTTTTCGATATTCATTATAAAAATGAATAAAATCGATATAAATATCGTTCACGTCGAAATGGCTTTAATCTAATCAACATGGCTTCATATATATAAATATTTTCGTGTCTATCCCAAATCGGACATCAAAATCATATTTTGATCCATTACTAAATATTATTTTAAAACCTCTCTCCAATGGAGAGAGGAGAGGCGATCCATAATAAATGAAACAGTTTGTTATTTCAACGCTTCCTTGTCACAAATTTCAACGAAGAACTCGTGTTTTCGTTGATTAGCCACCTTATTTTCATCATATTACCAACAAATCCAAAATCCAAACTTCCTCTCAATCCCAAATTGTACCAAATCGAGAGTTCTCAACACCGTATCGCCTTCAGACTCATCTCTTCCTACGTCCAGATTTCCTTTCTATTCATCCTCGTTGTTTTATCGATTTGGAAAATGGAAAATTGGCTTAAACAAAGGGATCAAGCCACTAGGGAAATTGGGTTCTGGCATGCTTCAGCGTAAGTGAAAACATCACTTCCAATCTCTCATAACCGATTCCTTAGATGTTCGAATTCTCTAATTTTCCTATGTCGATTAATGCAAAGGGGATTTTGGTGAGTGCTTTGATTTGGTCACTTTTTTGCAAAGGAAATGATGCTTCTAGGGTATTGGTGTTTAAATTTGTTAGACACCGGGAATGTCTAACGGGTTGGTGTATATTACGATAATGATAAGTAACGTGAAGCAACAGAGTCTGTGTGATGCAGTTTATCATTTGGACGTTCCTGTTTGTAGCAGGAATTGCAGATTGGGCGATTCCATCTCTTATTTATATACACTATTATCTCCAGTTAATTTCATATCTTCTTTACAGAATCGTGTGAACCCTTTTTACGATTTCATAATGGATATTGGAATTTATTCTATGATGATAGTAAGGCTTATGTGATGGTGTCTTGGTTTACTGGAAACAGTACTTCAAATGGGTTATCAATACCTCATGGTGATAACTGCACGGTGAAGACTTATGTGCATAGCAATCTGAAGCATTTATTTCGTTGGTAGTCCCGCTCATTTTTGGTTGGGATTTTGTTTGGTTTCCACTCATTTTTCATCTATTTTCTAAATATTAATTCATGAATATGTTCAAACTACTCCAAGCCGGAATGATGTTGTTTAGGTTTGAAGAATTTACATCGGGATCATTAATTTATAACTATCTGTATCTCACAAATTCTACTACGGTGTTGATCATATGAAGCAGTTTGATGCTGGTTCTCGCGGATCTCGCACTTGAAAGTGAAGTTATATGTGTGGACTGAAGTGCACAAGATGCGCAGCAAGCGGGATGATGAAGCTGGCCTCATCATGGGTCTTAGTAGAATAATCTTTATGTATTTTGCTATTTGTTTTTAGTTTGTTTTTCGCATGTATTACTGTTATATCGTAAGTAATAAAGCGTACATATTTTCAAAAAAAAAAAAGAATATTATTTTAAAATATTCATTATTCTTCATTTTAAAATATTCGTTCTTTCCAAATTGGAATCAGACACAGTCAATTACCATATAATTTTATTTATATGGATTGCATACACATATGTGCACAACAATAATCAAACGCAGTCAGCCATCATCCAGAGTGCATTACACAATTGCATAAGCATTAAACATAAATAATTAATGCTTACAACAGTCTGTCAACTAATCGATTGACATACAACTAAACGATTGGGATTAGTGTATGTCAAATATCATCCCAATACCCATATTCAATCAACACACACCGATTTTAGTTGTGCAGTTGGGTGGTGTGTAAAATATATCGTCCCAATCAATATCAGTCAAATGAGTGTACGTAAACAAATCGTCTGATTTGTAAATGAATATTTATTTTCATTCTTATACACGTTAAAAAAAATATTTTTAATGATAAAATATTTATTTCAACACCTGAATATTTTATACAGTTCATTTATACAATAAAAATGATATTTTCACTGTTCTTACATATTTAGAAAATTTCAGTTGCATAACTGTGCGATACCAGAACAGAAATAAGTTCTAGCCTTATCCCTCACCTAATAATGGCTCTCGCCATAGACAAACCAAATTCTAATCAATTCCATTTACATCCCAAATCACATTCAACCAATTTATCAATCCAAACAAACAACCAAACATCCATGGTTTCAAACAAAGATGTCGGGTGCTTCTAAGCACCGTCTGCATCCTAGTATATATTTAACTAGAAAACAAGACTAGAGTGAGAAGTTCTCACCTTGGGATCCACTCCTCCATTCTTTATTTCTGAACGGTTTAGATTTGGATTTGTTTCCGCTCAGTCCCATCGCAATCTGTTTCACACGATTTTTATATTAAAAATTACTTTTTTCTCTCCTAACTCTATATAGATAAAAATCACATTTTTATAATATTATTTATATAATAAAAGTCATATTTTTATTTCTCTACATATATAAAAATCATATTTTTATATCGCTAACTTCATAATAAAAATCATATTTTTATATCGCTAACTTCATAATAAAAATCATATTTTTATATTGCTAATTTCATAATAAAAAACATATTTTTATATCGCTAACTTCATAATAAAAATAATATTTTTATATCGCTAACTTCATATTAAAAATCATATTTTTATCATGCTAATATATATATAAAGATCCAATTTTTATTTCAAAACTGTATGTAAAAAAAATGTGTTTTATTATGCCACTACATGTACAAAGATCACATTTTTATATCGTTGTTATATATATATATATATATATATATATATATATATATAACACAACTTTATATGTTATTCATATAAATAAAAATCATATCTTTGTATGTTATTAAAAATCATATTTTTATATTAATAAAAATCATAACTTTTTATCACTAAAAATCCTAACTTTATATATTTAAAAATTATAACTTTATATATAAATCAATTTTTTAAACTATGCTTTTCATTAGAAAAAAATTGGATAAAAATCAATGCTTTAATATAAAAAATGAAATGAAAGGCTCGCTGTTTTTTTTCTCAGAGGGGTGGAGCTCGCGTGGCGCGCGGCTTGCTGAGGTGGCGGTGCTGCGCTGGTCGACGGTGGGCCAGGGAGATTGGCGGCGGCTGTTTGGGTCAGGGGGTGCGGGTTTTTCAAGGGTTTGGGGGTTGTGCGGTTTGAACTGGAGGAGAGAGGAGAGGGGGGTTCGCCAGCGGCGGCGGAGGCCAGGGGGCACGTGACGTGGAGCGGCGGCCTTGGGCTGAGGGGCCACATCGATTTGGGGGGTAACGGGTTTGACTGTGGGGTTGGGAAATGAATAAGGGTCTGACCAAATATGAATATATATATATATATATATATATATATTAATATTTTAATTATTTGTTTAATTCTCATAAAGTGAATTTTCATTTGAACCCCAAATCGGACCCAATGGCCATCGCCCATTGCTAAGTACACTAATTCCGAACACAATGGGATATGTCCGGTAAGCCAATTCAACCGTTTCGATCATTTTTCATCAAAATTAAAATATAAATTAATATAACGTTCAAAATTGATTTTGACGCGCATTTTAATTTACCGGGGCCACATGCTGACTCCGAAAATTCCAAAAAAAATAAATTTAGCTATGTTTTGACGATACGGTCCTAATAAAACTAATTACGTCGAATTTGGAGACCGTTTGAAAAACAGTCATTTTCTAGTCGATTAAATTCAAACTGAATTGACCAAACGCGTTTAAATCCGCCACGCTCACATATTAATTCCAAAAATTATGAAAAGTGGAATCTAGCAATAATTTAACATTCTAGATCCAACAAAAGTTGTTTCGTCGAAAACGGAGGTCGTTTGCGAAATTGCTATTTTAAGGGCTATATATTATATAAAGTGAAAATTAGGTTCACGTCCTTAAAAATAAAGTTAATTAGGCTCACATCCTCCCCTTTTGAAACATCTAAATCTCATCCCTATTTTTGAATTGTAGCTTTTATTTTTCCGGAAATGCCCTCATTCAATTTTAACGGTGTATGGATTGTTTATAGGTTACGTATTAGGTTTTATTTTGTACAGAAACAAAATTGAGCAATCCATGGCGGCGGCGGCTCCAGATCTAAAACTCCACTTCTTACATCGTTCCCTTCTCCTCAAATCGCATCGTTCCCTTCTGCACTAATCACATCGTTCCCTTCTCCTCAAATCGGAAGCCATCACCTCCGCTCGTCGGTCGCACCTCCATTCGGGCGTTAGCTACTTGGAGCGTCGCAGGCCCCACTGTTTGTCCGCTGTCTCTGGTTTGCGCCGCAAGCTTGACCAGTCACCTCTTCTCGTTGCCGTGATCGACGGAGTGTAGGTAAGTCCCTTGCTCTCAGTTTTCTATATTCAAGTTTTCAACTTTAATTTTAAGGATGACTGGGCTATGTGATTACTTGGTTTGATTCCCTTTTGGTTCAAAATAATTGATTTTGCCTTTCGAATTTGTGATTCACTTTTGGTTTGATTACTTGTGGACTTTGTGATTCACTGGGCTAAGTTTGAGATACCATGCTGTTTGAGAAGGTTTCATGTAGTTTTTTATTCATTGTGCCTTTCTAATT
Organism: Allium sativum; assembly: GCA_030737875.1. Lineage (NCBI taxonomy): Eukaryota > Viridiplantae > Streptophyta > Magnoliopsida > Asparagales > Amaryllidaceae > Allium > Allium sativum. The sequence goes on from CM060925.1 coordinate 237,498,755, forward strand.
TGGTCTGTGAGTATTCTTCACTTACGTATGTGCTAGATCCTTCTGCACTATAGTTTATATATATAATTAGATAAGTTGATATTGATTTGCTGAACTTCTGATAAAAAGTTGCAGACAAATATGCATCTATTCTTAATATATGCATGTATGTATTCATTTTTTTATCAAACAAACAGAAAAAATATTATTTTACAAATATTTTCACATTTCTATGCATATATCTGGAATACTTGCATATAAATATTCATAAATTATTGTTATTTTGCTGAATTGTACACATGTATTTATATTCTGAAGCAGTTTTTGTAATTTTTTGCTGAACTTCTGATAAAAAGTTGCGGACAAATATGCATCTATTCTTCATATATGCATACATATGAATGCAATTTTTAATCAGACAAACAGAAAAACATATTATTTTACAAATATATTCATATTTCTATGCATATATTTAGAATACTTGCATATAAATATTCAGAAATTATTGTTATTTTGCTGAAATGTACGCATGTATTTGCATTAATCTGAAGCTGTTTTTGTAATTTAGGTTATTGCACATTAATCTTATTAATGTTGATTTTCTTTTTTTGATAACAGTGTTCCGGTGGATATTGGTGTAGTGGTGTTGTTGAAGATTGGTCCTCCATCCTTTTCCAACTCATTAAAATCTTCAGTTGTTTCTACCGAGATTACTAGGTGTGGTTTGCGCAACAAGCTGGGTCTTAACAAATTTATTTCTTCTTCAACAGACCATCATCTTTTCTTTGTAAATGTTTTGAAATTGTTGATGTAGTACATGTAAATGTGGTCTGTACTTATTTTTTGATGTAGTACATGTAAATGTTATGAAATTTTTCACGTAAGTATGCAAATATTTCTGTTATTTGCATATATATATATATATATATATATATATATATATATATATATATATGCATCTTGTTATAATTATATGTATTTACTTTTTTGTCATTTCTTTTGTTTCAGCAATTATGCAGTAAAGTTCTGTATATGTATGCAATTAATTCAGTTTTTCGCATAAGTGTATGCAATTTTAATTAATATTTGTATCTAATTGTCTAGTTTTTCGTAAAAATCAAAAAATCTTAATAAAAAATTGTAGTCACTACATTCAAGTAATTATTTATTTCTGAATAATATTAATGTATGCACGTCTACTTCATTGTTTCGCAAAACTAATAATTTATTTTCTGCATAATATTAATATATGTATGCAATTATTCCACTTAGTTGCATAAATGTATGCAATTTTACGTAATATATGTATCCAATTGTCTATTTTTCGTAAAAATCAAAAAAATTAATTAAAAAAACGCTGTTGGAGTGATCGACGGTTTTCCAGAATTGTAGGATTAGGTTTATGAGCGAGATAATAGGAGCATAGACTGAATAAATGAAGACAAATAGTTGTTGGATAGTTTTTTAGGTTTGAAGGGTAGATCTGGAATTTTTTTAGCGGAAATTCAAAAATAGGGATGTATTCTGTATTATTTTTATCACCGGGTTTTTTTTATATTTTGAAACTTAATAGGGACCTGTAAAAAACGCACCCTTATATAAAATTCCATAGCGACTGTTCTGAATTTTCAACTGGACATAACTTTTTATTCCCATTATGAAATCTAGATTTTTCACATTCATTAGAAAGTTATTTTCAAACAGATTCAAATATTTCTTGTTTCACTGAAATCCGGTTTATTTTGAATCCTGTACATTCATTTGAAATCGAATTTTCGAACTACCGCGCCATTTCAGGCTCGTTATATAATTAAAATAAATTTATTCTTTCTAACTTCGATTTAAATAGATTTTTAGTCATTATTATTTAAAATATATCATTTTAAATATTCAAAATCCATTAACATTGCTAAAATAAAAATTTAAAATTTGTTCTGATTTTCCGAGTTGTTACAAATTTTTATTGTATAAACAATTAATTTTCAACCTAACAAATTCTATGATTCATATATATACAATAAAAATTAATTTTTTTATTGCATAGACAATTTATTTCCAATATGACGAATTATATGATTCATATATATAGTAAAACGTAATTTTTTTATTGTATAAACAATTTATTTCCAATACGACAAATTATACTTTAACATGTTATTATTTTTTTACGAATCAATAATAAAATAAAGATGTAATTTTTAGTGTTAACATATTTTATTCAAACAATGGATATATTTTTTATTCATACTTACAATAAAAATGTGATTTTTATTTTTGAAACAAATTTTATCCAACTTGAACAATTAATCTTTATATATACAATAAAAATATGATTTTTATTGTATCAGCAATTTCTTTTCAAACATGATCATTTCATTGATTCATATGTACAATAAAAATATGATTTTTATTTTATAAACAATTTCTTTTTAAACACGAATATTTCATTGATTCATATATACAATAAAAATATGATTTTTATTGTATAAACAATTTCTTTTCAAACATGAACATTTTTTATTTTATATATATACAATAAAAATATGATTTTTATTGTATAAACAAATTCTAATCAAACATGAATGTTTTTATTTTCATATATACAATAAAAATATGATTTTTATTGTATAAACAAATTCTAATCGAACATGAATGTTTTATCTACATATATACAATAAAAATATGATTTATATTGTACAAAAAAAATTATTGAGTAAACAAATTTTATTCAACATGAATATTTTATCTACATATATATACAATTAAAATATGATTTTTATTGTATAAACTAATTTTAAATCTACACAATTAAATTCTAATCGAACATGAATGTTTTATCTACATATATACAATAAAAATATGATTTATATTGTACAAAAAAAATTATTGAGTAAACAAATTTTATTCAACATGAATATTTTATCTACATATATATACAATTAAAATATGATTTTTATTGTATAAACTAATTTTAAATCTACACAATTCAATCCAATCAATTTATAGCAACCGCAATCAATCAATTCAAATCTCATACATCACACATATGATTTTATTATAGGAAATATATATAAATTTCACAACGCAATCACAATTAATTTTAATTTTAAAGTAGAGATCTCACAGTGTAAATTATAAATGAATATTTATAATTTAATTTCAACTACCACGTTAATGTTAACATTATTTTTAATATGTTAAACATTACAATCACAACACAATATAGTCAATGAGATCATCCATGGTTATCAAGCAACGGTGAATGTGAACTAATAGGCACCGTACAAAATTTTATGATAATTAAAACAGATAAAACTCAACATTGACAATCGACATATGCAGTTATAAAATAAACAACTGTAAAAATATTTTAGTGAGAGAGTTCTCACCTTGATCGGTTTCAGAAATCGTTTTAGTAACGATTGTTTTTAATAAAATTAAACAGCATTTAATTTTATCAAAAATTCCCATAGCTTCAGTTTCCGTTCTGGTCTATTCCACTACGAATCTCTCATTTTTGTGATTCCAACGCAAGTTGTTTCGTTCGATTCTGATTCAGTTCGAAAGAGATATGACCATTTGAATTTTAAATATACTAATTACATCATTAATTTAATAAATTAATTAATTAACTTAGCCTTAATCAGTTTCTTCCCCGTCCATTTACTATAACCGTGAAAACCTAAACATCCCAAAACTTTGTCAACCTGCCGCGCCACCATCGATGGCCGTAACCCCGATCAGCATATGTCACCCGAAGCGCCTCAGCTTGCTCTATCACTTCCAGGCGGCGCAGCTAACTCGTCCTTCCGTGGCATCTTGGAATCCGCCTCAAACGACCGACGCTGGAGCTCAAATTTCGAGAGAAATAACACCCTACACCCAATCAAAACCGTATAGAACTAAAGATCCCTTCACCCTCTACCATTTTCGTATAGAAATCAGAACCCAATTCATATTAATTTTGGAGATTTTAACAAGTTTATTTCGGAGGTTTTTGTCCATTAAAAAGAACGTGGCGGCTGATGTTAACGAACTAGGGTTTTGGTCGAAGCTAGGGTATTTATAGTTAATTATTTAATTCTTTTATTTCAAAAAGGCTCGTTAATCCATATGGACTCCTAATCAAGCCCAACGACTGTTGCCTCTAACTAAATGCCCCCATTCCGGACACAGTGGACTATGTTTCGTAAGCCCATTTGACTGTGTCAGCTTGTTATTCTTTAAATTAAAATATAAAACATTAAATACTTAATTTGAACCTACATTTTAATTTACCGGGGCCACACACTGACTCCAAAATTTCCCAAAAAATAAATCTAGCTATGTTTTGATGATACGTTCCTAACAAAATTAATTTCGTCGAATTTGGAGACCGTTTGAGAAATGGTCTTTTTAATGGTTGATCCAATTCAACAGAAATTACCAAACGCATTTTAATTTACCATGCTCACATATAAATTCCAAAAATTATGGAAATTTAAACTTAGCAATAATTTGACATCCCGGATCCAACTAAAGTGGTTTTGTCGAAAGCGGAGGTCGTTTGCAAAATGTCTATTTTTAAGGGCTATATATTATATTAAAAAATATATAAATTCCATAACAACTATTCTAAATTTTAAACTGGACATAACTTTCAATTTATATTATGAAATCTCAGTTTCTTACATTCGTTAGAAAGATATTGTTAAACAGATTCAAATATTTCTGATTTTACTGAAATCCGATTTATTTTGAATTTTGTATTTTCAATTGAAATTTAAAATCAAATTTTCAAACTGTCGCACCATTTCTAGCTCTATTTATAATTAAAATAAATTTTTACATTCTATCTTCAATTTAAATAAATTTTTAGTCATTATTTAAAATAAATCATTTTAAATATTCAAAATCCATTAAAATAGCTAAAATAAAATTTTTAAATTGGTTCAGAATTTCCAGATTGTTACACTTATTTACTATTTGTTTGAAGTAATAGAATAATTGAAGTTAGCTTCATTGATGTTCAGTTGACAAATCAAAATCCCGTTTATTGTGCTTTCGCATTTATGCAGTTTTTCGCACAACAATAAGGACATTACTACACATAAATTAAGCTAAATCTTTTATAGATAAATAAAATTAATTAAGAGTTTCATTTAATACAATTTAGTTTGGTTCTAAAATCAATTAGATTTTGTGGGTTGCGAAAATGCTAAAAATGGAAGGAAATAAATTGAAATTTATCAATTTGATTCATCGTGACGTGACCAGGTTTCTTCACAAATGACTAATACAATTAAGGATTAGCTTTGCTATCCACTTATCTCCCGGTCACATATTTAGGGGATGCTCGATAGGTCTAAACGGACTATTGGCTGAACCGATGCTTCCTTTGGGCAACAATCCATTTTGAGCTGTTTGCCCAATAGCTCAAAATTGGGTTGTTGGGCACTGACGCGTCAGGGTCCTACAGCCCAATTTTGAGCTTTTTAATATAAATATATTTTTTAATTTTTTTTTAATTAATAAATTTAAGTATTTATAAATTTAAAAAATTGATAACTTGTGCAAATGAGATCCTTTTGAGACGCTGTTTTTTGCGTCGAGATCGTATCGAAGTGCTTTACATAATGGAATTGGTTTGAACTGAATTAGAGTAAATTATAAATTTATTTATTTATTTGTGTAAATTATTGATACGTATTATTTATTAAAAACAGATAATAATTAAATTAACCATAGATTAATTAAATTACAACATAAAAATAAAATGATCTGCTTGAATGCTCCGCTTACAGCGCCAAACAGATTCTCCGCTAACTACATAGCCCCGCTTAAATTCTTCGCTAAAATACTTCGTTTCTGCTTTCGCCAAACACACCCTTAGGATTCAAACCATATAGAGGATTAAAGATTTACCTTTTTATTGTATTATGGGCAAGCGAATTAAAGATCTTGATAGTAAGTGAAGTTCTTCTCTTATTTCTCAAGCATGTAGACTTTATATTATTTTAAAATATAGATTTTGTTTTACTGGTTCCTGCGGCTTTTTCCTAGAAATATCTCATCTCATTTTTTCAGGGATCTCAACAATGTTTGTGTCAGTGAAATAAAATTCATAGGCCCAAAAAGGGAGGGTGTTTTGGGCCATTGGCATTATTCATCTTCATGATGCTTTCAAACCATGAAACATACTCTTCTAAACTTTGGATCATATATCTGGTATTTAATTCATTAAGGTCAGGATTTAATTTCTAAACATACACCTGTTTATTATAACGAAACCTGGAAAATGTAATACAAATCAAAACTAATAGTTAATTCTGATGATTCTTCGTGGATTTTCTCCATTAGCCTAGAGCAGTCATTTCTGGAAATGGAAGTCCATACTCTTTCACTTGGGTTTGGTTTACATTTTTTTAAGTTTGATTTTTCGCCCATACAAAAGTATCGAAGATGCACACATATCGTGAAAAACGATCGTTTTGCAAAACAAAATTAACACACACGACCAAAAACAACCTTTTATTATTTTCAATATTTTGAGAAACATTGGAAGAACGATAACAAATTTATCTATCCACGGTCTTGTAGTCCCCTCTGTCTCTTTCTCCACCTTTGATCTGTCATCTATGTTATACTTCAAATCTTCCCTACTTTCATAATTAACCCTGAAAACTGGAAACTCAAAACATAAAATAAACCAAACATTACCTCGCTTCCAATAAGCTTTCAATGCATTTATTTAACATTTTGCATTTCCATGATTTTAATGACGTCCTACTTGCATCCCTTCTCACCAGTTTTAATATTTATTTATTTATTATCACTTCTCACCAGTTTTAATATTTATTTATTTATTGATAATATTCTTATACTATCAGTACCACGTTTTTTTAAAGCATATTCATTTACTAATGTTTTTCTCCACCTTGAATAGTGAGGTTTTTAAAGCATATATTCATTTACTAATAATTCGTTTAGTTATACTTTAACGACGGTGTACTTGATGAACATGTATTAAATACACGTCTAGATGTTGGTAAAGGGAGCATCAGCAAGTAGGCAAGGCAGATGGAGGGAGAGCTGCCGAATATAAATGCATGTCATGTGGTACCCCTGTAGCAAATGAATTTTGATTTTTCTTCTATTCTAACTAAAAATACGCTGACTCATGCTGCATTGAAAAAAGAATTTATACCCGGACGCATTGAAAATAGAATTTGATCGGCGGTTGCCGCTAGCACAAATCTGAATGGTTTGAGCAACTTACTTTCAGATAACATTGTGAAAAAGAACAAAAGCAGTTTATTCTCAGAAAATAAACCAAAAATAAGCACTTTAATTTTGAGCCTGAATGCATCAATGATCCATCAACACAGTTCATCACTGTAGTTAATACTTCAAACACCACTGCCACGTGAACCATTAACTAATCCCAATATGTGGTGCCGACATCCAACCTATCAAATCTTTCAATTCCATCATCGACGACCCGCCCTCCTCCATCGCCATCTCTGCCTCTGTAGCCAGCTTCTCCACCTTCTCCTTTGCCGTCTTCCCAACTTCACCACTCACCATCTCCACCACGGCCTTCTCCACAGCATCCGCCTTCACCAGCCCGAACATACTTCCATCGTCCGGCCAAACCCTTACTCCAACACCCAGTTCATCCACGACCATCTTCGCGTTCAGATTCTGATCAGCCATCATTGGCCATGCCACTATCGGAACTCCAGCACATATACTCTCCAACACCGAGTTCCATCCGCAATGACTCACAAACACCTTCACACTCTCATGTCTCAATATCCCCACCTGGTCAACCCACCCCCTCTCTATCCTCCCTCTCTTTGGTTCCAATATTAGGTCATCTTTTACTACCCATAAATATTCCAACTTTGAACGTTCAAGTCCAACCGCTATTTCCTGCATCTGCTCCGATGACATTCTTACCTGTGACCCAAATGATATGTATACCACCGACGTTCTCGCATCGAGCCATTCTCTCAGTTCAGTGCTTTTATCGGTTCTTTTTCTTTCAGCTAAACATAACGGACCAACGCACCAGGCCTTTGGACCAATGTTTTTGTTCCAGTAGTTTGAATATTTTTTCTCCAGCTTGTGGAAGCTGTTTACTATGAAGCCACTTGATCTTTTGGTAGCGATTGCATGTTCTGTAATAAATTCATGCAGTGGATTGGATGGAGTAGGGTCATGGAATGGATGACTGAAGTCGGCCTTGGTGAACTCCAGATGTTCGAAAGGCGGAATTTTGAATTTATGATTTGAGGGAGGGAGGAAAGAAGGGGCGAGGGAGGAGATGGTCATGGCGAAGTTTCCCATGCCGTAGAAGATGATGGTCGGGATGGCGAACTTGGAAGCGGATTCGACCGTCCAACCAAAGAACCCGTCGGAGATCAGGAAAGCGGGTTTAGTGGGAAGGTTGGAGAGAGACAGTTCAAAGTCGGGTTGAAGGAGTTTGGTGGCGGAGATGAAGGGAGGGAAAAGGGACATGGAAGGGAGTTGTTCGGTGCTTTCAATGTCCGGAGGGAGGCCATGGACGTTGGCAGGGAAGGGAAGTTGGATGATGTTGGCAGTGGTGTTGGTCAAAGAATGAGAAATGAAAGGGAAATTACGGGGAGTGGTGAAGAACGTGAGGGTGGCGAGATGACGGGCATGGATGGTGTGGGCGAGATGAAGGAGAGGGATGGTGTGACCTTTAGACAGGAATGGGAAGATTGCTATGTGTGGTAGTGGAGGACATGGTTCCATTATCGGCATTCTCATTGTGGAAGAGACGAAAGATTGCTGAGTACAATTTATAGCTATTTTTGCGTTGACTATGTTTGGCAATGCAGTTGGTGACAGGGGTGAACGTTTGGTTGGTTTGGTTTATCCGATAATGAAAATTGTCAAACCAAATTAAAACCAATAAAAATGAAAACCAAACCAAACCAACCAAATTAAGTTTGGTTGGTTCGGTTAGTTATCCGATTTAACCAAATTAAAAATATTTTAGATCTTACGTTTGTAGTATTAACTATAGTTTGAAATATATCATAAATATATGATTAGAGTATTGTTATTTATGATTCTTGTGCTTTTTAGAAGTAATTTTGACACATATGTGATGATTAAAATTTACTTGGATAACTAATCTAACCTAAAATATTTATTAAAATATTGATAATTTTGAAAATATAACAAAAGTTCGGTTAATTTGGTTAAACCAATAACCAAATTAAATAATTTTCCAAACCGATTACAAACCGATCTAGTTTTAAAACCAAACCAAACCGACCAAAATAAATTGGTTCGGTCGGTTTATTTGGTTTAAGCAAATAATGCTCACCCCTAGTTGGTGTACCGCACCTTAAGACTTTGCATGTGACAAGATCTTGCTCTAAGCATTTTTTTTAAATGAATGACGCCACAAAGACTCAAGATTTTTAGTTATAATTTCAAAGGATGAAAACGTCAAAACTTAGATAATCTATAAAAAAAAACGAGGCATTCGATCAAAAAAAGAATATTCAAAAATGTTAAGACATAGATGTTCGTAATGAGATGTCGATAAACTTTGAGGTCTACGTTAAAAATATGTATTGTTGTATTGTACAACTGAATTAGATTGGCTATAGTTGTGTATATTGTAGCAATGCATACAAATGAAAATTTATTGATAAAAAATTTGACTAAATTTTCATGGTCTTGAAGTAGCTTGCTACAGTGAAAAACGAAATAGTATATTTTATTTTTAGATTAAGAAACAAACATTTTTCCATTTAATTTTTTCATCTAAAACGATACAAATGGGAATGAAATAAGATTACACAATGAAATGGATATCGAATATAAAAATCAAAGTTCAATTTGGTAAAATTAAGGGTAGGATTAGTGGTTTGAAGGTCCATCTGGGTACATGCACAACTGAATTCTGGAATGTATTAATCCATGGAAGGTAACTCATGCAAAATGTACTTTAGTTTATGTGAAGTGAACCAAAATTTTAACATAACCATCTTGATGCCTTACTCATGCTTTTCCACTAAACGAGCAACGCTAAACAATTAATTGCCTTCTAAGTTTTTACCTCAAGTTTACTTTAGCTAACACTACCTTTAGCAGAAGTGGTTAAATTTTCACATATTTGTGTTTGAACACACATTTGTGTGGTTAAATGAAAAGATTATTTTAATTAGTTTTGATAACAACTCTTTCAACCTCAAATTATGTGTGTCCATATGTTTTCAGCTAATCATAATTTTTAACTTGTATAAAATATTAAATAATGGAGACCACACTTAAAACAGATGGTTGAGTTTCATTAGTAAGTGACTAAATGATTTTGGGAAAGAGGATTTGATCCTCCACAATTTTATCTATTGTTGTAATAATTGCTTATAAAAAACTTGTGTTAGTGGTGTGTTGGGAAACAATGGCTGAGTCACGTACTTCGTCGCTTTCTTGAAGACGATTCGGCGATCTGGTCAGAGGTGCAAACCAGTTCGTACTATCGCCGCCGCCTCTAGGATAAAACAGCCTCTGAAAAACAATAACTGATTTGCTTGCACAACAAATCAGTGTAGATTTTCACTTTCGAAAATAAACACTGCTCGAAAATTTCTGGAAGAAGATTTTAATTGCGGAGGCAAGAAGAGAATATGTAATTCGGTATCTATTCTCGTCTATAGCTGAAGATAATATATAAACGGGAATTAGGGTTTTACTGAGTAGTGGGAGAAAAAATCGAATCTGCTGAAATTATGGGACAAGAGTATACCGTTGCACAAAAATTATCGACGCAAATATAAGTGTCTATAGCACAAAGTCAAGGCCCAAGCCCAAGCCGAACCGAACCGAACCGAACAGAACCGGGTCGGGACAGGCCGGGTCGAGTCGGTCGCGAGCGAGCGCGTGTGTGGTGGTCATGATTCATGGTCTCGCTCCTCACAACAAAGAATGTATTTGGAGCCCCAAGGCCCCAACATGACTTCTTAGAAACAAGTATAAATACTTGCATCTTCCATATAGTCCCATGATGTGGGACTATTCACATATAGGAGCCATTCATACACTTATTCCAACATTTGTAATAATTCACCTTATGTTTATAAAATAAATTTCAACAATCCCCCACCTGAATTTTTAAAAATATTTTCAAGCAGTTTCTAAATAAACATAAGATTGTGCATAACCAAAGGTGTCATCCGACTTGAACCTTTGCACAGTGAATAAGATCTAGTTTTTACTAGAGTGACATGTAGTCTTGAACTCTATTCCTGACATCAAACCACATACAACCTTTTCTATACTGCAATCAAATAAGCCCGTGCATTTATGGTCATGTACGTCTATCCTAGTTTAGTGAATGCTTTAGAAGTTTTGCCCAAAATTCCATAGGAAACGACCACATTTCCACATTCACAAAGGTGAGCCTATAAAGAGCACTCCTGAAGGTAGGTACTCCACTCTAAATAGAGTATAGATCTCATTAAGAGTTTCTATTAACTCATCCTCTAATCACTTCATTAGGAATACACGCTTCTTGTTTATTAAATAGCATGTTCAACTTCTATCACTAAACAACTTGTTTTTACCCATTGAACCTAGTTCTTGGGATCTCCAGTCATTTAGGTCGGCTTACCATTGTGCGTGACTCAACAATCTAAGGGCAAAAGTCTCATTCTTTTAGAAGAATTAAGGACATTCTCGCTGAACAGTCCTTTCTTCAAAGGATCTGCCAAATTTTCATCACTACGTACGTAATCCACTCTAACAGTACCTATAGAAAGTATTTGTCTAACAGTGTTGTGCTTACAACGTATTTGTCGTCTCTTACCATTATAATAACGGTTTTGAACTTTTGCAATAGCCTCGGTACTATCTCAATGTATCAACACAGCTGGTATCGGTTTTTCCCATAAGGGAATCTCAACTAGCAGATTTCTCAAATACTCTGCTTCTTCACTAGGTGTGGCTAGTGCTATCATCTCAGACTCCATAGTAGAGTAAGCCAAAATAGTCCGTTTCTTGGATTTCCAAGAAACTGCTCCTCCAGCAATGCTAAATATATAGTCATTTGTCGCTTTAGAATCATCAGATATGGTATTCCAGTCTGCATCAAAATATCCTTCAAGTACAACTGGAAACCTTTCATAATGTAATCCAAGGTTCATAGTTCGTTTAATGTATCTCATAACCCTTTCAATAGCATGCCAGTGCTCTATACTAGGTCTACTTGTAAACCTGCACAATAATCCCACGACATAGGCAATGTCGGATCTAGTACAATCAGTGGCATACCTAAGGCTTCCAATGATACTTGCATAATCGGACCGTCTTACACTTTCACTAGTGTTCTTAAATAACTTTACACTTGGATCATATGGTGTACATGCAGGTTTACAGTCAAAGTAATTGTATTTCTTTGGTAACTTCTCAATGTAATGAGATTAATCCAAAGAAAGTCTCTTTCCTGACCTAGTAATTTTAATACCAAGGATTACACTTGCCTCACCTAAATATTTCATATCAAAATTGGCACTTAACAAGGATTTGACTGAGTTTATAGCATGAATGTTTGAACCAAAGATGAGAAGGTCATCTAATAAAGGCATATAATTGAGCAAATGTCATTCTTAGATTTGTAATAAATGCATTTATCTCTTTCATTAACTTTAAAACAATGTGAAATGATTAAGTTATCAAAATTTTCATGTCATTGTTTAGGTGCTTGTTTTAAACCATATAATGATTTATCTAATTTGCATACTTTATGTTCTTGACCATGTACTACAAATCCTTCAGGCTGGTCCATATAAATTTCTTCGTCTAATTCACCGTTTAAAAAGGAAGTTTTGACATCCATTTGGTGTATAAGTAAATTATGAATGGAAGCAAGTGAGATTAATACCCAAATGGATGTTTAACTAGATATAGGTGAAAAAGTGTCAAAGAAATCTATATTTTCTTTTTGTTTAAAACCTTTAGCTATAAGTCGTGCTTGTATATTTATCAATAGTGCCATCAGGTTTTAATTTCTTTTTAAGCACCCATTTGCAGCCTATAGATTTACAACCAGGGGATAAATCTACAAAATGCCATGTCTTATTGGATTCTAGAGAATCCATCTCATAATTTATAGCCTCTTGCCAAAAATCGGCATCTAAAGAAGATAAGGCCTCTTGGAGGTTTAAGGGATCCTCCTCTATAGTAAAAGCACAAAAATCCAAACCAAAATCTTTTACGGTTCTTGCTCTTTTTCTTCTTCTAGGTTCAGTTTCAGAATTTTCAATAAGTTCTGTTCTAATAGGCATACTTAAAGTTCCCTCACTATTCCTTAATTTAAAAGGAAATTTCATTTCATAAAAATCGGGAATCATTTGATTCAATTATATTATGTGCATTTAGGTCAAAAATCTTTATGCTTTGCTATTAATAGCATAGCCTATAAATGCACATTCATACGCTCTACTTACCAATTTTATTCTCTTAGGGTCTGGAATGCGAACATATGCTAAACAACCCCAAGTTCTAAAGTATGAGACATCGGGTTTATGATTCTTTAAAATTTCATAAGGTGAAATTTTATTCTTATATTTGGGGATCCTATTCAGAACATATCATACAGTCAATAAAATTCCCCCCTACCAATGTTTTGCTGCACCAGAATTTAGTAGAATGGCAACTACTAATTTGATAAAGGTCCTATTTTTCCTTTCATCTTTACTGTTCATTTCAGGAGAATAGGGTGCAATTCTCTCATGTACTATACCATGTAATTTATAGGAATCCAGAATTGAATTAGATTCATATTCTATTCCTTTATCACTACGAAGTCTCTTAATTTTTCTATTTGTTTGATTATCAAATTCAGTTTTGAATGTTTTAAACATGTCAAATGCATCACTTTTATTTTTCATAAGATATACATAGGCGAAATCAGAGCAGTCATCAATAAAAGTGATAAAATAACGATGTCCATGTCTAGTCAAAGTGCCATCAAGTTCACATATATCAGTATGAACCAAGTTTAAAGGTTCACAAACTTTATCAACAAGTTTATGAGATTTCTTTGTGATTTTAGCTTGTGTACAGAATTCACATTTATCAGGTTCAGATTTTGTCTTTTTAGGAATCATATTTAGGGTGCTCATGTTATGAATTATTCGTTTATTAACATGACATGATCTAGAGTGCCAAATATCAAAATCACACAACATATAAGCAGAAGTAGTCACTTTATTAGTTTCAAAATTCAATTTAAACATACCCTCACAAGCATAACCCTTTCCCATAAAAGTTCCCTTATAAGTTAAGGTATACAAATCAGTCTCAATAACTTGAGTAAAGACAGCCTTATTAAGGAGAAAGCCGGAAACTAGATTCTTTCTTATCTACGGAGTATGCATAACATCTTTCAGTATTACACTCTTTCCAGAGGTAAACTTGATTTCCACACTGCCAATCCTTGCAACTTTAGTGGTGTGACAATCTCCTAATAACACTTTATGATTATCAGCAGCTGTGTATGTAGTGAACAAGTTACGATCGTGGAAGACATGGCGAGAAGCACCAGTGTCTACCCACCAACACTCTGATCCACCAACAAGGTGAATCTCTGTAATCATAGCCATAAGAGGCTCCTCAGTCAGATTAGCATGCGGTGCAGAGCTTGGCCTCTTCCGACACTTTCGTGCCATATGGCATGGTTTTATATAGTTGTAACATAGAAACAACTGTCCAGAATCATACATTTGAGATGGTTTATGCTATCCTTTTGGGTTTCCTTGCGGATTCCCATTCTATTTGTTGCACCTGTTCTGATTCTTAAATGATTTCTGGTTCAGTTTTAGAACAACGGGTTTGGTCTTCTTAGTATTGTTGTTATTGACAATCAGCATGTCTTCTTTCTGGTCCTGCTTGCGTGCCTCCTCCTCAATACGGAGGTGCGTGATCAAGCTCTCTAAGGAAAATTCCTTAGTCTTATGTCGTAACATTCTTAAAATCTTTCCAACTTGGGGGCAATTTGTCAATAATAAAAGCAACTTGAAACTGTTCGTCCAATGTCATACCTTCGGAGATGATCTCATGAGCTTTTTCTGAAGCTCAATAGACTGCATCTCTACTGACTTGTCATCCGTCATTTGGTACTTAAGATAGCGGCTCACAACATATTTCTTTGCCTCTGCCTCTTCTGTATCATACTTCTTCTTCAGTGCTTCCAATATCTCCTTTGCTGTCTTTTCATCCGAGTTATAGTAGTCATACAGGTCATCACTCAGTCCATTCAGAACAAAATTCTTGCATAGGTAATCATGTTCAGTCCAGATTTGCAGCTGTTTTGATTGTTCAGTCCAGGATTCCATCTGTGCTGCATCAGCCTCATTAGGTCTGTTAGGTAGTTGTAGTTTTTCAGTAGTCAGCGCAGCCACCACCTTTCTCATGGTTAGGTAGAACTCCATTTTCTGACGCCATCGCTTGAAATGCAAGCCTTCAAATCTGAATGGAGCAGCAGTCACGAGAGGGATCTGGAAGGCAGATGGTAGAGCTGCATTAGCTAGGGCTGAGGGCAAAGCCATTGTTTCATGTCATCTTCAAATTGTTGGGAAACAATGGCTGAGTCACGTACTTCGTCGCTTTCTTGAAGACGATTCGGCGATCTGGTCAGAGGTGCAAACCAGTTCATACTGTCGTCGCCACCTCTAGGATAAAATAGCCTCTAAAAAACAATAACTGATTTGCTTGCACAACAAATCGGTGCAGATTTGCACTTTCGAAATTTGAAAATAAACACTGCTCGAAAATTTCTGGAAGAAGATTTTAATGGCGGAGGCAAGAAGAGAATATGTAATTCGGTATCTATTCTCGTCTATAGCCGAAGACTATTGTTAGCCTACTTTATGATTAGGCTACACAAAGCTGAGAAATTACTTGACAAATAGATTCAGAAGAGGGGATGAGCACCAGGAGTTTAGTTCTGTTCGGAGGCTTCCGAACCGATCCCTCCCACACTAAGGCAGGTAGCTCAGAAAATGAAGAATAAAAGGCTCACTCGGATCGGGTCGGCTCCTTCCAATCCGAAGCCTTACCAGTCATCCGAACCGAACCACGACTCTACAACAACAATGCACGACTTCCTAAAAAAGCGGAGCGGTTTCCCCCACGTTCACCCACTAGAGCTGTGTGCTGGAAAAATCTTAGGGCTCCTTATTCCGAACCGAACGAGATGGCTGCCACTATATCCGAACCGAAGGCCTTCCAGGGGAAATTTCTGCCTATAAATACACCACAAAGCATCATTTGAAGGGATCTTTTAGCAAATCATCAACAAAAACATCTTTCATAGCCGATTTTCATTACCTTATTCAGATCCCAATCACCTTTTGAAGCACATTTTGGAGAAGATTGAGTGAAATTATTCATTGTATGAGTGGAATTGAGTGAAAACAATCATTGTGCTTGCATTCTTATCGTCAATTAGAGAAATTTAAAGTGGATGTAGGCTCTTTGACACCGAACCACTATAAATTGTGTGTTTTCTTCATTTTCTTTTTTTATTCCATTTAGAATCATCCTTAGTTTGGGTGTTAGAGCCATTTTTGGATCTAACATTTTGGTGCTTTCACTGAGAAATTCTCAAATTCTCTACATTTTGGGCTACCATTCTACTATTTGGGTTTGTATATCCGAAGAAGATAATCCACGCAATCGATATTTCTGAAATTCTCTTCAAAAAAGATCTAGATAAACTGAACATTATGACTAAGGGAAAAGGAAAAGAAGTGCAGAATGCGCGGGAAAGTGAGATGGGCGATGATCAACATGCTATGGTGGTCACCAGGTCAAGAGGACACAGTTCTGGAGCTAACCGATCCGACAGGGCATCTCCGATCCGACCCGAACAAAACGCTCCGATCCGATCCGGCGATGAAAACCCTGTCTGATCCAGTTCCCAGAACGCTGCTGGAGCCCCTCCTCCGACCCGAACCACTGGAACAACTTCGGGCCGATCCGAACCGAACACAATTAAGGCTGGAAACTCTGCTCAAGCTCCTACAAATGCTCCGTTATCGCCCGTACCAGCTAAGTATTATCCCATTCCCAATGCACTTGTCACTCACCGAGATTTCTCACGTTTTCTTGATATGCTGGAGAGTACTAGGGACGCTCTTGAAGGTCGTAAACATGATAGCGTTCTTATGCACGAAAACATGAAGGATATGAGCAGGGAGATAAGCGAACTTCGCAGACAAAGTGTGTCCTCTCTGGTTCATCATTCTACTATGGGTCTTTCATCATCTTCTGATGAAGAGCGCCCACGTGAAAGGAGGCCGTATGAAAGGCCCGAAAATCTGGACCATCTGACATTTGGATCTTTGGGATTCCATGAGGATGCAGCCCGTGTGCTGGGGCTCGATGATCCAAGTTCGAGGGAACCAATGTTATTACCAATGCGAGGATCACATGTTCTCCTGAGGGATCCAAATATTACCAATCCTACTCAGGGGCAACTCCATTAACCTGTTCAACCTATGAATGACCAGGACCGCAGGAGGAGAGGAGATTCGATTGCCAATCGGAACCCTGGGGGATCACCTGAAGTAGGTGATAGACGCATGAGAAGAGAAAGGAGCAGGGAACCTGAGCCAGCTCTAACTAATGCAGAAGTAGAAGCAATGATACATCAAATCATGACCTATAGCCACTGATATACCAATGAAGATTGGGGTATTGAGCGCAGTCACACTCCGTTTACTGATGACATACTCAACTTCCAATTTCCTTGCTGATTCAATTTTCCATAGATGGATCAATATTATGGAAGAACAGATCCGAAACAACATCTGATGAGATATGCTTGGTATGTGAACGCTGCAGCTGCACCTGATGCTGTAAAATGTAAAGCCTTCCCAATATATCTAGAGGATGTAGCACTAATGTGGTTTACTCGACTTCCCCCGCGATCGGTGTCGAGTTTTCAAGAACTAACCAAGCTTTTTATGAAATAGTTCCGACTCCATTCCCACAGAGCTAAAAGTGTTATCGAACTGTTCAGAATTAAACAGGCCCCCGGAGAATCTCTAAAATCATACATGGATCGCTTCAACTTAGCAGTTACTGAAATAAGCGATCCCCACGAACCGACTACTTTGATGGCCTTGATTGAAAGAGGTGATCCAGATACTGAGTTCGGAGGTTATTTAGCTGGGAAGCCACCACTGACCAGGGAGGCTTTCTACAAAAAGGAAAATATCCGTCTACGGCGAGAAGAGGTATACGCCAATCGAAAAAGAAAATCCGACGGAACCTCGATGGAAGATATTTAAAGTAACGTTGCTATAAAGCAATCCGGTGACATTTCGGGGAAAGTCGAGGGAAATGTTAGCAACAAAAACGAAGGAAGCAACGACAGGAACAGAAACGACAATAGGTAGAATAGGAATCGAGGAAATAACTCAGGCAAAAGGCCTCGATTCCAAACCTTTGAAAACTACACACCGCTGAATAACACATTGGAAAACATATACCTGGATACTTACAGCGTCTTACAATATAAAAAGCCTCTGCCCCGTGACTCTACGGAGAAGGAGGTGGCTACTGGAAAGTTTTGTCTGTTTCATGGAACCCACTGACATTCTACTAATGAATGTCGGCATTTGAGAGATGTTGTCGAAAAGCCGCTGCGAGAAGGAAAAATACACGAATACAAGGTTGCACCAAGAGACGGGGGGCAAGCCTCAAATCAAAATCAACCTTCTCCTAAGCCCACCTCTCAACAAAAAAGTAAAGGAATCGTTATCAATACTATAATAGGATGACCTCACCCCGCTGCTCATAGTTATAGGGCTATGAACCAATATGTAAATGCGGTTAAGCACCTTGGAGTGGGAGAATGCAATAATCTCGAAGACATCTCCCTGGTGAAGCAACAGAAAATGATGTCAGATGATGTCATATTTCGTAATAGAGATGATTCGGGAATTGAATCACCCATAGAGGACCCGTTTGTAATCACTACCACTATCGGTCTAGCTCTGGTTCACAAAATATTGGTAGATAATGGAAGTTCGGTTAATATTCTCTTTAAAAAACAATTTGATCAGATGAAACTCGAACCAAAAGACTTTTAGCCTTACGAGGGTTGGATACGTGTCTTCAATGAAGCATCGACTGCTCCAATGGGGTATATAGAACTGTCGGTGACATTAGGAAAGGGAGATTGCCGGAGAGTGAGAATTCTCCCATTTATAGTTTTGGACATTGAATCACCCTATAACGCCTTTTTAGTCTGACCAGCCCTCGCTGAATTCAGGGCTTGCATTGTGCTCTAGTGCTTATTGTTGAAATTCCGAACCGAAGTAGGAGTGGGAGTGATGAGAGGTGATCAAGCCACTAGATGAGCCTGTTACATGGCTGAACTAAATACATTGATGAAGGGATAGAGCATTGAAGCTAAAGGTACCACTTCCCCTGTAAGGGAGGGTTCAGCATAGCAACTAAAGGGACAATCCCAGAGGAGAAGCCCAGAGAACTGCCCGAGGACATAGATCCCAGAGAGGATGAAGAGCCCGAAGACAGGAAGGCGACCCCTAATGAAACAACTGTGGATTTCCCCATTGACGATGTTGATCCGACGAAGGAATTGAAGATCGAATCCCAGCTAGATCCGCTCCGAGCAAAGGAATTGACTGACTTCTTAAAGGCATATTTGAATGTGTTTGCCTGGACCCATGCTGACATGTGTGGGATATCTCCCTCCGTTATGGGTCACTAATTGAGAATTAATCCAAAGCATCCACCCGTTAAACTGAACAGGCATATGTTAGGCCCGGAGAGGTCGGCATCCCTAAAAGAAGAAGTGGAGAAGTTGAAAGATAATGGGTTCATTAGAAATTTGACGTATCCCGACTTGATATCGAATCCTATTTTGGTCAAGAAATCAAATGGGAAATGGCGAACGTGGATTGATTTTTCGGATTTGAATAAGGCCTGTCCAAAAGATAGTTTCCCACTTCCTATGATCGATCACTTAGTGGACTCAACAGCGGGACATGAACTTCTTTCCTTCATGGACGTATACTCAGGATATAACCAGATCCCTATGCATGTGCTAGATCAAGAATACACAAGTTTTATAACAAACTTGGGATTGTACTATTATGTGGTGATGCCGTTCGGATTAAAGAATGTCAGAGCCACGTATCAGCGCCTGGTAAATCGAATGTTCTATAACTAGATTGGAAAAACCATGGAAGTTTATGTAGATGACATGCTTGTGAAATCCAGGTAATACTCTAGTCATACACAAGATCTAGCGGAGATGTTTGATATCTTACGGAGGTACGGGATGAAGTTGAACCCCTTAAATTGCTCATTTGGGGTAGCATCTGGAAAATTTCTTAGTTTCATCGTGAGTTCTCGAGAGGTTGAAATTAATCCTAGCCAGATAACGACAATAAGGAACATAGAAGAGCCACGAAAGATTAGGGACATTCAAAGCCTGGTAGGGAAGGTTGCCGCATTAAGCAGATTCATTTCCAAAGTCACGGACAAGTGTGTCCCATTCTTCGATTTAATCAAATGGGGCAAACGTAATTTCGAATGGACTCCAGACTGTATAGAGGCCTTTCAAAACTTATTGGACTTATTGGAGAAACCCTCGATATTGTCAAAGCCGGTGGATCATGAAAATTTGTTCGTCTATCTGGCGGTGTCATCTCATGTTGTTAGCACAACCTTAGTGCGTGAAGAAGACAAGGTCCAGAGGCCAGTATATTACGTAAGTACAAAGTTAGCAGCTGCGGAACACAATTATCCGAGAATAGAAAATCTTGCTTATAGCCTCTTGATTGCCTCTCGAAAGCTTCGTCATTATTTCCAAGCTCACGCGAAAGTCATATATACTGATCAACCTCTAAGACAAGTATTATAGAGACCCAAAGCATCGGGACGATTACTTAAGTGGAATATCGAGTTGAGCCAATTTGATATGAATTTTCAACCAAGGAGGTCAATAAGGGGGCATGCTTTAGCCGACTTCATAGCAGAATTTACGATTCCCGAAGAAGAAACAGTGGATGACAAAGTTGTTAATTCAGAGCCTAAGTTAGAGCTTAGTCTATGCAAATTATATACGGACGGGGCCAAGAACGATCGAAGGTCCGGCGCTGGAGTTGTTTTAACCACTCTTGAAGGACGATTCATTTACTGCGCTGTGCGATTGGAATTTTCCGCCACCAACAAAGATTCTGAGTATGAGGCCTTGATTGCCGGGCTGAAACTCGCTAAGGAATTAGGGGCAAAATTTTTTGTGACTCTAAAATAGTTGTCTGCCAAGTTCGAAATTAATTTGTAACCAGGGGACCTCGACTTGTTACTTATCTTGAAAAAGTATAAGAGTTATTGGGCAACCTGGAGCGTTATAGCATAACACACATTCCTAGAGCAGAAAATTAGAAGACGGATCGACTGGCTAAGTTAGTAAATTCTGACAACCCTGAGGAAACCTAAATGGTTCCAATAGAGATATTGGAATCACCAAGGTTTGACCAAATGGAAGTCGAATTAGCCTTGGAAGCTAAGCCAGAAAGGGAGTCGTGGATGACACCAATTAAAAACTTCCTTAAAAGCGGAATACTTCCATCAATGAAGACCGAGAGTCGGGCTGTAACACATAAAGCTGCAAGATATGTTTTACAGGACGACATACTGTATCGTCAATGATTTTCTATGCCTCTGTTGCAGTGCATAGCACACGACGACATCAAATGTGTACTGAAAGAGGTACATGAAGGTGAGTGTGGGGATCATACCGGGGGTCAAGCTCTAGTAAAGAAAGTATTACGGTATGGTTCACTACACCAAAACAGGTGATTTCCAACGAGTATAACCGTCGCAAACAATTTCCACAACGCTTATAAGCGTTGCTATGGGGAGGTGGCAATTTAGTACCAACGCTTATAAGCGTTGGTAGATTTTCTTTAGCAACGCTTATAAGCATTGGTAAATTTTCTTTAGCAATGCTTATAAGCATTGGTAGATTTTCTTTAACAACGCTTATAAGCGTTGGTAGATTTTCTTTACCAAAACTTATAAGCATTGTAAGATTTTTGTGTGCAACGCTTATACATGTTGCAATATATTTGTTTGCAATGCCTATACATGTTACAAAATTTTAATTCATAAGAAATATAAATTTTAATAATAACAGAAATATGTATTCACAACTCGCATATTCTAACATTAATAGTCAATTAATAACCAACATGATGATAATATAGACGATATTTAATATGAATCAAAAACTAATATTAAACTCAATGCATACTAATAGATAACATTCATAATCACATAACGACATAGAATATCAGTTAACAATAAACAAGCACAATACATAATTAAGATGTCAAATTCAATACATAATTAGTTTGCTAAATTCAACACATAAATGAGATTCTACAAATACCAAATACGAAACTCTGGCCATATAACGAAGCCTCCATTTGAAAATTCACATAATTTGTACAGTCCGTTTTGAGGACCATCATAAATTAGTGCGTCTGGTTCAAGAACTTCAACAACCCAAATTACTTTCTCTATATTCGGTACCACTTTCCTAAAATGACAAATTGTTTGTGTTCCAAGATAACCTTTTGCTACCTTCGTCTCAAGATCATGTGACAATAGCATTACGTATTTCTTTTCCATTGTAGATGAATGAAGATCATTAAGTGACACGTTTGGAGTAACGGTTACATTATTATTTATAGGATGATCCCCTAAATTAGAAGCACCTTATGTACGAGGAGTGGAAGGACTTGCAACAAGTTTTTCTTGCAAATTAGGTATAAATTTCATAAAAGTTGAAGTAATTGAATTGATGGCATTATTAACTTGAGTAGCTACTTGCCTTTCTATCTCCAATTTCCAAACAGACAAGTCCACGACTTGTTTTTTATCAGTTACAGCTTACAGCTCGAGCCACCTTTACTTGTTTTATAGAAGAAGTAGAACTAATTGCTCGACAATAATTTTTCTTTCTATCGGAACCAAAAACTTCTGTAATTGGATCATTATTAAGATCATCTACTGCACCATTAGAACTACCATCTAATTTTCTCTTTTCTTCCGCTGCCTCTAGAAGTGCCTGCATTTAACGAATATCACATTAAATTGAAAATTTCGATTTCTTGTTAAAAACAGAAAAACATGAATTTACATCTCGCA
Organism: Allium sativum; assembly: GCA_030737875.1. Lineage (NCBI taxonomy): Eukaryota > Viridiplantae > Streptophyta > Magnoliopsida > Asparagales > Amaryllidaceae > Allium > Allium sativum. Next base: position 237,521,954 of record CM060925.1, read on the forward strand.
CAGCAGAAAATTTCGGAGTGACTAAATAATACCAAACGGCTATGACTCAGTTTTTCTGAGCCATAAGGCTCAGTTTTGCTGAGCCACAGGCTCAGAAAAACTGAGCCTTACGGCTCAGTTAACCTGAGCCATAGCCTCAGTTTTTCTGAGCTTATGGCTTAGCAAAACTGAGCGCTATAGGCTCAGTTTTTCTGAGCCGATAAGCTCGGAAAAATGAGCGCTATAGGCTCGGTTTTTCTGAGCCTTACGGCTCAGAAAAACTGACCCATAGGCTCAGTTTTGCTGAGCCATAAGGCTCAGCATAGCTGAGCCTTACGGCTCAGTTAATCTGAGCCATAGGCTCAGTTTTTCTGAGCTTATGGCTCAGCAAAACTAAGCGCTATAGACCCAGTTTTTCTGAGCCGATAAGCTCGGAAAAACTGAGCGCTATAGGCTCAATTTTGTTGAGCCATAATGCTCAGCAAAACTGAGCCTTACGGCTCAGTTAACCTGAGTCATAGGCTCAGTTTTTCTGAGCTTATGGCTCAGCAAAACTGAGCGCTATAGGCTCAGTTTTGCTGAGCCATAAGGCTCAGCAAAACTGAGCTTTACGGCTCAGTTAACCTGTGCCATCGGCTCAGCAAAACTGAGCGCTATAGGCTCAATTTTTCTGAGCCGATAAGCTCAGAAAAACTGAGCATTATAGGCTCAGTTTTGCTGAGCCATAGGCTTTGTTTTTCTGAGCTTATGCTCAGCAAAACTGAGCGCTATAGGCTCAGTTTTTCTGAGCCGATAAGCTCGGAAAAACTGAGAGCTATAGGCTCAGTTTTTCTGAGCTTATGGCTCAGCAAAACTGAGCGCTATAGGCCCTTCCCATAGTTTAAACTTGATTCATATTGTTATATATTAGACTAAGAAGAAAATCATTTACAAAACTGAGTTTTTCTTTTATGCAAAACTGAGCCTTACAAAACCGAGTTTTGAACAAATATGCAAACCTACATATGTTTCCGCGGCACATGGTTGTACTTCTCCCGATTTTCTTTTATGTCCAGCCTTCCAAATCGTCGTTCGTGAAATATTTGCTTCTGGATTGGCTAAGACCTATAATAAATATCAAAGTTGACAACACATTATTAATATAACATTCTACAAACAACCATTTACAAAAGATAATTTTAATACCATTTCATGGTGCACTCTATGGTAAGGTTTCCTTCCTAGAGTATGAGTGATTTGCTTTTTCGCTTTGTTTTTGGCATTTTTTTTACAGTGCTCCATCTTTTCATTCGTATACTCGATATCAAGGAACTTTTCCCACCACACTATATCTATATCATTTGGACATCTATCAATGGCAACGTGTTTAGGAATCAAAGTGTCATCAACTTTAAGAAGACTTTTTCTTAATGTTGACTTCATTGATCTATAGTACGGTGGGAAATTTTTCTCTACTAACGGTCGAGCTATGCTAGGATCTACATCCATGTCAAATTCTTCCTATAACGATAAAAGGAAAAAAAAAGAAATCATGAAATAATCAAATATATCATAATTTAAACATGATGGTGAAATTGATATGAGTGAAAATACCAAAAGCCCTTCCCATAGTTTATCTTTGTAGAAGCTATCTACGGCCCTCCATTCTTTGTAGCCAACGGGTATATGACAACGAATTAACTCACCACAATGTGTACTCCATTTAGCTGAATCTTCCCCTACTGCACCCTCAACACCAACCGTTATAAAGTACTTTTTACCTTTGGATGGTTGAGGTTCAATAGTCTCTGTTGTACTTAAATTTGCATTTGCGCTAAAAACGTTTGTCATTTTAATGAAAAATCTACATTAAAAAACAAACAAAATGGAAAGTTAACATAACACATGAAAGATACTTGCAAGACATGAATTAACATAACAACTTACAATAGTTTCAAAAGACATCAATAAAAGAAAATCATACATTTCAAAACACAACACAATTGAACAATACATCAATAAAGGTTAATGCATGATCAAAACAAGCAAAATACATGCAACATATTTTCAATCAACATGTTGATTTCGATTGAATTCATTTCAATAATGGTTCTAAATTTGTATGTTCTTTCAAAATAGATTGATATATTGTTGGTGCTTCATAATCATCTATGTTATCCATTATGCGTTTAGGAGAGCGTCGAATAATGGACCAGTCGGAATTTTGTGTATTTATGATGTAAAATACTTGACTTGCTTCAGACGCAAGAATAGAAGGCTCATCATATTCTCTACCAGTATTCTTGAGCTTCTTTAAGTTTACTATTAACAAATTTGTATCCGAGCAAACTTTACAACCATTTGTCTTATCTGCAACATTCACCCAATCATAATAAAATACCACATGTTGAAAATCATAGTAATAAACTTCCATGATCTCTCTAATAACACCATACCAAGTAGTATCATCATCCACAGGATTTAAATCTTTTGAACTTGCAACAAATGTAGTGATCACATCCATACAGACACCACTATCTTGCGTTGAAATGCTATCGTCATAATGTTGAGAAGAGAATGTATAGCCGTTCACTCTATACTTAAGAAAAGTTTTGACTTCCCACTTTGGACCATTGACATACAACCATAACATTGTGTTCATGCATTTTTCGTCCACTAATTGTTAAGAACTAACAAAATTAATAGAATAACATTAGTTAAGAAGAAATACATTGCTCTCAAGTAAATATATCACACCTTATTGTATAGCCAATCAACAAATTCAAATTGGACTACTACTTCTGCTTTTGTGATAGTTTTCATTTTACCACGAAGACCGTCTTCTAAAGATAAGCGGTATGCACTACAAATTCAATATTGTGATAAATATGTATATATTCTTGACTAAATGTGATATACGTATTGAAAAAGGTGAAAATGTATGACCTGTAGTATTCATCTCGTTCCGGTATCTCAATTCAAAATAGTAACCATCGTCGAATCTATGATCGTTGCACTCTAGATAATTTTAACGGTTTACCTTCAATGATGCAGCGCTCATATATATCATCACTATTCTCATCTAAAAAGGATGCTTATGGCTCAGTTTTCTGAGCCACAAGGCTCAGTTTTGCTGGGCCACAGGCTCAGTTAACCTGAGCCATAGGCTCGGTTTTTCTGAGCTTATGGCTCAGCAAAACTGAGCGCTATAGGCTCAATTTTTCTGAGCCAATAAGCTCGGAAAAACTGAGCGCTATAGGCTCAGTTTTTCTGAGCTTATGGCTCAGCAAAACTGAGCGCTATAGGCTCAGTTTTTCTGAGCCGATAAGCTCGGAAAAACTAAGCGCTATAGGCTCAGTTTTTCTGAGCCTTACGACTCAGCAAAACTGAGTGCTATAGGTTCCGTTTTTCTGAGCCTTACGGCTCAGTTAACCTCAGCCATAGGCTCATTTTTTCTGACCTTATGGCTCAGCAAAACTGAGCGCTAAAAGCTCGGTTTTGCTGAGCTGATAAGCTCGGAAAAACTGAGCGCTATAGGCTCAGTTTTTCTGAGCCTTATGGCTCAGCAAAACTGAGTGCCATAGGCTCAGTTACGGATTAAAACACTTAATCTAGTATCATGTTTTTAAACGGCACGGTTTTAAATATTTTTGGTAACCTTAACACCAATCTAGTTGACATTTTACAAAGGCTACATAGTTTAGTATGCCAATAGGAAAACATCTTCTACTCTGAGGCTTGTCGTTTGCTTTACGAAGCAAAATACATTTTGATTCATGTCACTGTTTTAAAAACTTTTTCTCTCATTTTGGGAAATTCTTTTTTCTTTATTGCAAAATTTTCATATATTTAGCAATATTTACATTTTGCAAAAGACATCTACAAACGGTTAGACAAACACGATGCATTGATGGAGGGAATCAATGGAAAAATGAACTCATGATGCATGGAATCAAAACAAATAATTGTTTAAATGAGGAGTGGATGGGTGAAAAAATTGCTGCAGCCAAAAAAGAATGAAATACAATTTCCTATGATTGCTGCAACCAAAAAATTGCCGCAGCCAAAAAATTGTCGCAGCCAAATAATAGTTCAAATCAAATACAATTTCCTAAGATTCATGTTTGCATGATTAGCCTTTGAGCACTTATGCCAGTCTCAGACATATCAAATGTGCATGATGTCAAATATATGTCAATTTTGTATACATTAGAATTTATGGCATATAAGTCTTGAGCCAATAAATGATAATTCCAATATATGTTTAATTCAGTTTCGAATATATAATTTCCCAAGAGTCAAATTTATTAGATATCACAAAATACTTAGTTTTCAGCATGTATAAACTTTCAAGGGTATGTGTAGAGCTTCAACAAGTTTATTGTATTTTATAAATATATGCCAAACACGTCAATATGAAACATATTGGTTCTGAGCTTTTAATATGTGACTTTCATACATGAAACAAGTATGGTTTTGGGTAAAGATGTGGGTTTAGGAGTCATATGCATTAGGTTTTCAATACATTCCCTTTCTGTATGAATCAGATTTTGAATAAATGTATGCACGCATGAATATAGTTTGCAGGTATGTATATAAAATTTCTAAATGTACAGCTTCATATACTATGAGTTTAAAGATTTACGGCTTCATTTGTATATATTGACATGAGTCCATTTATATAAAAGAACTTTTGTGTTTAAACAAAAATAAGGTGTTAACAGTTTATCAATTTATCATAGCAAACAAAATATAAAGTAACTTATGTTAGTAACTTATGTTAGTAACTTATGTTCATATATTGTTATATATTAGACTAAGAAGAAAATCATTTACAAAACTGAGTTTTTCTTTTATGAAAAACTGAGCCTTACAAAATTGAGTTTTGAACATATATATATATATATATATATTCCACATATATAGACATGAAAATGAATTTAATTATTCCACATATACATTCAAAGAGCAAGAAGCAATAATCAAAACCAATAAAATATGAAAGCTACAATGATAAAATGTTTTGATGACTTAAATTTTCAAAATATAAAACATAAACAAACTTGCTTTGATGACTTAGATATACCAATACATGTTCCCAAAAACTCTTATTAAACATACATGACTTGAATGGAAAAAAAAAACTAGTCAAGCTGTTTTACAAAATGGGAATATACTAAGACAGAAGGAAAACAACTGAATGTCATAATCGTGATAATTTAACTAATTAAATTGTAAAAAACGACACCCTTTGTCAAATATAACTCAACTGTAAAAAAATAGTCATTTATTCCTCTTAAAATGGGAGCATGTAAGACAAAGTGAAAAAGATATGAACATGCACAAGAAGTCATTATAATTTACCAAATGGTACAAAAAATGACACTCTTTGTAGTTATATCCTAGATGCAACACTAAGCTGCAAAACAAATAAACTTACTACAAACTGAGTTATAGATTATTGTGAATACAGAAGAAATAACTAACACACAAAAAACAGATGAAGAGTCTAGCAATAAAGAAAGTTATGTGGGAACAATAAGCATTCAGCTTGTAGCCCTATCCAACTTCTACTTAGTGCATACAACTGAAAATTTTGTTCAAATAGCACAAACCTACTCAACAGTAATATAAGGCAAGTGTAAAAGGATTGGCTCTCAGCGCATACTTAAATAATTAAACAAAATACAGATATGAGCTAATTAATTAGAGTAATTAAACATTAGATAGGCGCAAGTATGCTCACAGACTGAGGTGTTACTAGATAATATTTACTTTGACCAAACATTAGTTTACATATAACTAAATCTAACATCACTGCAAAATAAATAAATACTTACAGTATGCATCCAAATGGAAAGACTACCACAGATCTAAAGGGAAGATGGCAGCGGACTGTGAGTACCCGCAAAAAATAAGCAACTGCTACTCATTAGGCACTGACCTAACTGAAGATATAGGTTGATGAACCTGAAGATAAGCGGCTGCCAAATCGATTCTCAAGATTATGAATTCTTCAAAAAATTATAACCTGAATGCGAGTTGTAACCTGAAGTCAAAAATTTATAAATTCTTCAAGCCCACAAATAAACAAAGATCCCCAGGATTAAATGAGATTGAATGCGAGTTATAACCTGAAGCCTAATCGATTCTCTGATGCCCAAATTGAATGCGCCCCCAAATCCGATTGTTTGATGTTCGATTAGAGAGGAAAGGATTCCAATTTTTTTAATATTCTGTTCTGGGATTCGTAAGTTTATTGTTTTTTAGAAATCGTGGGATGCGTAGTGTATGATTTAGGCGGCCGTTTGGGTAAAAGCATTGGGCATACGAATGGGAAAGAGGAACTAGGGTTACGGGCGTTGGTTTACCATTTTGCCCACATAAACCAACCTTACCAACACATATAAGCGTTGACAATAAGAAAATTATAATTATGTATTTTTTGTAGCACTTTTTCAATATAGCAACGCATATTACCGTGACCACACTACAACACAAATAATTGTTGGCAATTGAAAAAAAAGGGTTACCAAATGGCCTTTATGGTGTAGTGGTTATTTTTGGCCTGCCATGATTAAAGATGCAGCTGATCATTCACAAAGCTGTGACAAATGCCAGAGATTCGCCAAAGTTCCGAGAGCACCCCCAAGACATCTCAAATCGATGGTCAGTCCTTGGTCGTTCGTGATGTAGGGATTGGACATCATCGAGACCCTACCAATTTCAAAAGGAGGAGCTAAATACGCGATCGTGGCTGTGCATTACTTCATGAAATGGGTGGAAAACGAACCCTTAACCACGATCACGGCAAGAAAAGTGATAATCTTTGTGGTCAGAAATGTTATTTGTCGATTTGGGATACCGAAGACCATCACAACTGATAACGGAACCCAATTCGACAGCGCAGAATTTAGAAACTTATGTCTGAAGTATAAAATTGATAAAAGATATACTGCTGTAGCCCATCCGCAGTCAAATGGACAGGTCGAAGCAATAAAAAGAGTTATTAAGTCTTTTATTAAAAAGCGGTTGGAGCGAACGAAATCCACGTGGGTTGATGAATTACCGCTAGCCGTGTGGGCCTATCGAACAACCTCTATGACGGCTACTGGTCATGCCCCTTTTTCACTCTCCTTCGGGTCAGAAGCGGTGATTCCAGTGGAGCTTGAAGTCCTATCTCACAGGGTGACGTATTATGACCCAATGACGAACAAAGAACTCCTCTTAGAGTCCTTGGACATGGTTGAAGAGAAGAGGGACGAAGAGGATTTGCATGCTTCGAGGCATCGACGTCAAGTGGCATGCTACTATGACAGAAAGGTTTGATTTAGGACTTTAGAACCTGGAGATCTGGTGCTAAAGCGAGTCTTTGCACCTCCCGCTCATCAAGCCCCAAAGTGGGAAAGACCATTCACCATCCAACGGAAACTTGAAACGGGAGCTTTCAAGTTAACGACCGTGGATGGAGAAGAAATTCCTAGAGCTTGGAACGCTCAACATTTGCGGCGATATTTGACTTAAAGTTGTACTATTTTCTTTTGTTTCATAAGCCATGTAAAAAGGCACGACTTGCCTAGAAAAGTCTGTTTATATGAACAAAGGATTTTAAAGTGGATGTAGGCTATGACTTAGCTGAACCACTATAAAATATTGTGTGTCATTTATTTTCCTGCACTATTTTAATTATTCCTTGCGATTATTTTGCCCTAATTATAGAATATTAAACATTAAATTAAACTTAAAAAGTTAAGGACAATGCACGTGCAAAGGCGAACGAAACGACCGTTCACATAACAGAATGAAAGGAACAGAAAGATGACATTCCCAAGTCTAACTCTCATGAATTGAGAAAGAGTATAAAGGACGGGAAGACAACATCCCCAGAGGCATGATGGTGCACCCGATAAGAGACCGCGTTGATGAAACTCTAACCTGATTATGCGACAGGAGATTATAAAGATGCTAAAAGAATAAGCATCAGCGACAAAGGAAACTTAACCCCACCAGAGAGTCGGGAGCAACTAAGTGTCAAGACTAATCAATCTCGAACAATGCCTTAGCCAGGCCTTTTATTCAAGATAGACATGAGGCATATACATACACATCCCCAACATTTATTGTCTATCTTCTAGTAGTAATGAATTTAAATATGACATGTTTTTTATCTGCATTTTATTTAAATAATGAACTTACGGACATTTGATGCAGTGGGAAGCGAATTATCTTATTAATACAAGTGCATATTTGTACAAAAGAACTAATAAATAAAGGCGAGGGTTGCACTCGCTATAACAATGGAAAACCAAGAAACAGGCAAAATGAAAATAGAACCACCTCTCATTTGGACTTTGGAGTGGGCTTCGCTTCCTTGGCAGCTTTAAGTTTTTCTTTCTATTCTTTTTCAGCATCGGTCTGAATCCGCTTTGGTTTCTTCTTACTTACAACTAAAGCGCTGGGATCAGTAGAAGATTTCTTTGCAAGTTCTTCGATAATTGACCTAGTTGAAAGTTTAACAACTAACCTTGACTCAGGAGGTATTGTTGCAAGAGGTTTAAAACTTTTGGGATCCATTTCCTTCGTTTTCAGCTGCATACGCTTATCCTGTTTGGCCTTCATCTCGGCCAATGTTAAATTATCGGCATTCTCTGAATCGCCAGTTATAACAACATCAACATCTTCTTCATGTCCATCGTCATCGCCGTCATCTTTCAGAGCATCTATCATCTCCTCAGTGCGAGGAGTCTCGGTATTAGGTGGCACGAGAGCTCTATTGGTAACCTCCTCCTTCTCGCCTTCAGTTCCTCCCCCTGATTTTACAGCATCAACCTCCTCCCGTTTCTCTTGAGTCTCTTTGACAGACTCCTCATCGGTAGCTGACTTCTGTTGTCCATCAATCTTTTCGGTCGGCCCAGTACCTACAGAACGAGAGGCGACAATTGTTAACTCAAGGGAAAACGAGGGATCTTCAATTGATTAACCAATAATATGGAGAAAGGTCGAAATGGCCTTGACAAACTAAGGTGAAAAGGTACAAATACCTTCGGATGACTTCTCAATCGGGGTGGCTAGAGTCTTTGATGCTGATTCTGGTATAGGAGACAAAAGGGACACATCAGGAATTCCTGGATTTTCGGGATCGTATCCCTCTATTCCGGTCGCCCCGGGGGTAGCAGAAGAAGAACCGGCTTCGATGATATCCTTTCCTTTGGCCTGACGCCTTTCTTCCTCCATAGCGGAAGCAATAAGTCGATGCCCTTCGGCTAGACGTGCCGGCTCCTCACCCTTAAGGAATTTCTCCGTGAGCTTGTTTTCATCGATGGAGTCCACCTTGAGCTCTTTCTTTTCCAACTCGATGATTTGGTCCCATACATAAACCAAAGTCATAGGATAATCCTCAATCCAAGAAATATCTTGACGACGGATCATTTGAGCAAAGAATTCTATCATCAGCTCACCATAAACGTCCAACTCCTTCTGCGCCTCGGAAAATTTTTCTTGAACATCTTCGGCAGATTTGAGGGCAATGCTTGTATTCCCCTCGACGAACACTACTTTAGATTCAGCCTCCAGTAATTTGGCTTCCAGTCCGGCATTTCGCTTTGCTAAGTTAATGTTTTTCTTCTATAACTCAACCTTCTCTTGTTCGAGGGCAGTGCAAGCTAATTGTACTCTAACACATTTGAACTTAGCATCCTCATCTTGCTTCTTTAGATCCAAGCGCTCTTTACTATGGGAGTCCAAGAGCGTATGATAACGCTTTTGTAGTTCTTCATGTTGCTTTTTTTAGTTGTCTGCATCTCGTTGGGCGAGAGCAAGCTGAGCTTGCGCGTCTTCCAAATCTTTCTCCGAATTCTTCAAAATGCTTGCATCATAATCGGCCAATTCCTTCATGTGGCCAATATCCGTGATGAGATCCTTGATGATCTTAGAAAGCTTGCGCGAATATTTATACGTTTCTGCTTATTGCTTATCCATTAAGTAGATTTTTTCTTTAGCATCGTCCGCCCAACTCGTAGGAATAGGTTCAAGCGCGGGAACAAACGCCATACGATCAAAATAATGATCCGAAAATTGGATTTTCAGATTTGCTAATCTTGCCTTGTTCTCGTCGTCGAGCGACACGGGCTTGGATACAGATAATTCAATATTCCTCTGCTTGGCAGGTACCATGGACCAATCTCCTTTGCCTGACCTCTTCTCAGGAACTTTAGATTTATCCTGTAAGTCAGCATGCTTAGATAATTTCTTCTCTTGAGGACCCTTCCTTTAGGAAGAGTCGGATCTTTAGAAGATTGTTTATACTCTTCATGACGACTTTTTTGGCTCTTGTACTTGTCTGGATCAGACCAACGAGGAGAACGAGAGCGCGAAGAATGAGGACGATTGGAATCATAATGCCTCCTATCGTCCCTACCGTGGCTTTCACGACGGTCAAGCCCAGTGTTGGAATCGTGTCTGAGCGCGATGGGATGGATCTTCCTAATATCATAACGAGGGCGTACCATGGTTCCTGCAAAACAAAGTATGTAAAATATAGAACTAATGTTTACACAAAGCATAAGTGTTGTGACGTGCAGTGCCAATGTGTTGTGTGCATCCTAAGTGATATCCCCCCCAACCAACCAGAGCCTGAAGTTTGGACAGTATATATGGTCTCCTTAGCCTTCACAAAAGTGGTTTCTTCTGAGGAAGTAAAGGCCAAGGGAATCATTCTGAAATACTCTGAGGTGTAAAGAGTCTCGGGCAAGGGAATATTTCCTAAACCTTGAAATGTAGAATCATCCCCAGTAGCAGCACCTCCTTGAGGAGTATTTAACGAAAAATCTTTTGGAGATATCGGTCTTTCAGGAGTAGCAGCATCCTCGGGAGTAATATACTAGTCCCTATCTTTTTCTGCGATGTTTGCTAAAATATCGTCTTAAGTTGTGGAGGGAGAAGGAGGATCCCTGAGGGGTGCTATTGGATCTGTGGAGCTTTCTCCCCTCTCAAGTGAAGTATCGATTGGCCCTTCAACTAGAGGTATGTATACATAAGGGCCTTCCCCATGGCCTATGCTACGAGTTATAGCAATTAAACGATGTCGATGGAAATATTCATCAAGTAAATAGTCCTTGATTGTCAAGAATTTTTTATCACCATTAAGTAACCGATTTAAAAGATCAAATTGCATCGGATGCTTCTCTTATGGTGGGTTAGGAACTGCGAGTGAAAACAAGCAATGATTAATAAATTTATGGTAAAGGCTGGGACTAAAACTTAAAGGATCAAGGTCATTTCTTGACTTAAGCCATCTTCTGGCACATCCGGGTTACTACTTAACATAAAAACATTTAGGTTTCGGGTCCCCAGCTTTGCTGCTAAACGGAACGATGATAATTTTCTTTGTTGGCATTGATTCAAAGTATACAAAATATGGGGTTTCGTTGGTTCGATACTTGAAATTGTAAAATAAATGAACATCCTCGAAAGTAAGCTCTACACTTAATTTTTTTTATATGCTATGTATTAAGTGTACAAATAAGCATAGGAGTTGGGATGAAGCTGCATGGGGGCAATCCAGTAGTTGTCTCGAAAATCGACGACGAATGGCGGAAACGGAGGTATTGCCCCAACTAGGCACATCAATCTGGTGATAGCCATGTACCCTTCCGGCGGGTTATGGGGACGATCTGTTTTCGAGGGAAACTCTATATCTTTTTGAAGAATCCCGTGTTTCAGACATATCTGCGCAAGTCTGTCATTGTCGATCGTTAATTTGACCGAATCCTTTGGAAGTTCCAAAATAGTAACATTCCCGAGCTCATATGGGGCTCGATTATCTCCAAATCCTCCTTCTTCTTCCTCGCCCAGAGAGACATTGCCCCTGAATGATACATCACTTTCATGAGTTCCCGTTTTGTAGTCTGGATCTGAACTATTCCAACTCGAATATGAAGTGGAAGATATGTCTCCAATGGGTGGATTCTCAGATGATCTGGCAGCATCTTTTCTTTCATCTTATCTAGATGAGCATCTCTCAGCCATTTCCGCTAAACTATTGAAGAAACAATAGCAGGAGTCAGAGTAAGATTGCCCGTATCCCCCTGTGCACGTGTGTGAGCTAAAGTGTGCAAATGTGTATGCAATAATACAAGATAGTTGTATAAAGGAATGCAATGCAAAGATGAGCAAGATAATAATGTATTCATCAATAATCCAAAAGTTCAATCAAAAAAGGCTCTATCCTAACTGTCCATGAAATCACAATTTATATCTAATTTTGATTAAGTTGGTCAAAACACACTAGCATAGCTGCGGACTGGTTCAGGTACATATGTAATTAACGGATCGGTTATTTCGTCATCAATGAATTACTTCGGGTATCTATGTTGTAAGCGGATCAGATCGGGATTTAAGCACAATTGGGTTCGGGTTGGACGGACCTTCAGAGAGGAAGCCCAGTTTGAGTTAGTTAGCATCAAACCGAACCGTCCTGATGACTTTAAGCTTATTGTCATTCATTCATGTGTCTATGGAACTTCATTCCATCTAGGCTCTTCCGATCCGAACCGAGATCACAGATTTTTCTCAAAAACTTAATCCTCGTTCGTTCATCCTTAACCCAATCCTCTCCCCCTGAATGTCTACACCACGAGCTCCTTTGCACAGAACCGATCCACTTCTTCTCCTCCAAAATCATCATCTCTCTTCCTCCTATACCCACTCAAAAACTCACTATATCCATCCACAAATCATTAAGACCCACGCCTCATCCACGAACAGTTACACATGACGCCACGACTGGGTTTATCAGCTCCGACACCCTAAGTTGGTGAATAGCTCAACCAACAACAACGACGGCGAGCTAAAGACCCCCAAAATCAATATCAGCGTTAATTTTCATGGACTTGCGTGAGTTAAAGCAGAGTTAAATTATGAATATTGCAAAATCCACGATTAAATCTAAGGAAAAACGAGACCTAAACCCATTTTGGGTTTCAATTTTAAGAATCTGAAAGGGATTCTGGAGGTTTGGAGGATTAGGGTTCAAGATGGGTTAAGAGTGAAATCGGATTAAAATGAAAAGGGGAGAAATGAATTTCCATAAATTTATAAAGATAAGGGAATTTTCGTGTTCTCATGGGCCCCTAATGCTCAGACCGCCCCGCTTAGGAAAGAAGTCCACAGCCTTCGAGCCATATGATGTGATGGAGATCAAACTCGGATCGGATCAGACAAGCTTCATCTGAACCGTAACCACCTGAATCAACTCAACGCGCGAGACCAACCCGAAATAAGAAGCAACAAGTTAATAAATATGCATTATGAAAGTTTACCTAGAAGAGCTACTTGAACATTGAAGGAAATTCTTGAAGTTATTTCGAATAACGGGAGCAATTTATGCATTTCATCACGTATTTATAGACAACAAAAGATGTGACTTGATGAAGCAACACGATTTTACAAGTGAATGAAAGCAACTATTCAACGACTCCAATTCAGAAACCAAAGGACAATTTGTTTCGAAGCACACTTTATTTTCAATAAATGTGTGCTTCGATGGGGCAAAATGTTAGCCTACTTTGTTATTAGGCTAAACAAAGCTGAGAAATTATTTGACAAATAGATTCAGAAGAGGGGATGCGCACCAGGAGATCGGTTCGGTTCGGAGGCTTCCGAACCGATCCCTCCTAGACTAAGGCAAGCAGCTCAGAAAATGAAGAATAGAAGTCTCACTCGGATCGGATCGGCTCCTTCCGATCGGAACCCTTACTAGTCATCCGAACCGAACCACGACTCTACACCAACAATGCATGACCTCCTGAAAAAGCGGAGCGGTTTCCCCTACGATCAACTACTAGAGCTGTGCAATGGCAACATCTCAGGGCTCATTATCTCAAACCGAACGGAATGACTGCCATGTGTATCTGAACTGAAGCCCTTCCAGGGGAAATTTCTGCTTATAAATACGCTACAAAGCATCATTTGAAGGGATCTTTTGTCTAATCATCAACAAAAACTTCTTCCATAGCTGATTTTCATCACCTTATTTAGATCACAATCACCTTTTGAAGCACATTTTGGAGAAGATTGAGTGAAATTATTCATTGTATGAGTGGAATTGAGTGAAAATAATCGTTGTGCTTGCATTCTTATCATCAATTAGAGACATTCAAAGTGGACGTAGGCTCTTTAACGCTGAACCACTATAAATTGTGTGTTTTCTTCATTTTCTTTTTTTATTTCATTTAGAATCATCCTTAGTTTTGGTGTTAGAGCCATTTTTGGATGTAACAACTATATATATACGAGAATTAGGGTTTTACTGAGTAGTGGGAGAAAAAATCGGAGAAATTACGGGACAAGAGTTTATCGTTGCACAAAAATTATCGACGCAGAAATTTTTTCATAAAAAAATGGTTCGAAAAATGCAATGTTTTCTGGTCCAAAAATATAAGTGTCTACACCACAAAGTTAAGGCCCAAGCCCAAACCGAACCGAACTGGACCTGGCCGGGGTTGAGTTGAGTTGGCCGGTCGCGCGCGTGTGTGGTGGTCATGATGCATGGTCTCCCTCCTTACAAAAAAACATGTATAGGGAGAACCAAGGCCCCAACATGACTTCTTAGAAACAAGTATAAATACTTGCTTCTTCTATATAGTCTCATGATGTGGGACATACACTTATTCCAACCATTTTAATAATTCACCTAATGTTTATAAAAACATTTTCAACATGGTGTCTTCCTACATTAGTAATTTCTTTTGTAATTTACTTTGATAAATGGTTATGTGAACTCAATTATTCTATAGAGCTCCACAATGAACTTTAAGCTAAGTAACATCATCATTACCGCTAAGCTAAGTAACATCATCATTGCCCTGATTCTTTCATGCAAAATTTATTTATGTCTGGAAAAGTGGGTTGTGGCGAGTTTCTAACTAAAATATTAGTGATTTTCTTTTTCATCGGATTATTGATTTAATTTAATTTTCCTTATGTGAATATTATGTATATGTAAAAAATACTTCAATTATGGTTTTCTTATCTAAATTAACTTATTAGTGTTGAAGCACTAATTCAAATGGTTAGATCATCACAATTAAGATGTATAATTGCCTCATCTAAATTGAAATCTCTAGTGGCAATGAAATCTTCGAAATCCATCCATTTACTAATTGAACACCTAAGTTTCTTGAATACAGATAAAAGATCAACAACCAAAGCATCCATCATACTATTGTCATTGCAAAAGAAACTTTTATAACTTAGATTAACATGATCACTAAAAAAAATACTAAGATATGTGTTACTTCTTAATTAACGTATGCATGATATATAAAGCTAATAGCACATGAATTTTATTTTGCTACACAAAAGCTTCTGATACGGTGAAATCTATTAATGGAGACATGGTAGTCTTCTTTCTCCTCTTTCCTCCACTTCATCACACTTCATATCTCCACACTAATCACCTCTTCTTCACCTTCCTCTTCTCCTTTTCTTCATATCTTCTAACCATGTTTTCTCCATGCATGGATTTCTCCGAAGCCCTAATTTTACTTCCAGACCTAAGCTGCTCCTGTCATTATTTTTTGAGCTACTATCCCCCAACTTTTCCTCAACCTCATTGAAAGTCCTCAGATCTCATTGGAACCCCCTCCGACAACGCTCCTTCCCACTGCTCCGATAATTCTAGGTAGCTACGAGGTTTTTATGAAGCGAGTCTTTCAACTGATCGTCGCGTAAGTGGAAGGGGTCACGACACTATTGCGGAGTGTAGGGATGAGTAATAATTCTTGTTTTGGTTTTTTGATTTCACATCTTGTCATCATCACAGTGATGGTTCAATTTGCAACTTGTTTTTTTTAATGTTTGCCTTCTACCCGTCTTTACGGTAGTTCTTGTTGTCGGTTTGGGTTTTCCTATATAGCTGTTTGAATTGGTGTGTTTGGTTGCTCGCCCTAAAATTTAGTAGCTTAGATCCATGTATTTGGCATCTCCTTTTTTCTTACTACTGTCGTTATGTGTCATGATCGCTATTTTGCTTGGTTGGGTCATCACTACTGTTTGATGTCATAAAACGAGATGCCTTAATGACGTTGAACTTTGTTGTTAAAAGTTTGGTACTCCATTTAAACATATATATTGTAATTTTATTATTAGTCATACTAAAAAAGTATTACGGATCAATATATATACCAGTCGGCTATTCCAAAAAAAAATGGCTAGGTATCTCCCTTTTAAAGAAACATATATATCCAAAAATACCCTTTTAAAGAAACATATATATCCAAAAATACCCTTTTATGCACTATACCCTTTTACGGATCAATATATATACCAGTCAGCTGTACTATATTGTAATTTTTCTGTCCAGGGTCAATATAGACAAATACAACTCAGCATTACAACCAACAGTCATAATCAAGGAGTTCTCCACACACACATACATATAAATGTATATATATATATATGAATAGATGCATGAGTGTATGGATCAAGCAAAGAAAGTGGACATAAAAGTGAATAAACAAAATACATAGTGCGACATAAACAAGACAGGGTCAAGCCTAGAGTGAAAGTACAGCATAGTACAAAGCATGGTCAAGTGCATATGTCCAGAAACAGGTGCAAGACAAATGCAGTGCAAGCACACTTGTGCATGGCATGGTGAAACAATATGGCTTAACAACAAGGCTCAGTATGAAAAAAGAGGCAAAGTTCTCAAGTCTGATCAGCATCAACTCAGACACAAGAACTACAGCATGTGAATATGGACACAACAGAGGTGTTAAAACCCATCAGGTCGAACAAGCACATGGCACCAGGCAAGTGAACGAGCACACGACACCAGGCTAGTGAACAAGCACAATGGCACAAATTCATGTGCAAGTGCAAAGTGTGCACACAAGTTCAAGCATATGGAACTAAATGAATCAACCGTATACAAACACACATATATACACACATCAATGTAAATATATACATGTAAATATATGACCAGGGCAAGTAAGTGTTGCAGCAAGAAAGGTGAAGCTATACACAAGTGTGCACAATGGTAATGAAGTATAGGTCAGCGGTATCAGCATGAAGCAACTCAAGGCTAAACAAGTACATGAAATTGATGCGTGCACATGATTTAGGTTTAGACTTAAGCAAGTGATGACATGAGCACACAAATCTATACAAATCTAGGCATAATAGAGTACAAGGCCAATTCAGTCAACATTCACAAAATGGACAAAGGGTGCATGGAAGCACACAACATGAAGTGGTGATCATACGCATATGTCAAAGACTTACAACAGAAGTCATATCTTCCCAGAGAAGTGGCAAACACATTTCAAAGCAACACATAAACAAGGCAGTGCACAGGAACACAAAGTGCTATAGATGAGAGATGTGACAAGCACATATATGACAATTCTTAAAATGGTAAAGAGCACAACAAGCCATCAACCAGAATGTTTTAAAGCTTCAAACAAATCAAGTCCAAAGAAATTTTAAGTGCATCAGACATACAAACCAGACAAGGAGAAAATAAGGCAATACATGAACACATGTAAGTACCACATGTACAAATACAATAGCATGGTGCATGAATGATAGCAATATGAATAACAAGAATGGATGTCCAGAAATGCAGTTTCAAGTTCGATACGATCATGGAAACACATGTACATGGCAAAGTAAAAGAGACACTAAAAATCATGCAAGGTTCAGATGCATGGAGTATAACAATTGCCTTAACCACAAGCAAAGCCAAAAACTGGTAGCAGCATGGTTCAATCACAAAGCATGCTTAGAAAACAAGTGTGGAGAAGGGACAAGAACATGTATGTGGAAAAACATTAATGCAGCATTTAAACAAATATACATGCAGAGGTTTAGTGGAGCAGCAAAGAAATATTTGCATGGGTATTAAAGTAAAGGCTTTTTCTTTTATATGTGACTGGTTCAAAAAATAGGAAATGTTTTCAAATCCTAATTTACATTCCTGGCATATATATATATATATATATATATATATATATATATATATATATATATGGTATGTTTCATTTTTTTCCAGGAATCAAAACAGTCACAACCGAAATTGTTTAGCAATTTATTATCAAATGCACATCATCAAACATGTAGCATGCAAGAATATAACAACATGCTCAAACAAAATTCAATTAATCTTTTCCAAAATCTAATGGAGGAAATCAGGGCAAATTATAAATGAAATAAGAGTAATCACGGGTTTCTAAACCCTAAAAAAACATTCATCACAGGCAAACATCATCGAAAACCAGGAAAAAAATTCGAGCGTAAGAGAAATTAAAGTCAGTATTACTCACTATGATTTTATCGCAATCTTAAATCATTCGACAAGGAGCAACAATTTCGAAGCCATCAGAGAACTTTTGAAGTTGAGATTTGATTTTAGGAAGCAAAAACCTAATCTATTGATTGGCTACCATTGAGGCAGTGTTTTGAAGACGACATTTTTTTCTTTCAAGTAATAAAAGAAATAAATGGGGCAACGACACTTTTATTCTAATGTGTTAAGGTTTTTTTTATTCGTTTTAAGTTGTTTCTTTTGTAAAGCAATTTATAGTTTTCTAAACTAGGGAGTTTTATATATAGGATTTTGTAGTTAAGAAAATCACAAGTTAGGATTTAAGTCATGTCAAGATTTTTAGCTTAGAATTTGAGCAGTAGCAGGGTTTGCGAGTTTACACGGTTTTGTAAGAGGGAATCTATTTTAATACCTAGCAGACTTCTTACGAATGCAGCAGTAGACAGGGTTTGCTGAAGTTGGGTAATTCTTATGTGTTATTTATCTTTTCTGCGGTTTCCTTATTATACAGTGATAACTTTTATTTTTAATTGCCTATAAACCTTATTCACCCCCTCTAGGGTTAATTTAGATCCAACAGTTGTAATCTGCATCTTGTATGATGCACTGAAGGCACCATGTAAAACAAGTGTGTAGTGGGTAGAATAAAAAGAATATAACATAAAAGAGCTATTTCGGTCCTTGATTTTTTTAGTAAATATGGTGTACTCCTCAGTAATCTTAGAGGTTTGAAAGGAATTTGCCAAAGTTTCTTTGCCCCATTCTCGTCTTCAGATCTAATTCATTTCATCGATCAAAATCTCATTTGCACACCTCAAATTTTCTTTTTTTTGTTCTCCTTACTCTCAGCCCACTATTATTCTATCCTGCGTTTCTTTATTTTCTGTTTGTTCAATCTTACCTCGATCTTGTACTCCGAGGTCTTATGTTATTTAAACCTTCCTCCGTGGGCCTTGATTCCATTTACTTAATCTCCATCCATTTGCTTATCGCTCCTCCTCTATTCGAAGTGAGCTCCCTCGTCTTTCTCCTTTTAGACCCAACTATAGAGCCATTTTCGATGTCTCCCTGCTTTTAAGGATTCGCCACTACTTGCTTGTTATGGATCGGATTTTCGACATGTTGAATATATGACAGGTTTTCAAGTTTCCGAAGGCTTGGGATGGAGTGGAGGATTGAGTGTTTCATTTTGCGTAGCTTTGGACGTTTCACTTACAGGACGACCTTGTCTTAGGTGTTTAGTTGTCCTTTTTTGGTTAGGATTTGCAAATCTAGAAATTTTCTTTTCCTATGTTATCTTTAGCTTGGTATCCACTATTACTGTCCAACTCTACCCTGGCAAGCCATGGCATAGCTTATGCTAGGTATGCCCATTCCACTTCAAGAGAAACAGTAATTTCTAATGGAAATTTGTCGTCGGCGCCATTGGAACATGTCGAATAACCCGTCATAATACAGTTGTCCTTTAACGATGACTTTCTAGAAAGATAATGTCCATATTTCCAATGGCTTCCGACGTTTCATAGAGATAGTTTTTGATGGCTTAGATTCGATAAGTATCTTTGGAAACCATTGGAAAAATGATCTACATTATGTTGGAAGCCATTGGAAAACTTGAGCTTTTTTATGTCCTTCTACACTTTCCACCTTCCAACCCCCACCATACATACAACAATCAGTCTCATGGATTCATTTCAAGCTTAAATACATCACAAACTCACTAGAGCATATATACATGAACAAGTATAAAATAAACAAAACATCACCTTCAATATGCACATCAAAATATAGACAGAGAAATAAGTCAACCAAATAAACTAGTACATACAACAAAATAAGTCCAAATTTGAGCCATACAACTATATTATCCATAAAATAATCCCAAATCATCGTCAACAATATTGAAAACCAATAATATTATATCAACATAATCCTCACCATCTCATAATGTATGTATACAAGTCAACGCCAAATCAAAACAAACCTATCAAGCTGTAGCTGAACCGATAGAACAACTAGATGAGCGAAATGTCTCATGGAGCTCCGTGTACTCGGTCAGGAACTGCTTCAGCTACTACATCTCTATAGCATGACGCCGATCTAGCTTTTGCAGCTCTACGATCTGGGATCGTAGCACTACGATCACCGCTTTATCCTAAACTTTATGATACATCTTTTATGTGGTCCTAGCCTACAAATAATACAAGTTGTTATACATAATTTCAAGAAATTGCAAATTAGTTTATATTTATATCAAAATATCTTCTTATATATAGAAATTTAATTACAAATTTACAATATCATATTAAGTTGTTAATGCCAATATAGCACAAATTTATCACAAAGCACAAATAACTACTAAGAACTAACTATATATAATCAACACTAATTTACATATCACTATACACTTACATAAAGTACAACATAACTACTATTGGCGTATGTTAACTGTACACACTAGTTTTCAAAATATGAGATTAAATGAGTTGATTTTCGGAATATCTTTTATTTGCATGAATTGATAATTATATAATTTATATAATCACCACTAATTTTTTTATTCACAAATATTAATGGCCCTCATAATTCATATGAGAGAGATGGTCTTTAGAAGTTTTGTTTGAATTTTGCCTCATAAATTAATGGTCCATGGCTTATCAGAGGTGAATTCAACAAAACCAGGTTCTCATGGGAAAGAAGTTCGGGTAACTTTTCTCAAGATTCTGTAGCCTTCAACTCCTTCATCCAATAATTCTCACTCATCGAACCACTTATTAATAACCGGGTTTTCACTTGGTCATGTAAAAGAGTGTAACCTTCTTTTGCCAAACTAGATCGCTTCTTGTTTAATATGGCCTAAAAAGACCTTTATCAACTTTCGTTGGTCAATGGTCTTGCTATAGTCATCTCTGAACACTGTTTGTTTTGTTAGACACCGATTCCGTTCAAAACCCTTAACGTCCCTTTAGATTTGAACGATTATGGCTATTGGAACTCTTTTTTGATTATTTAATCAAATAGGTTTGGGCTCAACCATCTGATCTGCAATTTGCCACTTCAAGAATGGTCTTTAGACTCTAATCATTATGTAAAACTATTCGCCCTTGGGCCAAAAGGATTTGGGTATCACTTAAATATCGTATTTCCTCTACCCAAGAAATGATTCTTAACCTTAACATTCTTGAAGAACCTCATCCCCTTAGTGGGGTAGAATCATTTAACCTAAAGAGCTCGAATTGGAACTAGATAGACTCATCAAACAAGGGGAGATTGGATGGAAACAACATTCAAAAGAAAAATGGATTGAAGAAGGAGAGAAAAACAATGCTTGCTTCCACTGTCTAGCAAATTGTCGTCTTAGATCCACCTTCATTTCTGAAATTAACCACAATGACACATTCTTCTCCGATCCGTGTGACCTTCTCCTCCAATTCACCGATTTATACCATAACATCCTCAACAAAAACTCTCGTCCCTTAAATTATCGATTGGAATCTCATTTATCCTGTATATTCCCATATTTAGATTGACCACCTATTCTCTGAAGAGGAAATTTGGTTTACGCTAAAAGAAATGGCAGATGACAAGGCACCTGGACTAGATTGCTTTGGTCCCCTTTTCTTGAAAAAAAATTTGGCCCACTGTCAAATTCGACATTTGGAAATGTGTGCCGAATTTCAATACCCTTTATCCATTTCTTAACTCAGTTACGCCAATATCATTCTTCTACCCTAAACCCCTGGTGCCAATACAGTTACTTCCTTTCGTCCAATCAGCCTCCTCAATACAACCTTCAAGATCATCACAATAGTTCTTAACAATAGACTGCAAAATTTCATATCTTCTCTAATCGGTATCGAACAATTTGCCTTCCTTGTCGTAACATACTTGATTGTGTGGCAATCAAACAGGAAGCTATCTCCTTTTGTCACTTTACATCAACACCTGCCGTTTTGCTTAAACTTGACTTTTCTAAAGCCTTTGATTCAGTTATCTAGAAATTTATTCTTGAATTGATGACACATCATGGTTTCCCCGTTAAGTGGTGTAATTGGATCAGTTGCATTCTAATCACAAGCTTTTCATTTATCTCCATCAATGGTGAATTGGGAGGACTTATTAAATCAAAACGTGGTTTAAGACAGGGTGATCCAATTTCACCTTTAATTTTTGTTCTCATTGCCGATGTATTCAGTCAAATGGTCAGGGTTGCAACGACGGATAACATCCTTGCTGGTATCAGTCTTCCCAGCTCCAATTGGTTGACCTCCAATCTCCAATTTGCTGATGATACCATCCTATTTGTTTCACCTAATCCCACTTTCATCCACTGTCTTAAAGTCCACCTCTACACATTTGAACAAATTTTTGGTATCTCAATTAACTTAACAAAAGTTTTATTATCATGTTAGGCAACTCCATTGATTTTGGGACATCCATCTCCACATGCTTAAATAACCAACTTAATGCATTTCCGGTCAACTACCTGGGTATCCCTCTCCACCCCACCAAACTATTAGATCATACTAGCTTCCCATCATTATAAAAATTGAATTCAGTTTAGGTTTATGTAAAGCAAATTCCCTGTCCACTGTATGTCGTCTTCTCCTCATCAAATCTATCCTTTCATTCATCCCCTTCTACTAGTTTTCATTTCACAAAATCCCATCTTGGATCATCAACAAAATCGATGCTATTAGAAGTTCTTTTCTTTGGAATGGAAGCAAATCTAAGCATTTAATTAGCTAGCAAACAGTTTTCTTACATCATGAACATGGTGGTCTTGGTATCATCAACCTTGCTTTGATTAATTTTGCCTTGCTTGCAAAATCGCTCTGGAATCTCCTTATGCTAGGCGTCTTCATCTAGAAAGACTGGATTGTTTTATGCCTCTATAACTATAACCCCAATCACATTCTTCATTTTTCCCAGAATTCTAGACCTTGCCCTTTCTTGGTCGGCGTTCTTCCTACCATCCCCCGCATCAAATCCCTCTTTCACATTAAGATTGGTAATGGTAACAACTGCCTTTTTTGGCTTGATATTTGGCATGGCCAATTTCCTCTCGTTCGCTCTCTTCTAAACTTGTTTTCAATTTGCAATTTTCCTAACATATCGCTCTCCAGTACTTTGGGCCTTTGCCCATCTTCTCTTTTTGGGCTTGACATACTCGGTGAAGTTTTCTCAGTCTCGTACATCTTGCAATCCCTCCATTTTTATGGCCAGTCTGATTGTTACTATTGGGCTTTGGGCCCAATGAAAGGTTTCTTGGTTTCAATATGCTATAAGTTCCTTTCTCATCCTGGTCAATGTTTCTCTTTTGCTCGAATATGGAAATGCCATCTTCCTTCTCGTTTATTTTTCTTCTAATGGTGCCTTATCCATGCATAGATCAACACCAGGGACAGGCTTCGCCATATGAATATTGATGTAGATCCATTGTGCGTCCTTTGTTCCTTATAGGAAGAAACCATAAACTATCTCTTTTTGGAATGTGAATTTCCTATTCTATTTGAGCTGCGACTAGCACTTCTCTCGTTGGTTTCATCCCCACTATTTCCCCCTTTGTGTTTTGGGATGTAAAAGTGTTGACACGCTTTTTGATCAAAGATGTCAAACATCAAGATTTTGATTACTGACGCGCTTAAGCGTCAATAATGTCGTCAGAAAACACAAAGCCATTTGGTCGAAGTCACGACGTATACAAAAAAGGAATGGAAATGGAGTTGATTCGTAAAATCGTCGTCGAGGGACTCAGAAAAACTGGCCTAGTAAAAATACGTGATCGACTCGGTCCGATTAACTCAAAATGCTTGAGCGCGTCATTCCAATCATGTGGAAATACTCATTGTGGAAAAAATATATGAATTTTGGCAAAATCGTGTTTTGCGCACCCAAAAACAACTGGTTGGCATTGCATGATCATGAAAAATGGCTTGCGCGACTCACGACATAATCAAACTTGGTAAAATAGGCATTTGCCAAAAAAAATGTCATGCACTCAAAAACAGCTGATCGGCGTGGCACGATCACGAAAAATGGCTTGCGCGACTCACAACATCAAAATCTGGCATTTGGCAAAAAATAATGTCGAACACTCAAAAACAGTTGATCAGCATGGCACGATAACGAAAAATGGTTTACACGATTCACGACATCAAAATTTGGCAATTTGGAAGGATTTTACCAAAAACTGTATTTTCACATGTTGATCACCTCAAAACAGTTGGTCGACACGGTCGGATAAGGCTAAAACATTAGATCTGGCAAAATGGAGAAGTTGGTTTGGCATATCCAAAATTGAGCGATCAACACAAACAGATCACGAAAAAACACGTGCACGCATCGGCTAGATCACGTAAAAAAATTGGCTCAAAAACTAGGTTTGAAAAATCACTCCAGAAATTTCGAATCCCTTAAGGGGTTCGAAATCACCTCATCGCATCTTACCCCGGCAAGCTTTTCCTCACCTCCTGCAAGGAATTCAAAATCTGGTAGATCAGAGGATTCGAAATCTAGAACACATAAAAGGGCAGATCGACCCAGTGGGCTTCGAAATTGGCACGGCTCCATGCTATGGATTTTTGATACGAATTCTTACCAGATCAAAGGGATTCGAAATCCCTGGATTTTTCTAAACCACTTTGGCACGATGGAAAACACGTACAGATCATCATATTTTGCTTGTCAAACACGTGTTTTAGCTAGATTTTCCAGCTTTCACGATTTTTCAACAAAACTTTGGTTTTTCAACTCTGATTTTGGGATATGAATTTCGTATCCTTTAGGAATACAAAATTTGGCCTGACACACCCAAAACTCACATATAAATACCCCCAAGTTTGGCATTTAAAGAGGTTGCTTCTCAATTAGTATTTTGGACTTTTTAGAGCTCTCAAGCATCATTAATGACTATTACCTTCTTCCCCATGACGATTGGACATAGTTTGGACCGCTAAAACTTTGAACAAACGTTTTCCTTCAAGTTTTGGACATTCACAAGTACTTTTCCACTGCTTTTGGACTCTTTTAGACATTTTTGGATTTTTTGGACATTGAAGTTATATTTTGGACAACGTTGACAAGTCAACACTTTTTCCACTCAACGAAGAAGAAGGGCATTTTGGTCAAAGTTCAGAATTAACAAATATTTTGTTGTTCTACTACACAACTTTGTACATAAATATTGTCTGAACATGTACACCAATTGTAATCAGCTATTATATGATGAATGATTACTATAAAGTAGACATAGGTGTTAGTGCCATACCACTATAATAAGTTGTGTTCTCCCTACATTTAATTATTTCGGATTTGGATTAATGTATTTCTACTAAACATACACTTGGGCGTTGGCATGTGCGAGTCAGTGGCAATTCCCTATGTCAACACGAATAATCATACTTGAGATCAAAGAGGATTAAGGAAAAATTAGAAAGCTAATTGATGGTGGCTAACAGCGACCAAGAAGCGGGCGACAGCTATAGTAGCGACGACGATGACGAGATAGGATTGTTTTATTTTAATTTTGTTGCACAAGAAAAGATTTACCTCGAGAAATTTATGAAATGTTGTTTCTATTGTTCGCAGGTCTGTATCAGGCTAAGCGATGGCTTGTGATGACTAACGTTGGCTGCTTCTTTTAGCCATCGCTGGTTGTCGCAAACGTCTATCTCTATGACCATACTTTCTTCTTGTGTGTTTTTAATCACTTGTTATTATGTATATGTTTTTCAAATTGGGGTATTAAATGTAAAAAATGACAAAATATCTAGACAGTCTTAAAGGGAGCAAAGCTAACTCATAGAATTAAGGAGAAAACAATATTTTCTTTTTCTTTACTATTATTTGATAGATATGAAACATGTTTAATTAATAGCATGGACAACCTTTTAAAAAAATTATTATCCCAAAACTCTTCTTATTCACATTCTCCACCTAAAGTTATGCTTTTACATAAAAATACACATGTCTACTCCCTATTGTTTACCGTGTTGCAAAAAAATACTTAAGAGCTTCTAATCAAAAAGGAAAGAATAGTTTGCACGATCTTACATCCTAATATTCATTTCATATCCTCATCTTAGAAAAACTATCTTGAACATGTTCTTCTCTCTGCTACTTATGAAGTGATCAGTGGTGGCCCAATAGAGCTGGTTTCCCTAGCCTAAGAAGAAGAAAAAATGTTATCCTAAATTGTTTTGTGAAAAAATTCCATATTATTATAGTATAATTTATATAATTTTTACATTATCAGAATATAATAAATATACAATATATGTATATATCTGACATTACTTTTTCTACAAAGTGAGAATGTTAAAATTATAAGAAGATAAATCATATGAAAATATGGTATTTGATGATGGTTTTGATAAATTTCTCATCTATAGAATTTTCTTATGTTAACGAGTAATATATTAAGTTATTTGAAAGTAAAAGAATATGATCTATAAATATTATTTTATTAGTTACTTAAGACGAAAAATTAGAAGGATTAAGCTTTTAATTTTTGTTTATTCATAATGAAAAAAAAAATTGTTACAATATAATGTTAAACTATCATCCTTCTAGTTATATAACAATATTTGTAGTACATGATTCTTAATTTTCCATTGAAACGCTAATTGGAATGAATAACAAAATGTACGTGAATTATAATATATATATTCTAATTTATCAAACATTATTATCTTTTTAACAAATTTTCCACGTTGTTTCGAAAGGTATTAAATAAATGCACTTTTGCTTTAATTTTTTCATAATCTAAAACATATTTTTCATATGAAAATTTCAAATAACTTTTGAAACTGATATTTCTAGAGTTAAAGTCGTTGATTAATATAACTTTAAAATGAAATATGTGTTAGACATGCAATGTCATTATGATCAACAAAGTATGCGCAATGAGCTTAAAGAATGTTCCATCAACATTTCTGAATCCTATAATGATTAAAAAGGAAAATGTAACATAACGTAAAATTGTTGTTATAGTATGTAACATCTTTGGTATTAAAATCAAATTCTTCTTTAAAATATGAAATAAATAAGTATAAAATTCATAAAGACATTAATTGAACTTTCAATCTCTAGTCACTGTATCATTAGGTAAAAAATGTTGGAATATAATTTGGACTTTTTGCTTATAAAATAATTGGTGTTGGTTCATGTATGCAAAGTGTCTTCTAAAATGAAAAGTCGTGTTAATTCAATGAATAGTCATGTCGGTTCAATGAATAGTCATATTAGTTCAACAAAGGGTTGTGTTCGTTTAGTGAAGAGTCGTGTCCATTCAAAGGGTTGTGTTTATTTGTAAGGGTATGTAAACCACTATATATATGTGGTCATTTTATTGTGTTAAAGAAAAGAAATTCCAAAGAGTTCTCCACTTAAAATAAGTATTCTTCCTCTAGTTTCTCCTCTTCTAACAAAAAACACCTATTGTCTATCGTATATATATTATATTTTTTTTTGTCCTAGCCCATGTGGTTTGCCCCGGCTTGTAGGCTTGGTGGGCTGCCCACATGGCAATCCCTGAAAGTGATCAAGACGATTTTGTCTGAGTCTTATAGTAGAGATAGGGGTATTATGGTTACGACAACCGTCAATTTTACATCTAACCATAACCGCAACCGTTGTTGAAGGTTAACAAATTTTATAACCCTTACCGTAACCATCTAAACGTTACCACAACCATTACCGTAAATTTACATTGTTATACTACAAGAAAGGCTTCAATTTGCTACGGCTATGGGTGACGGCTAGCGACGACTTAAAAAGCGACCGTCAGTAGCCATCTTTGGTCGTCGCTCGTTCCGAAACAAAAACGGCCGAAGCCTTCTTCCCCAAATCATTTCAGTTTTTATAAATAAAAAAACCCTATACCCATCGCCCCCCGCTGCGATTTCGACTTCACCCATCAAAACTTCATTTCAATCATCTCATTTTGCTCTGGTATGTCTTCTAATCCCTATTCTATGTTTAATTAGGGATAATTAGGGTTAATTTGCGTGTTATGCTGTGGTTGTAAATTGGTAGTTTATGGATAGGAAATTGGTTGTCCTTTGAGATTCATATGATTTTGATTTTGTTGTACATTGATTTGAGAATAAGTGGAATTGATTAGGAGGTTGAAATCATTGATTATCACATATGTGCTTGATTTAGGAGCATGAAAACGACGATTGTCATATATGTAATTGGGCTTACGTTGATTGTGTTGTAGATTGATTGTGTTGTAGGATCATTTGAAAAAAAAATGAAATAAATGTGATTGTTTAGCGGTAGTAACTTGATTATGACTAGTGAAACAGTGTAATGATATCCCTCTACGCATGCACTGTTAATTATGTCACCATCGGATGCATGAATAGTCGGTCCAAACAAATTTGAAGAATGCATTTCTAATATTCCAAAAAAAAATTGTTGCTATAATATTAACAACTAAAATTGACAAATGTGGGGCTATAATATTAAAAAACTTGAAAGCTTAGTTTATCTTTCAAAAATCTAAACTAATTAACTAAAAATAAATTCATAATTTATACTTTAAACTAAAATTAACTAAAAATAACTAAAACTAATTTATACTTCATAATTTTCATTGTCATGTTATTTTACAAATATGATATAGACGCTTTGTAGTTAACGCGCGAGCGTAGACGGAAAAAGGCGCAATGCGCAATTAAGGGGCTATTTTGAAGTTTATACCTATTAGTGAAGCGCAAAAAAGCCCAAAGCGCAAAAAGCGCGCTTTTTTCATTTGAATTGTTTTTTGGTTTAAACTTAGGTTGAATGTTTTTTTGACTACTTATATGAACCCCTTAGATCAATTTGGCCTCGTCCGATAAGTGTTGTATATGATTGTTATATAGGTATTCGTTCTTACACAAAACGAAAATCTATATTCATCTGATACAATATTCGTTGGATTTGTCCTAGTATTGGACAAGTTACATTTGTAATAATGTAAAGCATATTTTATAAATCATTTCAGTTTAAACGGTTAACGAAGTTTCGATGACACCTCCTTTTTGTTCCATATGTACACGCATTTGTGTACGATACAGGGACCAAAGGGAAGTGCTGCTGAAATTTTGTTGAACCATTTAACCTGAAATGATTTATAAAATATGTTTACATTATTATAATTGTAATGGAAAGTAGGTAAATCGGCTGTCAAAGTAAAAAAGAAATAAACAAAAAAACCGAAAACATGCAATAGTTATAAATGAAATTTTACAAGATTTAAAATAATATAAAGTGTTATGTTTGATCGAACTTTCTAACATATTTGTTGCAAATCAGGAAAATGTTCGATTATTTTCATGATCGCAGTTGGATGTATCAACCCTGAACCGGTAAAAAAGGGTCGATAAAGGAACATTTTTGTAATGGAGTCCAAGAATATATTAGATTCGCTAAATTTAATAACCGGAGTAACGTAGACATTCGTTGTCCATGTAGTAAATGCAGACATCTAAAGCATTGGAAGCAAGATGTAGTAGAAGTACATTTGTATAAATTTGGTTTTGTGTCGAATTATCACTTATGGTATCGTCATGGAGAACTTGTTCAACCTGCGTCTAACCCTATAGGGGTAGAGGACGATATTACAATGATGAACGATAATACGATGACGAATCCGATAGAAAATATGGTGCAAGATGCAGCACGATCAATGTTTCCTAACATTTAGCAAAGCGACGATGAGACCGGAAATGTTGAAGAATCAACGGTGGAAGTGAATTTTTTTATGATTTATTGAATTCTGCTAAGAGGCCGTTGTGGGAAGGGTGTACAAGTGGAACCGAGTTATCTGTAACTGCCAAATTCATCACTATAAAATCAAAATTCAATCTTACAGAAGCTGCATTTACAGCAGTTGTACCAACTGCAAAACGACATATGCCGCCCAATAATTTGATGTGAGATAGTCAATATAAAGTGAAAAAACTTATGTCTGCTTTTGAACTACCATATCATAAGATAGATACGTGTGTTAACGGTTGCAAGTTGTATTAGAAAGAAGACACTCACCATAGAAAATGCAAATTTTGCAACAAAGACAGATATAAACCAAGGAAAATGAAAGGAAAAGATGTTCCATATAAAAGAATGCATTATCTACCCTTAACTCCCAGACTTCAACGAATATATGCACCTTCTGCTACAGCGTGTCATATGCGATGACATAGCGTGAGAACATCAGAAGAAGGAACTATGATACATCCGTCCGATGGTGAAGCATGGAAACACTTTGATAGGACTTATCCTGAACTTGTTGCTGTGAGCTGTAATGTTAGGCTCGATTTATATACGGATGGATTTTCACCATTTTCTCAGTTTGGTAGTAAATATTCATCATGGCCTATCATTGTTACTCCTTATAACTTACCGCCATGGATGTATATGAAAAA
The DNA here is from genome assembly GCA_030737875.1 of Allium sativum. Classification (NCBI taxonomy): domain Eukaryota; kingdom Viridiplantae; phylum Streptophyta; class Magnoliopsida; order Asparagales; family Amaryllidaceae; genus Allium; species Allium sativum. The sequence continues at coordinate 237,552,662 of CM060925.1, forward strand.
TCCGTATATGTTTTTAACGGTTGTCGTCCCCGGTCCCGATGATTCGACACAAGGAATTGATGTTTATCTACAACCATTGATTGAAGATTTGAAAACTCTGTGGCATGAAGGAGTCGAAACATACGACATTTCGAGAAAAAGAAATTTTTGCATGTTTGCTTCTGTATCATGGACTATCAGTGATTTTCCCGCATATGGCATGCTTTCAGGTTGGAGCATTGCTGGACGTCTAGCTTGTCCTCATTGTGTGGAGGAGACACGGGCATTTTCATTAAAGTATGGGAAAAAAATTTCTTGGTTTGGCTGTCATCGTTGTTTTCTCCATATTAATCATAAATTTCGAACGGATAAAAGCAACTTTAAAGCTAACAGGGTAGAGGCTATGTTACCGCTTAAGCTTGGACAAGTGAAGAGATATATGAAGTTGTAAGTGAGTACCCAAAGATACATGAAACTGGAGAGCAGGTTGAAATTCCAGGTAAATTGGACATTCATGATTGGTGCAAACAAAGTATATTTTGGGAGTTACCTTATCGGAAAAATCTAAAACTTTGGCATAATATTGACGTGATGCATAATGAAAAAAACGTTTTTGATAACGTTTTTAATACAATTTTGAATGTAAAGGGTAAAACCAAAGACGATGCGAATTCGAAACGCGATATATTACACTTTTGTAAACAGTCGGAATTGCACTTGTATGACGAAAATTAAAAACCTAAAGCATGCTATGAGCTAGACAACAGGCAAATAAAACTCGTGATAAAGTGGGTGGAAAAATTACGATGTCCTGATGGGATTTCTTCAAATCTCCATAGATGTGTGGACTTTAAAAACAGTAAATTGAATGGAATGAAAAGCCATGATTGCCATATCATGATGGAATATTCTTTACCTGTGGTTTTCAAGGAATTGTTGCGTACAAAAATCTGGAGTGTTATAATAGAATTAAGTTTGGTTTATAAACGACTTTGTTCAACGATGTTAAAGGTAGACCGTCTACGTAAGCTTGAACTAGAAATCCCTGTACTGATCTGCAAGCTCAAGAAAATATTTCCACCTGGTTTTTTAATGTAATGGAGCATTTACCTATTCATTTTCCGTCCGAAGCATTTCTTCGAGGTCCAGTCCAGTATGGATGGATGTATCCGTTCTAGAGGTAATTTTATATATAATTTCAATAATCGTGATAGAGTACAACTTAGATTATTGTACCAACATATAAATTAAATTATTCTTATTATAGGTATTTGAATCATTTGAAGCAAAAAATTAGGCAAAAAGCTCGAGTAGAAGGTTCGATTTGCAAATCGTACCTTGAAGAAGAAGCCTCATTTTTTTCTTTCATTACTTTAGTGAAGATGTGAACTTGTCTTTTGTAACTGTTCCCCATAATGAACAAGTCGTTGAGCAGGAGTCTTCTCAAACAATGTTATCTATTTTTAGACAACATGGAAGACATGCAGGAAAATGTGTGGAAATATGGTTAAACAATAAAGACTACAATGTGGCACGCACATACATTCTATTAAATTATGCGGAAGTTGCAACATTTGTCAGGTAATACTAAATTCACGTACAATTCAATTATATGTACATATATGTTTATTTGTCTCTATTAATAAAAAATGAACATAACACATATACGCAGTATCTAGAATCACAACATCCATCTGGTGATCTCAGTACAGAATTCACTGGATGGTTTTCAGACTATGTTCATGATCCGAAAAACTGTGTTGTTAACGAAGGATTACAACATCTTGCTATCAGACCAAAAAAAATGTCAAAACTTATCCAATATACCTTGTCAATGGATTTAAATTCAACACCAATGACTACGGAGCTGAAAAATTAACGTATAACAGCGGTGTATTTGTCAAAGGTAGTGATGATCCAGAGGAGTATATAAAAGATTTTTATGGTGTCTTAACGCAAGTTGTAAAGTTGACATATTATGTTCAAACCGTAGAGAAAGTTTATTTTTTCAAATACAACTGGTTTAGCAATGTTCCTGGTTTTGGAATCAACGTGCACAAAGATTATAAGCTAATCGAGATAAGGCATATGTCGCATTACTATAAGTATGATCCTTTTGTGTTAGCTCAACAAGCATTACAAGTCTATTTTGCTCCATATCCATCCTTAAAAAAAATAAAGCAGATTAGTGGGTTGTTTTTAAAACAAAGGCAGGATTCACATTTGATGGAAATAATATTCCAGATGAAGCAGCGTATCAAGCGGATTTTGAGCGAAATACTGAAATAATAATAGCTGATGATATTGATGTTGGGTCATTGAATGATGAAGTGATTGTATTAGTAGAAGCATTTGTAAGTACTACTGAAAACGATATAGAGTATGAAACCGAGTCTAAGTCCGAAGATGATGAAGACTGATGTTATGTACTTATGTTATTTATGTATTATTCTGATCTATGTAATAATAATGATGTTGCTTGTTCTTAGCTATGAATTTACTTACATTCTGTACTTGTATGATTTATGTAATGATTTTATTGGTTTAATTGAATAACTAAAGAAAATAGATAGACCTTTCTCTTCGTCTCAGATTGATGGATCTTCTCAATTGGAATGTTGACTATGTATGTTATGCAGTATTGTTCTTCTCATTTACGATTTATGTAATGATAATGATGACTGATGTTAATAATTCAAGTTATTTTGTATGCACATTATATGATTGTAACAGATATGTCTGGCGATAGACGACGATCGAGGAGTACATCTCAGCCTACTCCTTCAACATCTCCTGAAGTAGGATAAGGAGCAGGTCCAAGCAGCTCAGTGCCAGATCTTCGCCGAGTTGAGGAGATTGTTCCGAAGAGTGCCGGGTAAATGATCAAATTTATTTCAATTTAGATTATTTGAAATATATGAAATGTTTTTATTAACATCTACACAGTGGTTTCGAGATAGAGTCAGCGCAATTCATTTTAGATGTATCAAGGCAGTCGTACACAAGCAGAATGCAGGGTGCTTGGCCGCATTGGGATAGTATCCCAGCACATATTTAGAATGTTATTCTAGCCGATTTATTGGTAAGTATTTTTTTAATACTAATATTAAAAATCAATATACCGGGAATAATTAAAATAAATGTAATATGCAGGCTGCTTTACGTGTTAAGGAGCATGACATGCCAACTTTTTTGAGTTATTGGAATATAAAGATGCGCAATAATTATCGAGAGACAATTTCAAGGGCCAAGAAAAGTAGAGAAAAGCCTCAATTTATGAGTGATGATGTTTGGGCAGAATTTCAAAAGTACTGGGAGACGGAGGATGCTAAAGTAAGATATAATAATAATATTCACATTTATAATATTGGCTGAATTATTTTACATAATCTTGTATCAAATTCAATAGAAAGTGGCAGCTAGAAATAAAGCAAATAGAGAAAAGAATCTTGCTATACACCGCAGTGGCTCAAAATCATTCCAACAGCATAGAAGAGATTTGGTATAAATTTTAAATATTTGTAGTATATGTTTACATAAATGTTAGTGCATATAATCCATTCTTATCTTTAATAATTTTATTATTGCATATTTACACAGTTTATAAAGCACGAAAAAGAGCCTTCGCTTGCAGAAGTATCCAGACACACACATGCGGTGGAGCGCACCGATGAAGAAGGAAATGTTACGTATGAGTAGGCAGATTCGAAGAGCGCGCGCATAATGGTAAATATGCTTATCCATATAAATTAAAATGTTTCATATTCGTTCATATCTATGTTAAAATTATATTGCCATTGTGTAGGGAGAGTATGATGCAGAGACTGCTATAATGATAAAGGCTAGTGGACAGGGGCTTACAGTGGCAGAATCAGATAGTATATGGAATTCTATCACTGATCCGCCTGCTCGAGGAAGATGATATGGTTTCGGCAATTAGGAGGTAAAACAAATGATATTGCTAACTATATACATGATTAACACAAACTTGTAAAAATATGTTTAAATAACTTTAATGTGAACTTAATTATATCGCAGGCCGTTCAACATGTATATAAGAGGTCGATGGATGAGGTGGTTATTGCTCGGATGCAGGAGCAGATGAACGAGATGATAGACTGGAGAAAAACCCAGATGCAACAAGAAATAGACGAGCGCATTGCAGCTTACTTTCAAGAGCATGAGTTTATGCCTGGGAAGGGAGGAGAGGGTGGAGATTCTGCTATATACTGAGTGAAAGAAGAAGAGGAAGACGACGATGACGACGAAGACGAGGATGAGTAGTATAGGTGCTCTTATTTTGACTTATGCGCTCTGATATGTACATATACTTGGTTTTTTTATATGTTACGATGGTATATGATGTGTTTGGACATGTGTGACGGTTTATGGACGATGGTATGATGTGTTTTAATTTGTATGACGTTATTTGAATGATGGTATGGTATATTTGATGTTATGATGGGGTTTTGACATGTATGTGTTATGATTTTGTTTTTAATTTTTTTTTTTTTTGATATATTTGATGTTGGTATGGTATGATGGATTGATTGTTGATGAGTATAGTGACGACCTATGGGTCAAAATATAGCAACGGCTAGCGTCAGATTGTAACGGTATTTTGTAACGGTTTTGTGACGATTTGCAACGGCTCCCCGGTAAAATAAACAACTTGTCACGTCACTTGACATGTGGTTACTGGCCGTTGCTAAACAAGCGACGGAGTCGTCGCATATCCCGTCGCTATTCCTGTTGGCGACGACATTTATAGCGACAACTAGCATCGGCCGCCGATGGCTATGAGCCGTCGCTATTTACACTGTCTTGTAGTGTTATCCAAAAATAATTCAAGTTCTAACTTTTTTTTTTTTTTTTTTTAAAGAATTAGCTTGTTTATCTATAAAACAAACCATCCATGTGCATGTTGTTTATAAATTAAAGTATAAATAATTTATACACATGATATTTCTCTAGCTTAAATTATTAAAAACACATATTTTTGCATGAAATACTACAAAAAAATCATGTGTGGTTGGTATGGTTTACCGTGGTTATCAAAATCCACAACCGTTACCGTTACTGTAGTAGACGGTAAACATGTATACGGTTGGTGCGGTTTGGCGGTTGAACGGTCCAACCGTTCCAGCCCAAAGTAGAGAATATATGGCTTTCTCATATGCATTCCCATGAGAATGGCTTGTACCAAGGACTATTTTCATTCATGACCATCTCCTGGTAGGTGCTATTTGATGCATAAGGTGGCAGTACAGCAAAGCATGTTAATGATATTCATGCGCACTAGAAGTTCAGTATTGCTCTGTGCCTCAGACTCAAACATCTTCTGTTTGTCATGGTTTCATTCACACTGTATAACAAATAGTTTAATCACTGAGGTGAACAACTCGCATACGTTTGTAAATGAAAAAAGAAAATAAAATAATGATGCAACTATTGTGGGAGCACCAAATAAATTATTGAGTCAGATTTTTGCAGCTCACAGAGGCAAATATAGGGAGATAAGAATTATACCTGGAGCTCGTCACCTACAGGCACACAAAATGCCCACATCTAATTATTGAGTTCATTATCTGTCGACCCCAGCTATGCTATGCTCACCAAATTCAACTCTATATATATTCATTGTCACTTTTGATGTCTGCTAAATTTAGTCATATTAAGCAACAGGGTTGATGCGGGATGATAGGGCAAAGTGAATTATATATGCACAAGGCAAAGTGAATGCAATAGAATTTGACTGGTCGAAAGATCTAAACAAAGTATCAGGACATCCTGTTTTCGTTGGTCTATTTGTAAGTATGAAGAAACCTTCTGATCTTTGTTCACTTCCATATTTGTTATATGATTTTTATATATATATTCAGGTCATTTATGTGCTATTGTCATAGTCAGCTCTAGTTTCTGTTTGAGATATAAAATGCAAATAAGATGCCTCACCTACTAAAAGACTAAGCCAACGAAGAACAAACTATTTTCAGTAGACCTTTATATATATTGGCAATTTTAGCTATCGTCAACAGCCTGAAAATACATGTTGCATCTACTTTTGTCCTCTGGTGGTATGAAAGTTGCAAAAAAGCTTAATGATTTAACGTAAGTGCAACATTTGCATCCATTATCAAATCAGCAAATTTAATTTGTCCCAGAAAGAAAATGCTATAAGAGAATAGACTCAAGCATTCATGTAGTAACTATGAATAATGAACAATAAAATTCTTGTAGTTTCTGAAAATCGCAAAAAACACAACAGAAGGTAACATTACCGAACATGGTACGTAGTCACAAATTACTACTAAGCCTTAGGTGCTAGACCAGTTTTCTTCTGAGTGAACACCTATAATTTACATTCCTTTAATATTAATTTAACATCAATTAAACGCAACGTCGTCGTACTTAATAATTTAGCTTTTGGTTTCTTTTGATTGAAATACTATAATCAATTTAATCAAAAGTTTAATTAATAATAATAATACATGCTTATGTCCATTAATTAAATTATAAAATTTTAATCTCAACTATTTTATTCAACATTTCAATCAATTTAATATTATAAATCCAGTTGAAATTACGGTTCCAGATTTTCAAATACAAGGCGCAATCAAACCTTACATTGCCAGATTATTGGGTACATACGAAGAAGCGATATACATTTGAGAACCATAACAAGGGCTATTATAATTTATAAGATAGTTGTTTTGTCCTTGTATCTTTTTGTCTTCTGCCGGTCAATTTTATATTGTTGTTTTTACCGCGTTTCCTTGATATATTCGGATTGGGCTTCCTTAACCCATTTAACTTTAAAAAATTGATTTAAGTTACTAAATATAATATTACACACACACACACACACACACACACACACATATATATATATATATATATAAGGACATATGTGTATATATAAAAATTGATTTAAGTTACTAAAAGGGTCTGGACAAATTGAAACGATCTGCTTCAAATTCCATGTGGTGAATGGGATGCTGCTCAGGACTACCTCGACGGCTCAAACGAATGGTGGAGCAAGCCAGCGCGCTTGTACCAAAGATTCAGGAGAAATCCTCCTTTAAAGTTTCGAGAGCAATATAGGTTTTAAGGAGGCTGCATAGGGAAAGGCACCTGCAGTTCCTAGATTCCCCCTCCACCACAACTCTTTACTACGGCCGATTCAGCTATGTATCGTGATTTTCTGAGTGGAGGGAGTCCACATCAGTTCAGCCTATAGGCAGACGGACGTCGCGCAGCACATCTAGTAGACAATCTCCCAGACCACCATCGTTCGTTCAAATAGATCATTCCATAGTCACGGTGGAATGTTAGAGCATCCCCAACCGGGAGGTTGGGAATGATCGATTCATGGTGAATCAACCAAGACCAACCCCCAACGGGGGAAGGTAAAGATGGATTGTTAGCCGGCTTATTTTAAGCCAGCTAGCAACCCTCGCGTGGATTGCAATCCACGTGAAGGTATGGATGCAATCCGCACCTTTCCCTTAGCCGACTTAAAATAAACCAGCTAAGGAAAAGTAATATTTTTTTAATAAATTAACGCTAGGCCAGCTTATTTTAAACCGGGTAAGCTTAACTGGCTTAAAATAAGTTAGCTAAACGCCATATTTAAAGCAACAAAGCGGGTTGCTTTGGCAACCTCCGGGGTTGCCAAAGCAACCCGGAACTGACGTGCCGACCCCCCGTTGGGGTCGGTTCATCCCCAACACTGCATTGGGGATGCTCTTAAAATCACATTGGCAGAAAATAGAGTTGTCTCGTATGTAAAGCTTTATTACATTATATTAGTAATGACTCATAAAGAATCAATAAATAATATTTGACATACCTGTGAAGTGCTAATTCCGATTATAATGTCCACTGCACTTGAAAAATTAACCGAATATAATTTATTACTTAACTTACTAAACAATGTCATGCTCACCTTACAATCGATTGCTCAACTTCTACCGTTATGATGTATAGTATTGATTAACATTGCACAATAGCAAAATATTGTATGATTAAGTAAAGAAAAATTGGCACATATATATTCATAGAAAAAATTTGTAATATATATTACTCATTATAATGACGATAATGTGGTGGCTAGTTAGAGAACATTATACACTCAAAGGCGAGTTAAGGATTCATAAGGATGTTTCTCCTATAACGAAGAAATAATTTATGTTATTCGAAAATCATACATAGCAACATAATTTTTCATAAATACACACCACATATGCTAATCAATCATCTAATCATAAAGTATATCCAGACATGAAATATAACAGCATGCATCTGTCATCTTAGTTAAAATGAAGAAAGTAGGAATACAATATATGAGAATTCTATTAGAAATCATTAGTTATATTGAAAGATTCGTTACTTGATGTTTATATTGAAAGATTGGTTGCCATATGAGCATTTAAAGATACAAACCAAAGAAAAGTCCACCACTTTAGAAGGTTACTTAATGTTTCTATTAGAAAGATCGAAATCTAATACATCCCGATATATGCAAAGAAATAACCTGACAATTGACATACATTACTAGAGGATTACTAAAATCATATTTAAAAAAGATAAAGTTGCCTCATATGCAAAGATTTATTTCATTATTATAATTGACTAACTAAGAATGAAAAAACGAATATTTGACATACCATGTAAAAGCACAAATTTGGATTATAATTGCTACTGAACTTAAATAATTAATCAAATATAGTTACTCAATGAAAGAATATTTGATATACCATGTAAAAGAAAAATATTGTATATAACATACCATTCAAATAAAAGAATATTTATGTATATAATAACACTGATTTCATGGTAGTAACATATTAAGATAAAAACTTACAAATGAATTATTGTAAGGTAAAACCACAAAAGTTTGAAGAAACACAAATTAGGTAGCACTACTACAAAACAGTCCTGTTGCATCGGTTATTTACCCCCATATTGCATCGGTTATATAGCCGATGCAATTGCAGACGATGTAAAAAACATTTACCTGTTGCATCGGTTATAAAACTGATGCAAAACCATTTACTTGCATCGGCTTTTTAAAATAAGCCGATGCAATATACAACATTTTTGCATCGCACTTCAAAAACAGTCGATGCAAAAATGTATTTTTTGCTTGGTAAAATCTTAACTTTTGCACTGGTTGTTTAAAAAATCCGATGCAAAAAAATTACCATTTTGCATCGAACTTTATTTTAGCCGATGTAAAAAAAAAACATCATTTTCAATTTTTTTTTTTTTTTTGCATCGCCCTTCTGAAAGCCGATGCAAAATGTTCTTTTTGCACAGCCATCGCTGCCTAAATCACCAAAATTCTCAAATATTATAACTATACACCCACATATATATATACATATATATATATATATATATACATATATATATATGTATAGTTGACAAGCTGCTGATAATTGCATATAAAATACAAATGACATACAAATTGAACATATATATTAATTTCAAGTAATCAATGTTTTCGTAATCCATACAAAATAGTAATGTGTTTCAAAACAAGAACCGGAAATAAAATGTTTTCAAGTACAGTCACCAAAATGTAATATAGTTCACATTGCTAGCCAATATAATTATGAAGTAGTCAATGTAATCCAAGATGTGTCGTCATCTCCTTCTAAGCGACAAATTCAATCCAAAACAAGAAACTGAAATGAAGTAATAGAGATATATAATCAGTGACGATGTATATTTTTAGTATGATAAAACTGAATTATTGCACAAATATTTAACATAAAAAGATAAAAATATGTGATACAAACAATTTTCTGGATCAGGCTTTGCAAATAAGAACCTGAAATTAAATTAAATTTCAGGAACCTGAAATGAAGGACCATGTTTTTGCTACTTTTTCCTCCATCTTTTCTCTTTTTTTTTTTTTTTACTTGCACGTTATGCATCGATTCAGTTTTGCAATATAGAATAGGTTTTAAGAGTTAGAATTTCCTAATTTGTCATAAGTATAATTCCAATATTTATTTGCAGGAAGAAAATTCAGACTCCACAGGCCATCTCCTAGTTCAACCACAACAGGCCATTAAGTATAATTTCCTAATGTGTAATACATGGCAAGTAATTGATAACGACAGATTTTATGTTCAACCACAACAGGCCATGTCCTAGTTCAAATCTTGTTTTCTGCGATACCGTTAAAAAAAATTCCTTTGGCACTTCGAATTGGAAGTTGTTCTCCTGTGTTACCAAATTTCAACCACAACAGGCCAAGACCAAGACCAATCAGTCCAAAGACAACCGAATTTCAAGTAAACACTTGCAAAAACTCAAATTTTCAAAAGCTAAAGCAAATGCAAAGTCGTTTTCAAATTCTAATACCTTTAAAGTTAATTTCAGGTGCTTGTTTTTATCTTTTTATGTTAAATATTTGTTCCACATATTTTTATCTTTTTATGATAAATATTTCAGGTTCCTGAAATTAAACTTAATTTCAGTTTTGTATAAAGAAGGTCTCAATTTTATGTTCAATCATAATAGGCCATGTCTGTTTTTTGCGATATCTTTTTAAAAAAAAGTCATTTTGGCACTTCGAATTGGACGTTGTTCTCCTGTGTTACCAATTTTCAACCACAACAGGCAAGACCAAGACCCATCAGTCCAAAGACAACCAAATTTCAAGTAAACACTTGCAAAAACTCAAATTTTCGAAAGCTAAAGCAAATGCAAAGTCGTTTTCAAATTCTAATACCTTTAAATTTAATTTCAGGTGCTTGTTTTTATCTTTTTATGTTAAATATTTGTGCCACATATTTTTATCTTTTTATGTTAAATATTTCAGGTTCCTGAAATTTAATTTAATTTCAGTTTTGTATGAAGAAGGTCTCAATTTTATTCAGTAGCATAGAAAAACATAGAGGATAGACTTTGATGAAAACACAAGCAACCCACAGCCTCAATCACTCACTCAAGACAGCCACACTCGTAAAAAAATCCATAACCCAAATAACAAGAAGCCTTATCCAAAACCATATCAAACAACAAGCAGTTGAGTAAGCTCATACCACTAACCAAGCAATATGTTGAAATTGCTTAAGCAAGCAAGGGTATAGGGTAAGACGCTAATGATTAAGTGATGAAACTTTCGTTTTGCATAATAATTAACTTAAATAAGTGACACATAAATGCCTTTTCAGACATTCAAATCCTAAACCTTGCTCAATAACAAAGATTTCTACATGGTTAGACTGGCAGTATAGATTTCTATATGACTAGTTCCGCAAGAATGTAATAACAGTAAAGAACCAGTTGAGTTTTAGGGCATGCCATTCGACATCAGAGCAAAACAAATAACGCCTTTTTTCAGTCTTCATGTACACCACCACCGAGCCCTAAAAAACACATAAATGCCTTATCAGTCTTCATGCACACATAAACTCATAAAGTATCACTGGCACCTTAATAAATGGATAAAAATTTCATAAAATATCAGCGACAAAATAAACATTAAGTAGATTGCATGCTTTATATTCCAAAAACAGGCCAAAGGCGAGACATTTTTTTAGAAGGAACAATTTATAAGTATAAATGACCCACCTCATGGTACTTTGCAACATTATCGTAAACTGAGTGGTTATGTTGTTAACTTGAAAGTGATAGATGAAATTAGCAGCATAGCAATATAGTCAATGTTCCAAGGATACAAAGTCCAACATGCATATAAGATATTGGAATGATCTGACGCGGTGTATGTATGATTGTTGGTGTATACATTACTGAAATTCATTCTAACAACATCAGGTAGGAAAAAGTTCAGAATTGAATGCAATCGTGGATGAAACTGTTTTAAAAGTTTTTTGTCTAACTATTTTTTAAAAAATATGTTCAAAGAAGATCAAGTGAACACATAATAACGTCTAAAAGTGTAAAGTTTCAAATTTTAATATCCAAAAACATCCTTCCGTATTTCAAATGATGGAAATTATCTTGTAAGTTATTTGTACATGATAGTTGTTTTTAGCAAAAAGGCTGAAATTTAAATTTCAATCTCTTTCCATCAAAACAAAGACATGTTTTCGCTGTTAAATCATAAGCATCAAGCCTTGCCAAAGACAATGCCCAGTTGCATATATGAATGAATATTTAACTTTTCCTTAACCCTCCCTTTTTTTTTCATTCTTCATAAAAATAATTGATAAATCATAATTTGCAAGGAAATGATGTATAACTACGAATAAATTTTCTCCCTACCTCATCTAATTTATAATACTTGGAAGTGATGCATACATTAATTTGGTTATTACGGAAATTATTATTTAAGAGACCACTTGTAGGTTGCAATTCAAAAGAAAATGACCAATGCAAATCCCCCAAACCAAGTTTGCTAAGGCGACTGTAAAAATACATATTCACTACTATGTTGAAATGAATACCTAAGCAAGTCTAATTGTAATCTGATCTTCTCAGTTAAAATAATCCTGATATTATCAATAACTATAGACGAACAGTTCTTCTCTAATCCATGAAACTCAAAATAGGGGAAAGAAAGAGAAGCTAAGAATCGAAAGAACATAAAAATCATAAGCTACATAGCCGTAAAAGAACGTGATTATAGCGAAAAATAAATTGTTCCTAATTTATCTATCAACGATATTAGTTTTCACTTGCAAGCTGCTTTATATTCCAAAAAGTAGATTGCATGCTTTATATTCCAAAAACTGAAATTGATGTATGAAGCCAAATTTCAGGAGATTTATATTCCAAAAACTGAAACTGAGACCTTCTTTATACTAACCATTTTAACTCATTTAATGCTGAAAGCAAGAAAGAGACATGAATAAACTCACCATATAGGAAGACTACATCCAATTGTGCATGATATATCTAGCTAAATTATCACGAACCTCGTCCACGGCTTGTTGGCTATAAGAATCATTTTGTCCAAAGTACTGCAATTAATTTCAACACATTAATCGTATAAATACTTAACATAAAGTATAAAGGAAAAAAAAACTAAAATGGTACCTTGTGTAAATCAGTTGATTGGCGGTGGTTTTTTACGATATCATACATATACCTCATCACATAATATACACAATCCGTCGTTGTAGATTGTTTCGAACACTATAACATACAAGATTTAATAGTTTAAAATGTATTTATATCACAAACTGCATACAATTTTTTTTAACAAAACAAATCACCTTAATGGTATTCCATTTCAAGATAGCCGATCGACCCTTGCCGCCCAATTGCTTGTATGTTTTATAGGCCTTACACATGCATGAAAGAAAATGTTAAATATAACTTATACTTTAATTGATTTTATCATATATGCATCTAGCAAAAAAGATATTAAAGAACAAATAAATATGACATACATGTTCGCTTGCGGCTTAATTTCCAGTGTAGGTTTGCGGCTGGGTTTGGGATCCAAAACATAAACCTCGCTCTTTTGTATACTGAAAACAAGCAATAGACAATTTTTCCTACATTGAAAGATTTATAGAAAATTAAAATCAACATTAAAATTGTAAAATAGTTTCTAAAAGTGTAACATTCATACTCATCGTAGTATGGGGCTAAGAATAAGGTTTTAGATTGCAACGCATGCCATGTATTCAAGATATATGTATTTGTGGCATCCGGAAATTTCCGCACATGGGAAAGCTTACAAGGACACATAAATCCGATGGTCTCCACTCCAAGATCATTGCACAATTGATCTAAGCACCTACACATTATTTACACAAATAATTATCATGTATTATTGCTCAATTGAATTACATAATCGCAATAGGACAAAGAACCCGGATTTAATGACTTGCTATTATGTCAAGTGCACCGTCAAAGCTAATAGACCCATTGAGAGTGTAAACTGTCACTTATTGGTTTTCCAATAGCAACGAGTCACAGAAATTTCACTCAATAGCTCTCATGGCATTCCATTTTGGTCAAAGAGAATGAAAATTTCTGGCCTATTTTGACAACATCAGAACTTCTAGCATATTTTTACAGTATCTGCGGTCGGAACCAATTATCGGTTGGTATAATGTATTTATTTGTAATGTGATGGATTGTAGTAGGAACGGCGCAGGTATTTTCAACAATCAAAATTTTTGTCAAGTAAACCAAGAAAAAAAATACCAACATTACGCTAAAATAAGTAGACAGAAGGGATGATATCAATCATGTCAGAGCATGACATATATCCTCAACGACTACAGAACGTATGGTATCTTAACAATGTATATTGGTATCTTAACAATATTAGTCAAGAATAAATATCAGTCTTAGCTCCTAAATATATTGGTAATTTTTAATATTCAAATATTTTAACTAACTGGGGTTTCTTATTTTAACTTTTTAAGAAAATACTTTAGATGCCAGAAACAAAATCATTTGTGTAATAGACTAGGGTAGGTCTTCTGATAGAGACACATATTAGTTACTGCTAAAAATAATAGTGAAACAATGATAAACACAGTTACAATATTAGCTAAATGTGATATGCATTTTCTTTTCAAAATTTGTCATAGGTAACATATCAATGTAGTGAAACATGTGAAGTAAGGTTAAAATTTTGTAATCATACTGCTTTTATTTTTTTATTTTTTTATTTCAATTTAGTGGACAGCAGACATAGTTGGAGTATGGACTTGAATGAGTGTAAAAAAATTCCACATAGCCCGTTAAACTACTGAAATAATGTTAGACCTTGATTATAACCCTTTAATAGTACTGAATATATCAAAATAGCAAAGGAGGGGACGAAAAAAATATTACATTATATAAACCTGCAACCATGATCCATTCAACGTTGACATGCTAAAAAATTGGATGACGTCGTCCACTGTGATACGGATTTCAAAGTCATCATCGTGCATAAGTAAATTCTTGGTCACATGAATTGTATTGATGGCAGTATCATCGAATGGTGCTTGAACTATCAGGTCATATAAATATCTACACTGGTTCGGTAAATTTCTAAGTGTCTCTTCATCCACGATTGGTTTCCGTTTTGTAGGCTTGTTTATCATCGTATTCATGACCTTTTCATTATTTTCCACGACCTTAGTGACATGCTCTTTCACTTTGTTTTTGCTCACAATAGGTGTAGCCTGCATACGCAATGATTGACATAATTAACTTACATTAAATATGATTTATTTCAAGGGTTGAATCAGTAATTAAAATTATATGACATTGAGGAATGTGAAACGAAGGTTGTCAGACCGCAAAACCATTAGGTTTCTTTTCATCCTAGTAAAACTATGAGAGACAAAAAGTTAGGCAAACGACTATAAAAAGACAAGTTTTCTTCTAAGATTAGTCCAGCAGCTCGAGTCAGCCATTTCTCTGAACTATTACTCAATGCCATTATTTTCAATTTCTTGAATAACCAGATGGTTTCTAATTCAATTGTTGTACACAATTATCCAATAATTGAAGAATACCATGCAAAATTCATTTCTTCTAAAAAATAGATACATATACATACAAGGATCATTTTTTTAAAAAGAAAAAAACCAAGCTGAACTTATTACAATAATCAAAATTAGAAACAAAGTACATGGGGTAGAAACATCATTACAGACTATAAATTTGTTTAGATACCTATCTACGACTTAACACTGTTAGTTCAAGTATCAACTTCATGTAGCAAAGAAAGCATGTTGCAGAACCAAACAAAATAAACAAATTCAACAAGTGGAAGGTTTAGACAATAAAATGGTTTAATTACCATTTCATCGTCCCCTAAAAGCACAAGATTTTTGGGCCATTGAACAAAACTTCCGAGTGCATCTCCTATCGTGGTGGGATATTTATTTGGAGTCGGCAATGGTTTTTTTTCATAATTATGGTCGACTAAATCAACTCCAGCTTTTACATGATCAGCCGACATGGTTGATTGTGACAATGGTGCTCGAGCTTAGAAGCTGGATGTGCCATTCCACGAGCCACTACGATAATTTTTGAGTCGCAATTCACGGCTAAACGACATTTTGTAGGTTTCTAGAATAAACCAACATTTATCACGTATGTGTCAAATGCATAAAACCATATACTTTTACAATAAAAAAATCTTTAAATAGGTTACCTCCAAGTTTACATAGGGATCCGTCTTTTGACTTAGGCTTGCATCTTGCAATTTATCCATCTGTACCGATTGACAGCTACTACGACGACCAGTCGATGGTGTGTTGTTGATTTCCAAATTGTTGGGCATCTGCACACCAATCATGCTCAAAATGTTCGCAATCCTATTCTCTACAATAGTATCAATCATGGACTTGACTCTTTGGATAATGGTTGCCTCTATATCTTCGCTTAAATTTGTCTTTATGTCTTGAGTAATTTGATATAGATCATCTGCTGATACTAAACCACTTTGACTTTTATTTCTTTTCCCTGCCTTCTCAAACACGTCTTTAATACCAGCCGTGCCACCAATCCCTCTAACTCGTCCCGGATGCTCACTCTTTTCAAGTGCACGACTTAAGACATCATCATGTTTATTCGGAACCCATGTTCCTTCAACAACTTTTTCTCTCCAATCATTCTGTCATCAAAAAAAAAATCAATAATTCACTGCTATGTTTTGCAACAGATTAATCAGAAGAGATAAAATGCATAAAAACTAATCATACCACTTTATCTGCAATTATCTTAGTCTTCTCGTTAGGGATTATATAATTTCCATCAGCTCCTTTTTTTGATCTTGCCAAGACCCAATCAATACTTCGATCTCTAAAGCATTCTCCACTTGGTAATATCGTCGAGGAAGTTTGTCCTTCGGTTATCCATGTCGGCTTCTTCCCCGCATATCCGGCTTGCCCCAAATAGTGAGGATGCTCATTGAGTATCTGACTCTGCCTAGCCTTCTCACTGATTTTCTGTTATATAACTAAGATGTCAGTCTTCATGAATAGAAACAATTGAAAATATTGAATAACTATGACAATGAAAAATAAAAATATAATTTTTGAAAACAAAGAAAATAAACATCAAAAACAATATTCTCCACTTGGAAATATCGTCGAGGAAGTCTGAATTTCCAATGCAGTTCTAGTGAGTGGAGCATTCAGTCATTCAAATTTTGATGTACTTACCAAACATTTTGTGACTGGGAAATAATTTTTTTAGGCAGTAGAACCTTTTTAAACTATAAACTTAAATTATGGACCAGTTGCAGCTATGGTTCTGGTTCCAGGCATATTACAGAAATATGTCTAGTCTTCTCTTGACCATAATAAAAAATGTGCTCCAATTATAATAATGCTGCTATTCAAATTCTAAGCATAATATTTTTTTAATTATAATAATTCTGTTATTCAAATTCTAAGCATAATATAACCTTATAGATTTCCTGGTTTTTTAAGCCTTTGCGCCCCTCTAATGCCGATGATGCACTTATTATGATTATTCATGTTATTATCCTGAATTGGTTTGACACCCATTAACCTGATATTACATGTCTATGGAGTTATATATTCAGAAAGATAAAGAGCAGCAAAAAATTGCAATTATATTAAGCACAAATGTATAAAATTAAAAAGAACAGTGGCATGTTCAACATTTGTTTCTTAAACAGTTTTGCAGTATTTGAATACTTGTTTATTCACGCTTTACTTGCAGTATTTCACAGTATATAATTTTATCACTTGCCTCGGCAATTTTATCACGATATATCTGGATCACAGTCAAACTATATAAGTTTTCTCTGCAAACTACAATGGTTCAGTCATAGACATATTAGGCAATTATATAAGTTTTTAAAATTCAAACTTTAATTCACTTGCCTCGGCAATTTTATCACAGTCAAAGTAACAAACATAAAATTTATCTGGATAAAAATTTTATCTGCAAAATTTCCTATAAAACAATATATAATTTCCTATAAACCAGTAACATGTTGGTATTTGCAGTAATATAATTTCCTATAAAACAGTAATATAATATTGAATATATATATATATACCTTAAATTCTTCAGTTTCGCAATTCTTCTTAAATTCTTCCCTTTGTTCTTGTGTAATACCATTGTATAACTCGTACGGTTCTTTATGGTCATCCAGGAGTTTTCGTGTCTTCGTGATCCAACCAGTAACCAATTTTGTTTTAAAATCTTTCCATCTTCCACAAACGTACCTTAGCACACTGTCCTTCATTTTTTCCTCCATATGTTACTCGGTCTGAGACAACAAAATATGGAACATAACAAGTTCAATGGACATTCAAAAGTATTTTATTTAGGTTACTTGAAAGCAGTTTTATTTGAAAGAACCAATGGTCTATTAAATGTAGTAAATGAACTGATGAAATTATAATACCTTAACATCCTCCCAAATAGTGTTCTTGAGTCCTTGACTAACGCTCTCCCAATTTTTAATAGTAATATCAATTTTGGATCTAGCTATATCGCCTACATCTGCCTTAAAAGACTTCGCCCACTTTCCAATGGGTTTACCATTGTCAATCCACTCAATGTATTTTGGCTCTTGTGTTCTATATTTCTTTCCGGTGGTTGGACCTCTTCGCCTCTTCTTAATTGGCATCTGTGAAGTAGATGAGTCATGCTCTTCATTAAGTCCATATGGTTGCATTTCCATTGCTCCTGCTCTTGGACATGCAAAAAAATTATTAAAACAATTATTAGAACACATGAGAATTTATTAGAACAGGTAACTATAATTTAAGTTATATAACAGAGTAAGTTATTTTCTCATGAACATTTTTCAAGCCATTGACTTGCAAAATTACTAGCGTACTGGTCATATCATACAGGCGTAACAACTATAATAGAAATTATATACCCATACGCAGTAGCGGTTAAGTATACAGTTAATGAATGCAATTTCATGTCTTCATGTGAAAACATGTACAACATAGCAGGACCAACATTAAAGAGTAGTAATTATATTAAACATCATGTTGGTGCAACATTTTATATGTTGAGCTCAAAACCATATAAACGAGGCATGGGATATAACGAGGCATGGGATATACAGCACATTCATGAGAATATAACGAGGCATGGGATATACTGCACAAAACATTGTTTTACACCCTATGGTTTGGACGGATGTCACACCCATGTATGTATTTCTGGAGATATCAAGTCATAATAACATTTTTTTACACCCTATGGTTAATACAGAGCATTCTTAGTTTTTATTTTATTGTTCCAGAAAAAAAAAACAGAAAAAAAAACATCGTTGTAGTGATAAGGAACAAGATCGACTTCACAACATATATGAATCAATTTGCATCAAAGTATTCAAAGACATTTTAAAAGGTATAATATAGTAAACGTGCTTTATAACCATCTAGACCACCAATGTACTTTGAAAAAGCATCATTTTTATTACTAACATCCATTAATTGATGCAAGAAATGATGTTAATATATTTGAGTTTGTTTGATCAGGCAAAAAAAAAAATCGTAGTTTTTCTCTTCTCAAAATTTAAGTACCGCGTCATCATGTAAATAGAAAACAAACCTTTATCAATCTGAATAATGAACACTCGTAACATGGACAATCAAGACCAATAACACACCTGAAAATGATTCAATAGCAGCCGCTTTCTCAAACTTAGGATCAATCAAGTATCCCTAGAAAAAGGTAATATAGTAGTTATTCCCAAAATACTAGAAGTATCACAAAGCATGATGAGCAATTAAAAAAATTACCCCATTATCCAAACCACTTCCTTGTGATCTAAACGTGCATAATTAGCATTTAAATCAACTTCTTCTTCCGATACCCTTACGCCAACGGAGAAAGGTGGGTTCTCATCAAATTGATCATATTCTTCTTCATCTACCACATCATCAATCCCAACAATGCGTCTTTTGCGGGGAAGAACAACAGACCACTTACTATCGGCTGGATCGGTCACATAAAAAACTAGTTTTGCTTGATATGCCAAGATGAGTGGCTCATTATCATTACTAACTCGATCAAAGTCAACAAGTGTGAATCCGTGTTCATCTACTCGTACATCACGATGGTTGTCAGCCCATCTACATCGAAATAGTGGAATCGTGAACTCCCTATACTTAAGCTCCCATATATCCTCAATTATTCCATAATATGACATTGTCGCATTTATTGGATTATTATCTTTAGCACTAGCAAATTCTCTTGAAGATGCCATGACACTAACTCTGCTATTTTGCATTTTGCTCTTCTCATCTTGGCGTTTCGTATAAAAAACAAACCCGTTGATATCATATCCTTCATAAGAATTAACTTTAAATTTTGGTGCATACGCCAACCATTTAATTGTATCGGAAATATTATGTTCTGCTTTAGGTAATCGAGCAAATACCCTTTTTTTAAACCATTCGACGAAGGTGCGGTTATGCTCATTTGTCAACCACCTTTTGTTCGTTGAAGGATATTTAGACTTTAGCATTGCCATATGCTCCTCCAGGTAAGGATGAACCTCACTAAGATGTTGTAAAACAAGTAGTTCTGCTTTTTGAAACATTTCATCACCGATTGAAACTGATTTTAACCCAAGTGTGCCATGACCATCAAGTCGTCCTACATGCCAAGATCTGCGAAGTCCAATAGGCTCAACATCTTTTAAGTATTGAGTAACAAATTCAATAACCTACTCAGCTACAGTACCTTCTACGATACTAGCTTCAGGTCTATATCTATTTTTTGTTTTTCTTTTTAAAGTTCCCATGTGCATTTCGAATGGATACATATATCTCATAAACACAGGACCACAAACTTTGATTTCTCTTACTATATGAACAATCAAATGCACCATAATATCAAAAAATGAGGGAGGTAAATACATCTCAAACCGGCATAAGGTAACGATAACATCAGCTTGCTGAGCATCCAACGTATCAGGATCAATTACCTTGTTACATATTACATTATAAAAGATACAAAGCTTTGTAATGACATGTCTAACGTGTTTAGGCAATATACCTCGAATTGCAACAGGTAACAAATGTTGCATTAACACGTGGCAGTCATGAGACTTCATGCCAGTCAATTTTAAATCCTTCATTGATACACGACTGCTAATGTTTGATGAATAACCTGTTGGAACTTTGACACCATGAAGACACTCACATAGACTTGTTTTTTCTTTTTTGGACAATGTATAACATGCGGGAGGCAAATAGGTTCGTTTCCCTCTCTGCACTGGTGCTAACTCCTTTCGAATACCCATATTCACCATATCTTGTCTAGCTTTCTCGCAATCTTTTGTCTTACCAAGTATATTCAAAAGTGTCCCAATGATACTGTGACAAACATTTTTTTCTATGTGCATAACATCTAGACAATGTCTGACCTGTAAATCTCTCCAATATAGAAGTTCCCAAAATATAGAATTCTTTTTCCACGGGCCTTCTAGAAGAGATACAACTTTGCCAAATACATTTTCAATGTCCTTAACCTGTTCATAAACATCATTTCCATTTAATGGCAAACGAGCAACTCTATTCTCTATCTCTCCATTAAAAGGTTTCTTCTTTTTACGATAATGGTGATTAGGAGGGAGAAATCTACGATGATGCATATACACATTTTTCTTGCAATGATGCAAACGCTCAACAATCATATCATATTGACATATCGGGCATGCTTTGGCACCTTTTGTACTATAGCCAGACAAGTTACCATACGCAGGAAAATCATTTATGGTACAAAAAATCATGTCACGCAATGTAAAATCACTTCTACTATATGCATCAAACACACGCATACCTTTGTCCTATAAAAGTTTTAGATCATCGATAAGAGGAGCTAGGTAGACAACGATGTCGTTTCCTGGTTGTCGTGGTCCAGAGATTAAAAGAGACAACATGATATATTTGCGCTTCATATTCAAATAAGGTGGAAGATTGTAAATCACCAGAAGAACAGGCCAAGTGCTATGTTGACTACTTAAGTTGCCAAATGGATTTATGCCATATGTGCAAAGACCAAGTCTAAATTTTTTGCTTTCTGTACCGAAATCGGGATGCATTTCATCAATGTTTCTCCACTGTGGAGAATCGGCTGGATGTCTTAGTAATCCATCATTTCCTTACATCTGCATGCCATCTTAAGTTTTTTTGCATTTTCTTCATTTGCAAATAAGCGTTTAAATCTTGGTATAATGGGCAAATACCATAAAACCTTTGATGGAGATCCATTTTTATTCAAGTCGTTATGAATCCTTGAAGACTTGTAACGAGATAATCCACACTTGGGGCACTCATGCAGCTTTGCGTATTCATTTCGATACAATATACAATCGTTTGGACATGCATGTATCTTTTTA
This sequence comes from Allium sativum, assembly GCA_030737875.1. Lineage (NCBI taxonomy): Eukaryota > Viridiplantae > Streptophyta > Magnoliopsida > Asparagales > Amaryllidaceae > Allium > Allium sativum. Next base: position 237,574,935 of record CM060925.1, read on the forward strand.
TACCCTATGCCAATTGGACACATAATTTTCTTTGCTTCATAGGTAGAAGTAGGAAGCTCGTTATCTTTTGGAAGCATGTCATTTAGAAGTTCTAACAACGATGTAAAACTTTTATCACTCCACCCATGCTTTGCTTTTAAATTGAAAAGTTTGAGCATAGCAGACAGTTTTGTAAAATTGGTGCAATTAGGAAACAAAGGCTTCTCGGCATCAATTAATAATTTTTCGTACAACTTTGGCTCTTCCATCAAATGATCTTCAACATCATGAAACATCTCCTGCACACAAGCATTCTCATCATATTAATTATTTGTCTCATTATTCATGTTATCTTCCCGGTCATTCTCGTCATTCACCTGACTACTAGAACTAGCTCCACTAAGTATACTTTCACCATGCCATATCCACCGCGTATAGTTTTGTTTAAACCCATATCGAATTATGTGATCTCTAATCTGATCTATGTTACGAAGTCTCCTCTTATTTTTGCAGAATCTACACGGGCAAAAAATAGTTTCTTCCCCTGTTCTTGATTGATCATGAAGTGCACAATTGATGAACTCTTCAATTCTTTTCAGAAACTCAGCATCGCTATGTTTTATGTTGTACATCCAACTACGATCCATTTGCAAATGCTGGAGACATTACACAATGAAAAAAAAGAATACAAAAAACAACCAATATCTAATTTAATGTCTATAATTTGAATACCAACAAGTACGGTGCAAATGAAGTGACCCTCTAATTTTTCTCCAGTTTTATTGATTTTAGTTTGAATTGTAGTCAGATTTTTTAAAATATGGACATAACACACCCATCGAGCATTGGTCAAAATTCAACACTTAATGGAGGAAAACATAAGCTATATTTAAACAGCAAATAATAAGACAATTCAACTGCTATTATTCTGAAGTACAGGTCCCCAAAAGCAGCCAGATACTGACTTACTGAATCGTCATGAATCATTAAAACTATCTCTTAATGTGGCACAACCGGCATTGGTCAATATTGCACCCATAGGGCATGAAACATCTTCCCTTCCAAGCCTAAAAACGCACTAATACATTTCATATTTACTAAACCAAATTGCAGATTACGTAATACACAGTGAAACAAAAAAAAAATCAACCTAAACACAACTTCCGGCTATGGTTAAAAACTATGACTACAAGTAGAAACCTTATGCCCCTTAATAGAACAATACAATTTGTACGGTCGGACATAAAAACAACCAATTTAGACACGTAATCATCCAATTCTAAGTGAACATGCACACTTGGTACATGGATGGTTATACTCCATACAACACTACACCATTCCTTACACAGAAGCAATGTTATTCCAACTTGACATGTATGAGCTTATGAGCATAATTACGGCATTACATCTCCTTGTATCATTTTAACATAATGTCAAATTAAATTATTACATTGAATCAAATGCTGGTATCCTATAAATTGCCTAGTGAACTATAAATTATGATTGATTGGAAACGGTAGTCACTATAGCCAGGTTATAGACATATTATCAGATAAGCAAGACAGTTTCATGAACTTGCGTTCATCCAATAATTACATGTGGGAGTTTTACTTGTGATATTTTTTTTTATGATATGTGTTGTCAAAACGAACCATGGTGGATATGTCATACTTGTTTTTTTTCTTTTAGTTTCCACTGGACTTCACAAAATTATCATATTAAACGTGAAAAGAGAACATAACATCAATATAAAATAGGTAGAATAGTTTCATTCGAAATAAGGGCCATATCTTGCTACATTATTTTGACAAATCTTAAAGCTGTAATAAGTCAAATTATAATTACTATGATGAACTGGCCAACGTAATAATGAGATGAGAAACTGACTTATTTGGAAGCCGCATTATGTAGAGGGAACGAGATGAAAACCAACTCAAATAAGGAAATTATGTTAGGTGAATTTAATTTGATAGTAACTACAAATATATATACACATGTGGTACGTATCATTGACAAGGATGAAACTTTGATATATGCATGCATATTTAGTTTTGAGGTTTATATCGCAATGCTTTGCTATTTCTGGCTATGCATCTTACATCTCCTTAACTTTCTTTAGTGTTTATTGACTAAAACTGCTTAGCAATTTACTGTGAGTGTATCCGACTCTATAAATGGGGGTAGCAGAAATTATGTTAGCAGAAATGGGGGTAGCAGATATGAGGAAGAAATTGCTGAGAACAAAAAAGTTAAATTATTGGATAACATAATGTGACAGATATAAATACAACAGTCAAAACAAATAACTTTAAGCAACAAATACATATAATTGAACAAATAATCAAAACACATAACCCAATCCCATAGTTTAAACTTATCTAACACCCATTAGTCATAATTTAGATTCAACGGCAGCCTGAATAGTTGGTGTTCTTTTCCTTCGAACCATTTCTTCATATAATTGAAATTGCCTATTTGTGTGATTATGTCCAATAGTCCCTTTTTATGAGATGATTCACATGGAGCAAGCATGATCTATGGAGTTTTACTTGTTGATATTGAGTTGATACAACTCAAACAAAATTGATTTTGGAAATCTGTTCAAACCACTTAATTTAACCATATGAATTAGTTGTTTTGGATAGACTCTTTATTACCGTCTTCCATCTAAAACAAAGCTTCCCAACGCAAAATTTTGTGTTCAAGTTTATATATTGCCTGTATACTATTTCCAATTTAAATGTACACATGATGCGAAAAATTACTTCATATTTATGGCATGTATATACTTGGTGATATATGTTAAATAACGATATAACTAAAATAACAATAAACTTAAAAATTCATTCACTGCTATCAGTATACATAGAACTGTAAGCATGCTCATAGAAGTGATTTATCTCATATAATTATTCTTCAAAATGTCAACATTCCCATCAGATATTTTAATACGATGTTCATGTACTCGTGTAATCGCCAATAGATACTTTCCACACTCATTTCATGCAAATTCAATATATCCATTATATAATGTTATTAAAATAATGAATGAGTAACAATAAAAATAGCAATATAAATGCTATTAAAATGATGAATGAGTAACACCATTATATTATGCTTTTAAATTGATGAATGAGTTACCAATAACAATAGCAATATACCGTATGACATAAATAGCAATACCAATAGCAATAATATCAATAGCAATTTAAACATCAAAGAAGATTAAAGTTAGGGATTAACAATTACCTAAACTCGATGTGGATGTGAGGGAAAAGCTGGAAGAAAGGGCCAACAATCGACTGTATCAGCTATATGAAACCATTTTACGATCAATTATCAGAGAACGAAATAACCCCAAATAAATACAGCGATTTTAATAGTGGTTTAAAATTGATGAATACAAATAAATGGAACGATTTAAGATACCAGCGAAACAAAAAACCCCAAATCAAAATGTACGTAAAACTAGGGTTACAGATCGCAGAAATCTAGTACCTTCGATGGAAGAAGATGAGGCGAATCCAAATCCTCCAAAACAGATCGAACTCAAAGAAGAAACTATCTGCGTGTTTTCGTTTTCTACTCTTAGTTGATTTAGGATTTTTTTTCTTTTCTTTTATTTTCTGAAAGAACGCGGAAAAGTGAAAATAGGGCGCAAGTCAACGGAAAAATTAGACCTAACGTGGGAAATAACGGGTTAAGTGATATTTGACCCGATTCACCAAATTTTACTTGACCCACCTTGTACAACTTGCATCGTTCACAAACCAATTACGAAAAAGCCGATGCTAATTTAATAAATGCACACATTTGCTGTAATAATTTGCATCGGTTTTTAAAAAAAACCCGAAGAAAATAACTTTTTGCCTGATCTATTGCTTCCTTTATCACTATTGCATCGTCTGCTTAGTTAATAGCGAAGCAAATAACACTATTTGCATCGCATGTTACTACAACCGATGCAAATAAGGCGAAGCAACAGGACTGTTTTGTACTAGTGTAGAAAGACTACTGAAAACTTTATTTAGTAGAAGGATGAACATAAATAACCAAACGACACATTTGTTAGGGTAAGAGTTTCATTTGAAACATTGTATTTAGCAACTACCATTAGCCAGCCCACATAACTTCCAATGAGGTAATAAAAAAGGAAAATTAAAATTAAAACAGAGTTTCACTCTAAGTTTTTGTAATATGAATAGTTGACCCTTCTTACTTAAGAACTTTACTAGGAATTTTGCATATACAAAAAGGGATAGAACATGAAACTGTAAATAAATAAAAAAATAGAAAGGTATTTGTGATCCATATTTATAAATAAGTTAATTTTCTTTTCTTTTCTTGATGTTCATTACCAACTTCGTTTTAAATTAGACTTCATTTTCTTGTATATAACATACAATAAATATTTTAAGCTTATTAAAATTTATAATTATTATCAACTTTGTTGTATCTTTCGATGCCAGAATTGGTGCCTAAGTATCAAGAGTGGAGCTCGCTGTTGAGTACAAAGATATGATTTATGTTTTATAATAACAAACATATATAAATAGTATAAATGTGTTTGAAAATAGTATTATTCTGCACTACACGAATAGAAATAAATATTTAAGCAGAATAAAATGCAAACTGCACAGATTTGAAAGTCAAATAGCATTTGTTATTCAAATAAATATTTTATTTCTACGTTCGATATAGTACAATTTTTTAAACTCCACTATTTAAAAAATTCACTGTCAAACAATATACAAAATCTCCTCACTACATAACACTCACACTCAATTTTACATTTTCAGTTATAGTAACATTCAATGACATAGTCTTCTGTTCTTTGTCTTTGCATCACACTGTCAGTCCAGTCATCATATACATACCAATCACAAATAGAAAAACACACACAGTAGACTGCAACAAAAATAAAATAAAATACAAGCAAATAAAAATTTTATTTTTAAATTTTATTTACCTCGGAATTTCGGTGTGTTTCTCATCATATTTCTAGACTTGGTCTGATATGCAGGGACAAGAAAAATTATCTGATGGCTGCACATACACACGTGTATATATATAAACATGTGCACTGCCTCGCCAATCCAGTGTGCAACTGAGGAGTAGCTACATGGACCATCTCAACTCAGTGCACAACATATCAAAATGGTCAAGCTCAATACATGACAAGAAACAACACAAATGTGATCAGCACATCAAAATCAAAGCAGCCCATGTGTCGAGCAAATCAAATCAATTTCAGAATCAAATATGACAGCAAGATACAAGCTTTAAAGTCAAGTCTGCATGGACACAAATATCATGTGTGCATTTCTTTTTATAGGACAGTTTGCAATTACACATGGATCAATACAGCATTTCAGCATAATCGAGCCAGTGGGACTCAAATACATGTATGAGAAATGAAACAGCATGGTAGTCAAATATAGGAACATGTATACAAGTGGTGAACATATCAAGTCAGTGTAATACAAGAAGCAAGACTTTCAAGGCAAAGACAAAGCTACATGGTTCAACTCAATACTGAATGATTTAGAATATTGCTTCAGATTTCAGATGGACACAAGTCATTTTTGGTGGAACCAAGTGTGTATATGTGCACATTTTCAATACAAACAGTGCACAACATGATACATATATAAACAGCTCAATACACAAACAAACCGCATGAACAATACAAGACAACACAGATGGCTCAAATGAGTGTAGAGAACATGGCAGCAGTTTGCAAAATTCAGGGTTCAAGTGTGAAGTTAAAGTGGTCAAGTAAAGTGATTCAGTTGTGAAAACAATTTACATGTCAGGCCAGACTTAAATGAACCATCATATGTCAAGTGAAGGATCAAGTGTGCTAACATGGTCTACAAGGAAGCATCTTACCATGTCAAGCTTACATCTCAGCAAGGTGACAAATACAGTGCAGTGGTGGATATGCAATGTGCAAAGTAGTGCAAACACATGTGACAGGATGGTGCAAGTCTAACATGTATACACAAGACAACAGAATACTAATATAGTCGAGGCAGCATGAAGTGTTCAAGCAAAACAAATGCAAAGTGATCAACACAGTTTCAAGTCAGTATACACACCATCGTGAAGCAAAATAGATTAGTTTAATATTGCATGGACCAGTGTTCGAGCAAGCAGAAGTATTAAAGGTTCAATGGCATAGCAAAATGGTACAAGTAAATGGATAGGGTTCAGATCAACACAATGGTGGTTCATTAAGCTTGCGTAGATATAAGTATGGAAGCTATACACATGTTAATAAAAGAATAACAACAAGTATGACTCAATAAAAATTCCAGAAGCCACAAAAGTAATATCCAGAGAAATAAATAAGTTTACAGCATTTTTTAAAATGGATATTTTCATGGAAGAAAACACGCAAGACTTATTCTAAGTCAGCCATTCACACATAAGTTTTTAAAATTTCATATAACTCGATCAAAGTTCCAGAAGCCACAAACATAGGGGGTAAAGTTAAAAATTCCAGAAAAGGTTGAAGTTTTCAAGTCTATCAAATATGAAACCGAAGATTTCAAAAAGCTCCAATATTTTCGTACATATATCATAACCAAATCAACATAAGAAATCAGATATATTTACGGATTTTTAATCCTATAAATAACACTATCACTACTGGCAATTAGGGCATCAAATTCATAAAAAAATATTCAGGCGCAGTCAAGTTCAAATCAGGAAAACTTACAGAGGATTGCAATCACTATCTCAAGGCAAATCAATCGAAGAAGAGGTGCTTCAAAGCATTTGAGTATACAGAGGAATTCCAAAGCTAAATTTATCAATTGCGATTTGATTTGGGGAGGATATCAGAAACCCTAGTATTAATCGATGCCGCCATTTTTTTCTAAAGCAAAGGGATCAGGACAAAGTAAAAGGGGTGCATCACTTTAAAGTGGTCGGCCAAGTTCTTATTAGAGAAAAGGAATTTTTTTTAATTCCTTTTTAAACTAGGGTTTTGTTTTGTTTTTCTTTAAGTTTTAAAAGAAAGTCGATAACTACTAGTGTCTGTAGTTAGAAAAATCACAGCGTAAGAGAACAAGTTGTCTCAAGGTCTTGAGCGTTGGGTTTAAATAGTCGGGAGTAAGAGTTGCGAGTTTACAAGGGTCTGTAAGCATAGAGATTGTTTATAACTCCTAGTAGAAACCTTGAATGCAGAGTAGGCAGTGTTTTGCCGAAGTTGGGTATCTTCTATGTGTGATTTTCTTTCCGCAATTTATTCTATTGTTCTGTTTTTAATTTTATTTAGTTTTAAATTTATTTAAATTGCAATAAACCATATTCACCCCCTCTCTAGGGTTAATTTAGATCCTACAAGTGGTATCAGAGCAGGTATTTTAACTCTGTAGTCATGAATTTGTCTAACAACGCTTTTTCAGAGGGCCAATCCGTAGCTAGGCAACCAATGTTTAATGGAACTGATTATGCCTATTGGAAAGCTAGGATGAAAATTTACTTGAGTTCATTCGATTATGATGTATGGGATACTGTTGAAACAGGCTACAAACCTCCCATCACGATTATTAATGATACTGAAATTCCTAAGCCAAAAAATAAGTGGGATGCTAACGATAAAAAATTATTCACAACTGATGCAAAAGCAATGAATGCTTTAATTTGAGCTCTTAATAAAATTGAGTTTAACCATATATCTCACTGTTCAACTGCGCAGGAAATATGGCAAACTCTGGAAGTTACACATGAAGGGACATCTCAAGTCAAGGAATCTCGACTTGCACTACTCTGCAACGAATATGAAAATTTCACAATGCATAAAGACAGGATATAAAAGAGATATATGGTCGATTCTCCACACTGGTTTATAATACAAGGGCTCTTGGTAAAGTCTACACTGAAGTGTTATTAATACGAAAAATACTGAGAGTGCTACCAATGAACTTTGAAGCCAAAGTAACAGCTATTCAAGAATAGAAAGACCTAAGTAAGTTGAAAATAGAAGAGTTGATTGGAAACTTCATCGCTTATGAAATGGAGTTAAAAGCCAAAGAAGGACGCGATGATTCAGAATCAAAGAAAAAGACAATTGCTCTAAACAACTCTGTTGAAAGTAATGATGAAGCCGAGAATACTATTGTAGAATTGGCCATGGTTCTTAAAAAGTGGTCTAACAAGAAATACAAGTCACGAAAGAAGAATTCAAGATCCAACAAATCCAAGAATTCAGACAACTCAAACGATGAAGTCATATGCTACAACTGCAATAAACCAGGCCATATCAAACCAAATTGTCCACTACTTCAGAAAGAAAGGAAGAAGAAGAAGAAAAGAAAGCTTTTGTAGCTACATGGGACGATGAAGAAGGAGAAGAAGAAGACTCTGACTGTGATAAAGAGGAAGCCAATTTGTGTCTTATAGCACAGTCAGATTCAGAAAGTAGCAAAGAAGACTCAACCGAGGTACCAAACTATACTCACAAAGATTTAATATTAATGTGTCATGATTTTACCAAAACCGTTGATTCTCTTGAATTAAAATTTAAGAAATTAAAATATGAAAGACTAAAATTAGTTCACGAAAACAATAGGTTAGAAACTATGCTTGAAAAATTTACAAACCATGATTGTGAAAACTGCAAGCTTTTAAAACAAGAGCAAATGGAATTCAAAACAAATTTCGAAAAATTGAAACAAGAACACTTGGCTTTAAAGGAAAGTGATGACACAAAAAGAAAGGACTTCATTAACAGATGCACCTCACTTTTAAATGAAAATCCAGCACTTAAAATCAAAGTAAAAAAATCTTGAAATAACATTGAGCAAGTTTTCAAGAGGAGAAAAGTCATTTCGTTTGTTGCTCGGAAATCAATTATATGCTAATAATAGAAAAGGAATAGGATTTGGAAAAACACACATTAATATGAATGATAATGCGAAAGGTGGAAGTGTTTTTCCTAAATGTGTAAAATGTGGAAAAATTGGACACAGCTATGAAAAACGTGAAAGTAGGAACAATAACAAAAAATTCATACAAATTAGGATTCCAAAAGGATCGATAAGCAATTGTTATAGATTTAGACTTGGTAAAAATAAACAAATTTGGATTCCAAAAGGATCTGTTGTTCAAAATCAAAAAAATTTAGTTACTAATTTTATTAGACTATGAGTTTCTCTAGGTCATTCTCTTTTTCTCGTGTGTAGGTATGTTGGAGGGCTAAGGAGCAACAAGAATGGTACTTGGATTCAGGTTGTTCCAAACATATGACAGAGATAAATCAAAGTTCCTTAGCCTTAAAGAACATAAAGGTGGAAGTGTGATAATGGGCGATAACAGTAAATGTAAAATTATCGGTAAAGGTAAAGTAGGTAATAGTACTTTCTCCTTAACTGATGTTTTATATGTTGAAAACTTGCATCACAATCTCATTTCCATAAGCCAACTATGTGACAAAGGAATGAGTGTGATATTTGATAGTGAATCTTGCAAAATTATTGAAAAATCCACTAGCAATATTGTTTTCATAGGAAAAAGAAAAGGAAGTATTTATATGCTTTCATTTGATGATTTGACTCTCTCACGATGTTTAGTAGCTACGGATGAAGAAGTTTTCTTATGGCATAAGAGATTGAGTCATGCTAGTATGAGTCTCTTAGAGAAACTTGAATCAAAAGAATTGATAAGGGGATTACCACATCAGAAATATGTAAGTAATAAGCGTGCAAATCATGTGCTATGGGAAAATTCAGTCGATCATCATTTCACTCCAAAAATGTTGTTAGTACTAATAGGGTACTTTAATTAATTCACATGGATTTATTTGGTCCAAATGAAATTGCTAGCTTGAATGGAAAACATTATTGTTATGTGTTGGTTGATGATTATTCTAGATTTACATGAGTTTATTTACCAGCCAAAAAATCTGAAACTTTTGATTACTTTTCAAAGTTTGCAAAACTCGTTCAAAATTAAAAAGGTGTTTCAATTAAAACTTTAAGAAGTGATCACGGTGGTGAATTTGAAAATTTGGATTTTGAAATTTTTTGTGAAGAAAATAGTTTTAAACACAAATTTTCTACTCCTCGAACACCCCACAAAATGGGGTAGTCGAAAGGAAAAATCGTACATTACCGGAATTGGCTAGATCTGTGTTAAGTGAATATAAATTGCCTTTGACTTTTTGGGCAGAGGCAGTTAATACATTCTGCCATGTAATGAAAAAAGTAATGATTAGACCAATACTTAACAAAACATCCTATGAATTGTGGTTTGACAGAAAGCCTAACATTTCATATTTTAGAGTTTTTGGATGCCCTTGTTATCTTCTTAATACAGGTGATCATCTTGGTAAGTTTGAATCAAAGGCTGATGAGGGAATTTTCATGTGTAATTCTTCAAGAAGCAAGGCTTATCGAATCTTCAACAAATGATCAAAAACTATTACTGAAACCATAAATGTGAAATTTGATGAATCATATCTGGATACAGTGGAGAAAGAGAAAAACGATGAGGGAATTACATATGAGGGTGAAAAAGAAAATAGTAAAGAGAAGACTTGCAGTGATGATCCAACAAAACCAACATTTGAAGTCGAGAATTTAAAATTCAAAGCCAATCATCCTCCATAATTGGTAATTGAAATCCAACGGCAGGTATACGAACTCGTTCATCATTTAATAAAGATATCTGTGCTTTTTGTATTCACAGTTGTTTTATCTCTGAAACTGAACCTACAAATGTTGAAATTGCACTTAATGATGAAAGTTAGATTTTGGCGATGCAAGAAGAACTTAATCAATTTGAAAGGAATAAAGTTTGGAAATTAGTTCATAGACCAAATGATGACTCGTAGTATGAAGTAAATGGGTGTTCAAAAAAAAACTTGATGAATTCGGAAATGTAATTAGAAACAAAGCTAGGTTGGTAGCAAAAGGATATAATTAAATTGAACGCATTGATTTTGATGAGACATTTGCACCAGTAGCTAGGTTAGAAGCCATTAGAATTTTGCTCACTTTTGCATGCTATAAAGGTTTCAAAATTAAACAAATGGACGTAAAAAGTGCATTTTTAAACGGAGAATTAAAAGAAGTTTTTGTGGAACAACCCCCTGGTTTTGAAAATCATGAATTTCCAAATTATGTATATAAACTTGAAAAAACATTATATGGTCTTAAACAAGCTCCTAGAGCTTGGTACGATTGTTTAAGTGCATATCTCTTAGAAAATGGTTTTAAAAAGGGAAATACTGGCACGACATTGTTTCTATTACATGAAGGTGATGATTTTTTAATAGTCCAAATTTATGTTGATGATATTATATATGGTGCTACTAATGATCGTCTTTGTGAGAAATTTGAAAAAGTCATGTAGGATAAATTTGAAATGAACCTAGTAGGTGAATTAAAGTACTTCCTTGGATTTCAAATCAAAAAAGCACCAAGGGTATTTTCATATCACAAACAAAATAGATCGCTGAATTGCTGAAAAGACTTGGACTTGAAAACGCAAAACCACTCCGTACATCGATGAGTCCTTCAACCGAACTTGACAAAGACGAGAAAGGAGTTGCAGTTGATCAGAAAAAATATCATGGAATAATTGGTTCACTTCTTTATCTCATCGCATCTAGGCCTGATATTATGTTTGTTGTTTGTTTATGTGCACGCTTTCAGTCTAATCCAAATGAATCTCACCTAAAAGCCACAAAGAGAATATTAAGATATCTTTTGCACACACATAAATTTGGTTTATGGTATCCCACATGCAATAATTTTGAATTAATTGGATATTCTGACGCTAGTTATGCTGGATCCCTTGTGGACAGAAAAGGTACTAGTGGAACTTGTTTTATGCTAGGATGCTCGTTAGTCTCGTGGTCAAGTCGAAAACAAAATTGTGTGGCTTTATCCACAACTGAGGCTGAATATATTGCTTTAGGAAGTTGTTGTGCACAAATATTATGGATGATGCAAACTCTTTCAGATTTTGGTTTAATTTATAAAAAAGTACCACTAAAATGTGACAGTAAAAGTGCTACAGATTTGTCTAATAATCCTGTTCACCATTCACGCACTAAACACATAGATGTGAGACACAATTTTATTAGTGATCACATTTCACGAGACGATAATTGTATTGAGTTTATTTCAACTAATTGTCAACTTGCTGATATTTTTAAAATACCTCTTCCCGAAGATAGATTTTTACGATTACACTTAGATTTGGGAATCATAGAAATTGATTGATCATTATCCAATTTTTTAAAATATTATTAAATGATTATTCATAAGTTAAATGATTGACCATTAAACTATTTTGAAACTCGTCGAAATTATGTCAGATCTTGAAATTGTGATGAGTATCAACTATAATAATTTTTTTCATAACATGAAGAAATATTATTAAATTCTCACAACGGTTAAACAAATTTTATAATATCTTTAAAATTGATGCATTTTTCATGATCATTTTTCTACTACTTCCATCCTTCTGACATTCATCGTGATTTTATATAATGTGGGGAGTTTAATTTTTTAAGAATAAAGAAAATCTTAAAATATATATATATACATAATAATAATAATTTATCTTTGGTATTCACTCCCATTTAAAAGTCCTCGTGGTTATGCGTAGGTGAATTACCTTAATCTCTATGTGCTTCTGTTCTCACTTAAAAGACTTTTGGGCTGTGCATGGATAGAACTCATTGAGAGGATAAAGTTTAGTTACTACTAACCCCACTTAAAAGACCTTTGGGCTATGCGTAGTTAGCAAGTGCTTAACACTTTTTGAGCCTATTTAAATCTTTTGAAATTCAAATTCAAATATTCAATTTTATTGAACTCTCCTCATTTTTATAAAATCAATCGTAAATCCACCATTCTAATAAGTGAAATTTGCTTCTAATTTTGAAGAATATTATGATTTGTGTTTGATTAAATGAGATTTACGATATATTTTCCCTCTTGGTTTGAATTTATATTTCTAGCATATATTCATCACTGTTTTAATTTCTGTTATTCTTTTGATGATAACAAAAGGGGGAGAATGATCAAGATTTTGATGGATGAGTAAAACATTTATAGAATATTTTTGAAATTTGGTGTTTTGATTAATAAATTTCAAAATTTTCAAATCTATGCATCAATAAGGGGAGCTTAGTTGAAGGGGGAGCATACAAATAGGGGGAGTACTATATTTTACAATCAAACACATTTATCATATTAAAAATCTTAGCATATGTTTGTCATCATCAAAAGGGGGAGATTGTTGAGTAAAAAGATATGATTTTTGTTTGATAATAAAAGACATATACAAATTATATAAATGTGTTTGAAAACAGTATTATTCTGCACTACACGTATAGAAATAAATATTTAAGCTGAATAAAATGCAAACTGCGCAAAATTTGAAAGTCAAATAACATTTGTTATTCAAATAAATATTTTATTTCTACGTTCGGTACTGTACAATTTTTTAAATTCCACTATTTATAAAATTCACTGTCAAACAATATACAACATCTCCTTACTACATAACACTCACACTCAGTTTTACATTTTCAGTTATAATAACATTTAATGACACAGTCTTCTGTTCTTTGTCTTTGCATCACACTGTCAGTCCAGTCATCATTTACATCCCTGCCACCAATAGAAAAACACACATAGTAGACTGCAACAAAAATAAAATAAAATACAAGCAAATAAAAATTTATTTTTAAATTTTATTTGCCTCGGAATTTCGGTGTGTTTCTCATCATTTTTCTAGACTTGGTCTGATATGAAGGGACAGGAAAAATTATCTGGGGGCTGCACATACACACGTGTATATATATACATGTGTGCACTGCTTCGCCAATCCAGTGTGCAACTGAGGAGTAGCCACATGGACCATCTCAACTCAGTGCACAACATATCAAAATGGTCGAGCTCAATAAATGACAAGAAATAACACAAATGTGATCATCCCATCAAAATCAAAGCAGCCCAAGTGTTGAGAAAATCAAATCAAATTCAGAATCAAATACGACAACAGGATACAAGCTTTAAAGTCAAGTCTGCATGGACACAAATATCATGTGTGCATCATTTTACAAGACAGTTTGCAGTTACACATTGATCAACATAGCATTTCAACATGGTCGAGCCAGTGGGACTTAAATACATGTATGAGAAATGAAACAACATGGTAGTCAAATATTGGAACATGTATACAAGTGTTGAACACATCAAGTCAGTGTGTAATACAAGGCAGCAAGACTTTCAAGGCAAAGACAAAGCTACATGGTTCAACTCAATAGTAAATGGTTCAGCATATTGCTTCAGATTTCAGGTGGACGCAAGTCATTTATGGTGGAACCAAGTGTGTATATGTGCACATTTTCAATACAAACAGTTCACAACATGATACATATATAAACAACTCAATACACAAACAAACCGCATGAACAATACAAGAAAACATGGATGGCACAAATGAGTGTAGAGAACATGGCAGCAGTTTGAAAAATTCAGGGTTCAAGTGTGAAGTTAAAGTGGTCAAGCAAAGTGATTCAGTTGTGAAAACAGTTTACATTTTAGGCCAGACTTAAATGAACTATCATATGTCAAGTGAAGGATCAAGTGTGCTAACATGGTCAACAAGGAAGCATCTTAACAAGTCAAGCTTACATTTCAGCAAGGTGACAAATATAGTGCAGTGGTGGATATGCAATGTGCAAAGTAGTGCAAACACATGTGACAGGATGGTGCAAGTCTAACATGTATGCACAAGACAACACAATACTTATATAGTCGAGGCAGCATGAAGTGATCGAGCAAAACAATTGCAAAGTGATCAACACAGTTTCAAGTCAGTATACACACCATCGTGAAGCAAAACAGATTAGTTTAATACTGCATGGACCAGTGTTTGAGCAAGCAGAAGTATTAAAGGTTCAATGGCATAGAAAAATGGTACAAGTAAATGGACAGGGTTCAGGTCAGCACAATGATGGTTCATTAAGCTTGCGCAGATATAAGTATGGAAGCTAAACACATGTTAATAAAAGAATAACAGCAAGTATGACTCAATAAAAATTCCAGAAGCCACAAAAGTAATATCCAGAGAAATAAATAAATTTACAGCATTTTTTAAAATGGATATTTTCATGGAAGAAAACACGCAAGACCTATTCAAAGTCAGCAATTCACACGAAAGTGTTTTTGAAATTTCATATGACTCGATCAAATTTCCAAAAGCCACAAACATACAGTGTAAAGTTGAAAATTCCAGAAAAGGTTGAAGTTTACATGTCCATCAAATAAGAAACCAAAGATTTCAAAAAGATCCAATATTTTCGTATATATATCATAAGCAAATCAACATAAGAAATCAGAGATATTTTTGGATTTTTAATCCTATAAATAACAACATCATCACTAGCAATTAGGGCATCGAATTCATAAAAAAAAAAATCTGGCGCAGTCAAGTTCAAATCAGAAATCTTACAAAGGATTGCAATCACTATCTCAAGGCAAATCAATCGAAGAAGAGGTGCTTCAAAGCATTTGAGTATACAGAGGAATTCTAGAGCTAAATCTATCAATTGCGATTTGATTTTGGGAGGATATCAGAAACCCTAGTATTATTCGACGCCGCCATTTTTTTTCTGAAGCAAAGAGATTAGGATAAAGTAAAAGGGGTGCATCACTTTGAAGTGGCCGGCCAAGTTCTTATTAGAGAAAAGGGATTTTTTTAATTCCTTTTCAAACCAGGGTTTTTGTTTTGTTTTTTTAGTTTTGCTTTATGTTTAAAAAGGAAGTCGATAACTACTACTGTTTGTGGTTAGAAAAATCACAGCTTATGAGAACAAGTTGTGTCAAGGTCTTGAGCATAGGGTTTAAACAATCGGGAGCAAGAGTTGCGAGTTTACAAGGGTCTGTAAGCGTAGAGATTGTTTATAACTCCTAGTAGAAACCTTGAATGCAACAATAGGCAGTGTTTTGCCGAAGCTGGGTATCTTCTGTGTGTGATTTTCTTTCTGCAAGTTACTCTATTATTTTGTTTTTAATTTTATTTAGTTTTAAATTTATTTAAATTGCAATAAACCCTATTCACCCCCCTCTAGGGTTAATTTAGATCCTACACTAGCCCCTGGTGGGCCATGGCTACAGCCCGGCATCGGAAAAAAATCCATTGCCACTTACTCAATGTCAAAATTACAAAATGCATTACTATTAAACTGTATGTTAGCTAAACTGTAAATCAGCCCACCCCTTTGTTTACTGCTGAGTCCGCCCTTGCTAAGTATATAGAAATTCAAAGGAGCAGACGGAGTAGACAATATTGATTCTTTAATTGTCATTGCACTAATTTAAAAACAGGAAACCAAATAGAATGACAGGCTTTTTTTTTCAGTTCAATCATGATCTAAAACAATAGCTGATATACCCAAGTTAAAAAACACCAAGTATATGAGAACACAAAAGTTCTCTTTTCAGGTTTGTACTTACAGAGAAGGTACTATGAAGTGCTTTAATGATAAAATTAACATGGTAGACAACTAATCATATAAATCCTAAATTTCTACTTGCCCTATCGAGAAAATATACACTTCCACTATTTTTATTCACGCTAAATATTTTTAGTAGAAAAATATGAATACAAGTGAGCATCTAATCAAATCACTTCATTCTAAAATGTTTGAAAAATGAAAACGAAAGGCGGTTATAAACCACTAATATTTAAATCCTAAAAGCCATAAACGAACAAACAACAGCTTTGATATGCTATCGCCTCATATAAACTCGAGCAACATCGACCTAATATCTAAAGGAAAAAACTACAGCGGTTTCAACCACTCACCCTCATCGGTAATAGAATCTAATAAATATATGATATTTCACTAACCCGAAGAAAGAAAAGGTTGATGAAAACAACAGTTAAGGGTATCCAAAGAGCTTACTGGACAAATATTTAGCTTAAAAACAAAATATTTTCGAAAATCGTAAATATATCGTGATGTTAAGAGCACTTTGATAAGGCTAGTAAAACATAACCATATAGTAATTATTAAATGTTACAAAAGGATGTGTATTGAAGTTCAGGATAATTGGGATATTCAATAGTAACATATCAATTAATAATCATTTAACATCTTCAATTAATGAAAATTGACTTGATCGTTTTATTTATGAATCTTTTGGCATTACTTTGACTTCATGCATTTATGAATTTTCTATTATTTATGTAACTTCATTTTTAAATTTTTCTTTGATGCTTCAAAATAATATCCATATTGTATATTTTCATACTTTTATGTTTTTTAAGCTTCATGAAGGTTTCAAATTTTTAAATATAAACTGAAATATATAGGCTGTTAAAAGTTTATTTTTATTTTTCACAATTTCTTTAAATTTAATATGGTACTTGGCATGTCCCAATAAACTAATAGACCTAGATTAATTAGCAGGAAAGCTCACAAACTATTTAAACTACCTTATAGCTTTTAGCTAATTAAGATTGAACCTGGTAGTATGCTAATAGTCTAGCACTATGAGATCTTTTTTCCAAAATATACAAAACTCGGAATAACTAAATAGCTATAGCATCCATAAAAAATAACACTATAGTTGGCTCTTTAAAAATGCGTAGTAGGCAATGGTAGTTGGGAACTAAAGATGCAAAATACTAAACCAACTGAGACGTTTATAAATACATTGCGGTAACCATGCATTTGTAAGATCATAAGTAGAATGTTGAAATAAAAAAATGATCACAACACTCGAGGTGTATGCAACACTTCACAAAAGAGTAAAACTAAAAATAATATGGAGCCACAAATATAAAGTGCAAGTAGAGACACGAGAATTTTACAGTGGTTCGGTCATTTTAGACTTACATCAACTTTAGAAGCTATTTTCATTATCACTTTTAAATTTACAAGGTGCATGACTTCATTCATATCACTCATTTCTCTCTTTTATAATGATCTCCTCTATTTTCTCTATTTTTTGCTCTTGATTTCACTTGAATTCACGAAGAAATCGGTAAGATCTCTTGATTTGTGATGATAGTTGTGTAGACCTTCAATCACTTGAACAATTAGATCTTCATTAGTTCCATGGTGAATTTGTGTTGAATCTAAGCTTTAAGAAGAATTACGGAAGTTAAAGAGGTTTAGAGAAGTTTAGAGTGATGAAGAAGTGAAAATGGCATCCCTTCGGGGTCCAAAAATCGATTCTTTGAACGATTGAGAAGTGGGTATTTATAGGTGTAGTTTGGTGGTAGTAGCAGGGTTGTAATTATGGTGTGCAGGGTTTAATCGGTTATAAATATATTTACCAAAATGCCACTGTGCTAGCTGCAACGCTGTAAGATCGACCAACATATGCATGCATGACCCAAATATTATGACTTTGCCACTGTCTCTTTTCTTGAACGAGCGACCCTTGCTGCTACAAGTAGTGAGCGATCCATACAATAAATAAACGACCGATCCCCTTGCTGTATAATGTGTGCTCAATATTTATACTTGCTAATGCATTTACAAGCTGGTGCCAGCTGTCATTTCCTCCAACTCACAACTTAACCTTATAATTGAATAATGATCCATGCATTTGTACATATAACACTGTACGTTTGCTCTTATATATGCTCGACCCACCTTCCATATGTTGCTCGACCCATCACAAATACTGCTCGACCCTTCATGCCAGATGCTGCTCGACCAAAGGACTGCAGGCCGCATGACCGACCAGCTTGGAGGCTGCATGATGGTCATATTACAATAATATAGACTGTACGTAAGAAACTATGGGTCAGTTTTGAATCATGAAGCTGTAATGGATTGTATCATGCTATCCACGTAGAAATCGGTTTCATTTAATCAAATAATTGGAACGATTATAATGCATGGTAAAACATGAGTACACATGGCTAGTGATGGATTGATAAAGTGTATACATAGATCGCTAGTATTGCATTAGCAATGGATCTACACTTTAAAACAATACAGGTGAAGTATTAACGTGAAAGTAGGGTCCGGTATATACCGTAAAATACAAAGGAGCAGCAAGCAATTTGATGGCTTGCACATAACAACAGTCTGGGTTGCTCGTTCACAAGCTCCACGTGGGTCAAGCACCACCAACATATGACATACTGCTTATATTAATATATATATATATAGTAATATATAGAAAGGATCCCACCTTTCTTTGCCAACAGCAGGTATCAAAATGGAACTTTTGTGAGCGGACCAACCCATATATTATAATATACGTCAAATCATATATTTGCATCAATATAAGCCAATGCGTTATGTTAACTATTTCCGAATGGCACCTGCTTCGTGACATATAATATAACCGCAGCTACGTCATTCCTTTTGCATGGGACAAAATGAATGTACATAGATTTTGTGCTGTACTCACGTCTTTGATAAATTAATGTATATATGTAGCTCGATCCAGTTAGTAGCTTTGTTCCTAGCTCCTTGCATAGATGTTATACAGTTCTCCCATTCTTGTTTATGCAGGGTCTACGAATACATACAAAGGCTGGTCCATTACTTATAATGCTCGTATGTATGCAACGTGATCGATTCATCCGAAAAGTATGGATCCATCTTGATCATTTAATCAGAAAATTGACGTAATAATTTCTAAACCGCGTTAACAATGGTGTTAACATAGAAAAATGGAGAACACTAAATATTCCATGTATAATAATTATTTAACATAAATTTACTTGGCATTACATATAGGTAACTATATGTACAATTAGCAAAATTGGTTCACGTTACATATCAAAACATCATGATGAAAATATAACATTCTGTACTCACTAAAAGCATCTAGTCAATTACAATAATTTCAAGCATAAAGATTAATGCTTAATCGAAACCGGTTCAAGTTACATATGAAAAGAATGTGATGAAAATATAGGCTACATATATGTTGTGAAACCAAGCTGTTTCAATAAAGTAGGATTGCATGAAGAAACTGCTTTCATACTTTTATGTGTTTTGGCTATGTCTACGTTCAAGATCTAACACCTATTCTTTATTTCATTGAAGACCGAGGATACAAAAGAGAATGCAAATGTGATAACAAGATTATAGGTCGCATAACAGGAATTTTTTTTCCAAAGATATATCTACGCTAAACCTATAATTTGAATTGACAATAGAAATTAGGTTATGCTGAAGAAGAGGATAATGGGAGATATTTATTCTCTCACCCACTAACAAATATGGAGATAATATCCTCCATAATTTTCCTTTCTTATATCAACATCTATCAGCAATCTTTTCTTTCTACATATTGCAAAATCAATTAATTATAAATGTACTTCTTGCTCATTCATAAATCTTCGAATAATTAACTGATTTAATAACATACATTTCCATTTTTTTCATTCCATTTATAGCCTAATTGAATGATGATATCAATTAACTATATTCATTTCTTCTTGAAAAATATTTGAATCACCCAATTTCACCAATTAAGTCACCCAAGAAAATAAAAGTATGAAAACAATCCAAAATTGTGTTCATCTTCTTGATTATTCAATATTGTAAGGCCTAGTCTTACATGTTGCGTGTAGTTACGCGTTTTGATCTAGTGTACTGTAAGTTTAATAAATGAAGAAATTTACACTAATGAACTGAAATTAGAACGAACGTTTAGATGACATATTTTAGCAAATCATTATTTAATAATTATCTCAAAAAATAAAAAATTGAACAGACTTTACTGCATGTCAATTTTTGATTCTTTATTGTTATGCAAAAATTGCGCGAATGCGGAAGAGCAATAAGTAGGATCTAGATTTGCCAACTGAACATCAACCTAATCTGATAGCAACTATTCTATTACATCAACAAAATAGTAAATAACTATAATAGAGAAACAAAAAGACACAATATTTATACTGGTTCCACTATCCTCCATAAGATAGTGTACGTCCAGTCCAAAAAAGAGAGATTTTATTCCACATGAGAGAATTACAAGAGATTACAAAATAAGAGTTTAGATATCCAAACCTCAAATAGGCTTAACAAGAAGAGACACCATTGTGGATCACTGGCTCCATTCCAGGATGAGTTTACACTAATGTCTACCCCTCAATATATAGCTAGTGCAAATCCATGTGATTCATCAATTACATTACCAATATATGGTAATAATATAATGGAGGAAAATTACCATAGCAACAATTGTGCAAACATAGAAAGTAAATCAATCTGTTTCTTTAGCATAGATGGAAGAAATTAATCCCTTCATTTATTTCTGTACTATCTCATCAAATGCAATTAATGCATTCCTATTATAAAAATATTTACTTTCCAGTTTTTGCAAATTTTGTTCCAATCAATTTGTGACGTTGTATCACCTAAATTTAACACTCTACCTTGATGCAAAATCACATATCTGCAACACTCTATCTCGAATCAAATTCTCTTCACATCATAAAACTCTTTAACAGAACTCCACCTTCAATCAAAATCTCATAATGAGATTGAAACCAAAAACGAATATTTTCCTAATGGATTCCAGCAAAACTACCCCCTATCACACCATGTTAACGAGCTCAGACTACGTCCCCGCCCACTAACAAAATGTTGCAAATATCCAAAATAAAAAAGAAGGCAGACACCAAAGTAATCTCAACACCGCTAAGGCCAAAAATAATTCTCTCAATCACCAATTCAAATACAGAGCCAAAATCCAAATCTCTTTATGCACAAAAAATCTCTCTCCTACCACTTAATTATTACAAACTTCACCCACCGCCTGCAATATATGCATCTGCCACCATGAGCTGCATCACTCATAAACCAACGGTCTAAAAGTGCTTGCAATAACATCGACACACGTCTAGAACTTGAACAGAGCTCCTTCCTCGATCACCCCGGATCCCTCGAGCATCATCAACGTGAAGCCCCCTATATAAACCACAATGATCTCTATCTCGATACCCGTCTATCACTTGACCTGTGCTCCTTTCCTGATCATCTTGGATCCTTTGAGCATCATCAACATGAAGACCCCTGTCAGAAACATGATCAAAACTTCCCAAATCCAATAGTCCCTTCAACACAGTAAACTCCATGTCACGTTAAAGTTCCCAGATTGGAACATTCTTCTCTCTCAACATAATCTCCTCCACCAAAGTCTTCCTTTTCTCCTAAAATAGTTATAGCATAATTACCACAGAATCTACCAAACTTTGTAGAAATAATTGATGCACAATTTAAAACAAATCACCTTGCTCTGATACCAATCTGTTATGCAAAAATTGCGCAAATGTGGAAGCGTAATAAGTAGGATCTAGATTTTCCAATTGAACATCAACCTATCTGGTAGCAATTATTCTATTACATCAACAAAATGGTAAATAACTATAATAGAGAAACAAAGAGACACAATATTTATACTGGTTCCACTTTCCTCCATAAGATAGTGTACGTCCAGTCCAAAAGAGAGAGATTTTATTCCACATGAGAGAATTACAAGAGATTACAAAATAAGAGTTTACATATCCAAAACCTCAAATAGGCTTAACAAGAAGAGACGCCATTGGGGATCACTGGCTCCATTCCAGGATGGGTTTACACTAAAGTTTACCCCTTAATATATAGCCAGTGAAAATCCATGTGAGTCATCAATTACATTACCAACATATGGTAATAATATAATGGAGGAAAATTACCATAGCAACAATTGTGCAAACAAAGAAAGTAAATCAATCTGTTTCTTTAGCAAAGATGGAAGAAATTAATCCCTTCATTTATTTCTCTACCATCTCATCAAATGCAATTAATGCATTCCTATTATAAAAATAGTATTTTTGCAAATTTTGTTCCAATCAATTTGTGATTTTGTATCACCTAAATTTAACATTTTTATCATCAAGTTCAAAGAATGATATCTGAGTCAATGATAGCAAGCAACTTTATAATATTTAGTAACATTTTGTCATGAAGACAAAGAAGAATGAGTTAAAAGTTGTAGGTACGATCAACACTCAAATCCGATAATCGATATAACAGTAATTCAAAAGTTGTGTATGTAAGTGAACGATGTTCTGCTAAAATTTTAATCAAATTGTTTACACAATGAATCAACTTAGTAAAAAGTGCATTAACTAAATAGTACTAACACATAGTTGAATCAGAATATGAGGAGAAATAAGCATTTTATCTAGTATGACAATACAATTAAATGTAAAACCTAGTTTTATATGATCATCTATAGGGACTTGACAATGGAATATTTAAATCGTAAACCACACATGTCGTATACAAATTCATTATTTTTCAAAAATTATGCTCAACAACATTGATTGGAATCCACATGCTAAGCTACATTTAATTATTTTATGCTATGGAAACTTGAAAAAAGATCAGTTATATTTAGTTTCTAAGTAAAATGAAAGATGGCTTCATGGGTAAATTCTGAAATAATAAGACCTGTGAACGGGTGAGATTTATACTTTTATATTTTCCTATTAGTCAAGTCTAATAAGATATTTTAATACTTGTACATTATGTGGAAAAGCTTTTCCGTTCGGTTTCCTAGGTAGGAGTTTAATGACATAATGTATACTCAAAGGTCATTAAGTAAAACTTACGCAACTAAGAGGTGCAGCATGAATGAAGTATAACACGCACTAGCAAAAAGATGGAAAAATAAAGGTATTCAGCAAATGCAATGTAACATTCAATCAAGACGTGGAGACTTCTTACAACTGCATGCATGGGTATGGGTCCCATATTTAATATCCGCTTCTGTTTTGAACACATGGATTCCAATATAATCCATGTATGTATACCTTGTGTGCTATGTATTGAACATAACCAAGATTTAACTCAAACTAGAAATGTTGATTTGTCTAAGTGATTATGCTAACGGAACCTCAACAAATGAACTCTACCTAGAGTTAGTTTTGAAATATAGAATCCAACTTATGCAAGACAATTAGATTTTGGAAACAGTAAATTTTGAGAATTTGGTTCCAAAAATTTTGAAATCAATGTTTTGAACAACACTAGTGCGAAACTGGTACGCTAAATCAGAGTAGCGTAGCGAAAGCGTGATGATATGATCGAATAAAATGTTTCAACAGATTTTTTTCCCCAGCTTTCATGGGTGTTATACTTGAACCATTTAGTTTATTGTTGAGATTAAACTATTTATACTTTACAGGAAAATAATGTGAAAGACAAAAAGAAGGAAAAATTATGTCGGAAGGACAAGAGGCAAAGAAATCAGCCAAAAGGACAAAGTGTAGTGTAAACTTTGAAATGATAGTGGGCCCCCTGAATTCAAAGTTTAGCGTAAATTTGTCCTTGAGGCCAAAGTTTTGGTTGACTATCCTTATTCGTAAAGTTTTTGTTGACTTTGTCCTTACGGATAAAAACCCCCTTATATTTATGTGTTTACCGAAATTTAACGACTTGAAATAAGTTTAATCCTGACTCAGATATTTTGTGTATCTTGCATGGAACACTCGGGTCAGGCCCAAAGTGTTCAAGGTTTAGAGATTTCATCACGAAGCGAACTGGAGAGGCATACAAAGACGACACGCGAAGACGCACGCATTCACAAGCCGACAACAAAGTGTAAATTTTATTTGTCAAAAATATTAAGTGAGATACTTCAATGTGAACAACTGTAGTCACGCAAAAGAAGAACAATCTGCATCACACATAAAATTATAATAGCTAAACATGTAAATGCAAACCATTAAATGTGTAATGAACCAGAAAATTCGATGCTCGAATTTTCGACGTAAATACATCTCGTGTCCAAACTCGAGTACCGAAAATCTAGAATGTTAAAGAAAGAAGATAGAGGGTGAGATAAGAAAGAAAGAAATATTAGAATAGAAGAAGAACAACTAAACACAATATCAGAGTCTCACATCGCAGGTGAATAAAATATAATACAGAAATAATTCTTTATTGAAAATTTGAAATAATACTTACAATTATCAGTGTGCAGCGGACATTTAATTCATCTGGACAGTTATAATTGCATGTCCTTATTTACAGCACACGGTAGGATTATAACTATCTCCACCATATGTCTGATCTTCTCTAGCTCGTCTCTTGGAATCTATGTCATCTTACCTTAAACCTATACAACTCGGTCCGACCCAACTGGGTCTGACCCGAGCATTACAAGCGCCACAGGTCAGTCAGGTGAACCAGCATGAGAAAAAACCCACTAAATTATTGTTTTCGTCCAATTTGATTTTAAAGTTAAAAATCATTTCGAAAGAAAAGGATAATCATAAGACCCATCCACACATAAACATAGATGGGTTTTACCTTACGATAACCCAAACCATTTTTGAAATCAATATCTTTTTTGATATTATAATAGTGTCTAAATACAAAAAAAATCAATCTAGCAGAACACTTGCATTTCACGCTCTACGTATATGGTATACAATCAAAACCATAGGCTCTTATTAGAGACTGGATAACCAACTATGACAAGGTATGGAACCACCTACCGATAGTGTATCTCTAGAGGGGAATATACTGGGTTCAACAAGAACGTCTTGCAACCCGGCCCACACATAACCGATCACTCATTTCTATTGAGTGTATCGAATGTATATCACCAACAGTTGGGCTCAAACCACCTTTTCCCGAAAAGGGATAGCATCGAAGTAGATTAAAGAAGCAAAAGGAATTTCTATAGATAGGTGATAATACACCCTATGGGGGTGACCCATATAGCCATGCTTCCTGCCCGATTATTTTCATTTCCCAGTTGAAAGGCCTGAGGTTTAAAATTTTCCTTTTCAGATAATCTGGTCATTAATCACTTTGAATGGCACATCATCAGATCTTCCTGATATCACTAATTGACATTCAAAAAAATATTTTAGTGTTCAAGCTAAGAGAAGTGCCCTCTACAGCATCAACCGAAATACGTTTGAGGAAATCAATTTACGTGGTTCTTTGAAAAAACTCTGTCAGACATTCATCTATACAAGTTGTCTTGGGACTGCACAAACCGAAGGCACTCTCCTACCGCATCCTATGAATCACCCTATAGATCAGTAGCTAGTAGTCCTTGCATTCCGTCGATTTCAACCACGACAAGATTACCATCAAAATATCTCTGGGCGCGACTCCACAGAATTCAACAAGTTGTCTTTTCGCTTATGAAGATCCACGGTCTTCACTGCTTCATCTTCAATCGGTATCTTCTACATTTATGTATTAGTTAATTTAGAATGGTTTTCAAATAAATTCAATCCTGGTCTTTCCATAATAACAATGGTATGGGCCAGATTTGATAATCGGTTATCTAACTATAAAAAAAACAACCATTCATCCATAAAAGAAAATTGAATTCCCTGTTTTAATATCCATTTTTCATTTTACCTCCTTATTCGTCTTTGTAGCGACCCAGGGAATTTGCAATCCTGGATATCGGAATACAACACTATGTCGACTATTCAAGCACTGGAAATACCGGATGGTCCATGAAAGAAATTAGAGGGTGAGAATAGATAAGATAGAAACTTAGAATAGAAAAAGAAGAAGAATATACAACATCAGAGTAAACATGAATCTCATAGCGGAACGAATAAATATATTTCATAACATAACTTTGAAATAAAACAGTATCTCTATACAATACCGTTATTAGAGTATAACAATTACAACACAGCGGAAATAACAATAGCTGTATAATCTTGAAGCCTTCTGCTCCAGCTCTTCAAGTACCTGTTAATCCCGACTACTTGACTGCCCGTACAAAATTGGGCACCCAAGAGTTTTAGGGAAAAACAAAACAAAATAAACTCAGGGTCAGTCATGTGACTGGTGTGAGTAAACTCAAATCATTTGTTAACTTTAAAAATCCTTTCAAAAGAAAGAATGATCGTAAGACCGATCCACACATAAACACGGATGGTTTTTACCTTACGATAACCCAAATCATTTGTAAAACAATATTATTCTGATATTATAATAATGTCTAACACAAGTAATATCAATCTAGTAGAAACGCTTGCATCTAACGTTCTACATATATAATATACAATCAAAACCACGGGCTCTTATTTGGGGAATGGATTCCAACTATGACAAGTTATGGATCCACCTTCCGCTCAGTGTACTCTAGAAGCGATACACTGGAGTTCAACAAGAACATCTTGCAACTCGTCACATATGACCGACCACTCATTTCGCTTGAGTGTATCGAATATATTGTCACCTTACAGTTGGTAAACCAACATAACCATTCGTGGGAGATACAGAATTGAAAGAAGTACAAATATGAATATTCTATAGATGGTGACAATATACCCTACTTGGGTGCGGCCCACTTAGCCATGCTGCCTGCCCAATTTCTATCGTTTCCCAGTTGATGAGGTTGGAGGTCATAACGTATCTTTCAACAGATTACTCATTCATTCACTTTGAATGCCACATCGTCATACCCATCAAATCACAAATTGATTTCCCCAAAAATACCACGGATATAAGCTAAGAGAAACGAATTCCTCTGCCACCAACGTAAATACATTTGAAATTGATCAACTTACGTGATCTACCAAATATACTATGTCAAACATTCGTCCATTCAAGTTGCCTTGGGACTGGACAAATCGAATGCACTATTCTGTAAATCCATCTTAGGAAATTTCTACCTAGGATTGCCAGAATGTATAAACTCCGTCTTCAATTTGTCTTCGAGCTATTTTATTCGAAACGCTAACGCCCATACGGAGTGGTTCTCGGATAATAATCCAACCGGTCTCTCCGAATCGACGACGGAAAAATGGTTAAAATTTTGATAGTCTGTGATTTAACTATCAAAGAAAAACACGTGTGCAAACAACGATATTATTTCCAGATGGATATTATATCGATCAATCATCATTCAACATTTATCCCTTTAAATTAATTTATCATTAATTTATTCATTTCCTTATTTCCCATTTTCATATATTCGTAAATCCTTATTTTCTAAACTTAGAAAATATGCGTTATTAATAACTGGAAAACGTTTCCATATTTATTCCCATTTCTTATTTTCTATTGTCAGAAAACATTTTTGATCCTTATTTGGAAAACATTTCCAAATCTGCTTCATTTGATTTAAAGTGATGTTTAAATAAACATCGTTATGCCAACACAAACCATTACGCTCATTAACTAAATTCACTTAACCTACCTTTACTATCAAACTTGAACCATTCCTTAGTTAAGAAGGAAGTCAATCAAGTTGGGGTATAATTACCTCTCAGACCTTAACTGAACAACGTTTTAACTTCGGAATAGACAAAGTTTATCTTTTTAAACCTTTAACAACTTCCTTGCGAACCTCACAGATTCTATTTACGAATCTACTTCTTTTATAAAAACATTGGATATAATGATAATGTTATAATCCCTACTTTCGAAATATCTAACTTCAAATATAACTTTTATTCTTAATTTGAATAATTAAATAAACACCTAATTTATAACAAACAAATCATGATTTAAAAACCGGAAAGTATAAATACTTTCCCGAATTCGATATAATAGAATTCGACAATTAACTCTCTTCGAATAACTAATATTCGATTAATTCTTTCTTTCGAATAAACTATATTCGATTACTCCTTCTTTCGAATAAACTATATTCGATTAACTCACTTCGAATAACTAATATTCGTTTTTTCACTTCGAACAACTTAATATTCGATTATCTCACTTCGAATAGCTTATATTCGATTATCGCACTTCAAATAACTTATATTCGATCATCTCTTTTCGAATAGATTATATTCGATTATCTCTTTCAAATAACTAATATTCGACTAACTCCTTTAGATTAACTCATTTGGATTAACTCGGTTTGATTAACTCATCTTGACTAACTTAACTTAATTAACTCGACTTATTTAACTCAACTTGACTAACTCTACTTATTTAACTTAACCTGATTAACTCCTATCGAATAACTAATATTCGATTTAACTCCATTCGCTTGACTCTAGATCGCAGCGATCACAATGGTTACGCCTGATTCCCTCAGGAAACATTCAACTGCCATAGGCTATCTACAGTCCTGCGAATTACGCTAGCAGTCATATGAAATGGCAACTCATCCTGATTAACTATGTTTGACTAACTCTATCTCAAATAACTATATTCGATCAACTCTAATTGAGTAACTAATATTCAATAAATCCTAATTCGATTAACTATGTTCAATTCTCTATCTGGTTAACTCTAATTGAATAACTAATATTCGATTAACTCTAATTGAATAACTAATATTCAATTAACTATACTAATTAATTCTAATTGGTTAACTCTAACTGGTTAACTCTAACTAGTTAACTCTAACTGATTAACTCTATCCAATTTGCTCTTCGTCAATATTCAGTTTCAAATATCGATGTTGAAATCGATTCCTACTTCTCCATATAAGTCCTGACTTATAAATTCTATTTATCTAATGATAAATATTTTATTTTATTTATAAAATATTATTTATAAATTTATCTTCTCCACTTATCTGTTAAAATATATTTCTATTAAAAATCTACTTTAAATTCATATTCTGTTATACCGGTGTGCGAAGCATGGGTCTAAACCTTCCTAGTTTAAAATTCTCTTTTTATACAATTCTATTCATTTTCCAGTGTTTCCTTTTATAATCAATTTATTTTCTAAATAAATATTTCCTTTATAATTCTATTTATTTTCTAAATAAATATTTCCTTTATAATTATATTTATTTTTAACAATATTTCCTTTTATCTAATTATTTGATTTTATAATTATTTTCTTTTATAAAACCCTTTTCTTTTTATATATAAAATCCATTGATTTTATATAAGTAATTTATTTTCAAAATACACTTTGAAAATCCCCTTTTCTACATCCCAGTATTTCTTACGGTATTTAAAATACCAAACAACAATGATCGATATCATTCAAACACACATAATCAACAACAGATTATATATTACATCATATATTTCAATATATAAAAATAGTAAAATAAATGTTGAGGAATCCAGTTGGATCCCTCCATCCTATTTCCCTACATCCAAAGATGTTACACAATATAATTCATATAAATTTCATTTCTATATGAAATATTCTGATAAACAGGATCAATATTTGATTAACGATATGTGTGTGTGTGTATATATATATGTATGGATGGATATATATATATATATATAACCATATCTATATTTTCAACAAAATATTTAACAGTCCATCCTGACAATCAACACACAGGCATTCAATCATTTTTATCAATATAAAAATACGTTTATAAAAATATGAGCTGAGCAGAGTTAGTGAGTTTTACTTGCATCGTTTGTAATTGTTAAATAACAATTTACGGTCGTTGGTTCAGATCAGGAAATTTATTTTGCTATAAATTGTAACCAGCTCCAATTCACTCCCAGACTTAACGGTTCGTAGTATTCATTGATATGGTTCCAACAGATGTTGTTTAGCAGAATTCTGATACAGTATGATCAATATATGATTTATACAAGTTCTTATACATTTAAGTTACATTAAATTCAAGAGAAATTTAGTTGGGCTTTACCAAATCTTTCGGCCCATTCACCTCTTTGAAATTTCAGCCCGTTAAAGCCTTCTTCCTCCATTTATTTGTTGAGCTGCACAACTTTAGAACCCAACTTAAATGTCTTGTTTTCGTGCATCCCTCACCGCACCAACACGGTATCATCTTCACCGAATACAATTTGCTCCAGTAACTACCATAACATCACCTTAAACCAAAAGTGAAAAACTCGAACTCCCCTTTTTCATTAACATAAATTCACACAAACAAAACGTACTCCAGCATTTCAAACCGTTCCTCCCTGATGCCAATAAAATCAAACCCTGAAACAATTCCATTTCTTCAGTCAAAATGTTCCAGGCATCATCATCAATTAGTGATTGCTAATCAACTTAAATCAGTGAAATAATTATACCTGTTACCATGTTAGACCCTTCTCTGTTCAAACATGAACCAAATTTCCATCATTCTCAACTATTACAAATGAACCTGATGCCAACCTTACTCTCGATCCCGCACCTCCCTATGGAACGTCAGCTTCCGATCACCCACCACTACTGCAGGTGACTGGACCGCCCCACCTTGTCACCGCCGACGCGCCTGAGCAGCAGCGTCCTCCTGACACCCGCCTTGCCTTCTAGAACTTCCTCAAATCTCCCGACAGCTCCTTCACGCGATGCTATAAGAACTTGCAACATGCAAGTATGTCGGATCCCACCAAAATCCATATACGAGTTCCAAATTCTTCACGAATTAGAACTGAAAACTCAATAAATCTTCAAAACCCTATTCATCGGTACTGACGCTATTCGTAATAGCAAACCCTACGCCTATCGCAAGCCACGAAAAGAATATGGAAAGATAGAGCAAGTTATGAGGTTTGAAACAGATGAGTCTTGGGTTTTTGTTAGGTCGGTTTTCACATTTGAGAAAGAAGTATGGTGGCGGCTACAGATATTCGATGAACGGAGAAAGTGGAAATAGGTTAAGGAGATATAAAAGGTGTTATATAGGGAGATATTTTCCTAGATCCAATTTGTGGATGAGAACTCGTTTGATGGCAAATGAAAAAAAGAAGAGCATGGACTTCTTTTTGCCCAACGAAAGGGGTGAGGAATAAGGTTATACATTAGTTAAAAGTTATATATAGAGTTAGAGAAATATTATTTTAATTATACCATTTTAAATCTCTAAATTACTATTTAAATAATTAAATAAATTAATTATTATACGGTAAAAATACGGGACATTACATTCTTCCCCCCTTATAATAATTTCGTCCTCAAAATTGCTAAGGTAGAAAACAAACCCTATTGACTGGTTAAAACTTATTTGTTTACTAAATTTCAATTAAATTATTAATTTATTTCTATTAACGAATATTTTCAAAAATCCTGGAAATTTTCTAACACCTTAGCTTTTCGAAAAATTTCGCCAGCACCTCCTTTGTACTGGTCAATAGCTCAAACTCCAACTCGCCTCTCTGGGCCATCTTCAACCCAAAAGAAAATCAAACAGCCAAGCGGCTTGCCAATTTGGCTCATCAAAATCTCAAACCCATATATAATATAAACTGGTACCTTTTTGTTGGGCATATCAATATATCCTTTCACCTTCTATCAATTAAACATATACCAATGTCATCTCAACCACTTTCCAATCAATATCCGTTCAACACAGCTATTCGCTTATATTCAAGCCGAATTCTATTTCAAACTCGAGTTCCGTTCTCGATTTCAAACCCATGACTCACCAACCCAATATCATTTCAAAATCCCTATGTCACAAATCCAATTTCCTCGATATCATTCTAATCCAGTTAAATTTCCACTAACTTAATTGATTTTAATTCAAACCATCTTTTCCTGGGAATTTTAAACTTAGCTTTTCAAAATCAAATATTTCTTTTCGACATTCAAACAACTTGCTTTTCTCAACACAATTTAAAACCAATCACTTTGGTAGTAATCCATCACTTACCAACTCGAAAATGACACTGATGATGTGGCCAGCACCATCATGGTTATTTCCCAGCAATTGAAGTGAGTTTAATACTGTATCACCTTTCAAAAGCATATTCAAACACTTTTATTTGGAAATTAGTTCAAAATATCCTTCATAATGTTCGAAAACAATTTAAAATCTCCCAGGATTTTAAAATTCTCAAATATTAACTCCAAATCCATTTACAAACACTTTTCATGTTCTTGGAATTTCAAATGCCAAATTCTGATTTAAATTCAGATTCAATTCATCTGATTTCATATATTACACTTATATGAATTCTAATTGGTTATTTATATAACCATTTCAATTTATAATCTAATTCGATTATAATAACAACCAACACATCCTATATATTATAATAATTCCAGTATATAGAATCCTTTTATAACAAAATATATTTCGGGTAAAATTATTTCATTTACCCTCTTTTTGAAACATATCGTGTTGACCCATCGTATTCGAGTGTTTATAAACTCCTACCGATACAGTGGATCAAACTGATCGACCCGAACCCATAAACAACTCAACCAATAAATCCCCACAATATAAAATCATTTTATATCAAATAATAAATACGTTCACTCGTATATATACACTCAAACTCAATCTAGGGTATTAGTAACCCTATCTCTACTGGGTCACGCCACAGAGCCAAGGTAATTACTTAACCTTAAGCTCTGATACCACTGTAATGACCCGGGGAATTTGCGATCTTGGATATCGGCCAACACTATGTCGACTATTCAAGCATCGGAAACACCGGATAGACCATGAAAGAAATTAGAGAGTGAGAATAGATAAGATAGAAACTTAGAATAGAAGAAGAAGAGGAGGAAGAAGAAGAACATACAACATCAGAGTAAATACGAATCTCCCAGCGAAACGAATAAATATATTTCAGAAAATAACTTTGAAATAAAACATTATCTGTATACAATACCATTATTAGAGTATAACACTTACAACACAGCGGACATAACAATAACTATATAATCCTGAAGCCTCCTACTCCAGCTTTTCAAGTATCTTTAAATACCGACTACTTGACTGCCCGTACAAAATTGGGCACCCAAGAGTTTTAGGGAAAAACAAAACAAAATAAACTCTGGGTCAGTCATGTGACTGGTGTGAGTAAGCTCAAATCTTTTGCTTAGCTTTAAAAATCCTTTTAAAAGAAAGAATAATAGTAAGACCGATCAACACATAAACACGGATGGTTTTTACCTTACGATAACCCAAATCATTTGTAAAACAATATTATTCTGATATTATAATAATGTCTAACACAAGTAATATCAATCTAGTAGAAACGCTTGCATCTAACGTTCTACATATATAATATACAATTAAAACCGTGGGCTCTTATTTGGGGAATGGATTCCAACTATGACAAGGTATGGATCCACCTTCCTCTCAGTGTACTCCAGAAGCGATACACTGGAGTTCAACAAGAACATATTGCAACTCGGCCACACATGACCGACTACTCATTTTGCTTGAGTGTATCGAATATATTGTCACCTCACAGTTGGTAAACCAACATAACCATTCCCAGGAGATACAGAATTGAAAGAAGTACAAATATGAATATTCTCTAGAAGGTGACAATATACCCTACTTGGTTGTGGCCCACTTAGCCATGCTGCCTGCTCGATTTCTGTCATTTCCTAGTTGATGAGGCTAGAGGTCATAATGTATCTTTCAACAGATTACTCATTCATTCACTTTGAGTGCCACATCGTCATACCCGACAAATCACAAATCGATTTCCCCAAAAATACCACGGGTATAAGCTAAGAGAACTGACGCTGTTCGTAACAGCGAACCCTACGCCTATCGCAAGCCACGGAAAGAATATGGAAAGATAGAGCAAGTTATGAGGGTTGGAAACAGACGAGTCTTGGGTTTTTGTTAGGTCGGTTTTCACGTTTGAGATAGAAGTATGGTGGCGGCTACAGATATTTGATGAATGAAGAAAGTGGAAATAGGTTAAGGAGATATAAAAGGTGTTATATAGGGAGATATTTTCCTAGATCCAATTTGTGGCTGAGAATTCGTTTGATGGCAACTGAAAAAAAAAGCACATGGACTTCTTTTTGCCCAACGAAAGGGGTGAGGAATAAGGTTATACATTAGTTAAGGGTTATATATAGTGTTAGAGAAATACTATTTTAATTAAACCATTTTAAATCTCTAAATTACTATTTAAATAATTAAATAAATTAATTATTATACGGTAAAAATATGGGACATTACAGTCTTATTT
Source organism: Allium sativum (assembly GCA_030737875.1). Taxonomy (NCBI): domain Eukaryota; kingdom Viridiplantae; phylum Streptophyta; class Magnoliopsida; order Asparagales; family Amaryllidaceae; genus Allium; species Allium sativum. Next base: position 237,609,744 of record CM060925.1, read on the forward strand.
TCCAATAGTTGGAATTCCCATTTCTCTTCTTATATTAATATAAGAATATTCAAAATCCCTTCAATTTAAAATACATTTAAGAACGTATCTCTCATCTCGGTCATTAGTCACTAATCATAAGATACTAAGAGAATAATTCCCTAAGTTACAACCCCGAAGGCCGAAACAACATCAGACCAACACTCAGAACATTATTCAACTCACTAATCTCCAGTTAGTTTCTTATTTCCTTAATTCCATTTCTTAACTGCTATCGAATAAAAATTCCAATATCCATTTTTGTTTCAATTGAGATATTCATCTTAACTTATATGAAATTTGATTACATTCAAATGGTTTCATTCATTTTATACCCTTATATGAACTTTAATTAAATCCAGACCATTATAGTGTTATAAACTTATATAAATATTAAATTCAAACCATGTTATAACTTATATATATACTTGTATGAAGTTTGATTATAATGTTGATTAAATTCAACATTACAACTTATATGAAGTTGATTCCATAAATAAATTTCATAAACATCATATAGGTTTATCCCAATAAACTTCATTTCATTTCTAAAATATTCGTATGTATATATCATTTGAAAATTCTTACTACTCAAAATTATTATCTATAATCCTTATATAAATTTCTTTAATATTATCTGTATTATATTATTCAAATTTAGTTTGACTAAAATTCCATTAGCATTTATAAATTTAAAAGAAACTCTTAACAAAATTGCTATTTTGCTTTAATCCTTATTCACCTTACCCGTGAATAATATTCTTAATACACTTCATTATTCGATTTCTTTAGTCAATTTGATTTCTTACTTGCACTTTAAGTTTAAAGTCTATTTAAAATTTAAAATTTATCCCGTATAATCTCTTTTATAATTTCCCTTGGAATTGGAGGCTTTGAAATCTATTTAAAATATCGACTTATTATTTGATTTCCATTTCTTTCCCAAATTCACACATACTTTACATTTTCTCAAATTCCCCAATAATAATTTCACTTATAAAATTGCCCTTTCATCTCATTTGTTATAAAACAAACATTTTATTTTTAAATTCTATTTAATTCTATTTCCCTAAATAAACATTTCTATTTGAAAATAAATATCGTCTTTCAGCTCTTTATATTTTTATTACTTTTTTCCCAAATTCTCAAAAGGTAATAGCTTCATTTCTTTATGAATGTCGTTTATAAAGTCTCCTCATTAACACATTTGTTTAAACAAACCTTTACTTCTAAATTATATTATAATTTTGGTTTTTCAAATGAATATTTCTATTTAAAAGTAGATATTTCCTTTAAGATCTTTTTATATTTCAATTTTGAAATATATATATATATTATTATGATATTCAGAGTGTCCGAAATCAACAACCAATGTTATTGACACAACCAAATATACCATAAGTTATCACAGGTTATAAAACAAATCATATATGAGCATATATGTAAAAGCAAATAATTTAAATGTGAGGAATCCAGTTGGATCCCTCCAACCTGTTTTTCCTGCATCCACAGATTTTAGTCAACAATAATAATACTCATCCTGCTTCGAGGTAGGATATCGCAGTATAGAAGGTCATCCACTATATATATATTGTGGGGGCGCATAGGGAAATCATCTGCTACTGGTACTGCGGGCATCCGCTAATGGTACTCCGGGAAATCCAATCACCAATCACCAATATTATTATTATATATTATTATTATATACTATTATCCGTTTACATCAATCAATTTATCAGCCAATAAGCAATAAATAAATTTTGTGCTATTAAAAATAGTTCCCAATAATTTAACCGAGTGAGTTTAACTCACCTCGATTTTCCACTGACGAATATCCGTTTAAAATTCCCTACCGTCTTAGCTACTCCTCTACTTTATTGTCTTGAATAAAATTCCTTTGGCACCTATGATAATTTTATTTTATTTATCGATCAAATATATATATATATTAAATTCTCGACTATCAATGCATAAATTAGTTTATGTAATTTAAATACGAAAAAAAGAAAGTATACCTTACGCTTTTCCCAATCCACTCGACTCATACGAAACAATCCCTGAACCGCTTCCAAAATCAGCCTCTAAAATAAGCCTTATCTCATTTCAGCATTTCACCTAGCACTTTACTATCAATTTCCATATATTGTTGCACCATTGTCCAGTCACTCGAACACTTCAGCTTCATCACCATTCACTGTCCTGACTTCCCCAATACAATAGCTCATTTCTATAACTTAAGCTCCACCATCCAAAGTTAACATGCTGAATTCCCATTGCTCAATCAATACTCCCTCACTCAAGCCATTCACCATGGCCATCCCAACTGCAATTATCACAGACCTGGGCTACCTCACCACTCACTATCGAACCCCCAATACACTGCCGTTCATTATCCATACCATGGCACACAGTTGCAAGTCGATATCCCCATAATCATGTCACTGTTGAACCCCCCCCCCTCGGTATCGAGTATGCCTATTCATATAGTGCTGACCCCAATAATTCAACCAAAAAGCCTACTGTTAACTCCCAAACATCACTCCAGTTCATCGCACAATTCCATTTTAAACCCATTGGAACCCTCTTTGAACTCCTCCAAACATCGCAGTCCCCAAATCCAACTCGTCCTCCTAGGTCTGAAATCACCCTTCGAACTCTTTATCTCGTTGCAACATTCCTTCTGTCATTTTAGAGTGTCCCCCCATGTGATTTCGAGCTTCCAATTCTTGTAATCCAAATTTTGATGTCGATCTTCGAATGATTTTACTGCTATTTCAATTCGCGGTCCTTTTTTTATTTACAAAGGATGTTTTTTCGCAATTAACAGAAGAGAAAAAGGAAGTTAACTGAATTGGTTGTAAGGAGAAGCACAATTTATTTTACTGGAGAAAAATGAACGGAGGACTTGAATTTGTGGCCCTCGATTTCAAATGACAGAAGAAAAGGGAAAAAAGAAAGGAAATTGGATTGAGAATGCAGATTGACAAATGCAATAGGTTATTTATAGGTGTGCAATGGTGAGGATAGGAACGATGTCCAAATCAGGGTGTAGGAGTAGACATTGCTGCAGTGTACCTTGTTGAAGCTTATTGGAGAAGGAAATACAGAGATGTGAAGGTGAAAAGAGAGGACGGGAGAATAGCCTGTGCTAGTAAAAATAAGTCGTCCCCTATATATATGTGTATATATATATTTTTTCAATTTAGTTATTTTGATTTTATTTAATGTGGTGTGATTTAAATTAAAGGATACTACGGTTCCAAACGCCTATTTGAACGCAACAAAAGACATTCCTAGGGTTCTACCCTTGTTCTGAACACTCTAGAACAGTTTACACGGTCCAATTTGACCACATACGGAAGATATTAAATTAAATGACTGTTTAACATTAAATTCAATTTAATATAAATTGACCTAATGATTATAAATAAATTATTATTATCATATATTTTTACAAACCGAATTTATACAACTTCTAGAATGAAAATAATATGAATTTAAATCTCGATATTGTATTTTCAAGTTAAAATAATATTCAACTAATTTAAAATCAATTTAATAATTAAATAAATCGTTATAGTTTATAAATGATTTTACAGCGACTATTTGAAAATTTGATTTGGCCATAACTCTCAGTATAAAATACGAAATCTTGATTTTTCTTTTTATTACAAAATTATAGTTTAACGGATTCGAATATATTATTCTTTTAACGTATTCGGACTTACAACGGATCTTGTACACTCAACTGAAGTTCAAAACTAAATATTACGAACTACCGCGCTATTTACGAGCTCGCTTTAATTAATATATATTTATACGTTCAAAATTCGATTTAATTAATATAAAAATCTAATTACATTACAGATTCGATATTTAAACTAATTTAAATATTCAAATTTAAAGTGATTAAAATACGGGTCGTTACAAAATGTGTATTAGAGATATCTGTCCAAGAATATAATATCAATTTTCATGTTGGATCAAGCTGAAGTGCAAGTATAACGTTGCACTCCTCTTGATAAAATATTGTATTGGGAGCTTTTTAGGTCCAGCCTACATTTAAAATATGTATAAAAGATTTTTTTTTATTAACTACAACATTTCATTTTTTTAACAATAAGTAAAATGGATCTTGAGTTCATTACATTCAATATAATAGCTTCTCCAATGGCTAATGAAGCACTTCAAGAAATATAATATGCAAGCCCTAAATTGAGAAAAGCACCTTAAAACATAATAGATCTACAACATTTACATCATTATTCAATTAAAATAGTATTATTCTTTATCATAATCAACTGCAGCAAATATCCCACAGTTTACGAAATAGAAGATCTAAATCAGTCCCCAAATTATCTAAAAATACTGAATAGAAACAACATATACCTGTTTAAGGGAAGAAGGAAAAAGATTTTTGCATATGTAGTCGTGCCAACGATTTCCATGCATATCCGATGCCAAAGGCTATAAACAGAGGAGCACGAAATGAAGCACTTTCGAATTAGCCATGCGTGGATGGAAATTTGAAAGAAGAGGAGGAGTTAAGTGAAAATATTCATTTGGAATTAATTTTTAACCCACGTTACCTGTATGAAGAGCGTTGGACATTAATATATAAAATGAATGATTAGTCTGTAGAAATTAGTTTTCTGTAAGAGGAAGAAGAAACTCAAGAAGGTGAAAAAAGGGTGCAGTTACGATGAGAAAAAGTCTTATAAAGAAAACTGAATTATGCGATCACGTTAAGTTACATAGGGTTTGGATGTTAATAGATTTGTTTTACGGAAGCGCGTCTGCTTTTGACACGTTGGATTTAAACAAAAGATAAGCATTTCAACTATAACGACCCGGAAATTTAGCGATCTTGGTTATCCGATATACTACACATATCGAACATCCAAGGATCGAAAATACCGGTAGTTAATGAAAGAAATTAGAGGGTGAGAATAGATAAGATAGAAACTTAGAATAGAAGAAGAAGAAGAACACAACATCAGAGTAACACGAAGCTCACAGCGGAACGAATAACATATAATATATATCATAACTTTGAAATAAAACATTTGTACTTGAATATACATATCATTATCAAGTACAACACTTACAACACAGCGGAAATAAACAATAGCTATATGATCCTGAAGCCTCCTGCTCTAGCTCTTCAAGTATCTGTAAATTCCTGACTACTTGACCGCCCGTACAAAATTGGGCACCCAAGAGTTTAGGGAAAACAAAACAAAATAAACTCCGAGTCAGTCATGGGACTAGAATGAGTAAAACAGTTCAAAACTATTTGAGCCATTAAACGATATCTCATAAGACCGCGCCGTATAACGAAACGGGTTTTTCCCTTATGAGAATCCAAACTAATCTTTATATCAAAACTCTTTTGATATTACAATAATGTCTATCAACCATAATATAATAATCATCTAGAAGAAACGCTTTCATCTCATGTTCTACATACATAGTATACAATCAAAATCACAAGCACGTATTGGATAATGGATTTCCAACTATGACAAGGTATGGAACCACCTTTCGCTAGTGTACCTCTAGAGAGGAATACACTGGGTCCAACAAGAATATCTTGCAACCCGGCCACACATGACCGACCACTCATTTCGCTTGAGTGTATCGAATGTATATCACCAATGGTTGGGATCAACAACCGTTTCCCGAATGGGACAACATCAACAATAGATTTTTTGAAGTAAATGAAACTCTAGATCAGGCGATTATACACCCTAATAAGTGCGACCTACATAGCCATGTTGTCTGCCTGATTTCTGTCATTTACCGGATGTGAGGCTAGAAGCTACGCTTATCTTTTACATGCCACATCTTCATTCACTTAGAATGTCACATCGTCATACCCGCCAGATCACAAATTGATTTATCCAAAAATAACACGGGTATACAGCTAAGAGAAACAAATTCCTCTGCCACCAAACGTGAATATGTTTGAAGAGATCAACATACGCGATTTATTGGATATACTCAATCATATCTTCGTCCATACAAGTTGTCCTAGGACCGGACAAACCGAAGGCACTATTCAGTATATCCATCTTAGGCACTATTATTTAAGATTTATACAATAGCCCTTGCACTTTACACCGTCATCAATTATCTTTGGCATATATGATTCGCAATGCTTATGCCAATACGGAGTGGTTCTTTGGATAATAATCCAACCGGTATCTCCATATTAACAACGTTAAAATGGTCAAAAACTTCAATAGTCGGTGAGTTAACTATCAAAGAAAAACAGGTGTGCAAACAACTATATTATTTTCAAATAGAAATTATATCGATCAATCATCATTTAACATTTATCTCTTTAGTTCATTAATTTACTTACCTCCTGTTTCCATATATTCTAAATTCTTATTGCCAGAAAACATTTCTGATTCTTATTTGGAAAACATATCCAAAACTCCTTCACGATCAAACCTTACCATTCCTTAGTTAAGAAGGAAGTCAATCAAGTTGGGGTATAATTACCTCTCAGACCTTAACTGAACAACGTTTTAACTTCGAAATGGTACAAGTTTATCTTTTAATCTTTTAACAAAACTTCCTTACGAAACGCTCAGATTCTATTTACGAATCCACTTCTTTATTGAAACATTGGTTATAACGATAACGTTATAATCCCTACTTTCGAAATATCTAACTTCAATTATTACTTTTATTCTTTTAACTCTAATCGATTAACCCTATTTGACTTAACCCTTTAACTCTATTCGAATAACTATATTCGATTAACCCCTTCAATTCTATTTGAATAAACTATATTCGATTAACTCCTTCAATTCTATTCGAAGAAACTATATTCAATTTAACTCATTCAATTCTATTCGAAAAAACTATATTCTATTTACTCCTTTCGAATAACCAATATTCGATAACTCCTCTTAACTCAATTCGAATGACTAATATTCGATAACTCCTTTCGATTAACTAATAATCGATAACTCCTTTCAAATAACTAAATTCGATTAACTCCTTTCGATTAAACTAATCGATACTCCTTTGGAATAACTAAATTCGATAACCCCTTTCGATTAACTAATAATCGAATACTCCTTTCGAATAACTATTGTTCGATAACTCCTTTTCACTCGATTCGAATAACTAATATTCGATAACTCCTTTTAACTCGATTCGAATGACCAATATTCGAATACTCCTTTAACTTGATTCGAATGACTAATATTTGATAACTCCTTTCGATTAACTAATAATCGATAACTCCTTTTAACTTGATTCGAATGACTAATATTCGATAACGCCTTTTTCGACCAACTCTAATCGATTAATTCTAATTCGATTAACTTTATTTAAATTCTCTATTGGTTAATTCTAACTCTAACTGGTTAACTCTAACTGATAAACTCTAACTGATTAACTCTAATTGATTAACTCTGACTGGTCAACTCTAACTGATTAACTCTAATTGATTGACTCTAACTGGTCAACCCTAACTGATTAACTCTGACTGGTCAACCCTAATTGATTAACTCTGACTGGTTAACTCTAACTGGTAAATTCTAACTCTAATCAACTTCTCTTATTCGAATAACTCCTATTTGATAACGTTTATTCATTTATAAATATTTACTTTTAGTAACGGTTCTTCACTTTATAAATGTTCTCTTTAGTAACGTTACTTCACTTATACAAGTGTTGTGTACCCATTCTATTTAAAACTATCGGTGTTAAAACCAATATCTCACCTCTATATAAGTTCAGACTTATATATTACATTTATCGAATGATAAATATTTAATTTGATATATAAACTGTTATTTATAAATTAATCTTTTCTGTTTATCTGTTAAAAACAGATTCCCATTTTCTATTCATTTTCTAAATATTCCTTTGATTTAGTTCTATTTATTTATCAAATAAATATTCCTTTTTATCTTTCTATTTATTTAACAAATAAATATCTCCTTTTAATTCTATTTAAATTCCTAAATAAATATCACTTTTTCCTTTATTTATTCCACAAATAAATGAATCCTTTTTCCTTTATTTATTCCCTAAATAAATAAATCCTTTTACTTTTATTTATTCCCTAAATAAATAAATCCTTTTACTTTTATTTATTCCCTTAATAAATAAATCCTTTTACTTTTATTTATTCCCTTTATATTTGATTTACAAATATATTTCCTCTATATTTGATTTACAAATATATTTCCTCTATATTTGATTTACTAATATATTTCCTTTTATAAAATCCTTCTTTTTATATATATAAAATCCACTGATTTTATATAAATAAATTATTTTCAAAATATACTTTGAAAATCCTTTTTCTACATCCCAGTATTTGTTACGGTATTTAAAATACCAATGGTGATCAATATCATTCAAACACATATAGTCAACAACAGATTATATATCACATCATATAAACAATATATGAAAAACAGAAAAATATATGTTGAGGAATCCAGTTGGATTCCTCTGACCTGTTTCCCTGCATCACAGATGTTAAACAACATAAATAACATCGATTTCATTTCGATATGAAATATTCTGCTGAACAGAATCAATATTCGATTAACGATATATATATATATATATATATATATATATATATATATATATATCGTTATCTACAATTTCAACCAATACACAAGCAATTCAACCAAACAGTTAACACACAACAATCAAAAGATACTTATCAGTTCTAAGAACACCTTATAAAAATAGAACTGTTCAGAGTTGGTGAGTTTTACTCACATTGGCAGTTCATCGTTAAAGAACGATAAACTGTTTATTTGAATTGAATTAGACAATCTATTTAGCCAGAAATTCAAACAAGCTTTGATTCACTTCCCGTCAGCTTTTTTGTGAAGCTCTCGTCCATACGGTCCCAGTGCAACTTACGGTTCGTCAATCTGATATGTATGTAGAAGATACGAATGATTTACTTAATACACAATTAAAAATAAAATTAACTTATATTTTAAATTAAAAATGGGGCTCACCAAACAACTTCGGCCCATCCACCCAAATACCAGCCCAACCCAAATACCAGCCCAACCCGCTCAAACAAAAGCTTCTTCCCCGAACAGAAAAACCCCACGTTGCTCCTTAATTCGAAGACCATTGTCGTGCTTTCCTCCCTCTCCATCCCCTTCCCTACTTTATGGAAATCAAAACCAATAACACCATTTCAGTCTCCATCTCTTCCCCTCCTATTTCATACCCTTCATGAACCGCTCGGCACCACTTTACCCATCCCGTCAAACTGCCTAGCTACAGTTAACCACCGAACATTTTTGCCAATGAGCTTTCCCAAAGTACACACACCAGTTTGGTTTCCTACCACAACCATATTGGAAACACTCGTTTCATAAATCAATGCAACCAACTCTCATTACCCGTAACCCTAGCGTTTCCTGTACAAACGCAACGACCGGGAAAAAGGTTCGGACCCTTGGAAACCCATACAGATTTGTAGAGAAACATCTCAGCAACTCGATTATCCATATAATTTGATTATAGGAATTTATACCATTTGATTTTGATTTTACAAACCCATGATTTACTTTGAGAAAACTTTCTATGGAGGCGCAAGGGAACGATTATATAAGGGTATGAGAATTCCTTGTGTGGCTGTAAAAGGAGAGGATGTGGCTTATTCAAGGCTTTAGAAAATGTTTAGATATTTATTTTTTATCCTTTTATTTTTGTTTTCTGCACTCGAAAAATCCGTGTGATCATACACAACACCCAAAAACCACCAAACTGGACATACTGCTAGAGTTCGACATTACAATCCCAATGAAACTGGTTTTGTCGAATTCCGACTCCGTTTGCTCACACAGTATATTTTTAACCATCAAAATACTGACTGTTTTTCACTCTAAAATTCTGTACGGCCACACAGTGACCCCAAAAATCACGGAACTTGGAATCTAACTATAATATGATGTTGCGGATCCAACAAAATTAGTTTCGTCGAATTCCGACTTCGTTTGCAAAAGTGGCTATTTTTAAAGTCCTAAATAACCCTTTTAAATTTATAAATATATTTAAAAACAATTAAATTTAATATTTAAAAATAAATATTATTGTATATATTTACAGTGGAATACCATACAGCTCTAGAATAATCTTACATGGATTTCTAACTCGATATTTCAAATCTGGGTCAACCCGATATTCGATTTATATTGAAATTCCTTTTTAAAATATAAATAATTCCTTTATAAATTATAAAGGAATTCCACAGCGACTTCTCTAAAATTTGATTTGGACGTAAATCAAAATCTCCCCGATGAAATCTAGATTTTTCTCTTCCATTAGAAAAATATACTCCACCAGCTCCATACGTTTCTTGTTTCATAGAAATCTGATTTAAAACGAACCCTGTTTATTCAGTTGAAGTTCAAATCGCCAATTTACGAACTGCTGCGCCATTTCAAGCTCGATTTTAATTATAATATAATTATACGTTCAAACTGTCGTTCAAATAATATATTCGTTATTCTAATTAAATTCTAAACTGAATTAAATATCACAGATGATCAAGTTCACACCATATCGCCATTTCAGCCAATTCTGATTTTAATATATTATTTAATTATTATATTAATTAAATATTCTCTATTATTTAATTCAATAACCATTTGAATTCTAAACCACTATTTAAAATGGTCAACCCTAACTGATTATCCATATAATCTAAATAGAAATTCACTATCAAAGAAAAACAGGTGTGCAAACAACGATATTATTTCCAAATAGAAATTATATAAATCAATCATCATTTAACATTTATCTCTTTAGTTCATTAATTTACTTACCTCCTGTTTCCATATAATCTAAATTCTTATTGTCAGAAAACATTTCTGATTCTTATTTGGAAAACATTTCCAAAACTCTTTCATGATCAAAACTTACCATTCCTTAGTTAAGGAGGAAGTTAATCAAGTTGGGTTATAATTACCTCTCAGACCTTAACTGAAAAACGTTTTAACTTCGAAATGGTCAAAGTTTATCTTTTAATCTTTTAACAAAACTTCCTTATGAAACTCTCGGATTCTATTTACGAATCCACTTCTTTATTGAAACATTGGTTATAACGATAACGTTAAAATCCCTACTTTCGAAATATCTAACTTCAATTATAACTTTTTTTCTTTTAACTCTAATCGATTAACCCTATTTGACTTAACTCCTTTAACTCTATTCGAATAACTATATTCAATTAACCCCTTCAATTCTATTCGAAAAAACTATATTCGATTAACTCCTTCAATTCTATTCGAATAAACTATATTCGATTTAACTCCTTCAATTCTATTCGAATAAACTATACTCGATTTACTCCTTTCGAATAACCAATATTCAATAACTCCTCTTAACTCGATTCGAATGACTAATATTCGATAACTCCTTTCGATTAACTAATAATCGATAACTCCTTTCGAATAACTAAATTCGATAACTTCTTTCGATTAACTAATAAACGATAACTCCTTTCGAATAACTAATATTCGATAACTCCTTTTCACTCGATTCGAATAACTAATATTTGATAACTCCTTTTAACTCGATTCGAATGACTAATATTCGATAACTCCTTTTAACTTGATTCGAATGACTAATATTCAATAACTCCTTTCGATTAACTAATAACGATAACTCCTTTTAACTTGATTTGAATGACTAATATTCGATTACTCCTTTTTCGACCAACTCTAATCGATTTATTCTAATTCGATTAACTCTATTTAAATTCTTTATTGGTTAGTTCTAACTCTAACTGATCAACTCTAACTGATTAACTCTAATTGATTAAATCTGACTGGTTAACTCTAACTGATTAACTCTAACTGATTAACTCTGACTGGTCAACCCTAACTGATTAACTCTGACTGGTCAACCCTAACTGATTAACTCTGACTGGTTAACTCTAACTGGTAAATTCTAACTCTAATCGACTTCTCTTATTCGAATAACTCCTATTTGATAACGTTTATTCATTTATAAAGATTTACTTTAGTAACGGTTCTTCACTTTTTAAATTTTCTCTTTAGTAACGTTACTTCACTTATACAAGTGTTGTGTACCCATTCTATTTAAAACTATCGGTGTTAAAACCAATATCTCACCTCTATATAAGTTCAGACTTATATATTCCATTTATCGAATGATAAATATTTAATTTAATATATAAATTGTTATTTAAAATTTATCTTTTCCATTTATCTGTTAAAAACAGATTCCCATATTCTATTCATTTTCTAAACATTCCTTTGATTTAGTTCTATTTATTTATCAAATAAATATTCCTTTTTATCTTTCTATTTATTTAACAAATAAATATCTCCTTTTAATTCTATTTAAACTCCTAAATAAATAACCCTTTTTCCTTTATTTATTCCACAAATAAATGAATCCTTTTTCCTTTATTTATTCCCTAAATAAATAAATCCTTTTACTTTTATTTATTCCCTAAATAAATAAATCCTTTTACTTTTATTTATTCCCTTAATAAATAAATCCTTTTACTTTTATTTATTCCCTTTATATTTGATTTACAAATATATTTCCTCTATATTTGATTTACAAATATATTTCCTCTATATTTGATTTACAAATATATTTCCTTTTACAAAATCCTTTTTCTTTTACATATATAAAATCCATTGATTTTATATAAATAAATTATTTTCAAAATATACTTTGAAAATCCCTTTTCTACATCCCAGTATTTCTTACGTTATTTAAAATACCAAACAATGGTGATTGATATCATTCAAACACATATAATCAACAACAGATTATATATCACATCATATACACAATATATGAAAAACAGACAAATATATGTTGAGGAATCCAGTTGGATTCCTCCGACCTGTTTCCCCGCATCACAGATGTTAAACAACATAATTAACATCGATTTCATTTCGATATGACATATTCTGCTGAACAGAATCAATTTTTCGATTAACGATATATATATATATATATTTATATATATATCGTTATCTACAATATCATCCAATACACAAGCAATTCAACCAAATAGTTAACACATAGCAATCAACAGACATTTACCAGTTCCAAGAATACGTTGTAAAAATAGAACTGTTCAGAGTTGGTGAGTTTTACTCACACTGGCAGTTCATCATTAAAGAACAATAAACTATTTGTTTGAATTGAATCAAACAATTTATTTAGACAGAAATTCAAACGAGCTTTGTTTCACTTACCATCAGCTTCATTGTGAAGCTCTCGTCTATATGGTCCCAAGGCAACTTACGGTTCGTCAATCTGATATCGTATGTAGAAGATATGAATGATTTACTTAATACACTATTAATAATAAAATTAACTTAGATTTTAAATTAAAAATGGGCCTCAGCAAACAAATTCGGCCCATCCACCCAAATACCAGCCCAACCCGCTCAAACAAAAGCTTCTTCCCCGAACAGAAATATCCCACGTCGCTTCTTAATTCGAAGACCATTGTCGTGCTTTCCTCCCTCTCAATCCCCTTCCCTACTTTACGGAAATCAAAAACCAATAACACCATTTCAATCTTCATCTCTTCCTCTCCGATTTCATACCCTTCATGAAACGCTCGGCACCACTTTACCCATCGCGTCGAGGTGCCTGGCTACAGTTAACCACCGAACATTTTTGCCACTGATCTTCCCCAAAGTACACACACCAGTTCGGTTTCCTACCACAACCATATTGGAAACACTCGTTTCATAAATCAATGCACCAAACTCTCATTACCTGTAACCCTAGCATTTCCTGTACAAACGCAACGACGGGGAAAAAGGTTCGGAGCCTTGAAAACCCATACAGATGTGTAAAGAAACATCTCAGCAATCTGATTATCCATACAATTTGATTTATAGGAATTTACACCATTTGATTTTGATTTTACAAACTCACGATTTACTTTGAGAAAATTTTCTGTGGAGGCGTAAGGGAATGATTATATAATTGGATGAGATTTCCTTATGTGGCTGTAAAAGGAGAGGATGTGGCTTATTCAAGGCTTTAGAAAATGTTTAGATATTTTTTTTTATCCTTTTATTTTTGTTTTCTACACTCGAAAAATCTGTGTGATCACACACGGCACCCAAAAATCACCAAACTGGACATACTGCTAGAATTCGACATTACGGTCCCAACGAAACTGGTTTCGTCGAATTCCGACTTTGTTTGCTCACACAGCGTATTTTTAACCGTAAAAAACAGTCACTCTAAAAATCTATACGGCCACACAGTGACCCCAAAAATTACGGTTCTTGGAATCTAACAATAATTTAATGTTGCGGATCCAACAAAATTAGTTTCGTCGAATTCCGACTTCGTTTGCAAAAGTGGCTATTTTTAAAGTCCTAAATAACCCTTTTAAATATATAAATATATTTAAAAACAATTAAATTTAATATTTAAAAATAAATATTATCGTATATATTTACAGTGGAATACCATACAGCTCCAGAATAATCTTATATGGATTTCTAACTTGATATTTCAAATCTGGGTCAACCCGATATTCGATTTATATTGAAATTCCTTTTTAAAATATAAATAATTCCTTTATAAATTATTAAGGAATTCCACAACGACTTTTCTAAATTTTGATTTGGACATAAATCAAAATCTACCCAACGAAATCCAGATTCTTCTCTTCCATTAGAAAAATATACTCCACCACCTCCATACGTTTCTTGTTTCACAGAAATCCGATTTAAAACGAAACCTGTATATTCAGTTGAAGTTCAAATCACCAAATAACGAACTACCGCGCCATTTCAAGCTCGATTTTAATTATAATATAATTACACGTTCAAACTGTCGTTCAAATAATATATTCGTTATTCTAATTCAATTCTAAACTGAATTAAATATCACAGATGATCCAGTTCACACCATATCGCTATTTCAGCCAATTCTGATTATTTCAGAGTTTAATATATTATTTAATTATTATATTAATTAAATATTCACTATTATTTAATTCAACGACCATTTGAATTCTAAACCACTATTTAAAATAATTAAATTAATTGATTATTATATAGCTGAAAATGCGGGTCATTACATCAATTAAGAATTTTTTCTATTTTACTTTCTACTTTCCATTACAGGTAATAGATGTGTAACGTGTGTAAAAATTGTAAATTTTTGTAGATGTGGGATTTTGTAGTAACGATCTTTGAAATGTTTTAAAAATGTTGTTAACAAAATTATTTAACATGGTTTAAGATCAAACAATGATTGCTGTAAGCATTCATGAAATAAATTTTAGTTTATGTTGCTTAATCATGTGTTTGTTGGCTCAATTAACTACTTTAAGGGCTCTAAAAGCCATTTAGGAGCTAATTTGATGATTAATGGGCCGAATTTTCCACTCTAACCTAAAGAAAATTCTGGAGATGGAAAATAAAGTTGTTTTTCTCATTACCTTTCTTCTCCAGCAAAAACAAAAAAAAAAGAGAAATAAGAAGCTTCACCATTCTCTTGTTTTGAAATTTTCTAAAGCCTCCAAACCACCTCAAACACTAAGATTTTTGTAGTTTAAATTAAGAATACCAGGTAATACTCTCTAAACCTCAAATCTAATCTGGAATCTCTTTGTTTTACTGAGTATTGTTGATTTACAGTGAAGATTTTTCATTACATGTGTCAAAAAGTCATTCTGTAGGCAAAAAAAGCTTCATCCCAGCCGAAAGAGCTCTAATTTGTGCTAAAATTAATATTTATTGCATCTAAGGTGAGTGATCCTCACACTTTTCTAGTCTTCGGTGTTTACTGTGTAAAATTGGTGTCTTTCTGTTGAAAAGCTTCTTCAACTTTGAGTCGCTGTAACTTCTTGAACAGATTTGGTGTGCATTTGCTTGTCCGGGTACGTGATAACTTTGTGATTTTTTACGTGTTGTGGTGACTTCGTTATTACACTACGCCATAGATGGCCTATCTTAACGAAAATCCATGGTGTTGCTAGCTACATTGTTGCCATTGCTATGCTATTTTTTGTCTACACTTCAGTGTGTTAGTAAAGATATCAAACTGTGTTAAATACACCTCAGTGATCCATGCCTTTAGTTATAACAAAATCTCAACCATCTGTCCAGGGCATCAATCCACACTTCATCTAAATCTATTTGCCACTTTTATTTTCATTCTCCTGCCTTTTTTCATTTCCTTCTTGCCTCCAAAATATTTCAGAATCCCTAATTTTCATTTTCTGCCTCTTTTCGCCCCTAATGTCACACTTCTTTTCTTCGCCCTTTCTTTCATCTTTTTTATTGATTCGTCACTGGTGACCACCTCAAATCGCTACTACTATTTTTCTCAGATCTGCTTCTCAAGCTATCTGTCTCGCTTGATTTTGAGTTAGTTGATGATTCAGCGGTGCTTCTCAGGCCATCAATCTATCCTAGCTATCGAAACTCTATCATCCAATTGCTCCTCAGGTATGGAGTTTGGAGTACTGCGTCACGACCTATTTTCGGGTTGGGTTTTGGTTTGTTTATTGGATTTGAATCTTGGTTTTTTCCTAATTAGTATTGTTTCTTTGTTACTTGAGGGTGTGAGATGGATTAATGAATATGGGAGTCATATATGGTTTATATAGTAGGGATATCCTTGGTATGTTTTAATCTGTACAGAAATCATGCAATAAAAATAAATTTAAACTAGAGCAGGAGTGAAATTGATTTAGTTTCTTTTATGTTTGTCGGAACGACTACATGTAAGTGATGATTCTGTTCCCATTATGTTTTTTATCCACTATATAAGTAATACTTGTCTGAAAAATCAGTTCTTATCATGTTTGTTCTTATTATGTTTTTTTATTCAAAATGAAGAAGATAATTCCAACTAACATAAATCAGTTCTTTGTTGGAGTTACATCTACATGTGTGAAAAATCGATCTGAATAATTATGAACAGACTCGTCACTTTTATGACAAATAGATCTGAATAAATAAGGGTTTCATCAGTTTTTATTATGTCTGTTATCCACTATATATGTAACACTTGTTTGAAAAATCAGTTCTAGTGCTAGCTTTTGATTACCAAGGCTAGCATCGATTTGGTTCCACCAGTGCTAGCTTTTGATTAGTTTATTGCTAAAATAGTTGTTGCCAATGGCCAGATGTACATAGGAAGCAAAAAAATCAATTGTAAAACTGCACAAAGGTAGAAGGAATATAATGAAGAAGTCGAGTATGAACAGACTTAGGTTAAAAAAAGGGAAAATTTATACCTCCAACCTTTGGTTACCTGTTAATCCATTTACCACAGAAATAATTTCTATTGATAAAGATTTGTAGATAGGAAACCAACATCAAGTTGAAATGCATTCTATCTTTGATTTAAGTTGCTGTTGATGAAATGTAGAGGTGGAGAAAAATGGAGGTTAAGTTTTATCATCTGGGAGTGGTTGTCTTCAGTGATTTGAATAATTGAATGTTCACTTCAAATATTTAAAAATCACCTGGAACGTTTGTTTTAATATTTCATAGTTATTTAAGTTTCAGTCAAACTAGCTAATTTATAATTGGCATATAGTTATCTATGTTCATACATATTGATTAGACATGTATATATACATATATAAATCGTCTAATTTATAACAATCGAGTATCATTTGGAAATTGATGTAAACATGTATACCTTGTTCAAGCTAGATAACAATCAATGTCTGTAGTGAATGAAATCACTTCTTGCATAATATGCATTGTTCATTAATGAAAGCACTTCTGGTTCACTAATAAGCATTTTGTAACAGTTTAAACCTTTTTTCTTTTTTTTAAGGATATCATTTGGTTTAACATACTAAAACGGAAAAACTGAATATATGCACTTTTAAAATTCTTCAACACCATATAGGTAAAGGCAACATTAGCCCATCCTGCTTGCTCTAATAGAAGTATCTTTATTCTTATTCTCTGAAGTTACATTTTTCATTTCATCATTGAGTAGCATGTTCTTTTGGTTTTACATCACTCGTTCATACTTTATAAGCCATATAAAGATGAGCATAATGCAATATATTATTTCTCATAACTCATTCCAATGTTGTTTTTATACTTAATGCAGCTAGCTGATTCTGCAGAGTCTCAATTTTCATGTAAGGACTATAGTGACCATCTTGCGCTGCGTCGAGCTTATGAAGGTTGGAAAGAAGCTAAAAGAGAATGTTCTGGATACGAGTACTGCTGGAAAAACTTTCTTTCAGCCCAAACATTAAAGCCATTGACTCTCTTAGAAAGCAGTTTATTTTTCTACTTAAGGACACTGGTTTGGTTGTTGATAGTTTTAGCACATGTAACAAATGGAGTCATGATGAGAACCTTATCCGAGCTATTATATGTGTAGGCTTGTACCCTGGAATTTTCTCAATCATGGTATATCTTTTCATGCTTTGTTCTCAGTTGTGCAGAGTTGTCTTTATTAGAGCATACCCTATTCAGCTTCCCATTTCCATCATGCTTTGTTCTCAGTTGTGCAGAGTTCATGCAGCCATACGTAGGATAAGTTTATCTCTAAACTTGAAATGAAGAGGGGAACAAAGCCTGAGGTTTACTATATAATTCAAGTTTGGGTGACTGCATGCTGTTGTGCATTTTAAAAAATTAAGATCAAATAGTTTATTTATCATTCTCTTTTGCATCTGGTGTTGTTAATAGTGTGTTTCTGGTAGTGCTAATTTTTGTTCTCTTATATAGTGTACGTTGGCCTCCGTATCATCGTAGCAACCTGCTACTTAATCATTCCTCTTCTATGCAGTAGTCTTGACCAATTACATTATCTAACAGTAGTCTTGTCCTCCATGAATAAAAGTGTTCTTCTGATTGAACTTTGAGGCAAACTGATGCTCTTACAAGCAGAAATGTCTAAACACGTAATGGTTGATAGTTTTACAATAATAGTGTAAACTGATGCTCTTACAAACAGGTAAAAGTATTCTTCTAATTGAACTTTGAGGCAAACTGATGCTCTTACAAACAGGTACTGTCTGAACAGGCAAACTAAAGCTCTATGAATAAAAGTGTTCTTAATTCTACTGAAGATAATTTTATAATGTACATATACATACATACATATATATATATATATATATATATTAATCCTCTTTTTTCAGCTAATGTGAGATGCTTTGCTAGATCTCAAGTTTTCTAACTTGTGTACTTTAGCTATTTGTCTCGTCACTACTTGCACTTCAAATGTAGTAACTAATCTAAGCTAGTTCCTTCCGATTCGACCAAATTTTGATGATAAATTGATGTTATTTTGATACTGTGTGTTTATTAAATTTAGTTATCAAATATCTACTGTTATACATATTTATTAAAGATCACTCGTATTAGCCTTTGTTCTAGCTCATACATTTTTTCTTGCTTATGTTTGTATGTGTGAGTTCGTATATGAGTGAATCGAGTGACAATGTAGTGAGGAATGTATGTAAATATGAATGATTGTTTAATGCACGAGTGAATGTACAATAATGGAGTCAAAAAATTTGTACCATTTGAAATGTTGAAATAATATATTTATTTCAATTAAATACTGTGTTATAATAATATTTATTATAATATTATGAAATTTTTGATTAATAGTAGTTGAGGTATAATTATTTTTAACAGTTTAAAAAAAAAAACAACTGCTAGAAACAGTTGTAAAAAAGGTTGACTTTATTACGATTGCTAGCTGTAACCGACATATTACAACTGTTTTTGGCAATTGTGAAAGAGTATTTTTTGTTGTAGTGGTACCTATGGCAACACCTATACCGATGTTGCCTTAGAGTTGAAAAGATGTTGCCTTTGACTCTAAGGCAACGCGGCAAAAGAAAACCCCAAAAAAAGTGTTACCATAGATCATTTTTGGCCTATAGCAACATTTTTTGGCACCTCTTGCATCACTTCTCTGGTGTTGCAGTATGCAATCCATGACGTAGTGTTACTTCATTAACTTGAGTAACCAAGTTCATATCTTGAATAATATGATCTCAAAATCATGAGATAATTTTCGTAGATTATTGTCGAGACTTTTAATGAGATTTTTTTGACGTTACTGGTACAAGTGCACAATTTTGAACTAGCTTTTCAATATACAAATAAATATCGGTTTTACTATAGTATTGAGGCTAAAAGAATTTTATAAATTTATTTTTTAAATATATATGGCCTCAAAATGATAATATAAAATTATTTTCGTAAATAAATTTCATAAAGAAAGCAACTGATTTTAGGAAATCGTTTTATAAACTGTCTTAGAAAATCAATCAAGTATTTTCCTTTATAAAAATCACACATGTTTGGCATGCTTCAAGAAGGCATATTGATGATTAAATAATTTCATAAATCCCGCGGTATGGGACGTGATGGTATACGACTATATTTGATCCCAAATCCGTCAAATCGAAGTAATAACCTCAGTGTTTTCCAGTGACCTCTATGGCCCACCGTGTTAGTAATAACCTAGTTTTTCTAGTGATCTCTATGGCCCTCTATGTTAATAATAACCTATGAGTCCTTCTGTGACCTCTGTAGTCCTTCGCATTATCCAGTTCTTTGTTATTTCCAAGCATTCTTATGTTTAGCTGACTTATAGTGTGTGAACCGTTAAGCGAAGACATGTGGTATGGGACGCATGAGCATCTCGTTTCGGGTTACTATCTGAGGCTCTATGGCACATTCTATGGAAAGGCCAGTACTAGACCTTCGGGTCATCCGTGTTAGGCTTTCGAGCTGTCTGTGTTAGGCGTATGAGCCACCTGTGTATGCCTCTAAGCCATTTATTTTAGACCTATGGGTTGTCTGTTTTAGGCTTTCGAGCAGTCCGTGCTAGACCTTCGGGTCTTCTATGAAACCAAGGGACCCCTCTATGAATAGTAGTACTAGCTATATCTTTAGGCCAATCTGTGTAATAACACGTGATGGCAGAGCTTCGGCTTGCTAATCTGTGATGGATCAATAATCCGTGATTCTCATGTTTAGGGTTTATTGGTGACTTCATTTTGTGAAATCAATCACCTTCCAAAGTATGGTGATTCCGTTAGTTCATGATATAACGATCTTAGTGAATTTTGTGATTTATATTTTGGAGTATGATACTCCATCATATGGTGTTTAACTCTTTTTTAATTGTCTAATGAGTTTGGTATTTTTGGGAGGTTAAGTTTATTTTTGCGAATGTATTGAGACACTATCTAGCCTTACGCTAGCAAGTGAATCAAGTAGTGCGCTTATACCTATGCCTTGTGTAATTGACCTTCCAAAATCTTTAGATGAGTTATTTTACCCGACTCTTTGCTTGAAGAGTTATTTATCGTACTATTATTCATTTCTATTCACGTTATGACTCACTGTTGACTAAACTGACCCATTTGTGTTAATGCTTGGGTTAGACAGAACTTTCCAGGTACCGTCCGAGCAATTGTTGACAGGTATTACTGCAACTGTGGAATCTACTACTCTTCTTTAAGTTCTGCAGTTGCCTTTTAGTGTAGATTTTTGTACCAGATCTTTATATTTTGATGTTGCACTTTATCTCTATGTCTTTATGCATCCTATTATGGTTGCATGCCATGTTTTGAAGGCATTGTATAATTGTATATTATATGTATATGTATCTGATACTGGGTGTTTTGTACCGCAATGTGGTTTATGTTGATTATTCGTATTTATTTCGAATTATGTCCTAGCCACCATAATATTGTGTTGAATATGGATTAAAAGTATCGCTCCATAAGAAAAAAATGAGTAGCACATTTTTTCAATATTCTTTATGTCTATTTAATTCATAATTATGGATGGTCGCCCTTAACCAACTTTATTCTCTGCCTTAATAGACAACATTACCTAGTAATACTCATTATTAGAGTACGGCTCGGGGTGGGACGTCACATAGGTTGAAGGGAAAAAAATAGGTTAAAGAATAATGCTAAACAAAATAAGCATTTTAGACAGTGTAAAACTAAATATAATGCTAGTTACAACTAGCATTTTAGTGTAGTGTAAAAACTGAATATAATGCTAGTTATACTTAGCATTTTCCTTCAACCTAATTTATTTTAAAGTTTGTCTTTCAATCCAAAAAAACTAAGTGTCCTTCAATCTAATTTTTCTTTAAAGTTTGTCCTTTTTTCTAATCAACTCCTTTTATAGAAAAATATTGGTGTACGCTAAGTGATTTTTCGTGTATGAATAAATCTATTTGCCTTAAGTTTAACCTCCCTTTTGGCTACGCGGATGGGTTTAAGGGTTATTTTAGGTGTTATACGATAATAAGGGAGAAAGACAAATTTTAGAAAAATTCTAGTCTAAAAGACACTAAGTTTCAATTTTAGGCTGAAGGACAATCATTGAAGAAAATTAGTCCGAAGGAAAATGCTAAATACAACTAGCACTATATTCAGTTTTTACACTATACTAAAATACTAGTTACAAATAGTATTATATTCAATTATACGTTATAAAAAATGCTAGTTGTATTTAGCATTGTTCGTCAACGTAATATTTTCCAGAGTTTGTACTTTAACCTAAGAAGAAACTTAATGCCCTTAAATCTATTTTTTTAATCAAAGTTTGGCCTTATGCCACTCTCCACTATAATAGATTACCAATCAATATTCATACCAATTATAATATTTTTCTACTTTTTTATATTAGAATTCAAACTCGATTCATTTCCAAAACAACGATCATGGTTAGCATTCCCGCCAAATTACCTTCAAACTAAACCCAATATCATAAATCACTCCTGTTTCAAATATGGTTTTGTGATATTCAATGCGATGGACGACAAGGAGGGCATGAAGAGAGAAAGAAAAATCTTGAAATGAAAGAATCCACTTGCATACGAATTTATGTTCGAGGATTTGCTTAAATGGCTATTTTGAACAGTAGAATATCTCCTAATGAAAAGGAAATCCAAATAATATTCCATTCGGAAGTTGGTTCTTCGAATTGATATTTCATCTAATGGGACAAATTATTTGATGATTAGTGATATTAAAATTTATCGTGATGATTATGTGTTAAATCCAGACGAACATGATTCTGATGGAAATCTACAATGTGAAAAGAAAGAAAGATACCCAAAAGGATAGGTCTATTGATATCTTTCACGCTACTTTTTTGCTTGAATAAGTATAACTAATTTGTTTTTATCAATTTATGCATTTCCCTTTTTTCCTGTATGGATAGTTTATGTTTTGGTTGATTTCGAGCAGCTAATGTTTAATTTTTGAAAGGAAATTACCATATTGATCATGTTTTTAATCATGTGATCAAGATAATAGATAGAACATTACTTACTCATTATATGTCTAACAAAAATTGCTGCTCGAGAGATTGAATCTTAGAGTGTTTTATTTCATTGAGTTATCTGCTATTTATCTGGTTCCAACATTTCAATATAATTGAAATAAATGTTTTTACATTGTTAATAACATAGTTATTTTCAATTATTATTTCTTTTAATAAAATATAAAATATATACTTCTTGAAGTTAGGTTTGAATATTTCTGACTAGTATATGCTTAATCAATTTGTCTATTTGTGCTAGCTCATCATGATTCTTTTGTGAGTGTTTACTCTAGATTTAATAAGTATTTGTTATGCTATACCATGCATGTAAACTTTCATTTTTGTTTGATCTGCACTGACAAAGAAAAACTGAATAATGCCAGGAAATAATATTATAGCTAGTTGTACATAGATATGAATAATATTACATGAATAGAACTGCCATTATCTGTATTACACGAAAACATGATTTCCATTTGCAACTTGTGTTAAGTCAGAGTGAAGATGTAGCCATTATAGCTCGACATATGCCCTAGAAATATTCTATTATTGCAATAAAGACTAACAGTCCGAATATACTAAAGTTTGATATGGAAAAACATCCAAGTGAACCTGTTGATAATGAATGCAATCCAAAATATATATTAACAGGACAAATAGAAAAAGGATGTGGTTTTTCATGGAATGCTTTAAAGCAAGGTCAACTATTATCTTTTGCATATGATCGAGAAATCGGCTTATGGGACATCAATGCAAGATCTGAAAATAAGTCCATTGATATTTGTCTTCTTCTTAAGATTACTTTTCAATTCACATTTCTCATATTTTTTTCATTTGGGTTCATGGTTATATTTGAATAAATCAGCTCGTTATTTTCAGTTTTTATGTTCTATTTTATCTTGACCCGCCAATAACTTTCATTCCTAAACCTAGATATCTAGTTTTTACTCCTAATCCTAGATACCTGGTTTTTACATGTGTACAAATATTGTATCTGCCTAGGTATGGCACAAACCCTACCTCATTTTTTGTATTTCCTTTGTGTGAGATTTTAGTTTAACTTAATTTTTCCTCATTTCCAAAAAAAAAAAAAAATTACTACCCTCCTATATTTTGAGTGCGGTAAGTTATAGCTAAATACAAAAAATGTCAAAGTTTCTTGCAGTTTTGCTTGGCTAATTTGTTATGGTCATAAAAGTAAATTGGTTTCCCAAAGCCAATTTTATTATGAACTGTTTGAATAAGGCCCACAAACGAACCATGAGGAATGTTGCGTGGCATATGAAGAACGAATTCATATATGGCTCTGTTGGTGTCAATAAATATTTACGTCTATGGGATGCTCGAACAAATGGAGATAACAGTATGAAATATAGTCTTCTATGTCATAAACGATAAAAATTTAGTGTAATTTGGTTATAGTCATGCTATAAGTATGACATGTAATCATATAGAAATTGTATTCATACTAAAACTCAGTTTGGCACTCATGTTTATTTCATTGGTTCACAATAATATTTAATCATTGTTGAATCATATATAATGTATAATGCGCAAAGAATTTAATCATATGTAATTGATTTCATCTTTATCTTTTTGAAACATTTGTTTAGTACATTTGAACAATTATGAGATTTTGGAGATTATTAATTATCTTCCAACATAAAAATGTTATTTACTGTCTAGCTCGGTCTGTACTTACACAATGTAAGTGATGATTTTTTCTCATAAAGACAATAGTTACTTTATAAATATTATAGTTTTATCAATATTAACAATTGTGTTTTCAACAAGTCAATTCCATATCATTCAACCACATAAGAGGGGAGCTTGTAGCAATAGGCTCTAAAGTCAAAACAATCAAGATATTTGATCTCAGGAAGCTAAATAATGCGCTGCACATTTTTGCAAAGCATCAGTATGCATTTAAAAAATAATCTCTTTCTAATTTCTATAGGTTATATCTAAATACTCAACCATTTTGTGCACAAAGTAAAATGCAGGCAAGAAGTTTCAAAAGTAGCATGGAGCCCTAAGAATGAGACTGTCTTGGCATCTTTTTGTCTAGATTCAATAACCATGATATGGGATTTTTGTAGATGTTTTGTACAACATTATATAATCTTTTAATAACATACATTATATGTGAATTCTTGTTTATTTACTGGGTTGTCATTGAAACATAGACAGTGGAAGGCAACACTCCAGAGTTACTAGCCACACATGGTCATACTGAGAAGATTGGCGATTTCTGTATCAATTCAGAAAAGCATTTTTTATTACCCAGCGTAGAAAATGATAAAACAGTTCAAGTTTGGCAAATGAAATTTTAATGCATATGCATCGATGATTAAACGTTTCTTTTTAATAGGATTGATAACTAGTTTTATTTTCTCTAGTCGAATGAAGGTATGAACGCTTTATAAGTGCATATAAATATACATATATGATTGTTTGATTGATGAATTTCTAGAGTGGTGTAATGACCCGGATTTTTAGCCATTAAATTTAAAACATCTAAATTGGTTTTAAATGTTGTATTGGTAATATAAAAGGATTTTTATAAGGAACTTATTAATTGAAACCGATAGTTTAACCTATAATTTATAAGTAATTTAAACAGGAAAATAGGCTAAAGGAAAAAGTTAGATAAAAATTTAGGCTGAAGGACAACAAGTTTGGATTTTAGGCTGAAGGACAAACTTTAGTGTAAAAGAGGTAATGATGGCGGCCCCTGAATTCCATGATATACACTAGAAAGTGTCCCTAAGCCTAAAATTCAAACTTCTTGTCCTTGAAACTAAATTATTCTCTAAGTTTTTCCTTCTCCCTAAAAACCCCTAATTTAAAACGAGTTCGTAACGTCGTGGTAGTTCGTAATATTACGTTTGAACTTTGATTGAATATACATAATCCAATATAAGTCGGATTTCTTTGGAAAAAGAAACGTTCAAATCTATTTAATTATATTTTTTAATAGAAGAGAAAAATCGAGATTTCGTCTTGCAGATTGTGATTTACGTCCAAATCAAATTTTCAGAAAGTCATTTTGGAATCGTTTATAAACTATAACGATTTATTTAATAAAATAAATGGATTTCATATTATATTAAATATCATTTAACTTGAAAATAAAAATATCGAGTTTAAAATCCAGATTAGATTATTTTGAAGCTATATACATATTCTGTTTGTATATACATGACGATATTATTTTATTATTAATAGATTTATTTATTTTGGAATTTATTTATAATATATTGATTAATTTCGAAGCGATCTCAAATTTCAACGAAAATATTTTTTATAAATCCGAAATAAATAATTATTATAAGATTTTTGAGACGTATTTTTAATTTAATTTAAAGAATTTTTTTGCAGTTTTTAATTTGGAAAATAAACAACTTCCTGTTTAAAGTATTTTACACCATATATAACATTAATGGAATCAAAAAAAGTTAACTTGTCTATTTTATTATATTTTTTGGGATCATGGCACATTGCTCGACATAAACGTATTTTTATTTTTGGTCTGTGGCAGTCGGTAAGTAAACAGAATTATGTTTAGTAGGTACCACTCAAACTTTAAACTTTCAAATATATACACACACGCGCATATGTACAACCCTAACATGTTTTGTCACTTTTAGCCAACTTATTTTTCAAGCCGTCCTACATTTAAGTCTTCATCCAAATTTAAATATAATGTCGCGAGGCGTGTCACTACGAAAATGTGCTAATCACATAAACGTGAAACCACGTAAACGTGCCTACCACGTATACTTTACGAAAACGGCCGTATCTTTTTCTTTCCTTCCATTTAAATGCATGTTCGCCCCTTTCGTTTTCTTCTTCCAGAATAAAATGGAAACACTGACCTCCAAATAAAAGTCGAATGGGGCCTATCCTCTTAGTCCTCTCAGTTACCATAGTCCCGATTTCTTCCACTACTAACGCACAAGGTCCCTTCCATTAACCACCTCAGCGCCTCGTCAACCGCTACTACCTGGAATGTTCAAGCGAATCCTCTTTTCCTTTCAGAGAAAAACCAAACTCGGGACTCGAAGAGAAAATAAGAATCAACTTGTATTTGATTTTTGAACCCTAAATTCATAGCGTGAATTGTTTTGTGATACTACAGGGTGCGATGCAGTTCTCTTGTGTTGAAAATCAATGGCAGGAGAGGAGGAGTAGTGCTTGTGGGAATTAGAGAAGATGAGGTTAACGGGGTAATAGTAGTATTAATAAGTGTTTGCATTTTTTTGGAATCCTGAGTATGGGTTAGGTAACAAAATGGATATGGGAGGTTCATATGTAGTTTGATGAGTTCAGGTAGATTTGTTTTTTAAAACTGGGTAGGTAGTGGCGGAGGCTTGGTTGACTGAGATGGTGATGTTCATTCTTATTCATCTGTGGTGATGCTACTGGAGAAGAGATAGTGCACAGGAGTTTGAGTGGCACATTGGTTTATGTTTTGAGAATTGTGAAGTCAAATACCGGACCAGCAGATGTATCGTGAATGAAGGATGTGAGAAAACCAATCGCATGGTTTATTTTAATTAAAACTTAATTAAATTGGTAAATTGTTTCCTAATTAATTGATTAAAAGGTTAATCGTGATTTTTATTGATTAATCAGGAGTGGAATTCTACCTATGGCAGCTTGAAAGGTATCGAAAATTTTAATGGATTTTGGAAGAGAATTAACAAATAAAAACATAGGATAAGGTGGTTAATTAAATCATTACATTAAGCTAATGACACTTTAGATTTATTTAAATCATGTACTGAATTGAAACGAGTACATTAATCCCATACGTTAACAGAATCAGACAAAAGCAATTACGTTGGGATCGTAACAAAGAAATCTACATTATGGAATTGATGTGGCTTAGAGTAGATCTACTGGAATTTCATTATAAAATCAAACGGTCTTTGATTTTAAAATGAAATAAAAAATCAAAGTCGTCAACAACAAGACTAGATAAGTAAACTCACTAACCGTGTCACATTTATATTTTAATATAAACGAGCTTTAAATTAATATATAGTAATTTTATACTGTGTGATGGTTATTTGGATGAATGGTTGATAAAATGGGTTGAAAATATTGATATGGTTATATATAAATCAATTGTTGAAGATTGATTCTATTTACCATGATATTTCATGTTGAAATGAAATTGATGTTATTTACGTTAATCAACATCTGTGGATGCAGGGAAACATTTTGGAGGTATCCAACTGAATTGCTCAACATTTATATTATTGTTTTTCATTGATTGTGATATATAAAATGTTATATAATCCATGGTTGATTATGTTGTGTTGAATTACATTAGCCCTAGAATTTTGATATTGAAATATTTTCGAATATAGAAAAGAATATTTGAGATTTGAAAAGGAAATTTATTTTTCCAAAAGTAGAAATTTAATTTCAAATGGACTTGAAAAATAGAAATTTGTTTTAATGGATAAACCAAGGAGTTGATTATAAAAAACATTTATAAATTTAGTAAAATATTTATCAATGGACAAATTTAAAATATAAATTAAAGTTGAATTTATATAGAAAACTGGAAATCAGCTTTGAAACCAATATTTGTAATTGGATTTGAGCTTATCATAAAGAAAATTATAAACGAGATTATAAATGTTTGGAATAAAAATGAGATTTTCTATGGATAGTTTTAAATAGAAGTTCTAAATGAAATCTAGATTTGAAATCTTACTAACAAGTATAAACTCAAACGAATTTAATTATATTAAAGAAATATTTTTCACGATTAAATAATGATTTGAAGGCAAACGTTGTGGTTGGAAATAACTATAAGGAACATTGAGTTGTACTGAATTGGTAGATTTATTTGAAGGTTTGAAATGTTAATCGAATATAGATTATTTGAAAGTGGGATATTTATTGAAATTTTATTTTATCGAATTTAGGGTAGTACTTCTTACTTTCCTCTTTAATCAAGATATAATTATTTAATTATTCACTTATTAAATTGTTTATTTAATTATTCAAATTAATGAATCAAATTTATAATTTAAAATTTAATATTTTGGAAGCAAGGATCATAATGCTATCATTATAATCAATGTTTTTCGTAAAAGAAATGGATTTTTAAATTGAATCCGAGAGTTGCATAAGAAATGTTTTATTGGAATTTGAAATTGTGAGCCTTGTCTATTTTGAAGTTGATAATATTGTTCTGTTAAGGTATGAGAGGTAATTATACCCCAACTTGATTGACTTCACAATTGACTGAGGAATGGTTAAGGTTCGGTAGCGAGTTTGGTTAGTAATACGATTAATGAATGATTAATGGGTTAGGTTATAGTAACATGTTTTTATATAACATCGGTTTAATCAAATCAAAATATTTGGAAATATTTTCCAAATTTAAATCATAGATATTTTCAAAGCATAGAAAATGGAAAGAATTGTTTAATAATAATTTAAGAAATGGAAATTGGAAATGTTTTCCAATGTTAATAATGTATATTTTCTAAATATAGAAAATAAGAAATGTGAAGAGATGGAAAAATTTTCTGTCGTTAACAATGTATATTTTCTGGAATATGGAAAAATAAGAGTTTATAATATTTGGAAATGTGTTCCAAGAATTTGTAAAAGGCTAAACGGGTTTTGGAAAAAATATATGTGAAAAGATATGGAGAACAAATAATTGGAAATTTGGAAATGTTAACTTAATAAGGAATTAATATAAAAGGGGCCAATAATGGTTGATCGGTGGAATTTCCGTTTGGAAATAGGATCGTAGGTTGTATCGATGTTTCATTTGATTGTTAAATTACCAACTATCATAATTTTGATTTATTTTATACTTCCGTTGTCAATACGGAAAGACCGAAATCGGGTTATTATCTGAAAACCACTCCGTTTTGGCATAAGCGTTACGAGTCAGCTTATGCTAAAAATGATGGAACACAGAGTAAATTGCAAGGGTTATTCTTTACTCCTATGTAGGAATTACCCAGGATGTATTTATAGAAAGGTGTCTTTGCTTTGTCCTGTCCCAGGACAACATATATGGACGAATGTTTGATACAATATTTGTAGATGATCACATATATTGATTTCTTCAAATATACCAAGTTTAGTAGCGAGGAAGGAAACTTTTCTTAGCTTAACAACCAGAGTATATTTATGGACTTCAATTAGTGATTTTGCGGATCTAACGATATGGCACTCAAAGTTTGAATGAACTGTTCTAGAAGATAATTGTGACCTCAAGCCTCATCAATCCGGGAACTGACAGAAATCGGGCAGGTAATATAGCCAAGTGGGCCATTCCCATTAGTGGTATTCGCTACACCATAACAGCTAATTTGGCACACTAGGAAGCGGACATAAATTTCGGTTTATAGCCGTATCATATTTGATACTGCTCAGATCCGTATCAAACTACATTCTGCGATTCGCACCACCCCAAACACCCTAAATCTGACCGTCCATCAACGAAGCTC
The DNA here is from genome assembly GCA_030737875.1 of Allium sativum. NCBI lineage: Eukaryota > Viridiplantae > Streptophyta > Magnoliopsida > Asparagales > Amaryllidaceae > Allium > Allium sativum. Next base: position 237,640,585 of record CM060925.1, read on the forward strand.
CGGATCAGTTAATTTGATACGGCTTATGGCCAAATCGAATGTGTATCATATTGTGCACTCCATTAGGCACTCCGGATTAAAATTTTGGCCGCTCCCTTTTCCCTCTGTTTCATTTTAATAGTGACCGAAAACCAAATCTCCCCTACCGACAGAGACGAACAACCATCTCCTTCGACGTAGCAACCCTTAGTCCCTAGCGCTCCGTTAACCGCAGGTATGCGTTTCAATTGAACTGTGTTTTGCATGCCTGATAGTGGGGGTTAGGGAACAAGTTGAAGTCTTTGTGTGTTAGCTGACCCTTACTTTGTGTTAATTTGTTAGTTGTTTCAATTGAATCGTGTTGTGCACGCCTGATTGTAGAGATTAGGAATAAGTTGAAGTCTTTGTGTGTAAGCCAATTGCTACTTTGTGTTAGTGTGTTAGCTATTTCAGTTGAATTGGTATGTACTAGTGTGTTAGCTGGTTGTTATACCCTGGAATCAGAGAAATCAAATTTGATTGCGGTATAATTTTAGATTGTGGTATATATGTCCACGAAAGTATGAAACAAAGAAATAACAATGAGTTAGTCAAGACGATTGCAACTAAAATATAGTAACCACATCCATCTGCAAGTTGTCGCTGATTTATAGTTTAACTATTTAGCAACTAAAATTTGTCCATCTCTTAAACTGAGCAAATGGATAATTCTATAGTTCAGTATATAACCATGATTTCATCGTCATTTGACTGTTTGTTTGCCTTATGCTTGAAATTTAAATTGGGTTGTCTTATAACAAGTTTACTATGTTTTGAGAGATAACAAGTTTACTGAAAATATAATAACAGGTTTGCTGAAACCTGGGAAGATGGATGATTACTCGACTTTCTAGTTAATAATTTAATGGGAGATCTACCAGGTGGATGCATTTTAGCTCACGCGTAGGGTCGTTTGTCCATGCTAATTAGCTTTATTCAAATGTCAAATGCTGCTGCACTTAACCTTATTAAAATCTGCTTTCATAGCAACTTTCCCATACTTTGTAGCAGAGACTGTAGTGTAAGTTACCTTGCAATACATAGTCTGCTTTAAAGAAACTAAAAGTTGCAAGTGAAAGCAGCTTTTTCCAAAGGTTAAGCGAATCAGCATTCGACATTTGAATAAAACTAATTAGCATGGATTACTGACCCTGCGCGTGAGCTAAAATGCAGCCACATGGTGGATCGCCTAGTAAATTCTTAATCAGAAAGTCGAGTATGTTTGTCACCCGAAGATGATAGTTTAATATCTTTAGCCATTGGAGCAGGTATGTATTATTTTCTTGCTTCATTCACATTAATGGTTAGCATGTTGTACCATTTTAATTATTGGTAATTTATGTCTGTTTTCTGATATGAAATATGCAGGAGTTGTCAGGGCTCAAGAAGCAACTTGAAAAAGAATTAGAAAACTTATCACTAGTAAAACTATTATCCATTTCAAAATTTTAATAGACATCACACATATATTATGGAACTTTATGTTGTGTGTGTATGAATCAATCTTGGTGTAAGTGATTACTAGTCAGCTGTCAGCCTATTTGCAATTTATTCACTTATATGCAGTGTGTGGAAAAAATCATTATATAATCATGTTATGATTTGTAATTTTAATTGTTTTAATTATCTAGCAGCTTAAAGATATCTCTAAACATTCCAATGTGCACTTTGGCCCCCACTACCCTTGAACCCTAGCTCCGCCACTATATATAGGAGGATGTTCTGTATGCTAGGATACGAACTACCGGTGTTGCATATGGACTACACTGCAGGAAATTTTTCTTTAGGGTTTGCATTTTAAATGACTATCAACTAGGTCGTTGTATGAATTTAGGCCGCATGGGTAGAAATTAGTCAACTAATCGACTAGTCGATTCGACTAGGTTGTTATTGGTTCCCAGTGAAGTATTTGTACATAAAGACACTGATCGACTACGTACCGTTAAATTACACAAACACGTTGATCGACACGATATGCCTTTCACTATTATTGGTATCCAGTGAAATTACATAGGTCCAAAATATCGAAATTATCATCTAATCCTTCACTGTTAGAACCATTTTTGTTATCACTTTTTCTACCAGAATTAACATTCAATGGCGCATTCTAATCCTTCACTATTATATCTGTATTAACACACACTTAGCTCTGTATTCATATTTGCAACTCAGTCACAGTGAGTTACAATGTCAATCTACTGTCCAGCTGTGAAGTATTTGTAACTTGTTTCTTGTTTTTTATAGGCCATCCTGTTGGAGATTATGGTGTTTTTGTGTTGCTGGAACTCAGGCTGCAGGCTATATATCACAATTCAGTTTTGCTGCCAAATGAAGCTTGAACTCCAGGCTGGCTATTGCGCTCAATCTTCCCGGCCTCGACTGGACGGTTTATCAGGATTTTATCTTTTTACCTCATTTTTGTTACTTCGTAATGTGATGAAAATCTTTGATAGTTTCCTTTTATTGTATATGTTTGTATGTACATCGTGTTATGATAAACCTTGTAATGCTTTGAGTATATACATATATATATATATTGTGTTATTCCTGTGTATACTTTGTAGTATGCATGCTCTGTATTATAAAAGATATGTGCTACAGCTTCTGTTTTTATATATATAACACATATATGATATATTTATATACATGTATATATATATATATTATATGTGCACACACATATAATTAGACATGGTCAAACACCGTGTTTGATTAGACTTTAGATACGGCTAATAGCCGTATTTTAAAATATTGAGATATGGTTTTTAGCTATATCAAATAATTTAACTCGCCACTTTTTGATACGACTATTTACCGTGCCCAAATGCTTTAGATACGGCTAAAAACACAGTCTAATCAGCATATATGGTGTAGTGATTATCAATTGATCTTGGAGAAATTCCACTGGCTTCTTATTCTATCGCTTTTGTATGCTTTCAGATTACAGTTGCTGATCATAACTGTGAGTGATAATATGCTCGGTACATCCAAGTTGAATGAGTGGCCAGTCATGTGTGGCTGCGTTGCAAGATGTTCTTGTTGAACCCAGCGTATTACTATCTAGAGATACATTATCGGAAGGTGGTCCCATACCTTTTCATAGATGGAAATCAATTCTCCAATAAGCGCTTGCGGGTTTTTTTATTATATATTATGTATGTGGAGCGTGAGATGCAAGCATTCTGCTAGATTGCTATTTATTTGATGTAGACACAATTATAATATCATCGGATTTGATATCAAAAATATTTTAGGTTATCGTAAGGTAAAAACCATCCATATTTTTGTGTGGATCGGTCCTACGAATATCTTTTTTTTTAAATGATTTTTGAAAGTTAAATCAAATGGTCGGAGTTTACTCACACCATTCCCATGACGGACCCAAAGTTTATTTTTTTTTGTTTTAACCCAAACTCTTGGGTGCCCAAATTTGTACGGGCAGACAAGTTGTCGGGATTTTTCAGATACACTCGGAGGAGCTTGGAGTAGGAGGCTTCAACACTAGATAGCTAATATTTATTTCCAATTTGATGTTGAATGTATTGTACTTTGATAATGGTATATATATTCAAAACATATTTTTATTTCGAATGTTATGTTATATAATATATTTTATTCATTTTCTTGTGAGATTAGTATTCTTCGTTTCTTCTATTCTAATTTTTCTTTCTTTCTATTTATCATCCTCTAACTTCTTTCTATTAATGATTTGGTAAATTATGATTTTTGGTTAGTCGACATGATGTTTTGTGTCGATAACCAGGATCGAGTATTTATCGGTTCGTTGCAGCATTATCAGAGATGAAGATTGAGTAATTACCTTGACATCGTGGCGCAACTCAATAGAGATGGTGTTAGTAATACACTAGATTAAGTTTGATTGTATATATATGAGAGATTGTACTTGTAGATTGTACAAAAATTATTTATTGTTTTGTCGATTGGTTTGTTGAGTGGTTTATGAATTCTGGTCAATACAGAATATACAACTGTATCGATATGTGTTTCTAAACTCTCAAACAAAGCAATTAGATACAGATTTTTTTTTTGAAATGGGTAAATGAGATAATTTTGCCCAAAGATTATTTTGATATAAAAGTAATAATTCCAGAAATATTGTAGTATATGGTTGTGTTGATTGTTATTACAATCAAATGAAATAATAAAATATTGAAACGATTATATATAACCAAATATAATTTGTATATGGATAATGTGTACAAACAAGATGAACTAAGACTGAGTTCAAACCAGAATTTGAGAATTTAAATCTCGAGTGATTTAGGGAAATATTTTATGAAGTATTCTAAGTAATATAACATTATTTCGAAGCAATTTTTGAATAGAAATCATTTTTAAATATTTTTGAGCACTGAACTCACTTCAGTTGGTGGAAAATAATTCCGATGATGATCCGGACATCATTTTTGAGTTTCTAAGTGATGAATTGCTACCGTAAAGTTGATTATGAATGGTTTTTGAGAATGGAAACCAGGATTTGATTTAAAATTCCAAAAGGGAATATGTATTTTAATTAAATATTTATATATGTATGATTTCAAACAAAATCAGGTGTTTGAATTCTGAATTTTTATTTAACTTGTGTAAGTTAAATGAATTGGAATGGTACAAGTAAATCAAATGGATTAATTTTTTTACTTAAGTTAAGTTAAATAAAATTATAATGGATTGAAAATTAAATTGAGTAGCTTAGAAATTGAAAGTGAATAAATTGATTTAAAATCAATTTGGATAAATGGGAATGTTTCCATGTGGATTATTGAATGAATGTGAAAATATGGATTGAAAATCATTGTAAACCAAATGAAATTGTGTGAATTAAAGGGATAAATAATAATTATAACGTCAATTATTGAAACTTGCTTGTTTAAATTGAGTAAGTACAAATACACGAAGCTGTGTGGCTTGGTTTGCTTGCATAAGTTGCGTAAATATGAGGTTAGTTCATCTCATAATGCTCATATGAGGTACGCATACGCAAAAACACAAATATCCTCTTGAAATTTCCCAACCATCGTGATCCGCCGATATTCCGTCGCTAAGCCCTATATAGTGACGGATTACGACGTTGCAAAATCAGCTTTTGGTGGTAGTTTTTATGTTACCTCTTTATGTCTTCTTCTATTTTGTTTTGTTTGGTGATTATTTTTCACTGAGTTGGTGGTTGATAATTAATTGACAAGTTAGATCCTTCTTTTTGAATTACTTCTGCATGTTTTATATTCTGCTATGTGTTTTTAAAGTTTGTGCAAAACAAATCAATGTTTTGCACAGTGGATTGGTATTAGAGCAATTTGTGCAATTACTCACAATACAGATTGGAATTAGAGAAAGACGATTTTTTTTAAATTGTGCATCAATTATTTCTACAATGGTTGGTAGATTCGGTGGTGATTATGCTATTGCTATTTTGGGGGAGAATGAGACTATGGTCGGAAAGATTGTGTAGAGAAAGAAGAGTGTTCCAGGCTTGTAACTTTGATGTAGCTTGAGCTCCGAATACTCATTAAGGAGAATTTATATGTTGGACAGTGGCTTGTCCAATAGTACAAAAGAGACTCTTTATAGAAAACAGCTTGGAGAAACTGCTTAGAGGTGGCAGCGACCTAAGACGAACCATTGGAGGCATTGGCGACCTTTTTAAGTGTTTAAGGACTTTGTATAACTTCAAATTCAGTTGAGAAATGCTTGCCAAGTGGAGATTTTTTTGGTGTGGATCACATTGTTTGAGAGTTATGTGATAAAGTGTTTAGTGTGTCGAAGAGACCATTGGATTTAGAAACTATATCTGATGTAGATGATTTTTAAGATGGATTTGACGCCGTTGAGGCTTATCGACTTGTGATGCCGTTTTGGATAGTTAATTTCATAGAACTGATTTTGGCGGATTTGGTGCCATTGTGGTACATCGTTGATTTTGTGATGTCGTCTTAAAGGAGTGGTGCTACATGCAGGTATGTGAAAGTAGAGAAATTTTATCTTACGTACGGAGGTTTTGATTTGAAATGGTGGTTGAGAGAATCATATTTTGCCTTTGTGGTGTTGAGATTACTTTGGCATCTGCTTTTATTTTTATTTTGGATATTTGAAATATTTTGTTAGCGGGTGGGAACGTAGTTTGAGCTCGTTGACAAGGTGTTATGGGGGTAGCTTTGCTGGAACACATTAGGTAAATATTCATTTTTTGTTTCTATCTCACTATGAGATTTTGGTTTAAGGTGGAGTTCTTTTTGAAGAGTTTTATATTGAAAAGAGAATTTGACTCGAGGTAAGGTGTTAGAGTTATGTGATTATGCATCAAAGTGGATTGTCAAATTTTGATGTTACATAATCACAAATAGGTGGAAACAAATATGCAAAATGAAAAGTAAATATTTTTAATGTTGGAATGCATAAATTATTGATTGCATTTGCATTAGATGGCAAAAAAATAATATGTGCAGGGATTATTTTCTTCCATCTTTGCTAAGGAAAGTTATTGATGTTTTGCTATGTTTGCGCCATTTGTTACTTTAGTAATTTACCTCCATTATTTATTACCATATCTTGATAATTCAATTAATGACTAATATAGATTTCACTGGCTGTATATTGAGAGTCGACTTCATTGTAAACATGTTCTAGCATTCAGCCAGAGATCCCCAAATAGAGTGTCTCTTCTTGTTAATCCTAATTTAGGAGTTTAGTTATGTAATCCCTTATCTTGTTATCTCTTATAACTCTCTCTTATGGAATAAAATCTCCCTCCTTTGGACTGGATGTACATTATCTTCTTGATGATAATGGAACTAGTATTAATATCATGTCCCTTTTCTTCTTTATTGTAAGGACCCAGAACTTCCCCGTTCTCCGAAGAGAAAAGGAAGAACAGATTTCCTTGAGGACAAGACGAATCAAAACACAAACAGAAGAACATTTCATTGCTTATTACAACAATTTACATCAGAATACAAGAATATACAGAGTATGAATAAATATTACACATTTACTAAATATCAGAGATTTACAAGTTACAATGCTGCAAAAAAATAATACAAAACACAACTGAAAAGAATATACAGATATAGAGCTTTCCGAATATCATTTCAGCTGCAAACCAGAATCCTGTGAATATGAATCTGCAAAACCAAAAATACTAGCTGCCCGTGTGTAAAATAGGGGAACCCAGAGTTTAGGTTAAAATAATAAACTCTAGGTCAGTCATGTGACTGATGTGAGAACTAAAACAGTTATTAATCTTTATTTTAAAGTTCGGTAAATCAAGGGACACTACACCAGAAACAGCTTTCTACAATGTTCGAAAAATGCTGTAAAAACCTATAACAACATTATTATAAATGCTGTGTAATGACATGCTGTCGTTGATGTATAATTTCTAACAGCAAAATAAAAATGCTGTCAAAAACTCTTTTTTACAGCGCTGCTTTTGTGCCGTAACTTGGGCATATACAGCGTTTATATTTTGCTGTCTCAAAATTAAAACAGCATTTATAAAGCGCTATGAAAACATGTTTAAGGTATTTTTTTACATTTTCATCAACATGTTTAAACGCTGTTGCTAAGTTATGCAAGCGTTTATTACATGTTGTATATAGTTTATTCATATGTTTTCAACAGCAACTCATAAACGCTGTTATTAATTGTTTCATCAGCGATTCTTAGACACTGTTATTGCAATATCACGTACCATTAATCTAATTGCGTTTAATTATATATTGATTAATACTCAAAACATATAAAAATCAATCTAAAAACAATAAAATAAAAATACAACAGCTAATCATTTCCATAAAATAAGTCGAACATGACATCCGTTAACAAAATTTATTTACAAACAACTTCATACAACATTAAACAAAAACACAATATGTACAGAGTTTGCATCAAATATTAATGACAAAACATGCAAACAAAAACTTTTCAAATGCTAGTTAGGCCGAACCTCCAAAAACCAAAGGAGTATCTTGTGCATTTCTTGCATCTAAAAACTTCACCTACCTGTAATAATGAAATTTAAAAATTAAGATCAAAAATACTTTAAATAACATATTTAATTTGCAATACTAAAAAATTGCAACATAGATTTACACTAGCTTTAATTTAGTTTTGAATGCAATAAACGCACATTTTTTTTATCAATATTACAAGTTGTTAACTTGATCAATTATTATTATTGCTATTATTTTATAATATTTAGTTAATATTTTAAAAAATTTAATTAATTTATTACCAGTAGTTATAATACTTAATTAACTCGATTAAATTATTATAAAATTAATTAATTTTTGTAAAACTTAACTAATTTGGTTAACATTTTATGATTTAATATTATTGTTTTTTTATTATAAAGCTATTTCATTATTATTGCTTTAAACTTGTTAATTTTTATAAAACTTAATATAACTTATAATGTATTATCATTATTATAGACTTAGTTATTTATCATCATCATTATAAACTTGTTAAATTTTATAAAACTTAGTTAATTTTTATAAACTTATTTTAATTATATAAATAATAAATAATTTTCATAAAATTTAGCTAACTTAGTTAAATAAATATTACTAGTAGTTAATTTTTTATAAAACTTATTTAATTCATTATTACTATTATTTATATTACATAAGTAAAGTATTAAATTATTATTATGATAAGTTAATTTTAATAAAACATAGTTTGCTTGGTTATTATTTATATTTAATTATTATTATATACTTAGTTAATCATTATTATTATAAACTTAGTTAACTATAAGCATTTTATAATTTAGTAGTAGTATTATTATAACGTTAGGTGACCATCATCATTACTGTCATAAACTTGTTAAAACTTAGTTAATTTAATTGAAATTTTATAATGCTTAATTAATCTTTATAAACTTAGTTATTTTTCATTATCATTATTGTAAACTTAGTTAATTGTCATCATCATTATAAACTTAGTTAAATTTTATAAAACTTAGTTAATTATTTATAAAACTTACTTAGTTTTTATAAACTTATTTTATTTTTATACATCTCACATAACATTACTATACAGGCATGCCCGTTGAAAATTAAATGTGGATGTTAACATAAGATATGGAGTTTTCATTAATTAAAACTATATATATATATATATATATATATAGAGAGAGAGAGAGAGAGAGGAGCGTTCAATGACACCCCAAATAGTGTAGCACCCCTTTAGCCCCTCTGATTTCCACCACACATTCCCGTTTCTCTCTCCTCTACTAATTCTCTATCCATTCACTAACTTATTTAACTATAAATATTTGACCACAAATGGGGTGCAAAAGGGACGCCAAAAAATGGGGTGCCATATAACCCTTCTCATATATATATATATATATATATATATATATATATATATATATATATGAGAAATAGGAGGGTTCCATGGCACCCCAAATTTGTAGCACCCCTAAAGCCCCTTAATGAGAGCCACTCATTTATTATTAAATAAGATAGTGGGGGAGAGAGAGTTAGTGGGAGGAGAGAGAAAGGGGATTGTGTGGTGGAAATTAGGGGGGCTAAAGGGATGCTACAATATTTGGGGTGCTTTTGATCCTATCTCATAAATATATATATATATATATACACACACACACACACACACATACATACATACATATATATATATATATATAGAGAGAGAGAGAGAGAGAGAGAGAGAGTGTGTGAATACATATCCAATAAAAATGCCGAAGTAGATAATCGAGGACTGATACCTTCCTCACGATCCATGCGAACAATACTGCATGCAACTCTTAGCTGCCTACAGAAAATTTACACAATCAATGCAAATGGTAAGTTTTTACAGTACATTATGATTTGAGTACAAAAATATCACATGTTTACCTTCTCGGAAGTACAACAGGTATTTAATGTACAGGAACAGAATTCAAACAAAGGAAAAAAGCATAAATAAGTATTCTCTTTTAAGAATTCTGCACTATGAAGGCAAACATTAAGCTAACTTGAAGCTAGTAAGGGCAATCAAAATGCCTTCAGGTTATACTTCAACAGCCAAATGCTAATTACCTGGACAATAAGACCAAAACCAACCATCCGTTCTGTTCAGTAATTCTCTCTCATGTTCTGCAACTGGTCCAACGAACCGAGTACCCAGAAAGGGCGAACCAGCCACATACTGGTTTGGGGAAGGGGGTTACAACGGCAAACTCTTTGCCGTTGTAACGTTATAACGACAAACTCTTTGCCATTATAACTTATAACGACAAAGAGTTTGCCGTTATAAGCAAACCATCAAAACCCTCCCCCAGCCGCCTCCTGCTTCATTATCCCCTTCCTCCATTTTCCTAACCCGAAAACCATCTTCCAACCCCCATTTTTCACCTAAATTTTACCTTCAATTCACCAATCCGTCAGCTTCTAACCAAATTAAATACCGTATTTGAAATATTCATTTGAAAATATGGGTAGATTACTAAAAAATTTTGCCAAAAAATTCATGCACGGCGACGATCGTGGCACCGGGGGAAGTGGCGCAGGCGGGAGTGGTGTAGGGGGTAGTGGCGAACAACCAGTGCTCGGAATAGAATACTTGCTTGTAGCCGCCGAGAACATGGATAACGAAGAAATAGAGGCGCACGAGGAAGGCGCCCATCGGGGACGTGGCGGGCGTAGAGGCGGACGAACAGGCAGAGCGCGAAGGGGTGTTGGATCGGTTTCCGCTAGACAGGTCGATCTCGATGGCTATGTGGATATGAACCTCAGCGCGGCGAAGCTTCCTATGCTATCCAACTTTCACATTCTTCCAGATGACGAAGTACACGTTAGCACGCAGTCGAGTTTGGCTGTAAGTATTTTTAGTAATATTTAAATAGTATTCTTTGAGTGTTAGATATTGGGTAGATAGTATAAAATTTTGTTGAACCGTTAACAGTCGCGGAATATACGTCCACGTGGTTCGTTAGCGACCACACTTAGATATTATCATGCACACTTGGCGAGTAAGGAGGGGGTCGCAGGACTGTTACATGCTCTTGGATTTCAATTTTTTCTAGGTAATATTATAGACCTTTTAATGAAATAAGTGGATAATTTAGTAGTCATATTTTATCTTATTGTGCTCTTTGCTATTTTAGGAATAAATCATGTTATAAATGCCGATGTCCAATTGTGTGCGGCCATTGCTCTACGGTGGTACAAAACCACCCACACATTTCACTTTCCTTGTGGTGAGTTAGGACTTACACCGCTTGATTTCTCCATGCTTACTGGTATTAGCATTGGAGTAGGTGCTTATCCCCCACTGCCTTATGACGATGGTCGATGGCGTGATCGTGCACTTGTTCATGATCTACTGCCTCATTTGGATGTTTCTGCTACGTCGTATCAGGCAGAAGACGCTATTAGAGTGAGCGCGATCCGTGCGGCTATGGACAGGATACTCGATCACTACTTTGTTGATGACGACTTGGAGCTTGCTCGATTATTTATGTTATACCTTATGGGTAGCCTTTTCTTTAGTTCTTCGAGCAGTAGCGTTCCTGTGGGGTTTTTTGCGGTCGCGGCTGAGATAAATGCCGATGGGGCGATTTTATATGATTGGGGCACACCTATCCTTGCATACCTATACAGATGTCTCGACATGCAGTGCACCATCACTGATTCTCAGGTTTCTTTATTTGGATTCTGGGAGTTGTTACAGTATTGGTACTTTGAGTACTCTAGGAACTTTCATTTTATCACCCGTACTGCAGACCCATCGACCTTTTTCCCCCGTATATGCTTTTGGACTACGGACAACCGGGGGTCCAGAGATAATGAGTCAAGCCATGTGTATCCCGTTGCCCATAACCAGATCGAGTTGAGGATGTATAGGAATCATATTCTATGGCATCCATTTGAGCAGAGTACATCCATCGATCTTGAGATCATACAGATTGCAAGGATGCTTGCCGGATGGAGATTTCCACTTATATCATCTGCCGTGGCGCTAGGTGCTTATTGTTATCTTGGTGAGAGGTGCTGGAGACAGTTGTATGACTTCGATGCTATTCCGGATGATCCACACCCACATACTTATCGGTGTATGATTTATCCAAGGGAGCAGCTAGATATAGCCAGGGCAGCAGGCTGGTGGACGGTTGAGAGCTTTGTTATTATCGGGGAGTGTTACCTTACCTTCTGGTGTAGATTTTTCACCGGGTCCTCAGACATGATTACGCATGCAGCATCGATTGATTTAGTAGGGCCATCTGCTATACGACACGGCATACGTCCACCTGTTGTCGAGGATATTACCCAGCCCAGCCAGAGTTTTCGTGCAGCTGATCATGTGGCGGCCGCCAGTCATTTTGGATGGACCATGGCAGTGCCCACCATTGGACCGGATCGTTACGTTGACGTGTTTCATCCTCTGGCCCATAACGATTACCCGGATCCTACACAGATATCATATCATGATCTGTATGATATGCAGATGGGGATTAGGCATACGGGCTATATAGAGCATAGGCGTAGCCTAGATTACTATGATGGTGAGCTACGTCGTGATGCAGAGGAGGCATGACAGCAGCAGGCGCATTTAGAGGCCCAGCTTGAGGCAGAGCGCAAGAGACTTCAGGACTTGCAGATGTATTACCACCATAGGTCTAGTGCTGGGTCCAGTCAGCCTCCAGATGTTGGGGATGATGAGAGACGTCATCGGCGCCGCACACGTCCACATACACATTCAGATGACTCGGATGACTGAGTTACTACCACTTTTATGTACTTTCGCAGTTGTCAGTTTATGGTCCTACTGTTGGAGTAGACGTTCTGCATTTGTTGACTACCACTGTTATGTATTTTGGTTGTATTACCACTGTTATGTACTTTTGTTGTATTACGTTTTCCTAGTTGATAGTTGTATGTTCCTGTTGTTTGAGTATGCGTTCTGTATTTGTTGACTACCACTATTATGTACTTTCGATGTATTTTGTGTACGTTTTGATTATGTTTCTGTGTAGAGACTGCATTTGGTTATGTGGAGAGACTGTATTTCTGTGTAGAGAATGTTTTTGTGTATAGCCGGTATGTTATGTTGTTCTAGTTCCTGTAAGTGTTGTTTGGAATGTAATAGCGTTTGAATTTGATGTTGAAAAAGGTTTCCCTATTCTCGTGTATAAATGCAAAATTCTTAAATAGCACGCCAACATAACAAGGTTTGCAGATAACTCCATAGTCTACGCACAAACATCAAATTAAATAGACAGTAAAACAACAATAAAATCACAATACCATAAGTCTACTCAGTTCCATAGCGGGTCAACCAACTGTAGCGGAGTTTATACGCTTTGTAACCAACGAACTCCTCACCATACTCGAAAAGGTAACGAGAATCATATGTTGCTTGATTTGTTTTAAATATGTTCTCGTCTTCAACAGTTTCGATAATCTTTGTGTACCGATCACAAGCGTCTGCAAAATGATGATTAGCCATTTGGATTTCAACCGATGTTCGTGTAGTGGGCCGGGAACGATGGTTGTTGTATAGCCTCGTGATCATTGCCCATCTTTCTTCATATGTTAAACCCCCTCCACTTTGCATTAGCAACTCATCCCTCTTTTCAACCTCAATATAGGATTTAACGAGGGCCAGCAAATCCTTAGAAGAAAATTCTGAAGTTGGAGAATTCAATGTTCGAGCTCTATTACTAGGTCGTTGATTTGCTGGAGAAGGACGCGGAGCTGTAACCGCTCGATGCTGAATAGCGGCAGGCACCTCTTCAACTTGTGTATCATGAACTAATCCAATTTCGTTATCGTTCACTAAGTTTCGTTCGTACTCATCAAAAACCCTTCCCATTTCTTCATCACTTATTTCTGAATCGTCCATGTAACCTGTGCATCAGTAGAATAAGTAGAGTTAGTAGAAGTATGAATTTTGTTGATAATAAACGTTACCTATAAGACAACAAGAAAATAAATTTTCTCACTTTAGTCTACAACGGTGCAGCTTGAAGCTGTAGAAGGTATGAGATGGATTATCAGATATGGAGTACTTATAAGGGCAATGCACGACCAACAGTTACAATTCAACATACTAGAATACCCGTTATAGGGTTCTCGTGATATTATGGGTGATTCTGTACAATGACCGGTCACATCATTGCAGCACGAAAAATGGTGCCATCACATGAAATGTTGTCATTTAATTCAGAAGAGACTACTCAATGCAGTGAGCGAAAGATGGAGACTTTTAATGGAATCACAGTTACGAATGATGGAGACGCGTCTTTAATTTTTTCTTCTCAGTGACTGGTCCAATCATGCTGTACATGCATGTGAAAGGGTACACTCTACATACACGTGACTCGTATTAAATTCACAGTGATATTGCAGTATGTAATATTGTTGTATGACTCAGTGTCTAGTCATTTCATTGACTGTAGCAGCCTTTGGAAGCATTATTCGTAATTGTTTTGTCATGGTGGTAATTTTGTGTATATGTAGGAGTTTAAAAATAGGGGTCGTCCACCAGTGCTTTAACCATTTCAATTCACGACAACTAGTACAACAGAAGGAAATGCCAAACCATATTCATACAAACTTCAACAACTAGTACAACTATTGAGCAATTATAACAACTATTGAGCAATTATAACAACTGAAACAACGACAACTAGTACAACAGAAGGAAATGCCAAACCATAATCATACAAACTACAACAACTGAGCACACAAGCATCAAATTCAAACACGTACACCTACCATGGTCTTGGGAAAGGACCATCTCTTGTCGTACCCTCCTTAGTCTTGCTCAAGCGTCTTATTTCTGCTTGCGCTTCGAGTGCATACTGACGTCCACGTTCGCAAATGGGAGGGTCAATCCACTCCTTAAAGCAACAACAATCAATGTCACCAGGATAATTCATGTGGTCGTTGAAGGCTTGACAACCGAAAAATCGACGACCGGCATTTGTTTCGGTCTCGTCAACAACAACGACCAACACTTGTCCACAATGGCAAATAGGGTTGTATCCAATCGTCCATAGTGGCTCGGATACCTTCCCTTCGAGTATAATCCCTTTTCCAGATCTTTGATGAACGGAAGAGGCATCTTCGTTTGAATATGGTGAGTATCTGTATTCGTGAGTTGGGCGAAACGATTGCTGGTCTTGGACCGGACGTTGCATGGCATACGATGACGAGTGCGATTGGGCCATGGGTTTCTTGCTTGCAGATTTTTTGCCGGTACGCTTCGGTTCAGACGAAGACATTTTTCTGGTTGTCAAAAAAGAATTTGAGAAGGTGGTCTGGTTGTGTGGAACAAGGAGGAGGTAGGTTGGTATATAAAGGGAGGGAATGCGACCGATTAAGTAGCCACTGTGGTGCCACGACAAAAAATATAACGGGAAATAGTTTGCCGTTATATTTTAATACAGGATATATATTTTCCTAGTGTGTAGGCCGGTCACTCTTTTTCTACAGTTTTCAGACCAGAGTGTGGTCATGTCACTTTTTTTCTAAAGTTATGAACGCATTTTCCAACATAGCTATAGGAAACAGTGCACAGTGTACAGTATACAGCGGACAGTGTGCAGTAAATAGTGCACAGTATACAGAGCACAGTCCAACGGTTGCAATTACCCGTTGTCAATTTGTTTTCACATTCCGTGTCTTTTGTAAACGGGAAGTAATTTCCTTATGCAGTGGTAACTAAATCTCCTCCTATATATAGCTAACATTGCTTAAGCAATACCCGATCCATACGGACTGGAAACTGTAACTCAAATAAGAAAAATGCCAATATCGTATCCATCTTCTTACAATTACACGGACCTTCTCTCAGGACCATCTTACAATTACACGGAACCTAGTGTTTGTCTAATCTACCGTTCGTTTAATTTATCATTATTTGTAACTTATTATCACGTTTTCGATATTACGAGTTAAAAATAGGGGTCGTCCGCGGGTGCATTAACCTTTTCAATACGTGTAGGAGTTTAAAAAAAGGGTCGGCATACTTTATGTCAAACATTTTTCGGAAACGGTCAAACAGTACACAGTGCAAACAGTGATACACTATACATTGATACAGTACTAGTAATATCAAAACCATAAATTTATCACGGGTATCACCTACTTTTTGTTTCTGTTGGGAAGTTCAACATTTCTTTTTACAAATCTAGCCCTGCTTTTTGTGTAAACGCAGCAATAAATATGCACCAGGTTAATATCTCTAACAGAACAAAAATTCCATACACTTCCCATCCAATTCAATTGATTAACGATTTGTTTTGTATTGAAGCTATGGACAACTTGGAGATTGACGATGAAACAATGAATAAGTGTTATGAAGAGTTTGAACGGTCAAGGAATAGTGTACAACACAACAAGCCTATGGTGGAATTCGGTGAAGGAGCACAAGGTCATTCTAAATCAGTGAAGCCGAGAATAAAATCTTTCAACGCTCGATTGCGCGAAGTTGTAGCAAATCAAAGACCTGGTAAGCAGATCGTATATGAAGGATAAGAAATCGAGCCCCTACATCCGATCGGTCCAACGCTACCTAGTGGAGCTTACCCTATTTGCTGTTGCGGAGATGAATCGGTTGTTGTTGTTGCCGAAACTGAAAAAAATGTTGGACGCCGATTCTTCGGATGTCCTGCCTTCGAAGACCATAGGTATTACCCCAATGATATTCACTGTTGTAATTTTATGCAGTGGATAGACCCTCCAATGTGCCAACGTGGACTTCAATATGCACTGGAAGCGCAAGCCGAAATAAGGCGGTTGAACAAGATTGTTGCGGATGCAACTAGATCTGGCTATCTCAGAAATTGTTAGGATTTAGTTTTTCTTGAATCGAAGATTTATTACTCTACTTTGAATTTGATGTTGCTATGTTCTGTTGTTCTGGTTCCTGTAAGTGTGGTTTGGAATGTATTACTGTTTCAATTTGATCGTGAACAAGATTATCATCTTCTCGTTTACAAATGCAAAATTCTTACATAACGCGCCAACATAACAAGGTTTGCAGATAACTCCATATTCTACGTAAGAACGTAATGGGTCAACCAACTATAGCGCAATGACTGGTCAAGTCTTGCATACTTCGCATAGTGCAGTCATGTCATCTGCCAGATTCCATTTAGTGTTCCCTACAGTGTAGCTTTTGACCGTTCACACCATTGCCCATCTTCCAGCTATATATACATATGGTAATTTACTCACAACATGCAAAACTCAAACAACTTCTTCCCCATTCTTAGAGCACATCCTTTGATTCGCACTCACTGAAAATGTCTTCGTGGGCAACATCTACAGATCCCGAGGAACAAGCTTACGAAAACATGAGGCTACAGGAGCTTGAAGACGAACTTCAGTTCCTAAACCAAATGAAACCGCAAACTATACCGCCGTACGAACAAGTGAACGTTCAAACTCCACATGAAACCCCAGTACCCCCTGTTCAAGTTCCATCTCAACAAGAGGTCACTCAATCAACGCAAGAAGAAGAGTTCTTTCGTGTACCACTGCATGAACATGTAGTGGATTCTTATCCAGTTCGTTGCTATTGCGGGTATGTGGTTGAAGTTGTCGTTCAAGCAGAGGGCAACAATATAGGTCGGCGCGTGCAGCGATGTCCAACCTATCCAAATGGTTGCAAATACACGGACTGGATAGACCAACCTTTGTGTCCTCGGGGAATAGCATATTGTAACGAACTCGAATGCAAGAATAGACGTGTTCGAAGTGAAAATGCCCAGTTGCGATTGAACATCCTGCGATTCCCATAAGACTAAAACGTAAAATGGGGTTTACTGCAGTTGCTAATTTTCACTTCATACTTTGACGAAGCTAGTTCGCATGTTATGTCGGCAGTTGTTGTACCTTTATAAACTATTGTATCTTTATGCTTATTGTTGTATCTTTATAAATTGTTGTATCCCCGTATCCTACTCCACGGGTTGGATTTAGTGGAGATTTTAAACATATTTGGATATCACTTTATATCACATCATATGTCCGAATTGACAACTCAACGCAGAGATATTATCCAAACCATTATAAAGGAATTTGACTACTCAACGCAGAGATATTATCCAAACCATTATTGCCTACTCAATCTGCCAACCATTAGTGCCAACCGTTCACAACACAACAACTTTCTGAATTGACTACTCAATGACAGAATCATTACTATCCCAACCTTTATGTCGGAACCATTACTGCCAACCATTAGTGCCAACCGTTCACAGCACAACAACTTTCTGAATTGACTACTCAATGACAGAATCATTACTATCCCAACCTTTATGTCGGAACCATTATTGCCAAAAAATATATTTAAAATATGTTAACCATCATTGCTTATATATATCTGTCGTACGTATACACTTAGGCAGAACAACGAAACTCAATTTATAAAAAAAGCAAGCAATGGATCCAAATCTACGTCACCATTACTACCACATGAATCGAACTGAAGATTACGACCTAGAAGATGAGGAAGAGACGGAGGAGCAGTTGGAGCAACACACAATGGTTGGGTATTCCAATAATTTCGCTGAAAGCTCAATTAGCAACCATCAAGGTAGTATGCCTGGCCGGCCTGACCGGCGGTATAAGAGAGACTACAGGATTGGACATGAAAGACTAATGAGAGATTACTTCATCGACAATCCAACCTATGATATAACTTTGTTCCGCCGTCGTTATCGTATGAGTCCGACAATCTTCTCTAAAATTTATCTTAAACTTAATCAGTCAAATCCATATTTCACTTATAGACTGAACGGAGCACAAGAAATTGGCCATTCGCCCCACATCAAAATTTCAACGGCATTGAGGATGTTAAGCTATGGAACAGCTGGCGACCAAATGGATGAATATTTCAGAATTGCAGCATCAACAGCAATAGAGTGTCTGAAAGAATTCTGTAAAACAGTTGTTCAAGAGTTCGGGAACGAGTATCTACGGACACCTGGACCAAAAATATAAGCAGGATACTACGCAGGGGAGAAGCTAGAGGATTTCCAGGTATGCTTGGAAGTTTAGATTGCATGCACTGGCCTTGGAAAAACTACCCAACGGGATGGAAAGGAATGTTCATCGGACATAAGAAAGTGCCCTCAATGATCCTTGAAGCAGTAGCAACAGATGATTTATGGGTTTGGCATGCTTTTTTTGGAGTCCCAGGTTCATTGAATGATATAAATGTTTTAAAACAATCATATCTTTTCACAGAGCTTGCTAACGGACTGTCAACAGATGTTTCATATAACGTTGGTAATATCGAACACAAAACTGGATACTATCTAGTGGACGGAATATACCCAAAGTGGAGAACTTTGATTCAAGGATACAGAGTACCATCAAATGACAAAGAACGTTATTTCACTGAGAAAGTAGCTAGCTACAGAAAGGACATCGAACGTATGTTTGGTGTTCTACAAGCCCGATTTCATATTTTACGCAATCCTGCTCGTTTTCATGATGCAAGAGTGCTTTCAGAAATCATGTACGCTTGTATAATAATACATAACATGATTGTGGAGTCTGAAAGAGGTGGGTATAAGAATCAAAAGTCTAATTATCCTGACATGTTTACGGGGTCAAATGCAAAACCCCATAAAGATGTAAACTCAATGGACGAGTATGTTGATATGGTTCAACATATTGAAGATCAAACTGCACACTTCCAATTGCATGACCAGTTAGTGGATCAATTGTGGACACATAAAGGAACAAATAGTCGGAATCAGTAGTTGGTACTAGAACTATGTATCGGTTTCCACTCGTGCACTATGTATCAGTGTGTATGTTGGGTCAATAAATCTAGTTTCCAATCATATTGTCGATTGTATCATTGTTTCAACAACCAGTACATAAATACTACAAACAGATCACAATCATATTACAACTCAACCCAACATATACAGCTACTACATAAACAACTACTGCATACATACTACAAATAGGACACAATCATATTACAACTAAACCCTAGCTAGTACATAAATACCCACTAGTATGTAACTACTACAAACAGTTCACAGTCATATTACAAATTAACCCAACATACATAGCTAGTCCTCAAACGAGACACTACAGCTTCCGCCTCCGCTTCCTTTGCTTCTTCTGTACTCTGCAATCTGCTCTTTTACTAGTTCTTGCTGTAAAGGGGAAAGCTTACTAAAATCACATGTAATCATTTTAACATAATTGCTCTCCCGCACTAGTGCTTCCTTCTTCTCCAGCCTTGCTCGTAACAGGGCTTGTTTCTCCGTATGTTGTTGTCTGCGAAGCTCTCTATCAACACTAACTGCTTTGTGGAACTCTTCGTCACTGCGGTTTCTTTGCTTCGAAAATCGAAGTCTATGCTCTTTTGTCTCCGTAGATGAATTCTCTACTGTTTCAATAAATCTAGAGAACTCTGCACCGCGTTGCTCCAGCTGAATTGACTTGGCTCTGCCAATAGGCCGTCCGTCACTAGTTCCAAATAAAGGGTTTCTTTCTTGCGAGCTCGGGTCACTTCCTGGACTAGATTCAGAGTAGTTCATCCTTCTAGCTTTGTTCTGCTGTTCAACCATGAAGTTGCTTGGGTTCTTCCACTTAGGCAACCTAGATAGAAGCTCGAAACAGTCGTTAAATTTAAATGGAAGTCCATACTTTCGTTGGTAGGCCGTTCGTGACTCTTCAATCTGTAACATAAAGTCGAAATTGTATGAGTGTATGACATTTCTAACTAATCAAGCATAGTATACTAACTTATTTTTAAAAGTAATATACGATACTTACAACGTCATAAGGTGCAGCACCGCTTTGCTGCCTGTTCTGCAAGCCTGTCAGTATTGCCAGATAGTTCTGACATGCAGCATTCATAACTCTATAACCGCCTCTAAGTGATCCCCATGTTCTACTCCTCGTTTCCAACGAATTGTAGAAATCTGCAACTCTTTCCCAAAATTTCTGACCTTTCATATTATTCCCAACAATGTTGTCTTGTGAAATGCGTATCCACGATTTAGCAAGTGAAACGTACTGCTCGGAAGTAAACTTACATTGTTTTCTTCTTCCATCCGCTGCTATTTCTTCCTCTTCAGCATGATCATCCTCAACATCTTCTATTCCGGGATCCGGCTCCGATTCAACTTCGGTTTGGTGTCGTTTACTGAAAATGCCGCTTAAAGACTTCCACTTCGTCTTCTTTTGGTTATATTCGGGACTGACAGGTGCAGTGTATTCTTGACTAAATTCTTTAGAATTTGTAACATTCGCATCCTCATTTGCATCTTCGTCCTCCGGCTCCTCCGTTGAAGTTTCAACATTTTCTTCGTTACTAGGAGAGACAAACCCGTACGAAAACTGTCTTTGCAAATTTTGTGTACCTTCGCGGTCACGAACCTCGGTCTGTTGCGGAGGTAGGTGAGGTTGTTGACTTTGATCGGTCTGCATCATCATTGACATATACGACGAATGATCATCGTACACGCCTGGCACGGGCGGTCGTTGGTAAAAATGTGGCGGGGCGGACGAATGGACGGGAGGAAAGTTAGGAGGAACGAGCGGTTGGTACGATGGTCGATATGGATAATTTGAATACGGAGAGTAGCCATATTCGTGAGATGGCTGCAACGATTGATGTTGTTGGACTGACCGTTGCATGGCATACGATGAAGAGGGCGGTTTGGACATGGGATTCTTGTTAACGCATTTTTTGATGCTTCGCTTGGGTGCGGAAGAAGACATTTTTGTTGTTGAAGAAGTTGAAGAAGTTGAAGTTGAGAAGGTGGAGTGGTTGTATGGAAGAAGAAGGAGGAAAGTTGGTGTATTAGAGGGGAAAATGGGGGTAGCCGTTGGAGTGTAACGGCTATGTATTATAACGGCAAAGAGATTGCCGTTATAAGCTTATAACGGCAAAGTCTTTGCCGTTATAATATTATAACGGTATTCTCTTTGCCGTTATAAGCTCTAGCCTCTGTTCAGTGAACCAGCCACGAAGGAGCTCAAAACTAGCCACAAACCAGCCACGGATGAGTGAACAAGCCACACCTGATTGCTCCGTGACTTGTTTAGTAACTGAACAAGCCATGGTTGGTTGTGCTCTAAGCAATAAGCTAACTTAATTTATATAACACTGAATTAATTTTTTAAACCTATTTAAAAATTATAAATCCTTGTTAAAACTTGCATGTGAAACACATCTGCAGATAGCCTTTCAATCCTGAAACAAATGACACAAATTAACGGTTACTATAGTAAACAACAGTCTCTCGCTCTCTATCCACAAAAAAGTGATAAATGCATAGACTGGAAAGTATAGTTTGCATTTGTGTTTCATTATTAGCGATTAGTCGCAAGAATTAGATAAACGAGTACAGAGGCAGTGATAAATGTACAGACAACAAAGCCTAGATAAAAATCATTTCAGTATGCGTAGCTGTTTTCATGTTTTACTCAGACTAGTTTTCCAAATATGTTCCATGTTAGAACCGAGCATAGAACTGTTTACAGCAAAAAAAATGCCATGAAATATGTTTGGAATTATGATGATACAAAACATGTGCAGCATACGGCGTATAAGTAGCAAATTGTATTGGAATTATCACTGCCAAAGCCATTGATAAATACCTAGAATATCAGAGTAACATACCTGGAATTATCACTGTCAAAGCATATTAGCTCCTTCACTAAGCAATATCAGAGTACATATGTCAGTTAAACCATCACTTTGTGTTGCCTTGATTGAAAATGGGGACCAGAGGGCCGAATGACAACTTCTTCCAATGATATCAAGTACCAATCGAGATAATGTTTGCGGTACCGGAGATTAATTATAGGATACATCACAAGCTGCATTCATTTAGCAATCATAATAGTCAGAAGCAAGTAGTCTCCAGCTTAATTTGCACACATATAAGACGCATGTATATTGATGTTCTGGCAAAAAAATTAGTATAATGATGTACGTGCAAAAACATAAGACTGGGCTTTAAATAAACATAAAAGATGAAAAGATGAAATTAAATAAGGATGCATTATTAAAGTCGATTTTCACTGTCAATAGATGTAAACATTTTAGTGTAAATGTATTTTACATGGCAATAAATAAATCAGCTCCTTTTACTGGACATGGTCCTTATTAGATCTTCAAAAACTCATTCTCAGGGAAAGGAATCCAAATAATTAATAGGTACATGTTTTGGAGACTAATTTAAATGACTTTCCTATTTTTCAAAAATACATTCTCAGGAAAAGGAATCCAAATAATTACTAGGCACATGTTTTGGAAACTAATTTGAATGATTTTCCTATTTTTGAATAAGCGATTGAAAATTAGTTTGAATTCAATAATGCTTCCCAGGTAATTGCCATAAGTAATAGGCAGGTGGTTCAAAATGGTAACGAAATATTAAATTGTGAGCTCCCAAAAAAAGGAAATGTAACTAATATAGTATATGAAAATCTAAACAAGGCAAACCTCAATAAAAATTACACAAACAGAGCTATATCCAATGTCATTGATAGGGTTTCTGTTGAATCTTCTAAAATACATTCTCAGGGTATGGATTCCAAATAATCGTGCAATGTTCAACCTTTATTATGTAAAAGTCAAACAATTCCATATGTTCACAAATAATCTCAAATAGGCTAATAATGTAACAAATAACGCTTACATCATGGAATAGTTCTGTATCATAAGTAATAGGCACACGTTTTGAAAAATAATTTTAAATCAATAACAATCCTATTTTTGCATAAGCAATTGAAAATTAATTTAAATTCAATAACACTCACCAGGTAATTTGCCACAAGTAAGGGGTAGGTGCTTAAAATTGATAACTATAAATTTCAGCTTCCAAGAAAATAAAATGTAATTATTAATATAATATATATGACACTCTAAACAAGTCGATCTTCCATAAAATTTTCATAAACCAAATTATATGCAATCAATGTCAGCGGAAAACCATATTTTTCCTATTTTTGTCTGAATGAATTGGCATGGCCATTACCCACAACTTTAGAAAGTTGATTGACAGAATGTATCGCAAACTGAACCATATTGCACTTTAACATTATCAAGTACAATATGAGAGTAATGTTTTATTGTTTACTTAACTTTTTAATAGAAAACATTAGCAAATAAAAATACAGTACCATTGTTCAACTAAGACCAAGACAATCAAATCTACAACAAATAAAAAATGCAGTATGCTGCAGGCATTTATCTAACTAGGACAAAACCTAATGCAATAATCTTAAAAAAACTATACAAAAAAGTAAAAGAGAAAATTAAGAAGCAAATTAGTAAAGAAATTGAAGAAAATTTCTTGAACAAAAAACATTTAAGATAACAGACATCACCAGTCACTAGCTAATTCACTGGACAATGGTTCAAATGTGGAACATGATCCTTTTTCAAGAGTAAAAATTAGCTTAATGTAAATACTCTTGGTATAATCTTTTATAACAGAACCTTCTGTGTTTGGCCTGCATTCATTAGTTAATAAAAAGTGAGAAATTGCTGCTTAGAAATTTGTTTTGATAAAATTTCATGTTTCATTATTTGATTATATATTTTGTTCCAGATTCATATAACGTAATTATTATAATTCAACATAGCTGTAATTTTACAAGAAAGAACTTTCCATTAAAGTTCACAATTCCAAACTTAACAGAATAGGTATTATAGGAAGAGAGGCGTACAATTCTCTGAATATGCTACTTAGATTAGTTACAGATTGATTTCATTCCTCTTTTTTTTTCTGACTCAAATTTGAAATAAATATCTAGCATCACTGGGTTAACTTAATCTCATAGAGGTAATCGTAGATGACATGTGTTTATGTCATCTACGAAGCAAACTGTTCATAAAGTATATGCAAAAACATTAAAGGCAAATTCTATTTAGACACCATAGATTAATATACATACACCAAAATAACTAAAAAGTCATATACACCACTTTTTACTTAGTAAACACCATGAATTTTCCAAAACTATCCACTTTTTGAAGAAAAAAAATTTACATTTTTTTCTTATTTTACTAACTTTCTCTCTCATGTTTCAATCAAACAAAAAAGTCATACTTTCAAAGTTCCTAAATTAACTTCTGCACATTCCAAATTCATAAGCTTCAAACAAAAGTAAAAATATTAGTTATCTTTGTACAGAAATTTGTAATTATTTTTTTGAGTATATTAAAAAATTGAACTGCGTAAATTTTATTGTTACATTAAAACATGATTTGATTTAAGCAAAGGATTGAAGAATTTAACTCTTAATAACATTAATTTTAGTGATTAATTTTACAAATAAATATTGCTTGTAACGATATGAATATAATTTAATACTAAAAATAATTAAATTTTAAATTAATGATATATATGCAACTTTTCAAGAGAAATTATACTAGTAGCATAATGCAAACAAGAAAGAGTGGTATACGATTTTCATTCTTTAATTTATATTCTTTTTTAATAAGGACAATTTGGTCTTAAGCTCTTTTTAAAATATCATGGTGTGAGCAAATAAATTTACGGTGTTTGAATAGAATTTGCCAACATTAAAATTTACCGTATAATAGGATGAATATACTATTAGTGAAGCGATGATCATACCTTTTGATGAAGCTAGTGTACGTATATATTTTGATTGATTTAATTATTGGTGCAGCATATTATCTTATACATGACTTGCCCATGAATCCAGCAAAAGAGCTGTAATGATCTTTAATATATGGAACCTAACTTGACCTCAATACCAGATTAACAATTAGTGTATAAAAATTCTTCAATTCTGAAAGTTAGGTTGTAACTAACTTTAAGAAATGAAAATAACGTTAACTAATAAATCAATAATTTCATTACACCAATAGATTGTCCTTATGGCTTCACGAGCTTATCTTTTAGCTAATGTGAACTAATCCCCTCCCTCCTCCCCATAATAATGACTAAAAAGGTATTTAAAAGAAACATGAAAAGAGGAAGAAAAAAATACTTTATGCATCTCCACCAAGTTCGATACCGTTTCATCCAAACTCGCCTTAACTGGAGCAATGGCTTCCTGAAATTCAAGTTCCATCCCAGTTAAACAATGAAAGTCAAAAGTATAAAAATATAAAATACTAAGTACAAACGTATGAAACCAAAGTAAAAAATAGTTTTAACTAGGAAAAATTTTAGTTCCTCAGTAATAGACGAATTAGGACTAAAGTGAGGGTCCGACTTGTTGAATTACCTGAGATTGAGAAGCGCTATGTAAAAATGAAAATGGAATATGAAAAGTGGTTGCGTGAGAAGACGAAATATAAGATATGCTCAATCATTAGTAAGTTCTCCCTTCTAAAGCCATTTTTTTTCCTTCCATTTATTTATCCATGATCATTCCCTTATGCATATGACATGAATAAATAAATAGAACAAAGAAAAATTGAAGTAATTAAATAAGCCATTTGCAATTCCACATAAAATACCATGGATTATGGATAAACATATGAATAAAATATAAATGTGATAAAAGTTTAGGTGTATAAACATAACAAATGTAACTTCCTTTGTAACGTAAATTACCAGCCATAAATGCATGAAATGTAACTGTAAAAACCCGTAACTTCCCCGTAAAGGAAAGAGCGGATAGTTCGAGAACAAGCCACAACAGAACGCATATAAAAGAACATTTCATTGTATATTACAACAATGCATCAGAATACAAGAATATACAGAGTATAAATGAATATTACACAGAAATATCAGAGATTTAAATTACATTTAAATACATAGCAGCGGAAAATAATACAATACACAACTAGAAGAGATATACGGATACAAAGCTTTCCGGATATCGTTCCAGCTGTAAACCAGGATCCTGTGAATATAAATCTGCAAAATCAAAACTACTAGCTGCCCGTGTCAAAATAAGGGCACCCAGAGTTTAGGTTAAAACAATAAACTCCAGGTCAGTCATGTGACTGGTGTGAGAACTAAAATAGTTATTAATCTTTATTTTAAAGTTCGGTAAATCAAGGGACCATGCCGTATAACACGGAACGGGTTTCCTCCCAAGAATACCAGTGCACAAAACAAACAGCGCAATGCTAAATAAAGAAAAATGAAGCTGTTATAAGACCCAGGTCCTATCACACAATGCAACGCAAGCCGGGGGATAGGGTTTTCCCTTATAACAACCAAAGAATGCTTGATACGTTTAAAACAAATCATTTGATACTATTATAAGTGCATAGTGTATAAAAATACTTCAAATCATAAGTATCAATCATAGACGGCATGGGTACCATATATCATGTCGCCATACTAGTTCTACAATTAAAACCGCAAATGTCACGTATTTGGAAATTGGATTTCCATCTATGAACCGAGGCAAAATATAGTCCTCAACCGATTCGAGACTCTCTAGCCCGAGCCTCAGGATCAGAGCTCGAGTGACCCTTGGATCGTCAGGGCCGGTCCACCGATGTGGATTAAAATTCCTGAACACTGCGTTTCCCCGCCCTTTGGGGCGTAAATGAGCCAACGAATGGCTCCATCGGACCCGGATCGTCCGATCTAACCGAGGCGCCTCGCAACAGCAACAACCACACAGGTGAAAAGTATATTAATGTCAGGGCTGGTAGGTCACTAACACCACCCTAGCTAGAAGGAAACGCATGCCCTCCCTGAGGTCCGTCTCCCGTTTTTGGTTCACAACCGGGGTGCGAGGCTCACGAATTCACGTTACACAAAGCTGTGCTACACAGGTTGTGCTTGGATCATCACCACTAGACTTTGCTTTTCAACAGAAGCCTTGATCATTTGCATCTTAGCATGCCACACAGGCAATTCTCTCTATGCAACTGATATCAGTCACACAGAATGAAATCCAATGTCAGACACACAGTCCATTTACAAGTCCGTTCTGGGTCTGAACGAAACCGGAGGCACTTTCCTCGCATATCCATCGATCTCCAAGCACATTTGGACGACCACCGATTGATTCCCTCATCTTGGGTGTACATCCCAATCAAGATCATCAGTGATCACCCAAACGATGTGAAGACTTCCGGTCTTCGACCATCGTCTTCATCTTCGACTTATCGTCGTATCAGTTATTCAAAATGGGATAAACCCGGTCTTTCCGAATAACTCGCGTATATTTTAAATAAATGTTACACAAACACAACATACGCCTCATTCCAATTCATCAGTCACTAACCGTAAATTAATCAAGAGAATAATTCCCTAAATGTTAACACCGAAGGCCGAAACCAACATCAGATCAATATCCAGAAAACCATTCTGCTTGGCTAACCGACAGTTAGTTTCTAAATTTCACATTCATAGGGAAAGGTTCCCATTAATTTTATCCAAGATAAATTCCTTGAATTTATTCTTTAATCTACTTTTGAATTTCTATTTGACTAGTCGGGATTAACGAACCTTACCGAAGTAATCATCTGTTTTAATTTCCCAATCGCAACCTATTCATCCCATTAAGTAAAACTGGTAATACTTCATATCTAACACCACGGTGTTATTGGTAAATTCAATTACCATTTTATGTTCAAATCTAATTAAAGATTTAACTATCGCCTGGAGTAAAACTGGTGATACTCCGTTCTCGATCTTTTCAATCTAATTAAAGATTCATTAAAACTCCACTTAGTTTTAATCGTTAACTGGGTTAAAGAACCAATGTCATTTAAAACACGGCCCACAATAAACCCAAAATCACATTCATTAATTATCGGGTTAAAGAACAAGTGTTATTTAAAACACTGTTCACGATAAACCCAAAAATCAATATCAATTCAATTCCAATTAAATATTATTTAATTGGTACACTTCATTAAATATAAATAAAAAGATTTAATCTTTTCTCAACTGGGTTCAAGAACAGTGTTAGTGAAGACACCATTCACGACAAACCCAAATCACATTTGATATTCACTACAAGGCTCTGAATAGAAAATATATCGGCTTATATTCAATATCAAATTCTACGATTAACAAATGTCGTATTGGAAATAACGATATAAATATATATCTTTCAAATTTCCATAACAAGATCTGTATAATCACGAATTCCAACATCGAAATATTCCGAAGACAATTTCGATTCAAATCCACTCCAATGCAATCATTGGAAATTCTGGTTATTTTTAAAACCCTTTTCAAATTCAATTTATTTATTTAAAAATAAATAGAATTATAATTCTAGTTCAAAACTAGTTCATTTCGATAAAAATCTATTTTTATCTTTTCAAATATGGGGTTTTTCATCCCAAATCTTCACAAATCATTTCTTATGATTTTACACAAATTATTACTATTTTTAATAATTTTATCAAGGCCTGTACAGTCGATTTCCATCAACGGCCATCGAACTGCACTTACAGCGAACTTTTTCAAATTTGATTCGGACATAATTCCAAATCCAACCGTTAGATTTCAAATTTCTAATATTCGGTAGAAAGCTCTTTTTGATACGAACCCAACGGTTCCGTTTTTAGGAGAATCCGATGGTCGGATCTCCCGTAATGTCCGTTTGAAATAAATGGTCGAAATTCGCGAACTGCCGCGGCGCGGCGCGTTCTATTCAGGCCATTATATTATATAAATAATATATATTTTGTCAATTTCTATTTAAAACGAATTATATAGATAGTTTTGAATTCGTTTCAAAAACATTTTCAACTTCCATTTCCATTCAAATCAAAATTGAATTCTTCCTTATAAATTCGTTTTTAAAATTCATTTCTATTCAATTCAAATTTCAATTCAATTTGAATTCATTTCAATTCGGTTTCAATTTAATTCGAATTCGTTTTCCATTCGATTCGAATTCGTTTTCAATTCAATTCAATTCAAATTGGTTTTCTGTTCGATTCAATTGAAATTGGTTTTCTATTCGATTCAATTCAAATTGGTTTTCTATTCGATTCAATTCAAATTGGTTTTCTATTCGATTCAATTCAAATTGGTTTTCTATTCGATTCAATTCAAATTGGTTTTCTATTCGATTCAATTCAAATTGGTTTTCTATTCGATTGAATTCAATTCGTTTTCTATTCGATTCAATTCAAATTGGTTTTCTATTCGATTCAATTCAAATTGGTTTTCTATTCGATTCAATTGAAATTGGTTTTCTATTCGATTCAATTCAAATTGGTTTTCTATTCGATTCAATTCAATTCGTTTTAAAATGAATAAAATCGATATAAATATCGTTCACGTCAAAATGGCGTCAATCTAATCAATACGGCTTCATATATTGGTATTTTCAAATATCCCATTTCGAATATTTCTATTTCAAATATTTCTATTTCAAATATTCTATTTCAAATATTTCTTTTTCTAAACTGGAATGAGGCCCAATCAATTACCATATAATGTTAATTATATGGATTTTCTACAACACGTATACAATAACAACGATGAATAATCAACCATCATCCAAAGTGCATTCTACACTGTATAAGCATCAAATATAAATATTCAACGCTTATAACAGTCTGTCAATCAATCGATCGACATACAACTAAACAATCGGGATTAGTGTACGTCAAATATCATCCCAATACCCGTGTGGGGTTTCAAACAATCAAACACAGATTTTATTTGTGCAGTTGGGCGATGCGTAAAATTTATCGACCCAATCAATGTCCTTCAAATAGGTGTACATAAACAAACCGTCTGGTTTGTAAATGAATATTTATTTATTTACATTCACGTTAAAAATTATATTTTTAACGATCAAACTATTCTATTCAACCTATGAATATTCTATTCGGTTCATTTATTAAATAAAATGTTATCTTTATTATTCTAACTTATTTTTAGAAAATTTCGGCGGCATAACGGCACGATACTAGAAACGGGACAAGGCCTAGCCTTATCCCCGGTCTAGTGAAGGCCCACGCCATTCACACATCAATCATATCAATTTCATTTCACCAAACCATTCAATCCAAACCAAATAATCTAACCAACTACACAACCAAACAATTAAACAAACAAGCCATCCATGGTCTGTGGATGACGGGTGTCGGGTGCTACTAAACACCGTCTGCATCCTAGCATATATATATATAACTAGAAAAAGAAATTGAAGAGTGAGAAGTTCTCACCAATAGCTGTCCAATACCACGACTCTTCTTTGATAGAAATCTTCATCGTTATCGCATTTTTGTCATCTTCGTTGCTGTAGCCACTACATATGTAAAAATCGAATTTTTACTTCGCTATTCAATATATAAAAATCGAATTTTTATCTTGTTATTCAATATATAAAAATCTCGCCTTTTCTATTTTTAAAATCTAATCTTTTCTATTTTAAAAATATCGTCTTTTCACTTTTAAAAATATCGTCTTTTCACTTTTAAAAATATCGTCTTTTCACTTCTAAAAATATCGTCTTTTCACTTTTAAAGATAACGTCTTTTCACTTTTAAAGATATCGTCTTTTCACTTTTAAAGATATCGTCTTTTCACTTTTAAAGATATCGTCTTTTCACTTTTAAAAATATCGTCTTTTCACTTTTAAAAATATCGTCTTTTCACTTTCATCACTATAAAAATCACATTTTTATTTTGCTACCCATATAAAGATGCTATTTTTAATATGTCTATCATGTAAAAATTATATTTTTACTTCTCTACATAAACAAAAATCGTATTTTTACATCCTCTACATAGTAAAGATTATATTTTTAATACTTTAAAAATATAAAAATCATATTTTTAATACTTAAAAAATATAAAAATCATATTTTTATATATCGCTCTTTTCATTAGAAAAATGTGAGCTTTTCAAATATAAAGATCCAACTTTCATAGCGAATTCATATTTATAAAAATCAAAATTTTATACGCTATTCAACTAAAAATCGAATTTTTATTCGTCATTCAAATAAGGAAAAATCGTATTTTTATTCCCTTTTCATATAAAACTGATTTAAAAACCTTTTAATATTAATGGCATGAAACAAAATTAAAATAATTAAGTAAAATAAATCGAGGGGAAGGGGGTTCATGGCTATCGGGTTTCCTTCGAACAAAGACTCATGCGAGGGGGGGTATGCGCGGAGGAGGGGGGTCTGCGGTCAGGCGGGTGGAGGCGTTGGAGGCGGTGGTGGGAGGAAGGGCTTGGCTCGATTTGGGGGTTTCAGGGGGGGGGCGTCGGGTTTGTAGCAGCGGAGGGGGGTGCGCGAGGTAAGGGGAAGAGGAGGACGAGGTGGAGTGAGGCAAGAGGGTTGCGGCGGCCTGGGGGGGCTAGCCGGAGGCGGCGACGGCACCATCGGAGGAGCGACAGCTCCTCCGCCTCTTTTCTCCTTTTTCTTTTTTTATTTTCTGTTAAAATCGATTCTGAAAGAAAAGAGGGGGGGCAACGTATAAAGGGAGAGGAGAGAGAAGGATATTCCCTTTTTTTTATTTAATTTTGCAAAAAGTTGACTTTCACATACGACCTCGAAACGAGGCCCATCGCCTGTCGCCTATAGCGTTTTACAACCATTCCGAACACAATGGGATATGTATCGTAGGCTGGTTCGGCTGTTACAATCAGTTTCCGTTAAATTTACATTTAAATCACTATATTGAATTTTAAACGTACATTTCAAATTACCGGGGTCACATACTAACTCTAAAAATTCCGGAAAAATATTTTCTAGCTTCGTATTGACGATATGGTCCTAACAAAACTAGTTTCGCCGAATTCTGAGACCGATAGAAAAATGGCCATTTTCCAGTCGATTAAAATCAACTGAAACTGGTCAAACGCGTTTTCCTTTGCCACGCTCACATATTGATTCGAAAAATTATGAAATTTGAAACCTAGCAATAATTTGACATCACGGACCCAACAAAAGTAGTTTCATCGAAATCCGAGGTCGTTTGCAAGATTTCCATTTTAAGGGCCTGAATTCCATAACGACTATTCAGAATTTTCAACTGGACATATCTTTTGATTCCCGCTATGAAATCTCAATTTTTCTGATTCGTTGGAAAGATATTATCAAATAGATCCAATCATTTTTGGTTTCACTAAAATCCGGATTATTTTGCACCCGGTACATTCAATTGAAGTTTGAAATCGAATTATCGAACTACCGCGCCATTTTCAATTCCTTTTATAATTATAAATAATTATTTATATTCTAACGACGACGTATATAATATGTACGTTCGAATTCTATTCAAAATAAATTTCTCGTCGATATTATTTAAAATAATTCATTTTAAATGTTCAAAATTCGCTAAAATTGCCAAAATAAAAATTTTAAACTGGCCCAGATTTTCGGGTTGTTACAATCTCCCCCACTTAAAACTTTTCGTCTCCGAAAAGGAACAAAGTCGAAAGTGGTTTGATTAATCAACTCTACGTTCGATCTGGCTTTCATTCCCCAACTTTTCAGTTTCTGAGAATTTTCAAATTCTTCAAAAATTTGGCTAACACCCTAAATTTTCGAAAAATTTCGCCATAACCTCCCCTGCACCGGGAGCCACGGGAAAATCCCGAAATTGCCATATAGGCCTTCTGATCTCAAAAAGAAAAAGAAAAAGCCAAGCGGCTAGCCAATCGGCTCATAAAATCATCATCACCCAAACAAAACAGTAAATTATGTTAAACATGTACCTATTTGTCGGGCAAACAATTTTATTTCTCTGCTCTAGCCTCCTTGCTATGACCTGTTCAATGAAAGTACATGTATATGCAAGAAAATGCGACCAATTTTCAATATAATTCAATATGTGATTCAATTAGGCTAAATGGCTAAAAATTAGCAAACAAATAAACAAACAACACAAACATCAATCAATTAGTGAATTAGAGTTTCAAATTCATAATTTTGATACATATACAAAAATCATGTTTTTGATGCCAAATCACAACAATAGGCCCTATCTAATTTTTGGTTCTCACACCAGTCAATAGGAAATATATAGATATTACACGTTCGTCACTCGAATATAAATTCTGATGATGATATATCAATCATCAGAATCACCCCCGGGCGACTAGAGTGTAATTCTATATCTATCCAGTATATTAAAACTTCAAATACACGTTTGCAAGGCGTATATGCAAAATCTTTATATACTGGACTGTCCTAATCAATATAAAATAAATATTCAAATACGTACACAACGATTTAAATTTTCAAAACAAAAATTGTTCTCATTTTAAAAATATACTCTTCACACTCGTTCTAGGATACTACTGATCCTATCTCTAACGAGTCATTCTCGTTGGATATTACTAACCCAATATCTGATGAATTCTTTCATACGATTCTAACGTATCTTGTTCTCTGAGCACTGTAAACCAAAGCACTGATACCAAATGTAAAAACCCGTAACTTCCCCGTAAAGGAAAGAGCGGATAGTTCGAGAACAAGCCACAACAGAACGCATATAAAAGAACATTTCATTGTATATTACAACAATGCATCAGAATACAAGAATATACAGAGTATAAATGAATATTACACAGAAATATCAGAGATTTAAATTACATTTAAATACATAGCAGCGGAAAATAATACAATACACAACTAGAAGAGATATACGGATACAAAGCTTTCCGGATATCGTTCCAGCTGTACACCAAGATCCTGTGAATATAAATCTGCAAAACCAAAACTACTAGCTGCCCGTGTCAAAATAAGGGCACCCAGAGTTTAGGTTAAAACAATAAACTCCAGGTCAGTCATGTGATTGGTGTGAGAACTAAAACAGTTATTAATCTTTATTTTAAAGTTCGGTAAATCAAGGGACCACGCCGTATAACACGGAACGGGTTTCCTCCCATGAATACCAGCGCACAAAACAAACAACGCAATGCTAAATAAAGAAAAATGAAGCTGTTATAAGACCCAGGTCCTATCACACAATGCAACGCAAGCCGGGGGATAGGGTTTTCCCTTATAACAACCAAAGAATGCTTGATACGTTTAAAACAAATCATTTGATACTATTATAAGTGCATAGTGTATAAAACAACTTCAAATCATAAGTATCAATCATAGACGGCATGGGTACCATATATCATGTCGCCATACTAGTTCTACAATTAAAACCGCAAATGTCACGTATTTGGAAATTGGATTTCCATCTATGAACCGAGGCAAAAGATAGTCCTCAACCGATTCGAGACTCTCTAGCCCGAGCCTCAGGATCAGAGCTCGAGTGACCCTTGGATCGTCAGGGCCGGTCCACCGATGTGGATTAAAATTCCTGAACATTGCGTTTCCCCGCCCTTTGGGGCGTAAATGAGCCAACGAATGGCTCCATCGGACCCGGATCGTCCAATCTAACCGAGGCGCCTCGCAACAGCAACAACCACACAGGTGAAAATTATATAAATGTCAGGGCTGGTAGGTCACTGACACCACCCTAGCTAGAAGGAAACGCATGCCCTCCCTGAGGTCCGTCTCCCGTTTTTGGTTCACAACCGGGGTGCGAGGCTCTCGAATTCACGTTACACAAAGCTGTGCCACACAGGCTGTGCTTGGATCATCACCACAAGACTTTGCTTTTCAACAGAAGCCTTGATCATTTGCATCTTAGCATGCCACACAGGCAATTCACTCTATGCAACTGATATCAGTCACACAGAATGAAATCCAATGTCAGACACACAGTCCATTTACAAGTCCGTTCTGGGTCTGAACGAAACCGGAGGCACTTTCCTTGCATATCCATCGATCTCCAAGCACATCTGGACGACCACCGATTGATTCCCTCATCTTGGGTGTACAGCCCAATCAAGATCATCAGTGATCACCCAAACGATGTGAAGACTTCCGGTCTTCGACCATCGTCTTCATCTTCGACTTGTCGTCGTATCAGTTATTCAGAATGGGATAAACCCGGTCTTTCCGAATAACTCGCGTATATTTTAAATAAGTGTTACAGAAACACAACATACGCCTCATTCCAATTCATCAGTCACTAACCGTAAATTAATCAAGAGAATAATTCCCCAAATATTAACACCGAAGGCCGAAACCAACATCAGATCAATATCCAGAAAACCATTCTGCTTGGCTAACCGACAGTTAGTTTCTAAATTTCACATTCATATGGAAAGGTTCCCATTAATTTTATCCAAGATAAATTCCTTGAATTTATTCTTTAATCTACTTTTGAATTTCGATTTAACTAGTCGGCATTAACGAACCTTACTGAAGTAATCATTTGTTTTAATTTCCCAATCCCAACCTATTCGTCCCATGAAGTAAAACTGGTAATACTTCATATCTAACACCACGGTGTTATTGGTAAATTCAATTACCATTTTACGTTCAAATCTAATTAAAGATTTAACTATCGCCTGGAGTAAAACTGGTGATACTCCGTTCTCGATCTTTTCAATCTAATTAAAGATTCATTAAAACTCCACTTAGTTTTAATCGTTAACTGGGTTAAAGAACCAATGTCATTTAAAACACGACCCACAATAAACCCAAAATCACATTCATTAATTATCGGGTTAAAGAACAAGTGTTATTTAAAACACTGTTCACGATAAACCCAAAAATCAATATCAATTCAATTCCAATTAAATATCATTTAATTGGTACACTTCATTAAATCTAAATAAAAAGATTTAATCTTTTCTCAACTGGGTTCAAGAACAGTGTTAGTGAAGACACCATTCACGACAAACCCAAATCACATTTGATATTCACTACAAGGCTCTGAATAGAAAATATATCGGCTTATATTCAATATCAAATTCTACGATTAACAAATGTCGTATTGGAAATAACGATATAAATATATATCTTTCAAATTTCCATAACAAGATCTGTATAATCACGAATTCCAACATCGAAATATTCCGAAGACAATTTCGATTCAAATCCACTCCAATGCAACCATTGGAAATTCTGGTTATTTTTAAAACCCTTTTCAAATTCAATTTATTTATTTAAAAATAAATAGAATTATAATTCTAGTTCAAAACTAGTTCATTTCGATAAAAATCTATTTTTATCTTTTCAAATATGGGGTTTTTCATCCCAAATCTTCACAAATCATTTCTTATGATTTTACACAAATTATTACTATTTTTAATAATTTTATCAAGGCCTGTACAGTCGATTTCCATCAACGGCCATCGAACTGAACTTACAGCGACCTTTTTCAAAATTGATTTGGACATAATTCCAAATCCAATCGTTAGATTTCAAATTTCTAGTATTCGTTAGAAAGCACTTTTTGATACGAACCCAACGGTTCCGTTTTTAGGAGAATCCGATGGTCGGATCTCCCGTAATGTCCGTTTGAAGTAAATGGTCGAAATTCGCGAACTGTCGCGGCGTGGCGCGTTCTATTCAGGCCATTATATTATATAAATAATATATATTTCGTCAATTTCTATTTAAAACGAATTATATAGATAGTTTTGAATTCGTTTCAAAAACATTTTCAACTTCCATTTCCATTCAAATCAAAATTGAATTCTTCCTTATAAATTCGTTTTTAAAATTCATTTCTATTCAATTCAAATTTCAATTCAATTTGAATTCATTTCAATTCGGTTTCAATTTAATTCAAATTCATTTTCCATTCGATTCGAATTCGTTTTCAATTCAATTCAATTCAAATTGGTTTTCTATTCGATTCAATTGAAATTGGTTTTCTATTCGATTCAATTCAAATTGGTTTTCTATTCGATTCAATTCAAATTGGTTTTCTATTCGATTCAATTCAAATTCGTTTTCTATTCGATTCAATTCAAATTGGTTTTCTATTCGATTCAATTCAATTCGTTTTCTATTCGATTCAATTCAAATTGGTTTTCTATTCGATTCAATTCAAATTGGTTTTCTATTCGATTCAATTGAAATTGGTTTTCTATTCGATTCAATTCAAATTGGTTTTCTATTCGATTCAATTCAATTCGTTTTAAAATGAATAAAATCGATATAAATATCGTTCACGTCAAAATGGCGTCAATCTAATCAACACGGCTTCATATATTGGTATTTTCAAATATCCCATTTCGAATATTTCTATTTCAAATATTTCTATTTCAAATATTCTATTTCAAATATTTCTTTTTCTAAACTGGAATGAGGCCCAATCAATTACCATATAATGTTAATTATATGGATTTTCTACAACACGTATACAATAACAACGATGAATAATCAACCATCATCCAAAGTGCATTCTACACTGTATAAGCATCAAATATAAATATTCAACGCTTATAACAGTCAGTCAATCAATCGATCGACATACAACTAAACAATCGGGATTAGTGTACGTCAAATATCATCCCAATACCCGTGTGGGGTTTCAAACAATCAAACACAGATTTTATTTGTGTAGTTGGGCGATGTGTAAAATTTATCGACCCAATCAATGTCCTTCAAATAGGTGTACATAAACAAACCGTCTGGTTTGTAAATGAATATTTATTTATTTACATTCACGTTAAAAATTATATTTTTAACGATCAAACTATTCTATTCAACCTATGAATATTCTATTCGGTTCATTTATTAAATAAAATGTTATCTTTATTATTCTAACTTATTTTTAGAAAATTTCGGCGGCATAACGGCACGATACTAGAAACGGGACAAGGCCTAGCCTTATCCCCGGTCTTGTAACACCCCACCTCCGCCTGTGCCACTCTTGCAAGGGCACTGACTTTGGAGGGGCGTTTAAACAAGGTAAACATGCATGCAGATATCACAAGACAGAACATATAAGTAAAAATAGAGTAAATATAGCAGCGGATAAAAACTAGCATATCAAAACCATAAGTTAAGTTACAACACAGTACTTGATCATTATTTTCCATAAACAAAGTCTAGAAACATAAAACTTGAAACTGGAAAGGAAAACATAAAGTAGCTATCCCCAGAGTAGGAAACCATAGCAAGCTCAAGTCCATAGCATACATGAGCTATCCAAGAAAAGCTGCTAAGATCCAAGCTAAGTGCCGGTATTCCCGCCCTGTAAACCTGGGGGGGGGGGGGGGAACGAAAGAAAAGAGGCGAAAGAAAATGGGTCAGTCAAAAGACTGGTAAGTCCTACCTACTATTGTACAACAACTAATAAAGTTAACTGTATATGTAAACAAGGATGAGTCATAGGATGATAACTGGCATGGTAAAAAGTCAACAAGATAGATCAAGTGTGGCACCGCATATACAAGGTTGAGGTTTGCACCAAGTGTACTAGTTTCACAAGTCATGTCAAGTGTAAACAAGAAGTGATCCCCAGGCCCAAGTTTTGCCCAACATCATGAATGACCTAAATCAAGGTCCAACTAGCACGGTCTAGTCGATCGGCTCCCTAAAGCCTAACTCGTCAAGTGTCGGTGTCTTACGGCCCAACTACGAAGTGTAGCAAAACTGTGCTAGGTCCACCCTAGGGTGTATCAAGTCCTAGGGTGTCAACCACTGACACAAACCAAGCACGCACAGTTTAAACCTACTGGTGCCCGTGCCTGCTTTTTCAACTCCGGACCATGTGCACGACCATGGCCCGCCTGAACCTACACCGGCGCACCTATACAGCCGTCGTTTTGGTCGCTTACATGTCATCCCAGTAATCGTGCCCCACCCTAGCCTAGTCCCTAGGGTATCATGATACAACCAAAAGGGTTACTGGTGCAAAGGACCACGTAACTAGGGTTTCCTTAATGGGTTAAACGTGGTTAACCCAACTCATCCAAGTACCAAGTTGGTTAAGTGTACCCAAGGTTCATGACTTAACCCTACCAACCCATCGTGTTTAATTGGTTAAGTATTCAAGCGGTCCATGACTTAACCCAACCATGTGGCATTAATTAATTTAATGCACCCAACCTCTCACATTAGACCTTGCTGTGGTTACTAGTTAGGCCGGGCGGGTCCGGGTAGGTTTACACTACAACTTAGTCTAACCTCGGGTTTCACGTGCAACATGACCAACTACTCACATTGGGTCCTATTGCTTGTAGCCACTAGTTAAGCCGGTCGGTTCCGGGTAGGTTTATGCCACAAGCTCAACCCAACCTCGAGTTGGCCATCCTCATGTTGTCTAAGTGTCATGTCCATCCTGTTTTCAAAACACATTACAAATTTTCAAGCAATTGGGTAGACCTAACTTAATAGGTAAATTCCCAATGGGTAGACCTAACTTAATAGGTAAATTCCCAAGCTTATGTTTTTATGTCTTTTAAGTTTACCCAACCCCAAACGCAATCCCCTCGCTTTACATATCGCAATAGCGCATAAAGGATAGAAAGAGGGAACTTGGCAAAATCATGACATAAAGGTGTTGGAGCCACAAGTTAAACATGGTGGCATATGAGACAAAGATGTGATCATAAACTTGCATATCATGTTATCAACTTGCAAGATATTCATAAGCATGCATAACATCATTTTAACTTGCATAGTGTTCATATGCATGCATAACATGGTTTCAACTTGCATAAGGTTCATATGCATACATAACATCAAACTTGGCAAATAGGCGGAACATGGCCATAGATAGCATGAGATAAGAACTAGTAACATGCATATAACATTATATGCATGTTAATACAAGGTTTATGAGAGTTTCAAAGTTGCATCATGCAACCTTTCCAACCAAAGATCATATCTTTCTATGCATAAAGCCAAGGTAATGACTTTACCAACATGCATAGAGTAAGCTTAAGCATAAAATCATAAGATCAAAGCACATATCATGATTAACCCCAAACTCAACTTGCAACATAACATATTAACTTCATAGTTAAAATACAAGAGTAGAAATAGGCTTACAATGCTATGACGACTCAAATGAGTATAGCAAATGTAAGAAACCCCCTGATGCAACTAATTAAAACCCCAAAATGCAAGCAAACTTGATCAAGACTCCTCCTTTATGATGCCAATAGAGAAACAAGACTTTAATGCAAGCTAAAGAGGATCATACAAGCCTAAATACACTTGTATACATGAAAATTTCTTGAAAATTGATTTAGGAATTTATGAAGAGAGTGGAGGCCATGAGAGGATTGATTTTGCCATAGTTTAGTTGTAGGATAGATTAATGATGATTTAGGGTAGGTTAGGGTCTTATTTATAGATTAGGCTAGTGATTTAGACCATAGGATTAAACCCTAGTTCTCATCTCAACCCTCCAAATCGAATCTGGCCCCCAAGCTCAACACAAACCCCAAAATGGTGCACCAGGCAGAACTGGGCGTCTGAGCCAAGTCGACAGCCAAGTCG
This sequence comes from Allium sativum, assembly GCA_030737875.1. NCBI lineage: Eukaryota > Viridiplantae > Streptophyta > Magnoliopsida > Asparagales > Amaryllidaceae > Allium > Allium sativum. Next base: position 237,681,817 of record CM060925.1, read on the forward strand.
ACAGGGCTGTCGACCTGGTCAGACCAAGTCGACTCCCAAGTCGACAGGGCTGTCGACTTGGGTACTGTGGTGGGAATTTTCCCGCCTTGGCCCAACTGGCCCAATTTCCAAGCTTAGATTTGAATTTGAAAAATCTGTTTTTATTTAGAAATTTTCTGAAAACTTTGTTGGGCCTTAATCGGGTCATACGGACTCCGATTTTCGAAAACTCGGACTCTATTTCGCGTATTTTTCCGAGACGAACGCAATGGCATAGCCCGTTTCCCTTGATTCAGATTCATAAATTAAATTCTGCCTCGATTTCTGTTATAACAGGTTATTGAAAATACGGGTTGTTACATTCTCCCCTCCTTAAAGGATTTCGTCCCCGAAATTCTCAAGTTAGGAAGAACGTATCCTACCATCCAACATCCATCTACTCAAAACATCATCCACGAGCAATCATTGTCCTTACAAGATTCTAAATGCTGTATGAACATATGCAAAGGTGTGTGTATATGTACTTATCTAATGCAAATATCATCAATGCAGATTATGTTAGTGAAATGAATCCATATGTATGCAATTCCTAACATAATGCATAACATCTATATGTGTGCACATCACATACATCCATATGCAACATCCATGTGATAACACAAAAATTTTTCATCCATGAATAAGCATAAACACTCATGCATATGCAATATGAGGAATGTGTGAGCCGATCTAGTGCCTAATCGTGTATAATGCATCCACGAGTAACCACTTGCAACCACTTGCAGCCACTTGCAACCATCAAGCATAACATGTTTCAAACACATGTTTCATCCAAAGGGTTTCTACCTAAGGTTCTCATGACAAGATTAGCACGATAACTAAACAAACATGGATAGCAAAGAGAAAGATATGCTAACAAAGAAAGGAGATTGAGAATGTACCCTCAAAAAGGAATGGATAAAGCCCACGCATCTTCTCCTCGGTTTCCCAAGTTGCGTCTTCTTCGGCTTCACCCCATTGAACCTTCACCAACTTGACCTCTCGATTCCTTAGCTTCTTGGTCTCCGTCCCCAAGATACGAATCGGAGCTCTCCTCAAAGTAGCTTCTTTCTCCACTTCCACATCTTCCAGAACACTTGGCTCAACAACCTCTGCTGACTCATGTAAACACTTCCGGAGATGCGAGACATGAAAAACATCGTGTACTCCGGCAAGCTTCTCGGGCAATTTCACTCTATAAGCCATCTGCCTGATCCTCTCTATAATAGGGAAGGGTCCAACAAATCTCGGTGCTAACTTCCCCACGGCTCCAAATCGGACCACATTCCGCAAAGGAGAAACCTTCACGAAAACCATATCTCCAACACCTAACTCCAAATCAGATCTTCGCTTATCAGCATAGGATTTCTGTCGGTCTTGGGCCGCTTTCATCCGTCTTCGAATCAACTCGATCTTCTCGGATGCATCTCTGATCATATCAGGCCCAAGTATAAGCTTATCTGTAGTCTCCCACCAACATGTAGGCGACTTGCACGGCCTCCCATATAAAGCTTCAAATGGTGCCATCCCTATGCTTGCTTGATAACTGTTATTATATGCAAACTCAACAAGAGGAAGATGGTCTTCCCAAGTACCACCAAAATCCAGAATACAAAGCCTTAACAGATCCTCGAGTACCCTATTCACCCTTTCGGTTTGACCGTCCGTCTGTGGGTGATAAGCAGTACTTAGATTCAACCTCGTGCCCACGGCTTCTTGCAAGCTATTCCAGAACTGACTTGTAAAGATTGGGTCACGGTCACTGACTATACTAGAAAGGACTCCATGAAGTCTCACAATCTCGCGAAGATATACAGACGCTAGCCAAGATGCGGTCCTCTTGCTCTTTACCGGAATGAAATGAGCACTCTTCGTAAGTCTGTCCACAATGACCCAAATGCTCGTATTCCCTTTCCTTGACCTTGGTAGCCCATTAATAAAATCCATGGAAATACTCTCCCACTTCCAAAGTGGAACGTCTAGAGGATGCAATAGCCCACCGGGCTTCTTCGACTCGGCCTTAACTTGGTGGCAAATGATACATCTAGAAACAAACTCTGCCACATCCTTCTTCATCCCAGGCCAAAAGAAAATACGCTTCATATCTTTATACATCTTATCTCCGCCTGGATGTATAGTCAACTTAGAGCGATGCGCTTCTTCAAGAACTTTCCTTACTAGATCTTCTACCACTGGAACGCATAACCTTCCATCTCTCCTCAGCCAACCCTTGTCATCAATAGAATATCGAGCGAGATGACTAGACGTCTCTCCTCGAATTAGCTTATCCATAATCTCAACTATCTGAGGATCTTCTTTCTGCGAAGCCCCAACTTGATCAAGAAGGGTAGGTCTGAGTTCCAGAGATGCTAAAGAACCGGTCATCGACTCAATTGCCAAAGAGAAATCAAAGGTTGCCACATACTCTAAATTCTTCATCTCAACGAATAGAGGACTTAGGGTCAACCTCTTTCTGCTTAGTGCATCAGCCACAACATTACCCTTGCCAGGGGTATAAGCTATCTCGAAGTCATACGATGCCAAGAATTCCATCCACCTTTGCTGCCTAAGATTCAGATCTTTCTGCGAGAAGAGATACTTGAGTGATTTGTGATCAGTATACAACTCAAACCTTTCGCCTAAAAGATAGTGGCGCCAGGACTTGAGTGCAAAGACAATCGCCGCCAACTCCAAGTCATGAGTGGGGTAGTTCTTCTCATGAACTTTAAGTTGCCTACCCCCATAACATATCACTCTTCCCACCTGCATTAGAACAACGCCTAACCCCGTGCCACATGCATCGGTATACACGGTAAACATCTTACCGCCATCGGGTAATGCCAAAACTGGAGCTGTGGTAAGGGCCCTTTTGAGCCTTTGAAAAGCGAGCTCACACTCTAAGTCCCATGCAAAGACTAAGTTCTTCTTCGTCAATCTAGTGAGAGGGGCTGAAATCTTAGCGAAGTCTCTAATGAACTTCCTATAATAGCCTGCCAGACCGAGAAAGCTTCGCACTTCGGTTGCATTCTTAGGAGTCTTCCAGTCTTGAACTGCAACCACTTTCCCGGGATCCACAGCTATACCCTGCTTAGAAACTATATGCCCAAGAAATCGGACTTCCTTTCTCCAAAAGTGACATTTGGAGAACTTGGCTTTCAACTGATGGGCTCTAAGCGTATCCATCACTTCCCTGAGATGTCTAGCATGCTCTTCCTCGTCTTTTGAGAAGATCAGAATATCATCTACGAAGACCATGACAAACTTGTTCAAGAACTCCCTGAACACCCTACTCATCAAGTCCACGAAATATGCGGGTGCATTAGTCAAGCCGAATGGCATGACAAGCCATTCGAAAAATCCATCTGGAGTCCTGAATGCAGTCTTGTCTATACTGTCTTCAGCTACCCTGAGCTGATGGAATCCAGTAGCAAGGTCAAGCTGAGAGAAAACAGAAGCACCAACAAGCTGGTCGAAGAGGTCATCTATCCTCGGTAATGGATGCCTATTCTTCTTGGTCAGCTTGTTCAACTCTCGATAATCAACACATAGACGAAGCGAGCCGTCCGCCTTAGTAGCGAACACCACAGGAGCACCCCATTCGGAAATGCTTCGCCTAATAAAATTCTTCTCAAGTAGCTCCTTGATTTGCTTACTGATCTCTCTCCTTTCACGCGGGGCCATGTGCCTAACTGGTAAGGAGACTGGCTTAGCGTTATCAACCAGATAAATGCGGAAATCTATCTCTCGCTTAGGAGGTAACCCCTTAACTTCTTCGAAAACATCAGGGTATTCTCGAACCACCCATACAGATTGCAGATCATCGATAGACGAGTCAAGAGATTCAAGATAACATAGCATGACGGGATCTAGCGGGTTGCAAGAAATCTCTAGGGTATTACCAAGGCGAGTCATGAGTCTCACCACCCTATGCTCACAATCGAGAATGGCTCCATAGCGGGATAACCAATCCATGCCCAAGATCAACCCGTATCCCGTGAACCCGAGAACATAAGCATCACACGAGAATTCTACGGTCAAGATAGAAATCCTCAAATCCATACAGATCATAGATAAATGGGCTGAACCCCCAATCGGATTCGAAACACAAACGGGATCCTCAACTAAGCTAGTACTTAGGTGCAAACTTTCAACAATGTCAGAAGAAATAAAACTATGCGATGCGCCAGAATCAAATAAGGTGTGAACAGGATAATCAGAAATATAAACAAGACTTTCTACAGAAATGCTACCTCGATCCTGAACTGGAGCGGCGTTGAGAGCATGCACTTGCCCTCCGGATGAACCTGCACGTTGAGTCTGTCCATGCCCCTGCTTCTTAGGGCAATCCTTGCTAAAATGTCCTGTCTCTCCACAGTGAAAGCACCCACCCAATTTCATTCTCTTCTTCCTACAGTCCTTGGCTATGTGCCCAACAATCCCACAGAAGTTGCACTTTCTTGGGTCCTTTGCCTTGTTCTTGTTGCCCTTGTTGTTCTTGTTGTTCTTGTTACTCTGATTACTCTGATTCCCTCCCCACTTGGAGTCTGTCTTCTTAGACTGAGTCTCATTGGGCTTGACTTCTTTCTTCCCATTCTTATCCTCTCCCTGCAGCAATGCCATGTCTACTAGGCTCTCGAAAGTGGCCCCCATGGGTATGTGTGACATGGCTAGACCTTGTAATGGCTCATTTAACCCTCGTGCAAAACGTAGAGCCTTCTTCTCGGGAGTATTGACCATGTCCAAACCGAATCAGGCAAGATGGTTGAACTTATTCACATACTCTCTCACTGTCATGTCTCCTTGCTTCAAGGCTATGAACTTTTCTAGTTGCAAATTTGCCTCTGCAGACGATAGAAACTTAAGCCCAAACCTTGCCCTAAAGTCGGCCCAAGTTTCTACGGGCCTAGTAGCATTGGTGACCTCCCACCAATAAGAAGCTTCCTCCTTTAGTAGCCAAACCGCCAACAGAACCTTTCTACGGTCCTCTATATCAAAGATGGCAAAGAGATCTTCGGTCTCCTTCAACCAATTTCTTGCCTCTACAAAAGTCTCGGTCCCAACAAAATTCTTGCCACCCATTGCCTTGAAGTCCTTGCAAACCTTGGCGAAATCGGCTTGCGGTTGCTGAGGAGGAGGAGGAGGGGGTGGAACCTCAGTGATAGTGGGAGTGGTTGCTGGACTGCATTGTTGGCCCTAGCTTCCAAGTACCTCCGGAACCATCCGGGAATGGTGACTCCCTCAGGAAGATTGAGATCGGCCATGCTGAAAAAGGGAAAAGATAGATTTAGAACGAGGAAACGAAGGATAGTGCTTATGGCTCTTGGGGGATAGCCTTTCAAAATAAACTAGACTTTTCTTTGGAAAATACTTAATTGGTTTTGAAAATAGCTTTTAAAAGTAACTTTAAAACCCTTTTTGCTCCAATCTCGTAAACCTTATGCTCTGATACCAAATGTAACACCCCACCTCCGCCTGTGCCACTCTTGCAAGGGCACTGACTTTGGAGGGGCGTTTAAACAAGGTAAACATGCATGCAGATATCACAAGACAGAACATATAAGTAAAAACAGAGTAAATATAGCAGCGGATAAAAACTAGCATATCAAAACCATAAGTTACGTTACAACACAGTACTTGATCATTATTTTCCATAAACAAAGTCTAGAAACATAAAACTTGAAACTGGAAAGGAAAACATAAAGTAGCTATCCCCAGAGTAGGAAACCATAGCAAGCTCAAGTCCATAGCATACATGAGCTATCCAAGAAAAGCTGCTAAGATCCAAGCTAAGTGCCGGTATTCCCGCCCTGTAAACCTGGGGGGGGAAACGAAAGAAAAGAGGCGAAAGAAAATGGGTCAGTCAAAAGACTGGTAAGTCCTACCTACTATTGTACAACAACTAATAAAGTTAACTGTATATGTAAACAAGGATGAGTAATAGGATGATAACTGGCATGGTAAAAAGTCAACAAGATAGATCAAGTGTGGCACCGCATATACAAGGTTGAGGTTTGCACCAAGTGTACTAGTTTCACAAGTCATGTCAAGTGTAAACAAGAAGTGATCCCCAGGCCCAAGTTTGGCCCAACATCATGAATGACCTAAATCAAGGTCCAACTAGCACGGTCTAGTCGATCGGCTCCCTAAAGCCTAACTCGTCAAGTGTCGGTGTCTTACGGCCCAACTACGAAGTGTAGCAAAACTGTGCTAGGTCCACCCTAGGGTGTATCAAGTCCTAGGGTGTCAACCACTGACACAAACCAAGCACGCACAGTTTAAACCTACTGGTGCCCGTGCCTGCTTTTTCAACTCCGGACCATGTGCACGACCATGGCCCGCCTGAACCTACACCGGCGCACCTACACAGCCGTCGTTTTGGTCGCTTACATGTCATCCCAGTAATCGTGCCCCACCCTAGCCTAGTCCCTAGGGTATCATGATACAACCAAGAGGGTTACTGGTGCAAAGGACCACATAACTAGGGTTTCCTTAATGGGTTAAACGTGGTTAACCCAACTCATCCAAGTACCAAGTTGGTTAAGTGTACCCAAGGTTCATGACTTAACCCTACCAACCCATCGTGTTTAATTGGTTAAGTATTCAAGCGGTCCATGACTTAACCCTACCATGTGGCATTAATTAATTTAATGCACCCAACCTCTCACATTAGACCTTGCTGTGGTTACTAGTTAGGCCGGGCGGGTCCGGGTAGGTTTACACCACAACTTAGTCTAACCTCGGGTTTCACGTGCAACATGACCAACTACTCACATTGGGTCCTATTGCTTGTAGCCACTAGTTAAGCCGGTCGGTTCCGGGTAGGTTTATGCCACAAGCTCAACCCAACCTCGAGTTGGCCATCCTTATGTTGTCTAAGTGTCATGTCCATCCTGTTTTCAAAACACATTACAAATTTTCAAGCAATTGGGTAGACCTAACTTAATAGGTAAATTCCCAATGGGTAGACCTAACTTAATAGGTAAATTCCCAAGCTTATGTTTTTATGTCTTTTAAGTTTACCCAACCCCAAACGCAATCCCCTCGCTTTACATATCGCAATAGCGCATAAAGGATAGAAAGAGTGAACTTGGCAAAATCATGACATAAAGGTGTTGGAGCCACAAGTTAAACATGGTGGCATATGAGACAAAGATGTGATCATAAACTTGCATATCATGTTATCAACTTGCAAGATATTCATAAGCATGCATAACATCATTTTAACTTGCATAGTGTGCATATGCATGCATAACATGGTTTCAACTTGCATAAGGTTCATATGCATACATAACATCAAACTTGGCAAATAGGCGGAACATGGCCATAGATAGCATGAGATAAGAACTAGTAACATGCATATAACATTATATGCATGTTAATACAAGGTTTATGAGAGTTTCAAAGTTGCATCATGCAACCTTTCCAACCAAAGATCATATCTTTCTATGCATAAAGCCAAGGTAATGACTTTACTAACATGCATAGAGTAAGCTTATGCATAAAATCATAAGATCAAAGCACATATCATGATTAACCCCAAACTCAACTTGCAACATAACATATTAACTTCATAGTTAAAATACAAGAGTAGAAATAGGCTTACAATGCTATGACGACTCAAATGAGTATAGCAAATGTAAGAAACCCCCTTATGCAACTAATTAAAACCCCAAAATGCAAGCAAACTTGATCAAGACTCCTCCTTTATGATGCCAATAGAGAAACAAGACTTTAATGCAAGCTAAAGAGGATCATACAAGCCTAAATACACTTGTATGCATGGAAATTTCTTGAAAATTGATTTAGGAATTTATGAAGAGAGTGGAGGCCATGAGAGGATTGATGTTGCCATAGTTTAGTTGTAGGATAGATTAATGATGATTTAGGGTAGGTTAGGGTCTTATTTATAGATTAGGCTAGTGATTTAGACCATAGGATTAAACCCTAGTTCTCATCTCAACCCTCCAAATCGAATCTGGCCCCCAAGCTCAACACAAACCCCAAAATGGTGCACCAGGCAGAACTGGGCGTCTGAGCCAAGTCGACAGCCAAGTCGACAGGGCTGTCGACCTGGTCAGACCAAGTCGACTCCCAAGTCGACAGGGCTGTCGACTTAGGTACTGTGGCGGGAATTTTCCCGCCTTGGCCCAACTGGCCCAATTTCCAAGCTTAGATTTGAATTTGAAAAATCTGTTTTTATTTAGAAATTTTCTGAAAACTTTGTTGGGCCTTAATCGGGTCATACGGACTCCGATTTTCGAAAACTCAGACTCTATTTCGCGTATTTTTCCGAGACGAACGCAATGGCATAGCCCGTTTCCCTTGATTCAGATTAATAAATTAAATTCTGCCTCAATTTCTGTTATAACAGGTTATTGAAAATACGGGTTGTTACAGGTCTAGTGAAGGCCCACGCCATTCACACATCAATCATATCAATTTCATTTCACCAAACCATTCAATTCAAACCAAATAATCTAACCAACTACACAACCAAACAATTAAACAAACAAGCCATCCATGGTCTGTGGATGACGGGTGTCGGGTGCTACTAAACACCGTCTGCATCCTAGTATATATATATATATAACTAGAAAAAGAAATTGAAGAGTGAGAAGTTCTCACCAATAGCTATCCAATACCACGACTCTTCTTTGATAGAAATCTTCATCGTTATCGCATTTTTGTCATCTTCGTTGCTGTAGCCACTACATATGTAAAAATCGAATTTTTACTTCGCTATTCAATATATAAAAATCGAATTTTTATCTTGTTATTCAATATATAAAAATCTCGCATTTTCTATTTTTAAAATCTAATCTTTTCTATTTTAAAAATATCGTCTTTTCACTTTTAAAAATATCGTCTTTTCACTTTTAAAAATATCATTTTTTCACTTTTAAAAATATCGTCTTTTCACTTTTAAAGATATCGTCTTTTCACTTTTAAAGATATCGTCTTTTCACTTTTAAAAATATCGTCTTTTCACTTTTAAAAATATCGTCTTTTCACTTTCATCACTATAAAAATCACATTTTTATTTTGCTACCCATATAAAGATGCTATTTTTAATATGTCTATCATGTAAAAATTATATTTTTACTTCTCTACATAAACAAAAATCGTATTTTTACATCCTCTACATAGTAAAGATTATATTTTTAATACTTTAAAAATATAAAAATCATATTTTTAATACTTTAAAAATATAAAAATCATATTTTTATATATCGCTCTTTTCATTAGAAAAATGTGAGCTTTTCAAATATAAAGATCCAACTTTCATAGCGAATTCATATTTATAAAAATCAAAATTTTATACGCTATTCAACTAAAAATCGAATTTTTATTCGTCATTCAAATAAGGAAAAATCGTATTTTTATTCCCTTTTCATATAAAACTGATTTAAAAACCTTTTAATATTAATGGCATGAAACAAAATTAAAATAAATAAGTAAAATAAAAAGCAACTTACAGTGCAAATCGAGGGGAAGGCGGTTCATGGCTATCGGGTTTCCTTCGAACGAAGACTCGTGCGAGGGGGGGTCTGCGCGGAGGAGGGGGGGTCTGCGGTCAGGCGGGTGGAGGCGGTGGTGGGAGGAAGGGCTTGGCTCGATTTGGGGGTTTCAGGGGTGGGGGCGTCGGGTTTGTAGCAGCGGAGGGGGGTGCGCGAGGTAAGGGGAAGAGGAGGACGAGGTGGAGTGAGGCAGGAGGGTTGCGGCGGCCTGGGGGGGCTAGCCGGAGGCAGCGGCGGCACCATCGGAGGAGCGACAGCTCCTCCGCCTTTTTTCTCCTTTTTATTTTTTTTATTTTTTTATTTTCTGTTAAAATCGATTCTGAAAGAAAAGAGGGGGGGGGCAACGTATAAAGGGAGAGGAGAGAGAAGGATATTCCCTTTTTTTTATTTAATTTTGCAAAAAGTTGACTTTCACATACGACCTCGAAACGAGGCCCATCGCCTGTCGCCTATAGCGTTTTACCCCCATTCCGAACACAATGGGATATGTATCGTAGGCTGGTTCGGCTGTTACAATCAGTTTCCGTTAAATTTACATTTAAATCACTATATTGAATTTTAAACGTACATTTCAAATTACCGGGGTCACATACTAACTATAAAAATTCCATAAAAATATTTTCTAGCTTCGTATTGACGATACGGTCCTAACAAAACTAGTTTCGCCGAATTCTGAGACCGATAGAAAAATGGTCATTTTCCAGTCGATTAAAATCAACTGAAACTGGTCAAACGCGTTTTCCATTGCCACGCTCACATATTGATTCGAAAAATTATGAAATTTGAAACCTAGCAATAATTTGACATCACGGACCCAACAAAAGTGGTTTCGTCGAAATCCGAGGTCGTTTGCAAGATTTCCATTTTTAAGGGTCTGAATTCCATAGCGACTATTCAGAATTTTCAACTGGACATATCTTTTGATTCCCGCTATGAAATCTCCATTTTTCTGATTCGTTGGAAAGATATTATCAAATAGATCCAATCGTTTTTGGTTTCACTAAAATCCAGATTATTTTGCACCCGGTACATTCAATTGAAGTTTGAAATCGAATTATCGAACTACCGCGCCATTTTCAATTCCTTTTATAATTATAAATAATTATTTATATTCTAACGACGACGTATATAATATATACGTTCGAATTCTATTCAAAATAAATTTCTCGTCGATATTATTTAAAATTATTCATTTTAAATGTTCAAAATTCGCTAAAATTGCCAAAATAAAAATTTTAAACTGGCCCAGATTTTCGGGTTGTTACAATCTCCCCCACTTAAAACTTTTCGTCCCCGAAAAGGAACAAAGTCGAAAGTGGTTTGATTAATCAACTCTACGTTCGATCTGGCTTTCATTCCCCAACTTTTCAGTTTCTGAGAATTTTCAAATTCTTCAAAAATTTGGCTAACACCCTAAATTTTCGAAAAATTTCGCCATAACCTCCCCTGCACCGGGAGCTACGGGAAAATCCCGAAATTGCCTTATAGGCCTTCTGATCTCAAAAAGAAAAAGAAAAAGCCAAGCGGCTCATAAAATCATCATCACCCAAACAAAACAGTAAATTATGTTAAACATGTACCTATTTGTCGGGCAAACAATTTTATTTCTCTGCTCTAGCCTCCTTGCTATGACCTGTTCAAGGAAAGTACATGTATATGCAAGAAAATGCGACCAATTTTCAATATAATTCAATATGTGATTCAATTAGTCTAAATGGCTAAAAATTAGCAAACAAATAAACAAACAACACAAACATCAATCAATTAGTGAATTAGAGTTTCAAATTCATAATTTTGATACATATACAAAAATCATGTTTTTGATGCCAAATCACAACAATAGGCCCTATCTAATTTTTGGTTCTCACACCAGTCAATAGGAAATATATAGATATTACACGTTCGTCACTCGAATATAAATTCTGATGATGATATATCAATCATCAGAATCACCCCCGGGCGACTAAAGTGTAATTCTATATCTATCCAGTATATTAAAACTTCAAATACACGTTTGCAAGGCGTATATGCAAAATCTTTATATACTGGACTATCCTAATCAATATAAAATAAATATTCAAATACGTATACAACGATTTAAATTTTCAAAACAAAAATTGTTCTCATTTTAAAAATATACTCTTCACACTCGTTCTAGGATACTACTGATCCTTTCTCTAACGAGTCATTCTCGTTGGATATTACTAACCCAATATCTGATGAATTCTTTCGTACAGTTCTAACGTATCTTGTTCTCTGAGCTCTGTAAACCAAAGCACTGATACCAAATGTAAAAACCCGTAACTTCCCCGTAAATGAAAGAGCAGATAGTTCGAGAACAAGCCACAATAGAACGCATATAAAAGAACATTTCATTGTATATTACAACAATGCATCAGAATACAAGAATATACAGAGTATAAATGAATATTACACAGAAATATCAGAGATTAAAATTACATTTAAATACATAGCAGCGGAAAATAATACAATACACAACTAGAAGAGATATACGGATACAAAGCTTTCCGGATATCGTTCCAGCTGTAAACCAGGATCCTGTGAATATAAATCTGCAAAACCAAAACTACTAGCTGCCCGTGTCAAAATAAGGGCACCCAGAGTTTAGGCTAAAACAATAAACTCCAGGTCAGTCATGTGACTGGTGTGAGAACTAAAACAGTTATTAATCTTTATTTTAAAGTTCGGTAAATCAAGGGACCATGCCGTATAACACGGAACGGGTTTCCTCCCAAGAATACCAGTGCACAAAACAAACAGCGCAATGCTAAATAAAGAAAAATGAAGTTGTTATAAGACCCAGGTCCTATCACACAATGCAACGCAAGCCGGGGGATAGGGTTTTCCCTTATAACAACCAAAGAATTCTTGATACGTTTAAAACAAATAATTTGATACTATTATAAGTGCATAGTGTATAAAACAGCTTCAAATCATAAGTATCAATCATAGACGGCATGGGTACCATATATCATGTCGCCATACTAGTTCTACAATTAAAACCGCAAATGTCACGTATTTGGAAATTGGATTTCCATCTATGAACCGAGGAAAAAGATAGTCCTCAACCGATTCGAGACTCTCTAGCCCGAGCCTCAGGATCAGAGCTCGAGTGACCCTTGGATCGTCAGGGCCGGTCCACCGATGTGGATTAAAATTCCTGAACACTGCGTTTCCCCGCCCTTTGGGGGCGTAAATGAGCCAATGAACGGCTCCATCGGACCCGGATCGTCCGATCTAACCGAGGCGCCTCGCAACAGCAACAACCACACAGGTGAAAAGTATATAAATGTCAGGGCTGGTAGGTCACTGACACCACCCTAGCTAGAAGGAAACGCATGCCCTCCCTGAGGTCCGTCTCCCGTTTTTGGTTCACAACCGGGGTGCGAGGCTCGCGAATTCACGTTACACAAAGCTGTGCCACACAGGCTGTGCTTGGATCATCACCACAAGACTTTGCTTTTCAATAGAAGCCTTGATCATTTGCATCTTAGCATGCCACACAGGCAATTCACTCTATGCAACTGATATCAGTCACACAGAATGAAATCCAATGTCAGACACACAGTCAATTTACAAGTCCGTTCTGGGTCTGAACGAAACCGGAGGCACTTTCCTCGCATATCCATCGATCTCCAAGCACATCTGGACGACCACCGATTGATTCCCTCATCTTGGGTGTACAGCCCAATCAAGATCATCAGTGATCACCCAAACGATGTGAAGACTTCCGGTCTTCGACCATCGTCTTCATCTTCGACTTATCGTCGTATCAGTTATTCAGAATGGGATAAACCCGGTCTTTCCGAATAACTCGCGTATATTTTAAATAAGTGTTACACAAACACAACATACGCCTCATTCCAATTCATCAGTCACTAACCGTAAATTAATCAAGAGAATAATTCCCCAAATATTAACACCGAAGGCCGAAACCAACATCAGATCAATATCCAGAAAACCATTATGCTTGGCTAACCGACAGTTAGTTTCTAAATTTCACATTCATAGGGAAAGGTTCCCATTAATTTTATCCAAGACAAATTCCTTGAATTTATTCTTTAATCTACTTTTGAATTTCGATTTAACTAGTCGGGATTAACGAACCTTACCGAAGTAATCATTTGTTTTAATTTCCCAATCCCAACCTATTCATCCCATGAAGTAAAACTGGTAATACTTCATATCTAACACCACGGTGTTATTGGTAAATTCAATTACCATTTTACGTTCAAATCTAATTAAAGATTTAACTATCGCCTGGAGTAAAACTGGTGATACTCCGTTCTCGATCTTTTCAGTCTAATTAAAGATTCATTAAAACTCCACTTAGTTTTAATCGTTAACTGGGTTAAAGAACCAATGTCATTTAAAACACGGCCCACAATAAACCCAAAATCACATTCATTAATTATCGGGTTAAAGAACAAGTGTTATTTAAAACACTGTTCACGATAAACCCAAAAATCAATATCAATTCAATTCCAATTAAATATCATTTAATTGATACACTTCATTAAATCTAAATAAAAAGATTTAATCTTTTCTCAACTGGGTTCAAGAACAGTGTTAGTGAAGACACCATTCACGACAAACCCAAATCATATTTGATATTCACTACAAGGCTCTGAATAGAAAATATTTCGGCTTATATTCAATATCAAATTCTACGATTAACAAATGTCGTATTGGAAATAATGATATAAATATATATCTTTCAAATTTCCATAACAAGATCTGTATAATCACGAATTCCAACATCGAAATATTCCGAAGACAATTTCGATTCAAATCCACTCCAATGCAATCATTGGAAATTCTGGTTATTTTTAAAACCCTTTTCAAATTCAATTTATTTATTTAAAAATAAATAGAATTATAATTCTAGTTCAAAACTAGTTCATTTTGATAAAAATCTATTTTTATCTTTTCAAATATGGGGTTTTTCATCCCAAATCTTCACAAATCATTTCTTATGATTTTACACAAATTATTACTATTTTTAATAATTTTATCAAGGCCTGTACAGTCGATTTCCATGAACGGCTGTAACACCCCGCCTCCGCTAGGGTCACTCGCAAAGGAATGCACTAGCTTTAGAGGGGCATTATTGGTAAACATGCACAGAAATATCACAAGACAGAACATATATAAATAGCGGAAGTAAAATCAAACTTTCATAACATGAATAAATAAGGTCTAAAGCCTTTTACATCAGAGTACATCAAAACCTGTCTTGCAATAGTAAAGAAGCATAAAGACTTTTTAATAAATTATTCCCCAAGTAAAACAGTAAAGTAGCCATAGCCAAGAGAAGTCCAAGCCATCCATGATGACCTTCAAGCAGAAGAAGTCCGAACTAAACAGCATTGTTTCCTCCCTGAAACCTAGGGGGGGAAACGGAAGAAAAGAGGCGAAACAAAACGGGTCAGTCAAAAAGACTGAGTAAGTCCTATCTACTTCCAGTATAAAAACAGGTAAAGGTAACATGACATGCATAAACTGAAAGTAAACATAAGGATAACTACAAGATAGATAAACCAGGGTAGCCGGTTGAACTACTGTGGCAAGGTAAACTAAGGTATCATGATAAACTACGGTGTTATGATAAGTCAAGGTATCACATCGTCAGATTTCTATCGAGTACATTATCCCAAGGTATCTACCCCGTCTAACATCCCACGGTATCTATTATGTATATTCTTCCTAGTTCTAACATGTATATTTTCTCTGCACCTCTCGTACTAGTATCCCTACCCGCGTCATGTGTTAACCATGAATGTCCCGTGCTCAAAGTCGTGTAATGGTCCATGTCAACCTAATATCGCATATATAGGTTACTCAAATCATATGTTTCTTTCCATGTATATAAGTTCAGTCCTTTGCCGTACCTCGTACGGGCTTCCTCATGTCGTATTATCCTTGAAATCGTTTGGACTGTCACCCTTGTTCTAGCTAGGCTCTTCCATATGAATCATCGTTTGAACTACTAGGACTTACGCCACCTAGCTCCACTAGGGATTACGCTTACCTATTGCACGCTTTCGTATTTCGGTTTGGGTCAAACCACCTAGGCCACTAGGGATTACGCTAACCCTCAACCGCGCCCTTTTTCCCACGCATTCATCGTGAATCGTTTTTCTATAACTGTATGCACATGTATCACATTGTGCCATCCGAGTCCTGTCACAGGGCAAAACAAGAAATACAGGACTCGGTCGGGAGCTTTAGATTTATCTGCCGATGCAGATACTAAGGTCTGCTTTTCTACACGTGGCTATGGTCCCACGAGACCCCTCCCTCAACTAGTGAAAGGCAACACAAGAGGAAATCTTTTTATAGAGATTAGGATAGTTTTAGGCCCTTAGATTAACCCTAGGACCAACCTGAACCGTCAGATTTCAAACCAGGCCCAAAAACCTAGCCAAGATAGAAAATAGGTGCACCAGATCAGAATCAGCCGACAGGGCAAGTCGACAGCCCTGTCGACATGCCTGTCGACATGCCTGTCGACTTGTCTGGGCGGGAATTTTCCCGCCTGGCCCCATTTCTGCATGTTTCGAAATTCAAATTTCCCGAAAACTTCTTTGGGCCTTAACCGGGTAATACGGACTCCGATTTTCGAAAACTCGGACTCTATTTCGTGTATTTTTCCGAGACGAACGCAATGGCATAGCCCATTTTACTTGATTCAGAATTTAAAATTAAATTCTGCCTTGATTCTCGTTTTAACATGTTATTGAAATACGGGTTGTTACAACGGCCATCGAACTGCACTTACAGCGACCTTTTTCAAATTTGATTTGGACATAATTCCAAATCCAACCGTTAGATTTCAAATTTCTAATATTCGTTAGAAAGCTCTTTTTGATACGAACCCAACGGTTCCGTTTTTAGGAGAATCCGATGGTCGGATCTCCCGTAATGTCCATTTGAAATAAATGGTCGAAATTCGCGAACTGCCGCGGCGCGGCGCGTTCTATTCAGGCCATTATATTATATAAATAATATATATTTCATCAATTTCTATTTAAAACGAATTATATAGATAGTTTTGAATTCGTTTCAAAAACATTTTCAACTTCCATTTCCATTCAAATCAAAATTGAATTCTTCCTTATAAATTCGTTTTTAAAATTCATTTCTATTCAATTCAAATTTCAATTCAATTTGAATTCATTTCAATTCGGTTTCAATTTAATTCGAATTCGTTTTCCATTTGATTCGAATTCGTTTTCAATTCAATTCAATTCAAATTGGTTTTCTATTCGATTCAATTGAAATTGGTTTTCTATTCGATTCAATTCAAATTGGTTTTCTATTCGATTCAATTCAAATTGGTTTTCTATTCGATTCAATTCCAATTGGTTTTCTATTCGATTCAATTCAAATTGGTTTTCTATTCGATTCAATTCAAATTGGTTTTCTATTCGATTCAATTCAATTCGTTTTCTATTCGATTCAATTCAAATTGGTTTTCTATTCGATTCAATTCAAATTGGTTTTCTATTCGATTCAATTGAAATTGGTTTTCTATTCGATTCAATTCAAATTGGTTTTCTATTCGATTCAATTCAATTCGTTTTAAAATGAATAAAATCGATATAAATATCGTTCACGTCAAAATGGCGTCAATCTAATCAACACAGCTTCATATATTGGTATTTTCAAATATCCCATTTCGAATATTTCTATTTCAAATATTTCTATTTCAAATATTCTATTTCAAATATTTCTTTTTTTAAACTGGAATGAGGCCCAATCAATTACCATATAATGTTAATTATATGGATTTTCTACAACACGTATACAATAACAACGATGAATAATCAACCATCATCCAAAGTGCATTCTACACTGTATAAGCATCAAATATAAATATTCAACGCTTATAACAGTCTGTCAATCAATCGATCGACATACAACTAAACAATCGGGATTAGTGTACGTCAAATATCATCACAATACCCGTGTGGGGTTTCAAACAATCAAACACAAATTTTATTTGTGCAGTTGGGCGATGTGTAAAATTTATCGACCCAATCAATGTCCTTCAAATAGGTGTACATAAACAAACCGTCTGGTTTGTAAATGAATATTTATTTATTTACATTCACGTTAAAAATTATATTTTTAACGATCAAACTATTCTATTCAACCTATGAATATTCTATTCGGTTCATTTATTAAATAAAATGTTATCTTTATTATTCTAACTTATTTTTAGAAAATTTCGGCGGCATAACGGCACGATACTAGAAACGGGACAAGGCCTAGCCTTATCCCCGGTCTAGTGAAGGCTCACGCCATTCACACATCAATCATATCAATTTCATTTCACCAAACCATTCAATTCAAACCAAATAATCTAACCAACTACACAACCAAACAATTAAACAAACAAGCCATCCATGGTCTGTGGATGACGGGTGTCGGGTGCTACTAAACACCGTCTGCATCCCAGTATATATATATATATATAACTAGAAAAATAAATTAAAGAGTGAGAAGTTCTCACCAATAGCTATCCAATACCACGACTCTTCTTTGATAGAAATCTTCATCGTTATCGCATTTTTGTCATCTTCGTTGCTGTAGCCACTACATATGTAAAAATCGAATTTTTACTTCGCTATTCAATATATAAAAATCGAATTTTTATCTTGTTATTCAATATATAAAAATCTCGCCTTTTCTATTTTTAAAATCTAATCTTTTCTATTTTAAAAATATCGTCTTTTCACTTTTAAAAATATCGTCTTTTCACTTTTAAAAATATCGTCTTTTCACTTTTAAAGATATCGGCTTTTCACTTTTAAAAATATCGTCTTTTCACTTTTAAAAATATCGTCTTTTCACTTTTAAAAATATCGTCTTTTCACTTTCATCACTATAAAAATCACATTTTTATTTTGCTACCCATATAAAGATGCTATTTTTAATATGTCTATCATGTAAAAATTATATTTTTACTTCTCTACATAAACAAAAATCGTATTTTTACATCCTCTACATAGTAAAGATTATATTTTTAATACTTAAAAAATATAAAAATCATATTTTTAATACTTTAAAAATATAAAAATCATATTTTTATATATCGCTCTTTTCAATAGAAAAATGTGAGCTTTTCAAATATAAAGATCCAACTTTCATAGCGAATTCATATTTATAAAAATCAAAATTTTATACGCTATTCAACTAAAAATCGAATTTTTATTCGTCATTCAAATAAGGAAAAATCGTATTTTTATTCCCTTTTCATATAAAACTGATTTAAAAACCTTTTAATATTAATGGCATGAAAGAATATTAAAATAAATAAGTAAAATAAAAAGCAACTTACAGTGCAAATCGAGGGGAAGGGGGTTCATGGCTATCGGGTTTCCTTCGAACGAAGACTCGTGCGAGGGGGGGTCTGCGCGGAGGAGGGGGGTCTGCGGTCAGGCGGGTGGAGGCGTTGGAGGCGGTGGTGGGTGGAAGGGCTTGGCTCGATTTGGGGGTTTCAGGGGGGGCGTCGGGTTTGTAGCAGCGGAGGGGGGTGCGCGAGGTAAGGGGAAGAGGAGGACGAGGTGGAGTGAGGCAGGAGGGCTGCGGCGGCCTGGGGGGCTAGCCGGAGGCGGCGGCACCATCGGAGGAGCGACAGCTCCTCCGCCTCTTTTCTCCTTTTTATTTTTTTATTTTCTGTTAAAATCGATTCTGAAAGAAAAGAGGGGGGGGGGGCAACGTATAAAGGGAGAGGAGAGAGAAGGATATTCCCTTTTTTTATTTAATTTTGCAAAAAGTTGACTTTCACATACGACCTCGAAACGAGGCCCATCGCCTGTCGCCTATAGCGTTTTACCCTCATTCCGAACACAATGGGATATGTATCGTAGGCTGGTTCGGCTGTTACAATCAGTTTCCGTTAAATTTACATTTAAATCACTATATTGAATTTTAAACGTACATTTCAAATTACCGGGGTCACATACTAACTCTAAAAATTCCAGAAAAATATTTTCTAGCTTCGTATTGACGATACGGTCCTAACAAAACTAGTTTCGCCGAATTCTGAGACCGATAGGAAAATGGCCATTTTCCAAGCGATTAAAATCAACTGAAACTGGTCAAACGCGTTTTCTTTTGCCACACTCACATATTGATTCGAAAAATTATGAAATTTGAAACCTAGCAATAATTTGACATCACGGACCCAACAAAAGTGGTATCGTTGAAATCCGAGGTCGTTTGCAAGATTTCCATTTTTAAGGGCCTGAATTCCATAGCGACTATTCAGAATTTTCAACTGGACATATCTTTTGATTCCCGCTATGAAATCTCCATTTTTCTGATTCGTTGGAAAGATATTATCAAATAGATCCAATCATTTTTGGTTTCACTAAAATCCGGATTATTTTGCACCCGGTACATTCAATTGAAGTTTGAAATCGAATTATCGAACTACCGCGCCATTTTCAATTCCTTTTATAATTATAAATAATTATTTATATTCTAACGACGACGTATACAATATATACGTTCAAATTCTATTCAAAATAAATTTCTCGTCGATATTATTTAAAATAATTCATTTTAAATGTTCAAAATTCGATAAAATTGCCAAAATAAAAATTTTAAACTGGCCCATATTTTCGGGTTGTTACAGTAACTTACATGAATAAAAAAGAAGTTATAACTATGAATCATGTAAAATCCAAAAAACTTATAGAGAGTATATTTTTTGTACCAAGCGTATGTTCACCTTCAGACCAGTATTGAATGAATGAACACTCACACAATTCAGCTTAGTTTGCCATGAATATACATACACCTGACAATGTATAAAAAACATACGACTAATAAGTTCAAAAGCACATACCGAATAAATTGAAAAAAGAGAAGTTGGAAATTGTTTGAATACCATAATACAACATTACAAATAGCATACAGTTGATAAACAATTTCAAAACAAACGAACAGGATCAAACACGATAGAAACAAGGATAGTGGTACAGAGATGAAAAGGAAAAAAGGTCAGCCACCGTTGTTTATGAATCCATACAGAAAAAATGAATTAAACACACTCACTCACCTTCACCCACATATTCTACAACAAAATCTCCTTGCTTAATATCTTCTTCTGCTAATATTCCAGCTCCACACTTCTCAGTCTACGTTGTGACATAAGTTAATACAGGTAGTTATATATCATGCAAGTTTAATGGAATATGAGTTAATACATATAGTTATATAATATTCATGTATCTTATTACTTATCTTTTTTCTAATGCACTAACTGTCTAACTCAATTTTTGTCTTCAGGTAAACCATTTCAATTTTTGTCTTCAGGCAAACCTATTCAATTCACAAGTATTTGAAAACCAGGTGAGCTTAGAATTCAAACCCCCTTTTAATTTTTCAATTTTTCTTTTATAGCTGCTGTTTTTTTGCATAGTGGCATGCAAATAATACATAAACTAGATAATTTAATCACGGCTGACAAACACATTATTTGCTTGCTAGTTGTAGGAAATATATGATTTAATCATAAAATGTATTTAGTCTAATTTCATTTGAATAGAAGAGAAACTTACACAACCAGACATACGACATCTGCCATGATCAAAAGCTTCCCTTGCTACTCCCATAGTATATGAAAATTCATTAAAAATCCAGAAGGATATGCTTCAGCACAGACTTGGAAGGAAAATGTTACTCCCACTTTTTGTCTCTATGATGTTTTCTATCATAGATCCAAATGGGTAATGGCAAGTGACCCATAATAAAGAGAAATCAAACATGCCTCTCCCATAGTATATGAAAATTGCGTAAGTACTGAAGTCAGATGGTTTAATAACAAAAGTAAACCTTCGAAAATAAGATCACAGGGATTATAATGTCATACAAGACAACAAGGAGAGAATTAAGAAAATGACAATGGGCTCCGCAAAAGAAAATTTTGTCAGTAATAAAATGGAATAATCTAGAATATGTAAGGGATGGCATAAATTGAATTCATAGTCGATCGTGTATCCAGATCATCTTAATTAATCGCAGTTCAACATGCTTAAAATATGAGTAAGTTATGTTAAATGTATGTACGATCTTAATTAGTGGTTTCAAAAATGTCATTGTTTCTATTCTTTTATATTTGATTACTCAAATAGGACAGATATATGTAGATGCATTCAGCATATTGGGTTCAAACATGCATTTCAAAAACAAAAAAACCCAAGAGATTCTAATGCATTATTATATTCGCTCATGATTAGAAAAGGTTAAAGTTAAAGACATAACAAAGCGACGATGATATAAATAAACATTCCCTCGTTGTTACTATTATTTTTATCATTTTACATATAAAAGTAACACAACTAAAACGACAATTACATTGATGTGCGACAAGGGAACACCGTAATGTGAATATACTGTATTATGTCAAAGCAATACAAAATGGAATAATACTATACTTCATAGACAAGCTTTACATATGGTGATTCATTGGTTGATTAAGAAAGATCATCAAATCTTTAGATGTTTTGTTTAATCCTTCATTAATTAATCTGGTCATACAAGTGGCAACTTGGCTTGTGGAAGCTTAAGAATTTAATTCAGAAATCACAATGGTTACATTATCAATGTTCTACAAACTTAAGGAGTTAAACTGAATAATACAACCCAGCTAATACATTATATCAAGACTGTATGCTATTAACAGGCCTTGCTCAAGATATAACATGCCTCGGAAAAAAACTGAGGAATACAAACAAATGACTGGGTACATGACTATAAAAGAGCGTACCTTAACAAATTTTAGGAGATACCTGGGTATTAGGCTCGGGGGTATATTGTGATTGACATTTACACAAACATCACGTGTGTAGTAAACTTCTCCACCCATAAAACAGCCACCAGCATTTCCATGCATAACATCAAGCCCAACAGTCGATTCAACACCACCAACATACCCATGCAAAACGACCAAGAAATCATGCAATGATAATCCAAATATAGATTTATAATAATACTTACATGTTTTATATATAATATTAACTGAACTATCAAAATCATGCATCTATATAACTAAGGTTTTATTTACATTCCACGTCCTGCTTTATTACAGTTCGTATATATGTCATGAATCTTTCGAAACAACTGATAACTCATGGGTTCTTCATCAAAAATAAATAGGTTTTCTTTCTACAAAAATTTATCTTAAATTTCAGAATTCATACCTAGTTGTTACCGCAGCCAACGTAAACAAAGTGTCATAATTAGAGTACTGTAAGAGATACAACTGCAATTGCAAACAACAGAGTTATAAAGAAGGTTTTATCCGAAATAATTTGATAAAATTAAACCTCGCCTTTGAAAGAGCCTGACTAATGGCTATCTTACCACAAAAAAATGCTCCATATATGGACTAGTGTTCCTAATTCGACTAGAACTGCTCAAATATGTTTAAAAAAAAAGCTAATGTTTGAATTTACCAAAAGCTTTAAAATAGAACAATCAAATTCAAATGTAGACTTTCTAGTCCTACTCAAAGTAGAATTCAAAATGAACAAATTGCTTTGTTGGCTTCTAGGTTTTTATTTCATGCTCATCACTAACAACAGTGTTCCATACCCTCCAAATTGGCTTTTATATGGCATAATGTAAGAAGTGATTTAGTAAAATAATAAACGAAAACAATCTAGCAATTTCATGCTATCCTAAGATATATCATATATGAATTAATTAAAATGAAATAAGAGCCTAGGTACTAGTTATGGAAAAGAAAACATATACCAGGAACAATAAGCTTCTGACTTTTGGCAGTCGAGTTCTGATCCAAGTAAATCATGTTAATGTCCACAAAGCTCAACGTCACATTGGTAACAGCCTAAACCATATTAGCTTCATTAATTCCAACATTAAAACAAAACCAATTGGTTATCTATGCAATAGTATAACAAACAGGGAGCTAAGGGTTTGCCTGTCAAGTAGCTAAACACAACGCTATTTAGATATGCTAGTTTTTTTGTGACCTCAACAGGAATGGTTACATTGATCTTTTCCTGCATTAGCTGAGGTTGTAGGCATAGGATGATAGTTGATTTTCACATGTCCATATTGGACCTAGCACCATACTTTCATGTTAAAGATGGGAAGACCTCGAGTAAACTAAAAGTGTGTTCGACTAAACAGCAAATAATGTGTTGAAAAAGGGACACAACAATGTCCTAGGGCATGAAACTATCGAACTAAGGAGAGTGCTAAAAGAAAGCATGGAAAAAGGAGATAGAGTACCTATAGTAACGATCTGCTTCTGTAAGAATACATATAACACATTCATACCTTAAATTTTGTGATACACTTACTGAAATCAGAAAGAAGATAACTAAAATGGAAAATAAATTGCATCAAATAAGTTAAGAAAAGGTTTGTACAGTTGTAAGCAATTGGTATTAGGTTAAACATTGTACTCAGTTTAATAAACAAGATTTGATGATTCATATATATTCGACCACGAACCGAAACTAAGGCTAACAAAAAAAACCCTTACCAATTTCTTGTCCTCCCAATTTAGGGAAATTGAGACCGAAATCGTCGCGAAATCCAGTAAAAGAGAAGCTCAACCAAAATCGACGTAGAGGAGAAAGGAAAATGGGATTTACGGTGTTGATTACAAAATCGATGAATGGAAAATGTGAAACTAGAAGGGGAATGAATCCTAGGTTGAAAGAAAAGGGAAAATGAAATTTTTGTCTGAGTAAACGAGAGGTGGCGGCAAATTAAGTAAAAATTAATGTCTTGGTGGCGAAAAATGAAATAATATTTTTCTCAACATTAAACCATAGAGACGGTCTTTCTGGGAACACAGACTACTGCATTCAACATTGAAACGCTGATACTAAAAGCTGTTAAAGGTTACTTTTCTTGTAGTGGGACCACGTCGTATAACACAGAATAGGTTTCCTCCCAAGAATACTAGTGCATAAAACAAACAGTGCAATGCTAAATAAAGAACAATGAAGCTATTATAAGACTCAGGTCCTATCACACAATGCAACGCAAGCCGGAGGATAGAGTTTTACCTTATAATAGCCAAAAAATGCTTGATACGCTAAATTTCATCTTTTATTATTACTATAAGTGAAGAAAACAACTTCAAATATTAATGTATCAATCCTAAATGGCATGGGTACCATATATCATGTCGCCAATACTAGGCTCTACAATCAAAACCGCAAACGTCACGTATTGGAAGTTGGATTTTCGTCTGTGAACCAAGGCAAGGTATCATCCTTACTACTTCGAGACGCTCTAGCCCGTCCCTCAGGAATAGCCACAACTACACCTTGGATCATCAGGGCCGGTCCACACGGTGTGGATTATAATGCCTGAACACTGCGTTTCCCCACACTATGGGGTGTAAACTGGACATATACCGACCAAAACCATCGGTCCGGTAACGACCGATATAACCAAGGCACCTCGCTATCCATCATCCACATAAGTAAAATGTCAAGGCTTGTAAAACGCTGACACCACTCCAACCTAAAAAGAAACACAGGTCCTCCCTGAAGCCTCTCCCATTTCTTCTCCATACCGGGGTGTGAGGCTTGCAGATTAACAATACATAAGGGTACACCACAAAGGCTGTGCTTTGATCATCAACCACAAGACTCTGCTTTTCGACAGAAGCCTTGATCATTTGCATCTCAGCATGCCACACAGGCAATTCACGCTATGTGACTGATGTATATCAATTACATAGAATGAAATCCAACGTCAGACACACATCCATTTACAAGTTCGTTCTGGGTCTGAACGAAACCAGAGGCACCTTATTCCTCCCCCATATGTCCAATATAGGGGAGAGGCCCTCGCATATCCGGTCGATCTCCAAGTACGTCTGGACGATCACCACTTATTACCTTACCTTGGGTGTACAGTCCAATCAAGACATCAGTAATCATCCAAACGATGTGGAGACCTCCGGTCTTCAACCACCGTCTTCATCCTGGACATATCGTCGAATCAGTTATTCAGAATGGGATAAACCCGGTCTTTCTGAATAACTCGCGTAAACAATAAATAAGTGCTATTAAAACACAACATATGCCTCATTCCAATCCAGAATATTTCTTTATTGAAATATTCTTATACTTTGGGGAAGGTTCCCATTAATTTTATCAAAGATAAATTCTTTAAATTTATTATTTAATCTTCCTTTGGATATCAATTCAATCTAATTAAAGATGCATTAAAACTCCACTTGGTATTAATCTTCCCAAAAATCAATATTAACGATTGTTTAACTTGGGAAACCATATCCTGTCTTTAACTGGGTTAAAGAACCAATGTCATTTAAAACATGGTTCACGATAAACCCAAAATCACATTCCATTCCATCAGCCTTTAACCGTAAATTAGCAAGTGAACAATTCCCTAAGTATTAACCCCGAAGGCCAAAACCAACATCAGATCAATATCCAGGAAACCATTCAACTTAACTAATCTCCAGTTAGTTTCTGATTTCCTTAACCCCATTGGGTCTAAGAATAGTATAATTAAAGATACCATTCACGACAACCCAAAGCACACTCCATTAATTGTGGAATCGTCGCTGAAAAACAAATCAATATGTAATCGATATCAATTTCCATATCCGACCAATAATATAAATAGAGTAACGGCAACGCCTCTTAAATTCCATATGTATAACAGTCTTCCTCCACAGAAGTTCACTTCGATTATTATCCAACCGAATTCCATTCAATTCCAATTTAATATATTAAATTGGAAAACTTTACCTTGGAAAATTCCCGTTAAATCTAAATAAAAGGATTTATAAATCACATTTCACTGTAAATCGGGTTAAAGAACGAATGTCGTTAAAAATATAGTTCACAATAAACCCAATTCACATTAGCCTCTAATCGTAAATTAGTAAGAGAACAATCCCCTAAGTATTAACCCCGAAGGCCAAAACCAACATCAGATCAATACCCAGGAAACCATTCAACTTAACTAATCTCCAGTCAGTTACTAATTTTCTTAACTCCATTCGGTTCAAGAAAAGTATTGTTAAAGATACCATTCACGACGAACCCAAAATCCGATTTGATATTAAATACAAGGCTCTGAATAGAAAATATATCGGCTTATATTCAATATCAAATTCTGAAACCAACAAATATCGTATTGGAATAACGATATATATATATCTTCCAAATTCCTCCACAATCTCTGTATAATCACGAAATCCAATACCGAAATATTCCGAGCATAATTTCGATTCGAATCCATTCTAATTCATATATTGGAAATCCTGGTTATTTTTAAAACCATTTCAAATCCAATTTATTTATTTTAAAAATACTGGATTTATTATTCTAATTCAAAACTAGTTCATTTCGATAAAAATATATTTTTATCTTTTCTAAAATGGAATTTTTCATCCCGATTCTTTCCAAATCATTTCTTATGATTTTACACTAATTACTGATATTTTTAATAATTTTATCAAGGCCCGTAGAGTCGATTTCCATAAACAGCCATCGAAATGCACTTACAACGACCTTTTCCAAATTTGATTTGGACATAATTCCAAATCCAATCGTTAGATTTCAAATCTCTAGTATTCGTTAGAAAGCTCATTTCGATACGAACCCAACGGTTCCTGCTTTAGGAGAATCCGACGGTCGGATCTCCTGTAATGTCCATTCGATGTCGATGGTCGAAATTCGTGAACTACCGAAGCGCGGCACGCTCTATTCAGGCCATTATACATATAATATATATATTTCGTCGATTTCCATTTAAAACGTATTCTATAAGTCATTTTAAATTCATTTTCAAAATGATTTCAACTTCATATTCAATT
Organism: Allium sativum; assembly: GCA_030737875.1. Taxonomy (NCBI): domain Eukaryota; kingdom Viridiplantae; phylum Streptophyta; class Magnoliopsida; order Asparagales; family Amaryllidaceae; genus Allium; species Allium sativum. The sequence goes on from CM060925.1 coordinate 237,709,231, forward strand.
TCTAATCAAAATTGAATATTCCATATCATTGATATATAAATAATAATATTTTCAAAACATTAGATTTTGAAATCAATTCCTTTTTTATATTCATTATAAAAGTGAATAAAATCGATATAAATATCGTTCACGTTAAAATGGCGTCAATCTAATCAACAAGGCTATATATATTTAAGTATTTTCGTGTCCATCCCAAATCGGACATCAAAATCATATTTTGATTCTTTTCTGAATATTATTTGAAAATATTCGTTATTTTAAAATATTCATTCTTTCTGAACTAGAATCAGACACATTCAATTATCATATAATTTAATTTATATTGATTTCATACACATGTATACAACAACAATCAAACACAGTCAACAATCATCCAAAGTGCATTCTACACTACGTAAGCATCAAATATAAATATTCAACGCTTATAACAGTCTGTCAATCAATCGATCGACATACAGCTAATTATTGGGACTAGTGTATGTCATATATCATCCCAATACCCGTGTGGGGTTTCAATCAACAAATAATGAATTTTATCTGTGTAGTTGGGCGATGTGTAAAATTTATCGCCCCAATCAATATTAGTCAATGTGTGTACAAAAACAAATCGTCTGATTTGTTTACAAATATTTATTTTATTCATATACACGTTAAAAATTATATTTTTAACTATAAAATATTTTATTCCATCACAAGAATATTTTATTTATTCCATTCCACATCACATAATCAATTTTCACAACACAATCAAACAAACAAACAAGCCATCCATGGTTTGTGGACGACGGGTATCGAGTGCTGCTAAGCACCGTCTGCATCCTAGTATATATTTTAACTAGAAAATAAAATTAAAGTGAGAATTTCTCAACTTAGGTTTCCACTCCGCCATTCTTTAGCGGACGATGGTTTGGATTTACCCGTTATTCCAACTCAATCTTTTGGCGCTGTTCATAAATAAAATCACATATTTAATATGATGTTTATATTGTAAAGATCACATTTTTATTTCAGTACTATTCGTATAGAAATCACATTTTTATACGGCTACTATATAAATCAAAATCGTATTTTTATTTCAAATCTAAATAAATAAAAATCGTATTTTTATCCCGCAACTTCACATATAAAATCACATTTTTATCTAGCTCTTCATATAATGAAAAACCAATCTTTTTGTTTTGAAAAAAATCCAATCTTTTTGTTTCGAAAAATCTACTCTTTTTGTTTTGAAAAATCTAATCTTTTTGTTTGCTAAAAATTCCTACCTTTACTTTATTAAAAATCTAATTTTTACTATCCTGAAAATTTAATTCTTATTTACTATAAAAATTAGATTTTATTTCTTTTAAAATAAAATCAAATTACATAAAAGGAAGTAAAATAAATATAAAAAAGAATAGCAAATAAATCTTACTGCGAATGGGGGGGGAGGGGTTTGGGGCGCAGTTGGTGGCGTCGCAGGAGTCGGTGGCGGCAGCCAGGGTGACTGATGGTGGCGCTGTAGGTGGTCGGCGCGACGGTTGGCGGGCCCAGGGGAGGCTGACGGCGTGGTTTAAGGCTTTGGGCTAGGGGGGGTGTGGTTGTCGTGTGGAGGAAGGGAGAAGGTGGAAGGAGGAGACCGGCGGAAGAAGAGGAGGGGCGATGGCGAGGTCCGGCGGTGGGTCGTGGAGCGTGTCGCGATGGAGGTTTTTTTTCTTTTTTTCTTTCCGTCGGGGAGAAAGAATAGCCAAAAAAGGGGGGTTGACTTCAAATAGAAGAGTATAGGGGGGAATTTATATAATATAATTTTTATTATATTCTTATCTCCAAAAAAGTAATTTTTTCTATTTGAACTCCAAACGAGACCCACGGACTGTCATCCCTTACTAATCACCCCCATTCCTAACACAATGGGATATGTCCCGTAATCCAATTCGGCTGTTACGATCAGTTTTTATCAAAATCAAAATATAAATCTATATATTTAATTTTGAATGCACATTTTAATTTATCGGGGCCACATGTAGACTCTAAAAATTCCCAAAAAATATTTTCTATCTTCGTATTGATGATACGGGCCTAACAAAACTAATTTCGTCAAATTCTGAGACCGTTTGAAAAATGGTCATTTTCTGGTCGATCGAAATTGACTATCACTGTCGAAACACGTTTTACTGCGCCATGCTCACATACTGCTTTCAAAAATTATGAATTTTGGAATCTAGCAATACCTTGACATCCCGGATCCAACAAAAGTGGTTTCGTCGAAAACAGAGGTCATTTGCAAAATTTCCATTTTTAAGGGCCAAAATTCCATAGCGACTATTCTGAATTTTCAGTTGGGCATAAATTTTTATTCCCGCTATAAAATTTCAATTTTGATTCATTGGAAAGATATTTTCAAATATATTCTAATATTTTTGGTTTTGCTAAAATCCGGTTTATTTTGAACCCTATACATTCATTTGAAATTTGAAATCGAAATTTCAAACTACCGTGCCATTTTCAATTCCTTTTATAATTAAAAATAAATATTTATATTCTAACGTCGATTTATATAAATATATACATTCTAATTCTATTCAAAATAAATTTCTTGCCATTATTATTTAAAATAAATCATTTTAATATTCAAAATCCATAAAAATTGCCAACATAAAAATTTTAATTGGTTCGGATTTTCTGGGTTATTACAATCTCCCCCACTTAAAATCTTTTTGTCCTCGAAAAGGAACGGAGCTGAAAGTTGTTTAACTAATCAACTCAACGTTCATTATTTTCATTATGGCTTAAGTTTTTCAACTTTTCAGTTTCTAAGAACTTTTCAAATTTTTCAAAAATTTGGCTAATACCCTAAATTTTCGAAAAATTTCGCCATAACCTCCCCTGCATGGGAGCACCTGGAAAATCCTGAAATTTCCATACAGGCCTTTCCAATCCAAAAAGAAAAAGAAACAACCAAGCGGCTAGCTAATCGGCTCATCAAAAACCCCAAGAAATACAATAAACAGGTACCTATTTGTCGGGAAAACAACTTTATTCTTCTGCACTAGCCTCTTTGCAATGAGCTGTTCAATGGATACACATGTACATGTATGCAATTTCCAGAAAAGTTTAATTCAGTCCAATATTTGACTCAATTTGGCCAAATTTAGCATACATGTAAGAATTAATGTCAATAGTTCTATTAGTCAAACTAGCAATCAAACAACACAACCATCAATCAATTAGTTGGTTAACGTTTCAAATTCATAATTTTTATATATATCCAAAAATCATGTTTTTGATGCCAAGTCACAATAAATAACCCTATTTAAATTTTGGTTCTCACACCAGTCTAATAGAAATATATAGATATCCCACTTTCGAAACTCGAGCATAGACTCTGATGATGAGGCCTCATCAGCAGGATCATCCTTGGGCGACTAGAGCGTGATTCTATATCTATCTAATATATTAAAACTTCAAATACACGTGGATCAGACGTATACACAAAATCTTTATATACTTGATTGCCTAAATCAATGTAAAAATAATATTCAAATACGTATAAACATGTTTAAATTTTCAAAACAAATTTTGTTTTCATTTTTATTTTCAAAAATACACTCTTCCCACTCGTTCTAGGATACTACTAATCCTATCTCTAACGAGCCATTCCTATTGGATATTACTATTCCAATCCCTGATGAATTCTTTTTTTTTGGTTCTAACGTGTCTTCTTCTCCGAGCTCTATAAACCAAAGCTCTGATACCACTGTAAGGACCCGGAACTTCCCCGGTCTCCGAAGAGAAAAGGAAGAACGGATTTCCTTGAGGACAAGACGAATCAGAACACAAACAGAAGAACATTTTATTAATTATTACAACAATTTACATCAGAATACAATAATATATAGAGTGTGAATAAATATTACAATTTACTAAATATCAGAGATTTACAAGTTACAATGCAGCGGAAAAATAATACAAAACACAACTGAAAAGAATATATGGATACAGAGCTTTCCGAATATCATTTCAGCTGCAAACCAGGATCCTCTGAATATGAATCTACAAAACCAAAACTATTAGCTGCCCGTGTGGAAAATAGGGGCACCCAGAGTTTAGGTTAAAACAATAAACTCCAGATCAGTCATGTGACAGGTGCGAGAACTAAAACAGTTATTAATCTTTATTTTAAAGTACGGCAAATCAAGGGACCACGCCGTATAACACAGAATGGGTTCCTCCCAAGAATACCAGTGCATAAAACAAATAACACAATGCTAAATAAAGAACAATGAAGATATTATAAGACTCAGGTCCTATCACACAATGCAACGCAAGCCGGAGGATAGAGTTTTACCTTATAATAGCCAAAGAATGCTTGATACGCTAAATTTCATCTTTTATTATTACTATAAGTGAAGAAAACAACTTCAAATATAAATGTATCAATCTTAGACAACATGGGTACCATATATCATGTCACCAATACTGGGTTCTACAATCAAAACCGCAATTGTCACGTATTGGAAGTTGGATTTCCGTTTGTGAACCAAGGCACAGGATTGTCCTTACCGCTTCGAGACAATCTAGCCCGCCCCTCAGGGACAGCCGCAACTGCACCTTGGATCATCAGGACCGGTCCACACGGAGTGGATTATAATGCTTAAACACTGCGTTTCCCCACCCTATGTGGTGTAAAATGGTCATATACCAACCAAAACCATCGGCCCAGTAGCGACCGATATAACCGAGGCGCCTTTCTATCCATCATCCACATAAGTAAAATGCCAGGCCTGGTAAAACGCTGACGCCACTTCTAGCTAGAAAGAAACGCAGGTCCTCCCTGAAGCCCTCTCCCGTTTCTAGTCCATATCGGGGTGTGAAGCTCGTGAATTAACGCTACAAAAAGCTACACTACAAAGGCCATGCTTTGACCATCAACCACAAGACTCTGCTTTTCAACAGAAGCCTTGATGATTTGTATCTCAACATGCCACACAGGCAATTCACGCTATGCAACCGATGTATATCAATCACACAGAATGAAATCGAATGTCTGACACACATCCATTTACAAGTTCGTTCTAGGTCTGAACGAAACCGGAGGCACCTTATTCCTCCCCCATATGTCCAATACAGGGGAGAGGCCCTCGCATATCCGGTCAATCTCCAAGTACGTCTGGACGATCACCGCTTATTACCTTGCCTTGGGTGTATAGCCCAATCAATACATCAGTAATCATCCAAACGATGTGGAGACCTCCGGTCTTCAACCACCGTCTTCATCCTCAACACATCGACGAATCAGTTATTCAGAATGGGATAAACCCGGTCTTTCTGAATAACTCGCGTATATAATAAACAAGTGCTATTAAAACACAACATAGACCTCATTCCAATCCAGAATATTCCTTTATTCAAATATTCTTATACTTTGGGGAAGGTTCCCATTAATTTTATCAGAGATAAATTTTTTAAATTTATTCTTTAATCTTCCTTTATATATCAATTCAATCTAATTAAAGATGCATTAAAACTCCACTTGTTTTTAATCTTCCCAAAAATCAATATTAATAATTGTTTAACTTGGGAAACCATATCCTGTCTTTAACTGGGTTAAAGAACCAATGTCATTTAATACACGGTTCACGATAAACCCGAAATCACATTCCATTCCATCAGCCTTTAACCATAAATTAGCAAGTGAACAATTCCCTAAATATTAACCTCGAAGGCCGAAATCAACATCAGATCAATAACCAGGAAACCATTCAACTTAACTAATCTCTGGTTAGTTTCTTATTTTCTTAACCCCATTGGGTCTAAGAATAGTATTATTAAAGATACCATTCACGACAACCCAAATCACACTCTCTTAATTAAGGATTCTTCACGGAAAAACAAATCAATACGTAATCGATATCAATTTCCATATCCGACCAATAATATAAATGGAATAACGGCAACGCCTCTTAAATTCCATATGTATTAACAGTCTTCCTCCACAGAAGTTCATTTCGATTATTATCCAGTCGAATTCCATTCAATTCCAATTTAATATATTAAATTGGAAAACGTTACCTTGGAAAATTCCCGTTAAATCTGAATAAAAAGATTTATAAATCCCAAATCACATTTCACTGTAAATCGGGTTAAAGAACGAATGTCGTTTAAAACACAGTTCACAATAAAACCAATTAACATTAGCCTCTAACCGTAAATTAGTAAGAGAACAATCCCCTAAGTATTAACCTCGAAGGCCGAAACCAGCATCAGATCAATACCCAGGAAACCATTCAACTTAACTAATGTTCAGTCAGTTACTAATTTTCTTAACTCCATTCGGTTCAAGAACAGTATTGTTAATGATACGATTCACGATGAACCCAAAATCCAAATACATGATTCTGAATAGAAAACATATCGGCTTATATTCAATATCATATTCTAAAACCAACAAATATCATACTGGAATAACGATATATATATATCTTCCAAAATCCCCCACAATCTCCATATAATCACGAAATCCAATATCGAAATATTCCGAGCATAATTTTGATTCGAATCCATTCCAATTCATGTATTGGAAATCCTGGTTATTTTTAAAACCATTTCAAATCCCATTTATTTATTTTAAAAATATTCGATTTATTATTCTAATTCAAAACTAGTTCATTTCGATAAAAATCTATTTTTATCTTTTCAAAAATGGAATATTTCGTCCTAATTCTTTCCAAATCATTTCTTACGATTTTACACTAATTATTTATATTTTTAATAATTTTATCTTGGCCCGTACAGTCGATTTCCATAAACGGCCATCGAACTGCATTTACAGCGACCTTTTCCAAATTTTATTGGACATAATTCCAAATCCAGTCGTTAGATTTCAAATCTATAATATTCGTTAGAAAGCTCTTTTCGATACGAACCCAACAGTTCTGGTTTTAGAAGAATCCGACAGTCGGATCTCCCATAATGTCCATTCGAAGTTAATGGTCGAAATTCGCGAACTGCCGCAGAGCGGCGCGTTCTATTCAGGCCATTATATATATAATATATATATATATTATATTTCATCGATTTCCATTTAAAACGTATTTTATAAATTGTTTTACATTCATTTTCAAAATAATTTCAACTTCATATTCAATTTCTAATCAAAATTGAATATTCCATATTATCGATATATAAATGATAATATTTTCGAAACATTAGATTTTGAAATCAATTCCTTTTTTATATTCATTATAAAAGTGAATAAAATCGATGTAAATATCGTTCACGTCAAAATAGCGTCAATCTAATCAACACGGCAATATACATTTAAATATTTTCGTGTCCATCCCAAATCGGACATCAAAATCTTATTTGGTTCTTTTCAGAATATTATCTGAAAATATTCGTTATTTTAAAATATCCATTCTTTCTGAACTGGAATCAGACACAGTCAATTACCATATAATTTTATTTATATGGATTTCATACTCATGTATACAACAACAATTAAACATAGTCAACCATCATCCAAAGTGCATTCTACACTGCATAAGAATCAAATATAAATATTCAACGCTTATAACAGCCTGTCAATCAATCGATCGACATACAGCTAATTATTGGGACTAGTGTATGTCATATATCATCCCAATACCTGTGTGGGGTTTCAATCAACAAATAATGAATTTTATTTGTGTAGTTGGGCGATGTGTAAAATTTATCACCCCAATCAATATCAGTCAAATGTGTGTACATAAACAAATCGTCTGATTTGTTTAGAAATATTTATTTTATTCATATACACGTTAAAAATTATATTTTTTTACTATAAAATATTTTATTCCATCACAAGAATATTTTATTTATTCCATTCCACATCACACAATCAATTTTCACAACACAATCAAACGAACAAACAAGCCGTCCATGGTTTGTGGACGACGGGTGTCGGGTGCTAGTAAGCACCATCTGCATCCTAGTATATATTTTAACTAGAAAATAAAATTAAAGTGAGAAGTTCTCACCTTAGGTTTCCACTCCGCCATTCTTTAGCGGACGATGGTTTGGATTTACCCGCTATTCCAACTCAATCTTTTGGCGTTGTTCATAAATAAAATCACATATTTAATATGATGTTTATATTGTAAAGATCACATTTTTATTTCAGTACTATTCATATAGAAATCACAATTTTTATACGGCTACTATATAAATCAAAATCATATTTTTATTTCAAATCTAAATATATAAAAATCGTATTTTATCCCGTAACTTCGCATATAAAAATCGCATTTTTATCTCGCTTTTCATATAATAAAAATCGAATCTTTTTGTTTTGAAAAAAATATAATATTTTTGTTTTGAAAAATCTAATCTTTTTGTTTTGAAAAATCTAATCTTTTTGTTTGCTAAAAAATCCTACCTTTACTTTGTTAAAAATCTAATTTTTACTATCCTGAAAATTTAATTCTTATTTACTATAAAAATCAGATTTTATTGCTTTTTAAAAAAATCAAATTACTTAAAAGGAAGTAAAATAAATATAAAAAAGAATAGCCAAGAAATCTTACTGCGAATGGGGGAGGGGGTTGCGGCGCTGCTGGTGGCGTCGTAGGAGTTGGTGGTGGCGGCCAGGGTGGCTGATGGTGGCACTGCAGGTGGCTGGAGCGGCGGTTGGCGGGCCTAGTGGAGTATGCCGGTGCGGTTTAGGGCTTCGGGCTAGAGGGGTTGCGGTTCTCGTGTGGAGGAAGGGAGAAGGTGGAAAGAGGAGATCGGCCGAAGAAAAGGGAGGCAATGGCGAGGTCTGGCGGTGGATCAAGGAGCGTGTCGCGATGGAGGTTTTTTTTTTCCGTCGGGGAGAGAGAATGGCCAAAAGGGGGGGTTGACTTCAAATAGAAGAGTATGGGGGGAATTTATATAATAAATTTTTTATTATATTCTTATCTCCAAAAAAGTAAGTTTTCTATTTAGACTCCAAACGAGACTCACCAACTATCGTTCCTAACTAATTACCCCCATTCCAAACACAATGGGATATGTCTCGTAACCTAATTCGGTCGTTACGATCAGTTTTTATCAAAATCAAAATATAAATCTATATATTGAATTTTGAACGCATATTTTAATTTATCAGGGCCACATACGGACTCTAAAAATTCCCAAAAAATATTTTATAGCTTCGAATTGACGATACGGTCCTAACAAAACTGATTTCGTCAAATTCTAAGACCGTTTGAAAAACGGTCATTTTCTGGTCGATCGAAATTGACTAACACTGTCGAAACACGTTTTACTTCGCCACGTTCACATACTGCTTTCAAAAATTATGAATTTTGGAATCTAACAATAACTTGACCTCCTGGATCCAACAAAAGTAGTTTCGTCGAAAAAGGAGGTCGTTTGCAAAATTTCCATTTTTAATGGCCAAAATTCCATAGCGACTATTCTGAATTTTCAATTGGGCATAACTTTTTATTCTCGCTATGAAATTTCAATTTTTCGGATTCATTGGAAATATATTTTCAAATATATTCTAATATTTTTGGTTTCGCTAAAATCCGGTTTATTTTGAACCCTGTACATTCATTTGAAATTTGAAATCAAAATTTCAAACTACCGCGCCATTTTCAATTCCTTTTATAATTAAAAATAAATATTTATATTCTAACATCAATCTATATAAATATATATGTTCTAATTCTATTCAAAATAAATTTCTCGCCGTTATTATTTAAAATAAATCATTTTAAATATTCAAAATTCATTGAAATTGCTAAAATACAAATTTTAAATTGGTTCGGATTTTCCGGGTTATTAAATTTATACTTATTTACTATTTGTTTGAAGTAGTAGAATAATTGATGTTAGCTTCATTGATGTTCAACTGACAAATCAAAATCCTGTTTATTGTGTTTCCGCATTTATGCAGATTTTTGCATAACAATAATGACATAATTACACATAAATTAAGTTAAATCTTTTATAGATAAATAAAATTAATTAAGAGTTTCATTTAATACAATTTAGTTTGGTTCTAAAATCAATTAGATTTGATGCGCTGCGAAAAATCTAAAATGGAAGGAAATAAATTGAAAATTATCCATTTGATTCATCGTGACACGACCAAGTTCCTTCACTGATGACTAATACAGTGAAGCGGAACCTGGAGCAAGTTAGGTAATTAAGAGCAGCGCTAGATTAATGAAACTTGAGAGGATCCAAAAGCAACAATCTCTCTTGTTATGTTTGAATGCTGATACTGGGGAAAAAGAATTGGGTTAAGGATTAACTTTGTTATCCACTTATCTCCAGGGCACCTATTTAGGGGTTGTTAGGCAGGTCTAAATGGACCATTGGTTGAACGGATGCATCCGTTGGGCAACAATCCATTTTAAACCGTTTGCCCAATAGCTCAAAATTGGGTTGTTGGGCACTGACGCATCTAACGCGTCAAGATCCTATAGCCCAATTTTGAGCATTTTAATATAATTTTTTTATTTTTTAATTAGTAAATTTAAGTATTTATAAATTTAAAAAATTGATAACTTGTGCAAATGAGATCCTTTTGGGATGCTTTTTTTGCGTTGGGATCGTAACGAAGTGCTCTACATAATGGAATTGGTTTGAACTGAATCGGAGTAAATTATAAATTTTCAATTTATTTATTTATTCGTGTAAATTATTGATACGTATTATTTATTAAAAACAAATAATAAATTAATTAACCATAAATTAATTAAATTACAACATAAAAATAAAATGATCCGCTTAAATGCTCCACTTACAGCGCCAAATACATTCTACGCTAACTACAAAACTCCGCTTAAATTCTTCGTTAAAATACTCTGTTTCCGCTTGCGCCAAAGACACCCTTAGGATTCAAACTATATAGAGGATTAAAAATTTACCTTTTTATTCTATTATGGCCAAGCGAATTAAAAATCTTGATAGTAATTGGAGTTCTTCTCTTATTTCTCAAGCATGTAGACTTTATATTATTTTTATATATAGATTTTATTTTACTAGTTCCTGCAGCTTTTTCCCAGAAACATCTCACCTCATTTTTTCACGGATCTCAAGAAAGTTTGCATCAGTGGAATAAAATTCATAGGTCCAAAAAGGGTGGGTGTTCGGGGCCATTGGCATTATTCGTCTTCATGATGCTTTTAAACCATGAAACATACTCTTGTAAACTTTGGATCATATATCTGGTATTTAATTCATCAAGGTCAGGATTTAATTTCTAAACAAACACATGTTTACTAAACGAAACCTGGAAAATGTAGTACAAATCAAAATCCGGTAGTTAATTCTGATGATTCTTCTTTTTTGAGTCTTCGGTTTTTGAGTCTCCCTAGATATCAGCCAAAACCAAACTAATTCTGATGATTCTTCATGGATTTTCTCCATCAGCCTAAAGCAGTCATTTTTTGAAAATTGGAGGCAGGGAGCCCATACTCGGAAACTTCACTTTCAATAATCTTTCAATGCATGTATTTAACATTTTGCATTTCTATGATTTTAGTAACGTTGTACTTGTATCGCTTCTTAGCAGTTTTAATATTTATTTATTTATTGATAATATTCTTATACTACCAGTACCAGGTTTTTTAAAGCATATATTCATTTACTAATATTTTTCTCTACCTTCCTTGACTAGTGAGTTTTTTAAAGAATATATTCATTTACTAATATTTCCTTTAACGACTTTAATGACATTGTACTTAATGAACATGTATCCGAAAGCATATATTAAAGGATAATTCACGTATGTAGGCTTCTTTTTGAAAACTATAACGGATTTAGCCATGTTTCTAACTTAATTACAAAAATAGACCTGTTCTGCTTAGGGGAATGAGAAGGCGAACTTTGAAAATTCGCCTTTGTGCGAATTTTGGAAGTTCGCCTTCAGTTTTGAAACATTTAAAAACCATTTTAAACATGTCAAACAAGTTTACGTGAACATCATACACCATACAAACCGCGTCCATCCAATTCAAGACAAACTTATTACTACGACCCAGAACAACATAACAACGAGCCAACAAAACAACATAAATAAGACCCAACATAACCACGACCCAATAATACAACATAAATAAGACTCAACGATACAACATAACCACGACCCAATACAACATAACTACGACCCATAGCTTCGGAATGAACCATAGCACCCATGAAGCATTTCATTCTTAATTGCCACACTCATTCTTTCCTGGCGATTAACCTCAGCTTGCACTCAAGTGCATACTGAACACCCCTCTCTGTTAACAATGGATCGATCCATGATTTTATTTTACAATTTTGCAATTCTTGGCGATTTTGTGCATCAGTGTATGCTTTGCAACCATAAAAGCAACGACCTGCATTCGTTTGACTTTTACAAACAAACACATTACATTCGACTCCGCAATAACAAAGGACTTAACGACCCGTCATGCTAGAGCTTGACCTATCGAGGTTCTTTGGAGAAAGAACTTCCCTTAGCTGAGCATTGAGTGATTTTTGAACCGGCCCAATGTGCTAGACTGCAACGTTTGGTTGCATTGCATTAAACAGTTCAGACTCGACCTCTACAGCATCTACTTGGACTCCCATTTGCGTTTCAAGCACAAAGTCGACATCTTCGGCGGGCTGTTTACCTCGTTCGTACTCATCGTACATTTGAACCATAGTATTGTCATCAAATTCTCAGTTAGCCATTTTGACGATGAACAATTCTACAAAAAACTAGGTTTTCAGAGTGTGTTTGATCCCTAAAAAAGGAAGAGAGAAAGATAGGCTGGTTGGTCTTTAATAAGGGAGAAAGGAAGATAGGTTGGTTGGCAGCATTGATTATTTCGTACTCTTATTAATTAGCCAACTTTAATCACTAAGCCTTGTCAACTCAGCTTTATTCATTTCCTTGGACAAGCTCTGCCACATTGTACCAATTTTGCAGAGCAGACTGTAGTAACATCACTTGTGTAAAGTTATAGCACTCGAATTTTAAAAGTTTTGGCACTTGAACTTTTTAAGCAGTCAAAAGCTTTGAAAATGCAGTACGTAAAGCAGATTCCCTGCATGATATCCAAATGTGTGAATGCAGTGCTCAACTTCTTTGTCATTACCCGCTAGGCTATAATATTCAATGTGACTACCCGACACGATATCCAAGTCGAACCAGTGACTGATCACATCATGGGAGTACGTAAAGCAGATTCCCTACAGTATTACGTTAGGCGAAACAGTATCGGGAAGCACGTAAAGCATAGTCGTAATAGTGACCGGATACATCATTATTTATTTTATTCATTTGTACATTATGCGGCTATATATCTCTATCAAATTACTCACAATTTACCTCACTCAAACAACTTTTTTTCCAACTACTCTTTGCATTCTCACAACTATGCCTTCTTGGCCATCATCTACAGACTCCGATGAACAGGCATATGACCAGATGAGACTTCAGGAGCTTACAGACGAATTCCAACATCTAAACCAACTGAGACCACAGGATGAACCACCGTATGAATACGGGAACATACAACCTCCAAATGAAGCTCAAGTACCACATGTTCAAGTTTTGTATGAACAGTCAGTCGCTCAACCACGACAAGAAGTAAACAAACACCACTTCCACGTGAACCATTAACTAATTCCAATATGTGGTGCCGACATCCGACCTATCAAATCTTTCAATTCCATCATCGACGACCTGCCCTCCTCCATCGCCATCTCTGCCTCTGCCGCCAGCTTCTCCACCTTCTCCTTTGCCGTCTTTCCAACTTCACCACTCATCATCTCCTCCATGGCCTTCTCCACAGTATCCGCCTTCACCAACCCAAACTTACTTCCATCGTCCGACCAAACCCTTACTCCAATACCCAGTTCATCCACGACCATCTTCGCGTTCAGATTTTGATCAGCCATCATTGGTCATGCCACTATCGGAACTCCAGCACATATACTCTCCAACACCGAGTTCCATCCGCAATGACTCACAAACACCTTCACACTCTCATGTCTCAATATCCCCACCTGGTCAACCCACCCCCTCTCTATCCTCCCTCTCTTTGGTTCTAATATTAGGTCATCTTTTACTACCCATAAATATTCCAACTTTGAACGTTCAAGTCCAACCGCTATTTCCTGCATCTTACCTGTGACCCAAATTATATGTATACCACCGACGTTCTTGCATAGAGCCATTCTCTCAGTTCAGTGTTTTTATCGGTTCGTTTTCTTTCAGCTAAACATAACGGACCAACGCACCAGGCCTTTGGACCAATGTTTTTGTTCCAGTAGTTTGAATATTTTTCCTCCAGCTTGTGGTAGCTGTTTACTATGAAGCCACTTGATTTTTTGGTAGCGATTGCATGTTCTGTAATAAATTCATGTAGTGGATTGGATGGAGTAGGGTCATAGAATGGATGACTGAAGTCGGCCTTGGTGAACTCCAGATGTTCGAAAGGTGGAATTTTGAATTTATGATTTGAGGGAGGGAGGAAAGAAGGGGCAAGGGAGGAGATGGTCATGGCGAAGTTTCCTATGCCGTAGAAGATGATGGTCGGGATGGCGAACTTGGAAGCGGATTCGACTGTCCAACCAAGGAACCCGTCGGAGATCAGGAAAGCGGGTTTAGTGGGAAGGTTGGAGAGAGACAGTTCAAAGTCGGGTTGAAGGAGTTTGGTGGCGGAGATGAAGGGAGGGAAAAGGGACATGGAAGGGAGTTGTTCTGTGCTTTCAATGTCCGGAGGGAGGCCATGGACGTTGGCAGGGAAGGGAAGTTGGATGATGTTGGCAGTGGTGTTGGTCAAAGAATGAAAAATGAAAGGGAAATTATTACGGGGAGTGGTGAAGAACGTGAGGGTGGCGAGATGACAGGCATGGATGGTGTGGGCGAGATGAAGGAGAGGGATGGTGTGACCTTTTGATAGGAATGGGAAGATTGCTATGTGTGGTAGTGGAGGACATGGTTCCATTATCGTCATTCTCATTGTGGAAGAGAGGAAGGATTGATGAGTACAATTTATAACTATTTTTGCATTGACTGTGTTTGGCAATGCAGTTGGTGTACCGTACCTTAAGACTTTGCATGTAACAAGGTCTTGTTCTAAACATTTTTTTTAAATGAATGACGCCAGGAAGACTCAATATTTTTAGTTATAATTTCAAAGGATGAAATCGTCAAAACTTAAATAATCTACAAAAAAAAATTAGGCATTCGATCAAAAAAAGAATATTCGTCAAAAAATGTTAAACATAGATGCTCGCTACTGGGATGTCAATAGACTTTGAGGTCTCCGTCTTAAAACATGTATTGTTGTACTGTACAACCAAATTAGCAAAACTATAATTGTGTATATTATAGCAATGCATACAAATAGAAATTTAATGATAAAAAGCTTGACTAATTTTTCATGGTCTTTCAGTAGCTTGCAACAATGAAAAACGAAATAGTATATTTTACTTTTAAGATTAAGAAACGACGACTTTTTCATCTAGTTTTTACTTTTAAAACAATACAAATAGGAATGAAACAGGATTACACAATGAGATGGATATCGATTATAAAAATCAAAGTTCAGCCTGGTAATATTCAGGGTAGGATTGGTGGTTTGGATGTCCATCTGGATTCATGCACAACAGAATTCTAGAATGTATTTGTAACAACCTGTATTTTTAATAACCTGTTAAGATATAAATTGAGGCAGAATTTAATTTAAAAATCTGAATCAAGGGGAAACGGGCTGTGCCATTGCGTTCGTCTCGGAAAAATACGCGAAATAGAGTCCGAGTTTTCGAAAATCGGAGTCCGTATGACCCAGTTAAGGCCCATTGAAGTTTTCAGAAATTTCCATATTAAAAACAGATTTAAATTTTAAGTTAAAAACAAGGGTTAGGGCACAACTGGCGTCAGCGGGAAAACTCCCGCCAAGACCCCCAAGTCGACAGGCATGTCGACAGGGGTCTAAGGGTGTCGACTGCCCTGTCGACAGCCCTGTCGACACGGGGTGGCCGGGCAGTTTTGCCTGGCGCACCATTTTTGATCTGGGCTTGGTTGTGTGGCTTAGTTCTGGAGACTTCCGAAATCTGATGGACCTAAACTAACCTAGGGTTAATCCTAGGGCTAAAAACACTTTAATCTTCTATAAATAAGAACCTAATCCTACCCTAAAACCTCATTTATTCATTCTAGTAGCTAAACTATGGCAAATTGATTTCTCAAATGGCCTCCACTTAAAAACCCTAGCCTACACCCTCTTCAAAAATCATTCCTATGAAGATTTTGATGTTCATACAAGCATTTCTAAGTTGTATGAATGATCATTAGCTTGCATACATCATCAAGTTGCAAGCTTTATTGGCTAAGCTAGAGTTTTTGGAATTTTTGTTAAGAGTTTTCTTATTGGAGCTTTGTTTTGGGTTTTTATATGCTTGCATAAAGGGCTTCTCAATCTTTATTAGTAGATTTGTGTCTTCATAATATTTGTAAGCCCTCTTACCTTCATTTTAGAAACTCTAAAGTTAATATGTGATGCAAGTTGGGATTTGCAAGTTTATTTAGTTGTGCATGTTTATGCAAGTTCACTAAGCCATGATTTGCAAGTTTATTGAGTTATGCATGTTTAAGCAAGTTCACTAAGCCATGATTTGCAAGTTTATTGAGTTATGCATGTTTATGCAAGTTCACTATGCCATGATTTGCAAGTTTATTGAGTTATGCATGTTTATGCAAGTTCACTATGCCATGATTTGCAAGTTTATTGAGTTATGCATGTTTATGCAAGTTCACTATGCCATGATTTGCAAGTTTATTGAGTTATGCATGTTTATGCAAGTTCACTATGCCATGATTTGCAAGTTTATTGGGTTATGCATGTTTATGCAAGTTCACTATGCCATGTTATGCATGTTTAATAAGTTATGCATGCTTATGCAAGTTCACAATGACATGTTATGCATGTTTGACAAGTTATGCATGTTTATGCAAGTTCCCTATGCCATGTTAGGCAAGTTTAACATGTTATGCATGTTTATGGTAATATGCAAGTTCACAATGCTAAGTTATGCAAGTCTAACATGTTATGCATGTTTGTTGTGATATGCAAGTTCATCATGTATGTTATGCCAAGTTCCCTCTTCCTATCCTTTATGCGCTATTACGAATATGTAGCGATAGAATGACGTTGGGGGATTTGGGTAAACTTAAAATACATGAAAATATAAGATTGGGAATTTACCTATTAAGTTAGGTCTACCCCTTGGGAATTTACCTATTAAGTTAGGTCTACCCAAGTATTTGTTGACTTGTAATTATGTTTTGAAATAAAGTGGACATGACACTTAGAAAACATAAGTGTGGCCAACTCGAGGTTGGGTTGAGTTTGTAGCGTAATTCTACCCGGAACCTACCGGCTTAACTAGTGGCTACAAACAATAGGACCCAATGTGAGAAGTTGGCATGTGGTGCCAAGACCCGAGGTTAGACCAAGTTGTGGTGTAAATCTACCCGGAACCCACCGGCTTAACTAGGTAACCACAACAAAGTCTAATGTGAGAGGTTAAGGTGCATTAAATTAATTAATGCCTCATGATTAGGGTTAGGTCAGGGTCCACTAATACTTAATCCATTTGGGGATTCGAGGGATTGAAATGGGGTTAAGTTGTGAACTGTCGGTTACACTTAACTAATTTAATCCATTTGGGGGTTCGAGGGATTGAAATGGGGTTAAGTAGTGAACTGTCGGTTACACTTAACCAATTTAATCCATGATTAGTGAAGGGTTAAATCGCACTTAACCCTCTTAGGAAACCCTAGCAACGTGGTCTGTTCCAGCAGTAATCCCAGTTTGGTATCATCACAACCCTAGAGGCTGGGCTAGGGCGGGGCATGATTACTGGACGGATGTAAGCGACCAAAGCGATGGCTGAGTGGTACAGCGGTGCGGGTCCAGGCGGGCTACGGACGTGCACGTAGTCCGGTATTGGACAAACTCGAGGCACGGGTACCAGTAGGTTTAGACTGTGCATTATTGCTTCAGTGTCTGGGGTTGACACCCGAGGGCTTGATACACCCGAAGGTGGACCCAGCACAGTCTGACTACATCCATATGTGGGCCGTATGGACACCAACACTTGACGTGTTAGGCTTATAGGGAGCCGATCGACTAGACCGTTTGGTTGGACCTTACATTAAGGTCACTTCATGTTATTGGGTCAAAGCTTGGGCCAAGGGATCAATACCTGTTATGTTGGTTTGCTAGTACACCGTGGTGCAACACTTAACCTTGTTTATGCGATGACACCTCTATCTATCTTGTAGTTAATTTATCATGCCAGTATGTTGTTATCTATGATCATCTCAGTTTCCATCATGCTGTTAACTTTAATTAGTTTATAGACTGATCGTAGCAGGGCTTACCAGTCTTTATGACTGACCCGTTTTCTTTTCGCTTCTTTTCTTCCGTTTCCCCCCCCCCGGTTCTCAGGGTGGGAACATTGGTGTTTAGCTTGGATCGCTTAGCTTGCTTGCTGGATTAGCTCATGTACGTTTGGATATTGAGCCCGCTATGGTTTATCACTCTTATTTGGGGATAGTACTTATGTATTTCAGTTTATCAGATGATGTTTTTATCTAAACTTGTAATTTTGGGAAATTGACATTTTGATGTACCAGACTTGTGTTTTGAAATGGTTTAAAAATCTTCCGCGGTTTTATCTACTTACTCTGTTTATTTACATATATATATGTCATGTCCTGCCTTGTTATATCATTATGCATGTTTACCTTGTTTTAAAACGCCCCACCAAAGTCAGAGTTGCTTGCAAGAGCCACCCTGGCGGAGGTGGGGTGTTACATTTGGTATCAGAGCATATGGTTTACGAGAAGGGATAAAAAGGTTTTTAAAACTTTTGAAAAACTATTTTCAAAACCAAGTATAAAGTATTTTCCAAAGAAAAGTCTAGTTATTTTTAAAGGCTATTCCCCAAAAGCCATTAGCACTATCCTTTGACCCCTCGTTTGAACTCTTTTCTTTTCGTTTCCAGCATGTCTGATAATCTCATCTTGCCCGAAGGAGTAACAATACCCGATTGGTTTCGTCGGTACTTGGAAGTCACGGCACCGGTCCCGGGTGTCTCTAATGTTGTCTTTCCAGTCAAGGCCGCTGTTCCTCCTCCTCCTTCCGTAGCTGATGTTCCTCTTCTCCCTCAGCCTCCACAAGCGGATTTTGCGGAAACTTGTAAGAACTTTAAGATGATGGGTGGCAAGAATTTTAGTGGAACAGAGACTTTTGTAGAGGCAAGGAATTGGTTGAAAGAGACCGAAGATCTTTTAGCCACCTTTGATATAGGTGACCGCAGGAAGGTTTTATTAGCAGTATGGTTGCTAAAGGAAGAAGCTGCATGTTGGTGGGTAGTCACCACCGCTACTAGGCCAATTGAGACTTGGGATGACTTTAGAGGAAGGTTTGGACTGAGGTTCTTATCCCTGAAGCAAGGGGACATGACTATTAGGGAATACATAGATAAGTTTAATCAACTGGCTCGGGTCGATTTAGACTTGGTTAATACAGCTCAGAAGAAGGCCCTACACTTTGCTCTAGGATTAAACGAGCCATTACATGGTTTGGACATGTCTCATATACCCTTGGGGGCGACTTTCGAGAATTTGGTGAATATGGCCCTACTTCAAGAAGAAGATAACAATGACAAGAAAGAGGTCAAGGCGAATGAGTCTCAAGGCAAGAGGGTAAATTCCGGGAAACGAGGCAAGAATAACAACAACCGCAAGGACAAGCCAAGAGAGAATAGGAAATGCAAATTCTGTGGTAAAGTTGGACATATATCCAGGGAATGTAGGAAGAAGAAGAGAAAGCGGGGCGAATGCTTTCATTGTGGTGAGTTTGGACATCTCAGCAAGGATTTGCCCGAGGAAACAAGGGCAAGGTCAGACTCAGTGTGCAGGACTATCTGGAGGGCGAGTTCATCCCCTCAACACCGTTCTTCCAGCTCATGATAGAGGTAGTGTTTCTGTTGAAAGTCTTGTTTACATTTTCTGATTTTCCCTGTTCGTACTTTGTTTGATTCTGGCACATCGCATAGTTTTATTTCATCTGATCTAGTTGAAAGTTTGCACCTAAGTACTAGTCTAGTTGATGATCCCGTATGTGTTTCAAATCCAATTGGGGGTTCTGCCCGTTTGTCTGTGGTCTGAGTGGATTTGAAAATTTCTATCTTGAGTATAGAATTCTCGTGGGATGTTTATATTCTCGGTTTCAGGGGATATGGGTTGGTTTTGGGCATGGAATGGTTGTCCTGTTTTGGAGCCATTCTTGGTTTTTGTATATAGGGTTGTGAGGCTCATGACTCGCCTCGGTAATACCCTAGAAATTTCTAGCAACCCTATGGGTCCCGTCACGTTATGTTATCTTGAATCCCTCAACTCGTCTATCGATAGTTTGCAATCTGTGAGGGTGGTCCGAGAATATCCTGATATCTTGGGGGAAGTAAAGGGGTTACCCCTAGACGTGGGATAGATTTCCGCATTATCTGGTTGGTAATACCAAGCCAGTTTCGTGGCCGGATTAGGCACATGACCTCACGAGATGAGAGTTAAGAAAGCAAGTAAAGGAGTTGCTTGAGAAGAACTTCCTGAGATGAAGCATTTTCGAGTAGGGTGCTCCAGTAGTATTCGTTACTAATGTGGACAGGTTGCTTCGCTTATGTGTTGATTATCGTGAGAAAAATAGACAACCGTTACCAAGGATCGATGATTTGTTTGATCAGCTTGTAGGAGCATCTGTTTTCTTTTGATCTAGCTACCGGATTCCATCAGCTTAGGATGGCTGAGGATGGAATTGACAAGACTGCGTTTAGGACTCTAGATGGATTTTTTTAGAATGGCTAGTCATGCTATTTGGTTTGACTAATGCACCCGCATATTACGTGAACTTGATGGGTAGGGTGTTTAGGGAGTCCTTGAACAAGTTTGTCGTGGTCGTCATAAACGATATTTTGATCTCCTTAAAAGAACGAGGAAGAGCATGCTAGACATCTCAAGGAGGTGATGGATACGCTTAGAGCCACCAGTTGAAGGTCAAGTTCTCCAAATGTCACTTTGGAGGAAAGAAGTTGGATTTCTTGGGCACATAGTTCCTAAGTAAGGCTTAGCGGTGGATTCCGCTAAAGTGGTTGCGGTTTAAGACCGGAAAACTCTGAGGAGGGCAATTGAAGTAAGAAGCTTTCTCCGTTTGGCTAGTTAGTTAGCATTCCCTGAGCTTAGACTTACTCTTCTGGATCAAGAAGGGGGTTTCACAGGAAGAAGACCCGCAGTTAGTCAAGAACATGGACCAGTTGATTCGAGGCGAGATGTTAAGTCACCTCGCTAGATATATTATAGATGACAAGGGATGACTAAGGCGCGATGAGAGATTATGTGTTCCTCGAGTGGAAGACTTGGTAAAGAAGGTTCTTGAAGATACGCATCACTCGAGGAGGTGGCCGAGTTGGTCTCAGGATGCATGTTGTGCCACCAGGTTAAGGCCAAGTCATAGAAGCCCGGCGGGCCATTACATCCATTGGAGGTTCCACAAGGGAAGTGTGAAAACATCTCGATAGATTACGTGGATGGACTACCTAGATCAAAGAAAGGGAATACGGGTATGTGGGTCATAATAGGTAGACTCACGAAGAGTGCTCATTTCAGTCCGGTGAAGAGCGAGAGGACTGCATCATGGTTAGCAACGGTTTACCCTCAAGAAGTTGGCCAGTTTTGAAATAGCCTACAGGAAGCCATGGGTAGGCAACTGAATCTAGGTATGGCCTATCACTCATAGGCGGATGGTTCATTTCGATTAAGCATGAGTTATAGAAAATCACGTTTATAAGGGCAACTGGCAACGTGGATTGGTATTTTCAAGAAAAGTTCTGCTGCGTGGAATACTTTATAGTAAGTAGACGAGATCCAGGATTCACTAGTGAATTTTGGAGAGCTTGCATGAAATCATGAGGTTACAGTTATGTTTAAGCCAAGAATACAGAAAGAAGAATAAGTGGAAAAGGAAGACGGGAGGCGATAATGAAATGAGTTCCAACTCAAATTTGGGAAATAGGAGTTAGGAAGCCAAGAAATCATGAAGTAAAAGACGGTCAAAGCACAGTGGAGTTAAGCTCAAGGAAACGTGACTAAGAAGAGTGAAGACTAGATACGCGCATTATATCTTTTTTTAAGAGTGCATCCTTGATCCTTGTTTTCCTGTGGAGCTTGCTTGCAAGTTATCTTTTGTATATATCCTCTCGGTCCCATTCTCGATCTTATTTCTGTTGTAAACTCCATAAGGGGGTTATGACTCATCGGTTAGTACTATATGTCAGAGTTCGAATGGATTTCTTGTAATAAAAAAAATGAGTTTATCTTGCTTATCTTCTAAGATCTCTTTTTAGCATATCTCTCTGTCCATGTTTATCTAGTTTATCTAGTTTATCGTGTTTATCTTGTCATGAGAACCTTAGGTAGAAACCCTTTGGATGAAACATGTATTTGAAACATGTTATGCTTGATGTTTGCAAGTGGTTGCAAGTGTTTGCAAGTGGTTACTCGTGGATGCATTAGGCACTAGATCGGCTCACACACTCTTCATGTTGCATATGCATGAGTGTTTATACTTATTCATGATTGGAACTTGTTGTGCCACCACATGGATGTTGCATATGGATGAATGTTATGTGCACTCATATAGATACTATGAATTATGTTAGGAATTTGCATACATATGGATTCATTTCACTGACATACATATGCATTAAGGAGGTTTACTGTATCAGTAACCGCCTGATTTTTGCATTAGGTAAGTACATATACACACACTCTTGCATATGTTCATACCACATTTAGAATCCTTTAAGGACAATGATTGCTCGTGGATGATGTTTTGAGTAGATGGATGTTGGATGGTAGGATATGTTCTTCCTGACTTGAAGATTTCGGGGACGAAATCCTTTAAGGAGGGGAGAATGTAACAACCTGTATTTTTAATAACCTGTTAAGATATAAATTGAGGCAGAATTTAATTTAAAAATCTGAATCAAGGGGAAACGGGCTGTGCCATTGCGTTCGTCTCGGAAAAATACGCGAAATAGAGTCCGAGTTTTCGAAAATCGGAGTCCGTATGACCCAGTTAAGGCCCATTGAAGTTTTCAGAAATTTCCATATTAAAAACAGATTTAAATTTTAAGTTAAAAACAAGGGTTAGGGCACAACTGGCGTCAGCGGGAAAACTCCCGCCAAGACCCCCAAGTCGACAGGCATGTCGACAGGGGTCTAAGGGTGTCGACTGCCCTGTCGACAGCCCTGTCGACACGGGGTGGCCGGGCAGTTTTGCCTGGCGCACCATTTTTGATCTGGGCTTGGTTGTGTGGCTTAGTTCTGGAGACTTCCGAAATCTGATGGACCTAAACTAACCTAGGGTTAATCCTAGGGCTAAAAACACTTTAATCTTCTATAAATAAGACCCTAATCCTACCCTAAAACCTCATTTATTCATTCTAGTAGCTAAACTATGGCTACTTGATTTCTCAAATGGCCTCCACTTAAAAACCCTAGCCTACACCCTCTTCAAAAATCATTCCTATGAAGATTTTGATGTTCATACAAGCATTTCTAAGTTGTATGAATGATCATTAGCT
The DNA here is from genome assembly GCA_030737875.1 of Allium sativum. Classification (NCBI taxonomy): domain Eukaryota; kingdom Viridiplantae; phylum Streptophyta; class Magnoliopsida; order Asparagales; family Amaryllidaceae; genus Allium; species Allium sativum. Next base: position 237,732,880 of record CM060925.1, read on the forward strand.
TGCATACATCATCAAGTTGCAAGCTTTATTGGCTAAGCTAGAGTTTTTGGAATTTTTGTTAAGAGTTTTCTTATTGGAGCTTTGTTTTGGGTTTTTATATGCTTGCATAAAGGGCTTCTCAATCTTTATTAGTAGATTTGTGTCTTCATAATATTTGTAAGCCCTCTTACCTTCATTTTAGAAACTCTAAAGTTAATATGTGATGCAAGTTGGGATTTGCAAGTTTATTTAGTTATGCATGTTTATGCAAGTTCACTAAGCCATGATTTGCAAGTTTATTGAGTTATGCATGTTTAAGCAAGTTCACTAAGCCATGATTTGCAAGTTTATTGAGTTATGCATGTTTATGCAAGTTCACTATGCCATGATTTGCAAGTTTATTGAGTTATGCATGTTTATGCAAGTTCACTATGCCATGATTTGCAAGTTTATTGAGTTATGCATGTTTATGCAAGTTCACTATGCCATGATTTGCAAGTTTATTGAGTTATGCATGTTTATGCAAGTTCACTATGCCATGATTTGCAAGTTTATTGGGTTATGCATGTTTATGCAAGTTCACTATGCCATGTTATGCATGTTTAATAAGTTATGCATGCTTATGCAAGTTCACAATGACATGTTATGCATGTTTGACAAGTTATGCATGTTTATGCAAGTTCCCTATGCCATGTTAGGCAAGTTTAACATGTTATGCATGTTTATGGTAATATGCAAGTTCACTATGCTAAGTTATGCAAGTCTAACATGTTATGCATGTTTGTTGTGATATGCAAGTTCATCATGTATGTTATGCCAAGTTCCCTCTTCCTATCCTTTATGCGCTATTACGAATATGTAGCGATAGAATGACGTTGGGGGGTTTGGGTAAACTTAAAATACATGAAAATATAAGATTGGGAATTTACCTATTAAGTTAGGTCTACCCCTTGGGAATTTACCTATTAAGTTAGGTATACCCAAGTATTTGTTGACTTGTAATTATGTTTTGAAATAAAGTGGACATGACACTTAGAAAACATAAGTGTGGCCAACTCCAGGTTGGGTTGAGTTTGTAGCGTAATTCTACCCGGAACCTACCGGCTTAACTAGTGGCTACAAACAATAGGACCCAATGTGAGAAGTTGGTCATGTGGTGCCAAGACCCGAGGTTAGACCAAGTTGTGGTGTAAATCTACCCGGAACCCACCGGCTTAACTAGGTAACCACAACAAAGTCTAATGTGAGAGGTTAAGGTGCATTAAATTAATTAATGCCTCATGATTAGGGTTAGCTCAGGGTCCACTAATACTTAATCCATTTGGGGATTCGAGGGATTGAAATGGGGTTAAGTTGTGAACTGTCGGTTACACTTAACCAATTTAATCCATTTGGGGGTTCGAGGGATTGAAATGGGGTTAAGTAGTGAACTGTCGGTTACACTTAACCAATTTAATCCATGATTAGTGAAGGGTTAAATCGCACTTAACCCTCTTAGGAAACCCTAGCAACGTGGTCTGTTCCAGCAGTAATCCCAGTTTGGTATCATCACAACCCTAGAGGCTGGGCTAGGGCGGGGCACGATTACTGGACGGATGTAAGCGACCAAAGCGATGGCTGAGTGGTACAGCGGTGCGGGTCCAGGCGGGCTACGGACGTGCACGTAGTCCGGTATTGGACAAACTCGAGGCACGGGTACCAGTAGGTTTAGACTGTGCATTATTGCTTCAGTGTCTGGGGTTGACACCCGAGGGCTTGATACACCCGAAGGTGGACCCAGCACAGTCTGACTACATCCATATGTGGGCCGTATGGACACCAACACTTGACGTGTTAGGCTTATAGGGAGCCGATCGACTAGACCGTTTGGTTGGACCTTACATTAAGGTCACTTCATGTTATTGGGTCAAAGCTTGGGCCAAGGGATCAATACCTGTTATGTTGGTTTGCTAGTACACCGTGGTGCAAAACTTAACCTTGTTTATGCGATGACACCTCTATCTATCTTGTAGTTAATTTATCATGCCAGTATGTTGTTATCTATGATCATCTCAGTTTCCATCATGCTGTTAACTTTAATTAGTTTATAGACTGATCGTAGCAGGGCTTACCAGTCTTTATGACTGACCCGTTTTCTTTTCGCTTCTTTTCTTCCGTTCCCCCCCCCCCAGGTTCTCAGGGTGGGAACATTGGTGCTTAGCTTGGATCACTTAGCTTGCTTGCTGGATTAGCTCATGTACGTTTGGATATTGAGCCCGCTATGGTTTATCACTCTTATTTGGGGATAGTACTTATGTATTTCAGTTTATCAGATGATGTTTTTATCTAGACTTGTAATTTTGGGAAATTGACATTTTGATGTACCAGACTTGTGTTTTGAAATGGTTTAAAAATCTTCCGCGGTTTTATCTACTTACTCTGTTTATTTACATATATATATATGTCATGTCCTGCCTTGTTATATCATTATGCATGTTTACCTTGTTTTAAAACGCCCCACCAAAGTCAGAGTTGCTTGCAAGAGCCACCCTGGCGGAGGTGGGGTGTTACAGTATTGATCCGTGGAAGGTAACTCATGCAAAATGTGCTTTAGCTTATGTGAAGTGAACCAAAATTTAACATAACCATCTTGATGCCTAACTCATGCTTTTCCATAAAACGGGCAACACTAAACGACTAATTGGCTACTAAGTTTTCACCTCAAGTTTACGTTAACTAACACTACCTTTAGCAAAAGTGATTACATTTTTTCACATTCACATGCAAATTTAGATCTGAAAATGGCGACCTCATCTTCTTCTTTCACCTCCTTATTGCAAGCCTTCAATTCATCCTTCCCTCCTCTTCCCTCACGCAATTCACAGGCTATTCCCCCTGATCCTCCACCTCCTACTGACAATCCGTCTGCTATCAAACCCTCCAATGAAAATCATGGAGCTAATCTTCCAGATCCACTTTATCTGTTAGATCTGTCATTCCCGATGCAAACCCTCCTATAGCTAACGGCTCAACTTTCAATTTGTCGAACTCCTCCTCCTTAAATGCAAATCAGTCGTCGTCTAACGCTTCTTTTCCATCGTTCACGAAAAAGGATTATGCATCCCTATTTAATTCTCTCTACCTCGGAATGCGGGTGTATATCAGCCTCAACATTTTGAAATCCATAGGGATGGTGTGCCGAAGAAGATTCCAAACACTATCAGATCTAAAGGTATGAAGTTTTGGAGTGATTTCTTGTTAGGATTCTTTGTTGATGGCACCTCATCATACCCTTTAGTGGTAAAAATTTTGAACCGGTTTTGGAAATTAGATAGTGATGTTAACATAAGATCGGATGGATTGCATTAATATTTCAAGTTTTCAAATGAAGCTGACAGAGAAAATTTTTAAAATCTAATCCAATTTTTTAAGAGGATATATGTTCATTATAACTAGATGGGATCCGTCTATAGGAAATACACAAGCCTAGATTAAAAAAGTTCCTAGTTACATTTTTATCGAATCCCTACTATTCTTTGGACGTTAATGGGTATAAATTGGCTTGCTTGCCATGTGGGGAGACTAATATGTTTGATAGTAGCACTAAAAAGTTGCAATGATTTAGATATGCAAAAGCCTTAATTGAGATTTCTTCAGACTTTGATCTCCTTGATAAAATAGTGGTAGATGGTCTTGGTAAGGATTTCCCATCAATTAGGTTAGCTTATGATTGGAGACCCAAATTTGCACCATTTGTAAAGTTTTTGGCCATACATCTGATTGTGAATTTAATGCTAAGGCAGATGGGGAAAATGGGAATCATGTAGAGGATTTGGACACTAATCATCATGTAAGATTTAGAGATCAAGTTGGACATTATTCTGGGAAGTCTAACTCAAATGTCAATCAAAGTAATTGGACTTCAGTTAATACAAAAGCTAAGAAATTTTAGAGAAAGAAGGGAGGGATTAATATCAAGGCCGCTGAAAATTTGGAAAATGATTTACCTAAGATTAATGATAATCCGTTTGATGTTCTGGCAACAAAGAATGATGGAAATGGTTATACAGATGAGGATAATGCAGAGAACAATTTAAATTCCAATGTGCATGTTAATGGAAAAGAGTTAACTAGCAATAATTCAGTTGCTGCTGTTGGTCTAGAATTGCAAGTGCATAATGTTAATGAGGCTGCATTTCAAAACATAGTGGGTAATAGTGATACACAAATTGTAGGAGAAGAAACATTTGTTGGTAATCTTTTCGATGAAAGTATTACTACTGTAGATGAATCTATAATGGCAATTACTAGTACAAGCATCCATGTTGCATCACCAGGTTCAACGGGTTTGAATGCTAGTGCTTACCAATCTATTATCAATGATGTTAATACATCCACTTCTAGTACAAGTCCTATTACCACTAAATTCGGCGCTTCAGCAACTTTATCTTCCACACCCTCAAAATCTTCCCCTAACCATAACTTGAAACCTCCCACATACCTTCAACTACCACCACCTAATGTAATAGGATCCGGTCTGACTTTCCCTGTTGTTAACACTGCTCTCCTATCCACTGCGGAGCCCAAAAGCTCGTTTACATCATCTCAATATAAAACTAAAAAACTGAAAGGAAAGTTTTGGGCAGATGATGATCTTGATGAAGGGAATGACTACGACCCAAAGGATGTGTTGCCTCTTGGTAATAAACTGAAAACTTCTCGACGGCATACGCAGAAAAATCCAATGTATGATCCTTCTCTCACTTGGTATGTTGTTGTTGTGCTTTCATCTGTAGTTGTTGTATAATCTTGGCACTACTAGGATTTTGGTGAATGTTTATTATTAATCTTTATCGCTATTCATTGGTCACTTGGTGCAATTAGTCACTTGCATGCAACCAGTTATGCTCTTGATGTTCTATTCTGGTCTAGTTTGGTGCTACTGACTTGGTTGCCAGTGTAATGCTAACGCATTTTAGCTTGGTGAAGATACACAACACTTAAGATGGTGTTTGCAATGCAGTGTCGGCTATTGAACTTTATTTTGTTGTGCTATTTGATGATCTACACTTTAAATCTTTTGTATTCTGTTGTGAACTTTGAGGCTAGAAATTATCAAGAGTATGTTTTAGTTTAGGAGCACTTTGATTGTAACTCTTGAAGTTGTGAATAAAAAGTTTCACATGCCTTTCAAAAAAAAAAGTGATTATGTTTTCACATATTTGTGTTTGAGTACACATTTGAGTGGTTAGATGAAAAGATTATTTTAGTTAGTTTTGATAACAATTCTTTCACCCTTAATTATGTGTGTCCACATGCATATGTGTTCGACTAATCATAATTTTTGACTTGTTGTATAAATTATTAAATAATAGAGATCACACTGAAAACATATGGTTGAGTTTCATTAGTATAGAGACTATATGATTTTGGATATAGAGGATTTAATCTTCCACAACTTTATTGTTGTAATAATTGCTTATAACAAACTTGTGTTGATGGTATCTTCCTACCTATGCAGTTAAAGCCCCGCTAAATTCCCGCAATATCCCCACTATAGCCCTTAGCGCTCTTCAACTGCTAAGGTATTTCAATTTAGCGCCGATGAACAATAAATCCGCTTTTAGTCCTGCGATTTTCTGGTGCATCCGCTAAATCAAGGCTTTTTAGCGTCTTCTTTAACAGTATTAATATATAGAGATTGATTTGACAAGTTCTCCTTTTAAAAAATTCAGTAAATTTAGAATAAAGGGCTAAATTTAAGACATAAGTACCTAATATATGGTAACAATCAATTACACTCATCAAATTTAGCATGTATAACTATGATATTCCTTGATTTTGTTACATAAGATTAATTAATATTAGCTTCTTGTACACATGTAATGAGAGATTAATTGATTTTCAAATATTCGGTTTTATGTCTAAATAACCTTTTTGCGCCTCCGCTATATCTCTGTTATTTCTCCGCTTTATCCCCGCTATACCTTTTTGCATCTCCGCCGCTATAGAACCACTAAGTGCTTTAACTACACAGCTTCTTACATCAGTAATTTCTTTTGTAATTTAGTTTGATAAGAGGTTATGTGAACTCAATTATTCTATAGCACTCCACAATAAACTTTAAGCTAAGTAACATCATCATTACCCTGATTGTTCCATGCGAAATTTCTTTATGTTTGAAAAAGTGGGTTGTTGCGAGTTTCAAACTAAAATATTAGTGATTTTGTTTTTCATCGGACTATTGATTTAATTTAATTTTCCCTATGTGAATATAAGCTATATGTAAAAATACTTCATTTATGGTATTCATATCTAAATTAATTTGTTGGTGTTGAAGATCACCAATTCAAGTGGTTAGATCATCACAATTAAGACGTATAGTTGTGTTAGCCTACTTTGTGAACTAGGCAACACAAAGTCAAGATATCAAGCATTAGAGAGCATTTCTAATTAGAAGACTTCGGTTCGGATCGGAGAGACCATCACTACTCAGGTCGGAGGAGACGCTACAGCTTCAATCGAACAGATGCAATCATCCGTGTCGGGTTAAAGCAACGTATCGGTTCGGATCGGATAAAGCCTCCTGTTCGGAGCGGCGAGCTATTGCTGTTGAAAACAGAGAGCGCATGTTCGGATCGGAGGGCAGTCTTCTTCAAGATGGATCGGAAGGCCACCCAGCTGCTACAGAGATGGTTCGGAGGAAAAGCAGAATAAAGAGAAGAGAGAGTTGTCACCAAGTCAATTCGGGTCGGATCGGATATCCCGATCCGAACCCCTGATACATATACCTCCGACCCGAACCCATTTTCCATACTGTCCCCCTGCATAAGCGCCTGGTTATCCGGATCGGCTATGACCAGTTCCTGCCCATAACGTTCACTATTTTGATGCATTGTCACCACAGTAATCCATCCGAACCCGAGGCTAATGGGATGGACGACACGTGGCCCCGATCCGGATCGGGTTTTGAGCAAATTCACACCTATAAATACCCCGTCTGCAGACAAAGAAAAGGATCTTTTTTAGGCACTTTGAGAATTCAACTACCTCCATAACCCGAACTCCATTACTCCCGGAGAATCCAAATCTTCTTTCATTACTTGTTTTAATCTATTGAGTGAATATAAGCGAGTTGTGAGTGAAATCAAGTGAAAATTACATTGTATTTGCAACTGAATCATTGAATATAGTGAAAGATAAGTGGACGTAGGCATTTCTTCGCCGAACCACTATAAATCCTGTGTGTTCATTTTTATTTTTATCTCATCTTATTTGCTTTTAATCAATTTGGGTGTTAAACCAATTTTTGGTCTAACATTTTGGTGCTTTCACTGAGAACCCTCATCTAAATTCTTTATTTTCCGGGATTTCTTTCTACTTTTTGGACCGTTGAGTTCAAAGAAGTTAATCCTTAAGTTTCTCTGCTCTTTTACATTTGTTGAAGTGATTGTCAAAGAGTCATGGCCAAAGGAAAAGGCAAAGAAGTTCAGTCTGTTCGAGGAAATGGAGCTGGCGAAGATCAGCAAAATGCGGTTGTAACAAGGTCTCGGGGGCAGAGTTCAGCAGCAGGAAGAACCAATGCAGGAAATCCGAACCGCCAGCAGGGGGAGAGCTCCGATCCGATCCGGGTAGGAGATTTTGAAGCAGTGCATTCCCCCAATCTGAACCGACCCGAGCAGCTTGCCACGTACCGATCCGAACAGGCCCCCCAGCTCCGAACCGACCCGACCTCCTACCTCCGATCCGACCCGATGCTTGGTGAAGCTGGAACCTCTACTCGAGTCCCTACGAATGCTCCAATTCCAGCCACCAGGGTTGGTGATCAGGTCAATCCATCTGCGCCCATCACTCAAGGAGATTTCTCGCGCTTGCTTGACATGCTTGAAAGCACAAGGGAGGCTATGAAGGTTCACGAGCGAACTAATCTCATGATGCAGGAAAATATGAGGCTCATGAGTCGGGAGATTAGTGAACTCCGTCGACAGAGAACTCCATCACCGGTTCGTCACACACCAGTTGATCAACTTCATCTTCCGAGGAAGAGCGGCCCCGTGAACGAAGGCCGCTCGAACGACCTCAGAACGTGGAGCAACTGACATTTGGATCTTTGGGATCTCGTGAGGATATTGCACGAGCGCTAGGAAACAATGGCCCCACTCGAGGGCAAAGACTCCAATCCCCTCCTCCCGAGATCGACCGGGAGCGCAGGGAACGGAATCGAGCAGAGGCAGCTCGAAGAAGAAGGGCATCTCCTGAACAAGAGCCCAGAAGGAGCTCGGATACTAGGGCCAGGGAACCTGAGCGGCCCCTAACTAATGCTGATGTGCAGGCAGTGGTTCGCCAGATCATGTCCGAGAGCCGGAACTATACAAATGAAGATTATGGCAATGAGCGAAGCCATACCCCCTTCACCGACGATATCCTCGACATCCAATTTCCCCGACGCTTTAACTTGCCACAGATGGACAAGTACAACGGGAGGACTGATCCGGGATAGCATTTGATGCGATACTCGTGGCTCATGAATGCTGCCGCTGCCCCTGATGAAGTGAAGTGCAAAGCATTCCCAATCTACTTAGAAGATGTGGCGCTGTTCTGGTTTACCCGACTTCCTCCTCGTTCGATTTCGAATTACAAGGAGCTAAGCGAGCGTTTCATGAATCAGTTCCGACTCCATGCCCGAAAGTCCAAAAGTGTCATTGAATTATCGAGAATCAAGCAGGCACCAGGAGAGTCTTTGAGGGCATATCTTGATCGTTTTAACCAAGCTGTAACTGAGGTCAGTGTCCCGCATGAGCCCACTATTCTGATGGCATTGAAGGAAGGAGTCGATCCTGAATCTGAGTTTGGAGACTACCTTTCTGGGAAAACACCCTCCACAAGGGAGATATTCTACGAAAAAGCCGATATTTATCTAAGGCGAGAGGAGGCCAGGGCAAACCGAAAGAGAAAGTCTGAGACGGCTTCAAAGGAGAATGTACAGAGTAATATCGTCGTGAAGCAGTCTGGGGAAAGTTCTGGCAAGGTTGAAGTAAATGTAGGAAACAAGGGCGGAAACAGCAATGCTGGAAGCGGGGGAAACAACAACAATAACCGTAATCCTAACGGTAACAGAAGAAACAGAAATAGGGGAAGTGATCCTAACAAAAGACCCCGATTCCAGAACTACGAGAATTATACACCATTGAACGACACCCTGGAAAATATTTACTTGGATACGTACAATGTGTTACAGTACAAAAGACCGCCACCTCGTGATTCGACCGAGAAAGAAATGGCGACAGGGAAATTTTGTTTGTTTCATGGAACTCATGGGCATTCAACCAATGAATGTCGGCATTTGAGGGATGTGATTGAGAAGCTGCTGCGTGAAGGGAAGTTGGATGAATACAAGGTTGCCCCGAGGGACAGGGGGCAAGGAGAGCAGGCTCCAAAACAGATTCTACCTGCTCCCAAGCCTACAGCGCAGCAGAAAGGTAAAGGAATTGTTATCAACTCCATAGTAGGCGGACCTCACCCAGCAATCCGAAGTTTCAGATCAATGGATCAATATGTAAATGCTGCCAAGCATCTAGACGTGAATGAAGGTGATGATTTGGAAGATATCACCCCCATAAAACAACAGAAGACCATGTTTGACGACGTGGTATTTCGCAGCCGAGACAATACTGGGATCCAATCACCCACCGATGATCCGTTGGTTATTACTACCACCATTGGGCCGGCCTTGGTCCATAAGGTATTAGTAGACAACGGAAGTTCCGTTAATATTTTGTTCAAGAAGTCATTTGATCAGATGAAGCTTGAATCTGAAGACTTGAAGCCATGTGAAGGATGGATCAGAGGCTTCAACGGTGCGTCGACAGCCCCCATGGGATACATAGAATTGCCCGTGACCCTGGGGCAAGGAGAACGTAGAAGAGTGCGGATGCTTCAGTTCGTAGTATTGAACGTAGATTCGCCTTATAATGCATTTTTGGGGAGGCCTGCCCTTGCTGAATTCAGAGTTACTTAAGTTCCCAACCGAAGCCGGAACTGGAGTAATGAGAGGGGATCAAGTTTCCGGACGGGCCTGCTACGTGGCCGAATTAAAGATGTTGATGAAAGGACTTAACGTTGAGAGTAAAGATGCCACGTCCCCCTCAAAGGGGGGCTCGGCATAGCAATTAGAGAGATTGACCCCAGAGGAGTTGCCCAAAGGAACGCCCGAAGACCTGGATCCCAGAAAAGACGAGGAACCAGAGGCTAGGAATGCAACTCCTAATGAAGCGACAGTGGAAATTCCCATTGATAAAGCTGATCCGACAAAAGTTTTGAAGATTGGTTCTCAATTGGATCCACGTAGAGCTAAAGAACTAACGGACTTCTTGAAGGCAAACTTAGACGTGTTTGCCTGGACCCATGCTGACATGTGTGGGATATCGCCATCCATTATAAGTCACAAATTGAATGTAAATCCGAAGCATCCGCCTGTGAAGCAAAAGAGACGCATGCTGGGCCCAGAGAGGTCGGCTGCTCTCAAAGAGGAAGTAGAGAAGTTGAAGAAGAATGGATTTATTCGAGATTCGACATATCCCGACTGGATATCGAATCCCGTCTTAGTAAAGAAGCCAAACGGAAAGTGGCGGACTTGCATTGACTTTTCAGATTTAAAAAAAGCTTGCCCAAAAGATAGTTTCCCACTTCCCAGGATTGACCAGCTTGTAGACTCGACAGCAGGTCATGACCTTCTCTCTTTCATGGACGCATATTCTGGATATAACCAAATTCCTATGCACGTACCAAACCAAGAACATACGAGCTTCACTACGAATTTGGGATTATATTGTTATGTTGTAATGCCATTCGGATTGAAAAACGCTGGAGCTACTTATCAGCGCTTGGTGAACAGAATGTTTTATAATCAAATAGGAAAAACTATGGAAGTTTATGTGGATGATATGCTTGTCAAATCAAAGCAGTCCTCCAGCCATACGCAAGACTTGGCGGAAATGTTTGGTATCCTGCGAAAGTACCGGATGAAACTGAATCCTCTGAAATGCTCATTTGGAGTGGCATCGGGAAAGTTCCTTGGCTTCATTGTGAGTTCCCGAGGAATTGAAATCAACCCTAGCCAGATAGCAGCGATTAGAAATATCGAAGAGCCGAGGAGAATTAAAGACGTCCAAAGTCTTGCAGGGAAAGTAGCGGCGCTGAGTAGATTCATCTCCAAAGCTACAGATAAATGTGTTCCGTTTTTTGATTTGATTAAAAGACGAAAGAAGAACTTCGAGTGGACTCCGGATTGTGTTGAGGCCTTTCGAAATCTGTTGGAACTGCTAGAGAAACCGCCGATTTTATCAAAGCCCGTAGATCACGAAGAATTGTTTGTTTACTTGGCAGTCTCGGCTCACGCTGTTAGCACAACCCTGGTTCGAGAAGAAGACAAAGTACAAAGGCCAGTGTATTATGTAAGCAAGAAATTAGCAGCGGCAGAGCGCAACTACCCAAAAATTGAGAAGCTTGCTTACAGTCTCCTGATCGCATCCCGAAAACTTCGTCACTATTTCCAAGCTCATCCAATAACCATATACACCGACCAGCCCTTAAGGCAGGTGTTGCAGAAACCCGAAGCATCGGGAAGGTTGATCAAATGGAACATAGAACTAAGTCAGTTTGATTTGAATTTTCAACCACGAAAGTCAATCAGGGGGCAAGCTCTAGCAGACTTTATTGCGGAATTCACCATTCCAGAGGAGGAGGTAGTCGATGATAGAGTGGTTAAGTCCGAGGATGAGTTAAAAATAGATCCATGGAAACTATATACAGATGGAGCCAAGAACGACCGAAGGTCCGGAGCTGGAATCGTCTTAGTCACTCCCGAAGGACGGTCGTTATATTACGCCCTGCGATTAGAATTTTCGGCGACTAACAATGACTCTGAATATGAAGCCCTGATTGCCGGGCTGAAGCTTGCTAAAGACCTCGGAGTAAAAATGTTAGATATATTCTGTGATTCTAAAATTGTTGTTTGCCAAGTGCGAGAGGAATTTGTGGCTCGAGGACCTCGACTTATCGCCTACCTCAAGAAAGTGAAGGAGCTATTGAATAGCTTAGAGCGGTACAACATAACACACATTCCCAGAGTTGAAAACCAGAAAGCGGATAGGCTGGCAAAGCTGGCTAGTTCTGACAATCCAGAAGAGACTGAAATAATTCCAATTGAAACATTGGAATCGCCAAGCTTTGAGTCAATGGAAATTGAATTCGCTTTTGAAGCGGAACCAGAGAAGGAGTCGTGGATGACTCCAATTAAGAATTTCCTTAAGAATGGGACACTCCCATCAAAGAAGAGTGAGAAAAGAGCTGTAGTTCGCAAAGCTACCAGATATGTCATACAAGATGATACTCTTTATAGGCAAGGATTTTCTATGCCCCTGTTACGATGTATATCACACGACGACATCAAGCGTGTACTAAGAGAAGTACACGAAGGTGAGTGTGGAGATCATACAGGAGGTCAAACTTTAGCAAAGAAGATATTGCGATACGGATACTTCTGGCCTACAATTAATAAAGATGCAGCTGATTATTCACGACGCTGCGATAAGTGCCAAAGATTCGCCAAAATCCCTAGGGCACCGTCAACCCAACTTAAATTAATTCCTTTGCCATTTGCCACATGGGGAATTGATATTATTGGAGTTCTACCGATTGCTAAAGGAGGAGCTAAGTATGCAGTAGTGGCCGTGGACTATTTTACGAAGTGGGTGGAAGCTGAGCCCTTGACCAAGATCACAACAAGAAAGGTGATAAGTTTTGTGGTCAGAAATATTATATGCCGGTTCGGGATCACAAGGACGATTATAACTGACAACGGGACCCAATTTGATAGTACTGAATTCAGAAATTTCTGCCAGAAGTATAAGATAGACAAACGATATACGGCAGTTGCCTATCCGCAATCGAATGGGCAAGTAGAGGCAATAAACAAAGTAATAAAATCCATCCTCAAGAAACGATTAGAGCGTGCAAAGGCAAAGTGGGTTGATGAATTGCCCCTAGCTTTGTGGGCATATCGAACAACATTTAAAACGGCCACCGGTCATACCCCTTTCTCTCTCTCCTTTGGCTCAGAAGCTGTAATTCCAGTTGAACTAGAAGTTCCTTCCCACAGGGTGACATATTATGACCCGATGACAAATCGGACGCTTTTACTTGAGTCTCTTGATGAAGTCGAAGAGAAAAGGGACGAAGCAGATTTGCGTGCGGCAAGACATCGGCGTCAGATGGCACGCTATTACGACAAAAAAGTTCGCCTCAGGACTTTTGAACCAGGAGATTTGGTGCTAAAAAGAGTCTTTCCATCCCTTCCTCACCTTGGTCCAAAATGGGAAGGACCCTTTGTCATTCAACGGAAACTTGAAAAAGGAACCTTCAAGTTAACGACCGTGGATGGCGAAGAAGTCCCCAGAGCATGGAATGCCCAGCACTTAATGCGATATTTGGATTAGAAATGCTGTACTTTGTGTTATTTTTCTTATGAACTCTGTAATACGGCACGACTTGCCTTGGGAAAATCTGACAATATGAATAAAGAACTATAAAGTGGATGTAGGCTACGACTCAGCCGAACCACTATAAAAATACTGTGTGTTATTTACTTTTATGCATTACATATATACATTTAGCAGTTATTCTGTTGTGATTATAAGATACAGGATAACTCACAACCTAAAAAGGTTGAAAACAGTTCAGACATAAAAAGAAGCACAACGACTATTTGTGCGATAAGACATAAAAGAATGAGCAAACGACATTCTTAACTCTAACTCTCCAGAGAGAGAGAGAGTATAAAAGCGTCTCCGACTGAGCGCTGAAAAAGAAATTCTCCCCCTAACTCTAACTCTCCAGAGAGAGAGAGAGTATAAAAGCGTCTCCGACTGAGCGCTGAAAAATAAATTCTCCTCCTACTCTAACTTTCCAGAGAGAAAGAGAGTATAAAGGCGTCTCCGACTGAGCGCTGAGAAAGAAATCTTTCCCCGTTGAAAGACCGGGGAATAAATAGATGACTGAGCTCAAAATCTAACTCTCAAGGGAAAGAGAGAGAGTATAAAAGAAATGCCAGAAAAAACGACAGGTACTGACGACACAGGAAGTGCTATCCCGTCAGAGGATCGGGAGCATTTAGATTGCTTGATTAAGCACTAAATAATTTGTGGGAATTGACTGGGGACACGTATGTATACGCATATTTCCCCCCTTCACAACTTCGTTTCATAACTATAGACATGCATTTTTACATAAATGTAGAACTACTAACAAACAAACATTGCAAAAAATGAGTTGTTCTTATTTACAAATGAATGAATTTGTACAGGGAAATAGCTAAAAAAAGAAAGTGCAGGAGCTACTGTTGTAGCAGCAATTATTGGTTCACTAAATGCTAAAACGATACAAGGCAATCCACTATTTAGATTTTGAATGAGCCTTGGATTTCTTGGCGGCTTTCTCCGCGTCCTTTGCTTCTTTCTCAGCCTCCGTCAAGATTCGTTTTGTCTTCTTTTTTCCTGAAGATGCGGTGCTGGAGCCAGTAGACTTCTTCCCGGAGGGCGGAGCGCTGGAATCAAGAGAAGATTTTTTAGCGAGTTCCTCTGTAATAGATCTAGTTGAGAGCTTAACAACTAACCTTGATCCCGCATCCACGACTGCGAGGGGCTTGAGGGCCTCAGGGTCTAGTTCTTCGGCCTTTAATTGCAAGCGCTTGTCTTGGTCAGCCTTCATTGCAGCCAAGGTGACATCATCAGCACTTTTTGACTCCCTGATTATTGCAACTTCTGGTTCTTCTTCCTGACCCTCGTCACCGCCATCATCCCTTAAAGCTGCTATCACTTCTTCATCATGGGGGTGGTGGCCTTAGTCGGCTCACTTCCTTCTCCCGAGTCTATAGAAGCAGCCTTGTCTTCCCCTCTTTTGGCCTTTTCCGCGGGCTTTGCCCCAGCGGTGGCTCCTTGAGTTACATCTGTCTTTTCGGATGATTCAACACCTACAGAATGAGAAGCAACAGTTATCAACTCAGGCGAAAACAATGGGTCTTTCATCGATTGTTCAATCACGTGGAGAAAGGTAGAAATAGCCTTGGAAAATTGAGGAGAAAAGGTAGGGATACCTTCCGAAGACCTCTCGGCAGGGGTGATTACTACTTCTGGTGCTGTTTCAGGAATGGGGGATAGCAGAGTTGTTCGGGGAATTCCCGGATTTTCAGGATCATACCCCTCTACTTCAGAAGTTGCAGGGCCAGAAGAAGAGGAGCCAGCTTCGAGAACAGTTTTTTGTTTAGACTTCCGTCTCTCTTATTCCATGGCCTCAGCAATAAGGCGGCGCCCTTCAGCTAGGCGTTCCGGTTCATCATCCCTCAAGTATTTCTCCATTAGCTTATCTTCGTCAATGGAATCGACCTTAAGTTCCTCTTTTTCCCACTCGATGATCTGATTCCACACTTGAACTAGAGTGGATGGATTGTCCTCGATCCAAGAAATGTTTCGGCGACGAATAATATGTGCGAAGAATTCAATCATTAGTTCGCCGAAACCCTGAATATCAGCCTCCGCCTCTGATAATTGCTTGCGGGCTTCTTCCGCAGATTTGATGGCACACTCCACATTGCCCTCGGCCAGGGCAGCTCTGTTCTCTGCCTCCAGTAGCTTTGAAGCCAAGTCGGCATTCTTCTTTTCAAATTCAGCACTCCTCTTTGCTAACTCGGCGTTTTTCCGTTCAAGCTCAGCATAAGCCAGGCGTGTCTTAGCAGCTTCTGACTTGGCCTCGTCAGCTTGCTTTTTTAATTCAGAGCGCTCCTGAGTGTGAGATTCAAGCAAGTCATGATAACGCTTTTGCATGTCCTCGAATTGTTGTTTGAAATTAGAAGCGTCCCTTTGAGCGACCGCTAGCTGAGCTTGAGTGTCTTCCAAATCTTTTCCTAGAGCTTTTAAGGCCTTAGCATCCTCTTCCGCAGTCTTTTGCATCGAATCAGTATTTGTGATTAGAGTGCGGATGATTCTAGAAAGATTGCGTGAATATTTGAACATCTCAGTATACTGTTTTTCCACTGTATCAATTTTTGCTTTGGCCTCATCTGCCCAATTAGACGAAATAGGTTCAAGGGCAGGTAAAAAAGTCAAAGTCTCGAAGTAGTGCTCGGGAAATTGCTCCACCAAATATGCCCGCTTTACCGCAGTTGCCGCATCTAGTGGGGGAGGAGCGGGGATCGATAATTCGGTGTCCCTGTGTGAAGAGGATTCGGTAATCTCTTTGTCTGTCCTAGGTCGTTTAGTAGCAGGGACCTTGTGCTTGCTTCGAGACCCAGTTTCTTTTGGAGGAGTTCTCTCTCTACTGCGCTTTTCATGGGAAGAAGTGGAGTCTTTAGATGGTGGTCTGTCCTCTTCCCTGCGGCTTTGATAGCCCTTATATTTTTCTTGTTCCGGTCGAACCGGTGAGCGGGAACGTGAGGGTCGAGAGCGATAGGGATCATAAGGTCTTCTCTCCTCCCTACCACGATCATCCCGACGATCATACTCGACATCCTGAGGAGGATTGGACATGCTACGGCGAAGCTTCCTGATATCGTAGTAGGATCGAGACATCGTACCTGCACGATAAGACAAACGAAATTTAGAATTAATGGATTCACGGAGAAAGAGGTGCAATGAATGCTAATGCTATTGAGTAAAGTGCATCCTAAGTGGTGTGTTCCCCCCCAACCAACCCGAGTCTGAAGCTAGACTAGTACGGGCAGGCTCTTTGGCCTTAGCGGGAGTGGTCTCTTCAGAAGAGGTGAAGACTAGAGGATCCTTCCTGAAATCCTCTGAAGTGTATATAGTTTCAGGTAAGGGGAGATCCCCCAAACCCTGAAATATTTGCTCATCAGTACTAGGGACATCCCCATCGGAAGCATGAAGCGGCGACTCTTGGGAGGATTTTGACTTTTCTAGAGAAGTAGTTTCCTCGGGGGCAATATATCCTTCACGATGCTTCTCGGCCAGATTAGCCAATTCATCATCTTGTGTAGAAGATGGAGAAGGTGAAGTTTGAAGGGGCGCTGTAGGAACTCCTGAGCCTTCTCCTGTCTCTGGGACTACCTCCACTGGAGGAATGTATGCGTATGGAACCGTCCCATGACCAATGCTACGAAAAACAGATAACAGCCCATGAAAGTGAAGGTATTCGTCTTTAAGGGCCTCGTCGATAGTCAAGAACTTCTGATCGCCATTAAGAAGTCGGTGCATCCGGTCAAAGAACACCTGATCTGATATCTGCTTGGGGTTGTCGACTGCAACAAAAAGGAAAACAAGTCAAGTTGATGATTCAAGTGTATAGAGCCCGAATTTAGAAAATCAGTGCTTTACTTGATTTTGTCCACCTCCTGGCGCATCCAGGTTGTTGCTTCACGTAGAACCATTCTAGTCCGGAATCTCCAGCTTTACTGCTAAATGGTGCAGAGATTATCTTCCTTTTTGGAACTGATTCAAAGTAGCAGAAGGATGGAGTCTCTCGAGTCCGATGCTTGAAATTATAGAAGAAGTGAACGTCATCGAACGTGAGCTCTATGCCTAAGATTTCACGATATGCTATGTACAAGGTGTGCAAATAGGCATATGAATTGGGGTGCAATTGCATGGGGGCAATCCGCATTTGTCTTAAAAAGTCAACGATGAAGGGAGAGAATGGAGGAATGGCGCCGACCATGCACATCAGTCGAGTGACCGTCATATATCCTTCTGGAGGGTTGTGGGGACGATCAGAGCGCGAAGGCACTAGAGTGTCCCTTTTCATTATTCCGTACTTTAAGCAAATTCGGACAAGTCGATCGTTGTCGATTGTTGAATCAACGGAGTCTGGAGGTGATTCCAATATAATTGCCGATTCAAATTCATCAGGGGCTCGGTCGTCACCAATCCCTCCTTCCTCCTCAAAACCCAGAGAAACTTCATTCTCTGAAGACACCTCGTCGCTTTCCCGATGTCCAACCCTGTAATCTGGACCCTCGTTGTCCCATTCTGGATCCGAAGAAGAAGATATATCCTCGAGAGTGATTTTGTTAGAAGTTTCCGGGGCTTCTTTCCTCTCAGCTAGTCTGGAAGAGCGTCTGGGCCTCATCGTCGTAGAACTATTGAACAAGCAATAGCACGGATTAGAGTAAATTAGCCCGTACCCCCCTGTGTATATGTGTGAACTAAAATGTGTGCAGTAAATGTGAGAAATGCAAAGTAAAAGTGCAACAATGTAAGACGAAACTTTGAAGAGAAAGTGATAGTCATAGTAGTTCTTAATGTTCACTTATGTCCGCAAGGCACTATCCTAACTGTTCGTGAAGTTGGAAGTAATATCTTTTAAATAGTTGGACGAGAGTTTGTGTTTTGGATTGAGTAGTTTTTGGTTCGGATGCAGACACCAGGTTCGGATCGGATGAGCAAAGGCTCACACTCAGAGAGAAATATCCGGATCGGTTCGGAGGTTGACTTTCGGGGCGGGTCGGATTAACCTAGATAACCATATTGCTATTCTCTCTTTTGTTTCATAACCCGGTCCGACCCGGGCGCGTAAGTCTTAACCTCCATTTTATTCCTAGCTCCGACCCGACCCGGTCAAACGAGTTAAGTCCCATTTCCTTTTCCTATTGCCCCGACCCGGTCCGGATCTATGAATTTCTCTCTTTCCCTTTTTTCTCCTACCGTTCCCTTACCCGAACCGATCTCCTTCAATTTCCTTCCTCTTCCTCCTCTTAAATAGCGAACCCAACTCAAATTCCCAAGCCTTAATTAAAATCGAGAGATTAAACACTCAAGTATTCAATAACGAGTTTCTATATCCTCCTCTAACGCCTCGAAATGGCGTCGATGCCATTAACGACGAAGGCGGAGGATGAAGGGAGCTGTGGCGATGGAACCAGTCAATTATTTTGCTAGAATCGTTCAAACTAACCGCGGATGTAAACTAAAAGCGATTATGGCAGCGAGATTCAAGATTACAAGACTACCTATGTATTTGATTCAAAGATTGAAGCGAGAATTTTAAAGTTTCTTGGAAAAGCTAAGGCTTCGATGTGGAGTCGGTTCGGACGAGTAAGAACAGTGAATGAAAGAAAAGAAGGGAAATGAAGTGAATTTATATAAAAAAAAGCAAGCTGACTATTCGTATTCCCGATCGGACCGGCTCGAAAAGCCCAATGACGCAGCTTGGCCCACTAATCCCTTGCAGAGTAAAGGAAGAAAGAGATCCGTTCGGGTCGGAACACAAAGCAGAAATCCGTCCGGGTCGGAATCTGAACCGAACGGAATGAAGTGCGACAGCTTGGCATGCATATTCAAAAGGAAGGATGAAGGCGTTGTGCAATGGCAATCAAAGCATGCTCCATTTCCAATAGAAGCATCCTTTGAGGGGGCAAAGTGTTAGCCTACTTTGTGAACTAGGCAACACAAAGTCAAGATATCAAGCATTGGAGAGCATTTCTAATTAGAAGACTTCGGTTCGGATCGGAGAGACCATCACTACTTAGGTCGAAGGAGACGCTACAGCTTCGATCGAACAGATGCAATCATCCGGTTCGGGTTAAAGCAACGTATCGGTTCGGATCGGATAAAGCCTCCTGTTCGGAGCGGCGAGCTATTGCTGTTGAAAACAGAGAGCGCATGTTCGGATCGGAGGGAAGTCTTCTTCAAGATGGATCGGAAGGCCACCCAGCTGCTACAGAGATGGTTCGGAGGAAAAGCAGAATAAAGAGAAGAGAGAGTTGTCACCAAGTCAATTCGGGTCGGATCGGATATCCCGATCCGAACCCCTGATACATATACCTCCGACCCGAACCCATTTTCCATACTGTCCCCCTGCATAAGCACCTGGATATCCGGATCGGCTATGACCAGTTCCTGCCCATAACGTTCACTATTTTGATGCGTTGTCAGCACAGTAATCCATTCGAACCCGAGGCTAATGGGATGGACGACACGTGGCTCCGATCCGGATCGGGTTTTGAGCAAATTCACACCTATAAATACCCCGTCTGGAGACAAAGAAAAGGATCTTTTTTAGGCACTTTGAGAATTCAACTACCTCCATAACCCGAACTCCATTACTCCCGGAGAATCCAAATCTTCTTTCATTACTTGTTTTAATCTATTGAGTGAATATAAGCGAGTTGTGAGTGAAATCAAGTGAAAATTACATTGTATTTGCAACTGAATCATTGAATATAGTGAAAGATAAGTGGACGTAGGCATTTCTTCGCCGAACCACTATAAATCCTGTGTGTTCATTTTTATTTTTATCTCATCTTATTTGCTTTTAATCAATTTGGGTGTTAAACCAATTTTTGGTCTAACAAGTTGCCTCATCTAAGTTGAAATCTCTAGTGGCAAAGAAATCTTCGAAATCCATCCATTTACTAGTTGAATGTCTAAGTTTCTTGAATATAAATTAAAGATCAAGAACCAAAGTATCCACCATATTATTGTTACTGCAAAAGAAACTTTCATAACTTAGATTAACGTGATCACTAAAAGTAATAATAAGATATGTGGTACTTCTTCAATAACGTATGCTTGATATATACAGCTTCTAGCACATGAATTTGATTTCAGCTTTTTTTTTTCGTATGACCAGGCGCGCTAATATAAAAATGTGTGATTCATAATATGTTTGGCATATACATCGAATTTTTACAAATTACTACAAGGGCATCCCCAATACTTCATTAATTTGAATGTAAAATGAAAGACACAACATTAATTAACACTCTAATTAAATTTATCTTTTCCAACGCAAATTCTAAATGAATTGTAGATGATGTGTCAATAAATTGACAAGATATTGTGAAACATTATGTCTAGTAGTAGATATTATAATCCAAAATATAGAAGTTTATAGCCATTATTGTTTTATTATTTAATTTTAAAATATTTCTAAAATGACACCTATACGAATTTGCATACTTCTAGACATTTGAAATATAAAATAGGCTTAGACTTTATTGCAGAAAGTTGTTTTTATATATTTCACATTGTTGAATAAATTTGGTTACATGGGCATTTCATTTTTTTGAAAGGCAAGTGAAAAATTTATTATTCACAAAAACAAGAGTTACATCGACTTAAAATGCAAAAGCAATACAGACTCTTGAATGTCTAGCCTTGAGCTTACAAAAACGGATTAAAAAAAAATTAAAGATGAAGCATACTTATAGCAACATTATTCATATCGAGGTGAGGATACTACCTCACACCAGAATCACATCAGCAGCACCAAGCCGAAAATTCCTATATCCAAATTGCAAAGAAAGAAACAGGCAACATATTTCACTGAATCATCTCATAAACCAATTCCAAACTGCATGCATAGTAAGGTTCTCGTCACAGTTTACCAATAACTGTGTAAAGCTGTCACTAACAAAGAGTCCAGTGACTCAAGAATCAATTTGAGACAGGATCAAACATGGTACCAGGATTCTTCGTGTATCTCGTTTCATCTTGTTGGTGAGCGGCATCACATCCTCTGGCAAGAAGTCATTACCATCATCTAAATCAGAGTCGTACCAGAATTTTCCTTTTAGCTTCTTGGGTTTAGATGAAAAAGGAAGAGAACTCGTAGGAATTGCAGAAGATAGAGAAGTTAAGGAGGCATTAACCTGTGGAAAAGTCAAATCACAACCGGTGACCATTGTAGGAGGTAAAGTAAGACCTTGAGGAGGCTTCAAGTTAGCATAAAGAGGGATCGGTGACCGTAAAGGATTAGGAGCTGATGGCATAAGCTTCAACCTTTATGGACAGGAGAAATGGAGGTATTTGGCCTAGATAAGTCTGGTGAGGAATCTGAAGAACTTGAAGTGCTTTAACCAGAGAAAGACTTTGGTGTTTGCACAGTTTCTTTATTATGGCCTTCTAATATGTTACCCTGTAGAGCCGCGTCTTCAGCAAATTGAGCAACATTGTTGATTACATTATTAAGAACCTCTTTATCAATATTATTTCTTTCTGGTGTATCAGAATCTAATGCAGCTTCAAGGGCATTATCTGTGTTAACATCTATATGATCAACATCATTACCATTATTAACATTATTCACGTCATCAGTTCATGACTATTGTTACCATCTGCTTCTGATTCCAGAACATTAAAGGGATTATCATTAACAATTGCCACATCTTTTTTAATTGTCTTACTACTATTTTGAACCCCTTTCTTTCTCCAATACTTAGCATTTCTTGTATTAGCAGATTTCCAATTACCTTGATTAGCATTAGTAGTATCTTTCCTACTAAATTGCCGATGATGACCAATAAGATCCTCAACATGCTTATCTTGATTATCTTCTGCATGGATATTAAACTCACAACTACTAGCTATATGGCCAAATACCCTACAAACAATTCATATTTTGGGTTTCCAAACATAGGATAATTTAACTGAAGGGAAATCTTTACCTAAACCTCCTACCACTATCTAATCAGGAAGATCAAAATCTGAGGAAATATCAATTAATGCTTTTGCATACCTAAATCTTTGAAGCTTTTCTGTGCTAGTGTCAAAACATATCAATCTTCCGACATGAAAAACTAATCAATTTATACTCAATAAAGTCCAAAGTATTGTCGGAATATAATAAAAATGAACCCATACCGGAACTTTTTTTATCTGGGCCTGTGAATTTCTTATTGTTGGATCCCATTTAGTTATGACGAACATACGTCCTTTAATGAAAATAGGATCATATTTCAAAAAAAAATCCCTATCTGAATCATTGGAGAATTTGAAAAAATAGTTCACACCATCCGATCTAATACTAACTTCCCTATCTAATTTCTAGAAATGGTTTAAGAAATTTACCACCATGGAGTATGAAGAATTACCATCTAGGAAGAAGCCCACCAAAAAATTGCTCTAGTATTGCATACCTTCAGATCTGACCAACTCTGGAATCTGTTGTGGAATGCCATCTCTAGGAAGGTCGAAGTGCTTGGGCTGATAGGCTCCTGCGTTGAGAGGGATTGAATTAAAGAGGGATGCGTAGTCTTTCTTAGTGAACGCCGGAAAGGAGGCATCAAATGATGAAGGATTTGCTGATCTAATAGTGGTAGGTTGCGGAACTGAAGGATTATATCTGAAATTCGAAAGAGAGGGTTTATCAGAAGAGGGGTTTGCAATTGGAGATGGTGGGTCGGGGGGAATAGGCGGAGATGAACGGGAGGGTAGGGGAGGGAAGGCGGTGTCAAAGGCGAAGGAGGTGGAAGAAAAACAGAGATTTACTTGATAGGCCGCCATTAACAAAGAGGTGAATGACATGTTATCAGTTTTTTTACATGGGCGTTTCATGACATTAAAATTAATTTAACTTGTCCTTTAGATCGCAATTTAGAACTTTAATAAGGATTGGATATCTTGGAAATATATATTCGAATTCACCTAGGTGTGCTAAATAGCCCTCAATTCTTCAAAAAAAAAACTCATTATTTTACTAGGTAGCTCCCTTTTAAAGAAAAACAAAAAACAAAATTACCCTTTTATGCGCTATCCCTACATGGTCCGTCAAGACGCCTTATAGGCCAACTGCTTGAACTTTGAAGATACCGCATTGTTGTTGAGTGTATGATTTTTTTGCTTAATTATAACAAATATATATTACTCTATAAATGTGTTTGTAATTGTATATTCTACTTTTTCATCTCATACAGAAATAAATATTACTATTGAATATTAATATTACTGCACAGAATTTAAAATATTCAAACTGTATTTATTTTCCAATAAAATATTTTGTTTGAAACATTCAGAATAGTACATCTTTCAAACCTCACTTCTATACATTTCAGTTGTCACATTCATTTACATTTTTTCCTCTCTACAGTTCACTCATTTCACTCAGTCATATAGATACACCCTCTCACATACATTCATTGAATCTTCGTATGCTTCATATTCTATCCAGTCACCTGCATACCTGCCACAGGAACACACAGAGTAAACTGGAACAAAATAAATTTAAATTCTAGCAAATATAAATTTATTTTAAATTTTATTTGCTTTAGAACTTTTGGTGTGTTTTTCAGCATCTTTCCAAACTTGGTGTAATACACACACACACAAATATATATATATATATATATTTATTTAAGTCTATACTACTTGTGATATTTACAGTGATTCACTGTAAATTCCACAAGGTAGACTAATTTTTTAGTGCTCGAAACCAGCCACAACTCAGTTACAGTGGTCTGTTGATTAAGACCAACCTCAACTCACATATTTGGTCTGCTGATCTTGACCAGCCTCAACACAACCATAAATATTTTGTTGGATTAGAAATAATTAATATATGTATATGCACAGAGGAAATTTTTCAAATGTAAAGGGGCAATATGGACAAATACAACTCAGCATTACAACCAACAGTCATAAACAAAGAGCTCTCAACACACAAAAATATGTGTGTGTATATATATATATATATATATATATATGAATAAATGCATGTGTGTATGGATCAAGCAAAGAAAGTGGACATATAAGTGAATACACAAAATACATGGTGCAACATAAACAAGACAAGGTCAAGCAAAGAGTGAAGGACAACATAGTACAAAGCATGGTCAAGTGCATATGTCCAGAAATAGGTGCAAGACAAATGCACAGTACAAGCACACTTGTGCATGGCATGGTGAAACGGTGTGGCTCAATAACAAGGCTCGGTGTTCACAAAAGGTACAAAGTTCTCATGTCTTGTCAACATCGACTCAGACACAAGCACTACAGCATGTACACATGAACACAACAGAGGTGTCAAAACCTATCAGGTCGAACAAGCACGAGGCACCAGACAAATGAACAAGCACAATGGCACAAATTCATGTGCAAGTGCAAAGTGTGCACACAAGTTCAAGCATGTGGAACTACGTGAAGCAACCCTATACAAACACACACACACACACACACACACACACACACACACATATATATATATATATATATATATATATATATATATGTATATATGACAGGGGGAAGTAAGTATTGCATCAAGTAAAGTGAAGTTATACACAAGTGTGCACAGTGGCAATGAAGTATGGGTCAGTAGTTTCAGCATGAAGCAAGTCAAGGTGAAACAAGTACATGAAAGATGCATACACATGATTCAGGTTCAGACTCAAGCAAGTGATGACGAGCAGGCCCGACCCTTCACCAAAGAAGGAGAAGCAATGACTTAGGGCCTCAAAATATCGAGGGCACCAATTAGTGAGCATCACATGACAGAAAAATAAATCCCTAAATCACTGGCGATGCAAGCGCAGGTAGCGAGCTTATCCAATCTCCATCTAGGCACCATTTCATTCATCGATTGTGGCTCTTTCATCTAGGGCACCAATTTTAATGAAATCAAATTTGGTTTTTGCAATCACAACTCGTCTCGACCTACGCGGTTACTTGCTTGACGAGAAAGCGACAATACTGACTCTCCATCTCCAGAGGAGGAACCAGGAACCGCTAGTACATAATAGAAATCGGAAAATGAACGCTGAAATAGTAGGTTGATGGTACGGTGATCTAAATTTGTGTGTGGTACCATTAATTATGTGTTTAATTTTTTGACTTAATTAGTTACTACGTTTACTCTGTGATTTATTTCAAGCTCATCGGGATGAGAGACTAAGGCTCTGTTTATTTTTCTCAAAAAGCACTTTTTGAGTGCTGAATTAAAAAGGCTGATTGTATTCAACTTTTATAAACCGTTTGGTGGAAGAATCATTCAGCTCTGAATCAGCAAAAGTAGCTGAATGGCAAAAAGCGGATAATTTGAGCTTTTTGAGCCGCTGATTGATGATTTACACTGGTATCCTTCTATTTTATATGGCAGAAGCATTTCGTTTCTAGATGCAGATCTTCCTTTTACAGTAGCAGCAGTCCTTCTTCCTTTTGAAACAGCAGTAGTTCAGTAGCAGCAGTATTTTAAAGGAAGTATCTCCATTTTTCTTCTGTATACTTTGTATAGAATAAACGATTGCAATAACATTCACATTTTTTATACATTATATATTTGCAAAGTCAAGGCATTTATTTTATTATATATTTGCAGTCTTGTTTCAGCTGGCCTAACGTACATTTATTTTTTTATAAATTATATATTTGAAAAGTTCAAGGCATTTTTCTCCATTTTATTTTCGTTTTGGAAACATATTGTCTTCTGTTGGCAGGAATGATTACCATTATAATGTATACGTTAGTGGCAGTGCCGATTATTTAACTGCAAGGTACACAGTCCTTTGGTACATGTATTCATACCTTTATATTGGTTTTCTTTTAAATATAAACACTTTTAAGTTTTACATATATTGGCTCAATTTACCGTCTGATGTTGCCCCTACTCTTTTTAGTGGCAAAGAAGAAAATTCCACTACAACAAAAAACACTTTTTGCAACAGGCGATACCTGTTGCAGTAGACCTATTGCAACAGGCATGCGCCTGTTGGTATAGCCGAAGTTGCAAAAAGTCCGCAACATTTTCTGCCTGTTGCAATAAGATGTTGCGGTATACTTTTTTGCAACAGGCTTTTGCTGTTGCAACAGATCATTTTGCAACAGTATATGCCTGTTGCAATAGATCCATAAATCTGTAAAAAAAATTATTACAGCTTGTAGATATTACATATTAAATGTATTCGTTTTAGTAATAGTGTGTATCACAAAATAAAATAAACAAATAAATTTTTTATTTTAACAATGTTTTAATAGTACAAACAATTACAACAAAAATTTCTACAATTTTCATACAGCACTCATATATAACAATTTCTTCTCTCACACAACACATTTTTTTCAAATAGAATATTTTCTAATTATATTTCTACTCTATCATACCTATACTATAACAAGAGAATAAATATCATCAATTCACTAGAATAAATATGCAGTCCATGCTCCAAGTTTACTGTCGATCATGAACTCTTGCGCGAAGATTCAACCAAATGATCTACATGTATCACATATTGGCAGTAAATTGGCATTGGCAATGGTCAATCTTTTGGGAAAAAAGGCATCCATGAACTTTTCTATCGTGCTTAAATATATGAATGAATGTTCCATGAATGAAAAAATGAAATAGAATTAGCTTATGTGTACAGCAGTGGGATAGCGAGAACTATTACTCTTTTTTGCTGGCAATTTATTGAATGGACTAAAACCTGCATTTGTCCTGCAGTGCTTGCTGGAAAAAAAATACAGCATAAGTATCAATCTTTGTAAATCATATTTTTTTTTCTTTTTCTGTTGAACAAATTTAAATGAAATGGTGGTTCAACAATGAAATGGTTATCTGCCACTACTCAAATTATATTTTCCTACCGAAGATACACGAAAAGATCCAAAGTTGGAAACTAAAATACTAAATCAGGATTTAGCTATTCATGTGCATCTCTGTACCATAAAATGAAAATGCAATATTGATTTATTTTTTCCACAAACCAAAAACAAAAAAGCATGCTTCTACATTATAAAAAATAATCAATATGGAGTGATATACACATTAGTTTGGTAGTAATTAACTAAGATTTCCTTTTGGAAAAATAAAGTTGATCAAACTTTATGTTGCCATCTGAGATGTGGGAACAGATCCTAGAATTCAACAAAAAAGAATCAGCTCAAATTACAGAAACAGTCATTCCATGAGAACTTGTTAACAATAAACATTATCATTATGTACTTGATATTTACCGTTGTTAGTATGCGTAGCCAAAAGCAATAGAACCTGAACTTTATACTTGAAATCTTTCTAAACTGATCAATCATCCAGCTTTTTACTCCCACAGAAGGAACAAAGAAAGAAGCTCCATTTATATTGGAATAGAAAATTCTGTAGAACAACATGAGATGCATGAATCAACAACACACAAGTGAAGAAAGACAAAAACTCAAAGATCAGACATTGTTTTCCAAGCATGAGAGAGTCCCAAATTGTTTGTGCAAGCAACAAAACACTAATTTGATTTATCGATAAATAAACAAATTAGAAGAACTTAACTTTAGTTTTCAAAGTAAAACACACACCTAGAATACTGTAAAGTAGGAGTTGACTCTGTCTCAACACCAAGAATGACATTATCGCTACCATGAACCACGATGGCTTTGCAACCATTCTTTACGGCTTCAATTGCGTATTCTATTGAATCAGAAATTCTGAAACTGAAACAAACCCCCTTCAACGCTCCTCCTCTCTCTCTTTGATTTCCCAATTGTTACGGTAGGGGATTGGAAATTAATGGAGTAATTTTTTTTCTAAAAAAACAGTAAAAGTTTAGCATCACTTCACATATATTGCAGTTCGGAGGTGATGATAATCAGATAAAACAAGCCAAAATACATCACTCCAACTACTCAAAAAACAGTAACCACAAGCACCAAAACATCAAACTGCATCAAGCAACAAAAAAGATGCATACCAGAAGACAAATGAAATCACAATCGTGACGGAGCACTAGCCGAAAACCACCACAAAAGCATTCTCGTCGTCTGCTGCTACCAGTCACGTGTAAGGGAGATCCGAGGAAAGAAGGTAAAGTCGGAGGTCCATACCATCGCATAAGTTCATTCGATGTTGGATCAGCAAAAATCATTGATAAGACGAAAAATGGATGTCTGGAGATTTGGATCGGAGAAATAAGGGGGTTGGAGCGATGAGCTTCTGTAGAAAACCAGACATGACAAAAGCAAGAAACGAATATTGAGGGTTGCGAGAAATAGGTTTTGATTCTAAGAATTGGAGGAAACATGCTTAAGATTGGTTGTTTTTTAAGAAACGAGATTGATTTCCAAAAGAAGAAGAAGAAGAGTCTAGCGATGGCACGCTGATTTTAGGATAGATGTCACGCGTTTTTGAATTTAGCCTGCTTTGATACAAGCGAAAATTTTGGTTGTGGAGCCAAAATTTAAAAACGCACGAGCCAAAAAAATTAACAGCTTAGAGCCAAATGAACGTCGCAGATGTTTGCGGTTTGTCATTCAAGTAAAGTAACTAAACAAATCTAATAAAAAAGTATCAAAACTTTTGTTATTAAACGTTAGCCTTGATTAATTATTAGCTATTTAATATTAATTGTTAGCTATTAGTGTTGATTACTAATTATGAATTATTTAATAATAATATTGATTATTATTATTTTTCGTCAATTGTTGATTATTAGTTATTATACTTTAATTATTAATTATTACTTGTGCAAGTGGTGAAAACTGTTACTAAAGATATTTTTTACAACAAGTTTATTGTATTTAATATTAACTATTTAATTATTACTAATTAAATGTAATTATGATTATTAACTACAATTTATTGATCACTAATAATTAAATATAATATTAGAAATATAAAAATAATTATCAATAATAACTAGAAACTATTAATTGATTCAAAAAAAATATCTCTATCAAACAAAAATTATAAATTAATTCAAACAAGAAATTGTTATTAATTATTAATCACTTCTTAATAGTAGTATTAATCAATTATCATTTATTTATTATGAATTTATTAATTATTTAATATATATATATATATACATATTCATATTTCAAATTAATTGTTAATTATAGTCCATTAGCATTTTATTATTAAAGTTAATCATTTAATAGTAACTATTTAAAACTAATGATTAAAAATTTATTATTAAAAGTTGATGTTTATTTTTAATAGTATGATTTTCGCAACTGGCTTTACTAGTTGCAAAAAAATACAGTTATTGCAAGTGGCGAAAACTGTTGCTAAATATATTTATTCGCAACTGGCTTTACTAGTTGCAAAAAAATACAGTTATTGCAACTGGCGAAAACTGTTGCTAAATATATTTATTCGCAACTGACTTGAAGTGCAGTTGCAAATAATATGTTTGTTGCAACTATTATGAAAGCAGAGTTGCTAAAAGTATGTTTTTGCAACAGGTAGAGAAATGAAGTTGCTAAAAGTATACTTTTCGCAACAGTAAGAAAAGGTCTGTTGCTAAATCTAATCTATTGCAACTGCTCTAATAGGCCTGTTGCCGAAAATCATTTATTGCAACCGTCATGTGTCGCTTGTTGCAAATAGCTAGTTGCAATAAGGTATTTTTCTTGTAGTGTTCATTTGTTCATCTTCGTACTACAGTTAAAAAGAAAAGAACCAGGATCCCATTTATGATAGTAACATGTAAAATGTTTCTTGTCTCCATTTTAAATTTGCATGTATGTACATCGTTAATTTTCGGATGATTAAAATGAAGGGTAAATTTGTCAATCAAAAATATATCACAATAACTTAGAATTTTAATAAGCAAATAATCAAACAACATAAAAAGCATTCAGTATTCGACATTCAGCATTTCTATTCAGCATTCAGCATTCAGCAATAAGCATTCAACCATTTTAAACAAACGAAGCCTAAGTTCTTTTAAGTATGTTAAATGTTTGAATTGCTTAAATGCTCGGTTAAGTTAGCTTATTGATAATTAGTAGTCAAATGTAAGTGTGTAGTATTTAATATATTTATTTGTTTAAACATTTGGTCAAAATTCTGCTAGTTTTTTTAGCAATTAAACTAACCAATACATGTTAGGTTAACTAGGGAGAAGATCTAAAAGGACAAGTTTATGGTTCTTGTTAGTTTCAGCATAGACAATAGTAAGAAAAAAAAAGACTTATTGCTGGGAAGATGAATGATGTTTGTTTGTGAACTATGATAGGAGATACAGAGAAAATGAAAGGGTTCAATATTATCAGGAGGCGATCGTTTGGAGTTTGGGATAAGTTATGTAGAGAGGAACAAATGGATTAATGAATTTAGAAGCTTTGATAGTTAATTCATGACTAAGCTCGGTTTCTGCCAAAATCAGTAATTTTAGAGAGTAAGTTTTAATAATGTTCCAATAAGAGGCTTTGTCTATCATTAAATTGTTGGGTTTTCACATCTGGTAGTAACGCCAGAAGAGGTTGGTTGATTGTCTGTAATAACCCGGAAAATCTGGGCCAGTTTAAAATTTTTATTTTGGCAATTTTGGCGAATTTTGAATATTTAAAGTAGAGTATTTTAAATAATATCGACGAGAAAATTTATTTTGAATATAATTCGACGTATATATTATATACGTCGTCGTTAGAATATAAATAATTATATATAATTATAAAAGGAATTGAAAATGGCGCGGTAGTTCGAAAATTCGATTTCTAATTTCAAATGAATATACAGAATTCAAAATAAGTCAGAATTGAACGAAACAAGAAATATTTGAATCTGTATAACTATATCTTTGTAACGAAGTTAACAAACTGAGATTTCATTTTAGAAATGATGAGATATGTCCAGTTGAAAATTAGAAATAGTCGCTGTGGAATTTATATATATTTTAATATAATATATAGCCCTTAAAAATAGCCATTTTGCAAATGACCTCGGATTTCGACGAAACTAGTTTTGTTAGGACCGTATCGTCAATACGAAGCTAGAAAATATTTTTCTGCAATTTTTAGAGTTAGTATGTGACCCCGGTAATTTGAAATGTACGTTTAAAATTCAATATAAGGATTTAAATGTAAAGTCAAAAGGAAAACTGATTGTAACAATCGAATCAGCTTGCGATACATATCCCATTGTGTTCGGAATGGGGGTGAAACGCTATGGGCGACAGGCGGTGGGTTTCGTTTTGAGTTCGAAATAAAAAGGTACTTTTTAAATTAAAATAATAAATAATATAATTAAATATATAACTACACCCTCCTTTTTTTTTCTTCCTCCCTCATTTCAGTCAACTCCGAATAAAAAAAAAAAAAGAGAACCTAAAACCCTAATCGGAGCCGCCGCCTGACCGACGAAGCCGCCGCCGAACCCTTCGCCTGAGCCGCCCTCGACTCCTCCTCCTCCCACCGAACGAACCATCGAACAACCCCTCGAGACACCCAATCGCGACATCCAATCGAGCAACCCCCGAAGACATCGCGGCACCTTCGAGCGTGACCACCAACCCTGCCGCCGACTCCTCCCATTCGAAATCTCGGTGAGCTATTTCATTTTTATTTTGATTTTTATTTTCGAATTTATAAGCTAATTTCTGATTTTTTTTGTTTGTTTTAAGTTTTAAAAACTGTTTTTAAAAAAGGAAAGTAAAACAGATTTTTAAAAAGATTTTTAAAAAAAACAGAAATTTAAAATTGAAAACTGTTTGTTTTAAAAGGAAAATAAAAACAGAAATTTATAAAAGAGTTTTAAAAACTGCATTTTTAAGAGTTTTAAAAACTGCATTTTTAAGAAATAAAAACTGCATTCATTTTTAAGTAATAAAAACTGCATTCATTTTTAAGAAATAAAAACTGCATTCATTTTTAAGAAATAAAAACTGCATTTTTATAAAAGAGTTTTAAAAACTGTTTTGAAAAATAATTTAAAAACCGTTTTGAAAAGAAAATAAAAACTGATTTTAAAGGAAAAGAAAACTGATTTTATTTTAAACTTTAAAATAGAAAAAGGTTTTAATCTTTTAAAAGAAAAAGATTAGAACGTGCAAAAATAAAGATCATATCTTTAAAAATATAAAGATGGAATTTTTGTTAGGTAGAAAAAGTAAGGTATGATTCTTATATTTTTAAAGCAATAAAAATATAATTTTTACATCATAAGAATAACAAAAATATAATCTTTATATTCAATAGCGAAGTCAAAATGCGATTTTTATATATTGAACTTTGAAATAAAAATTCGATTTTTATATATTGAACTTTGAAGTAAAAATTCGATTTTTATATATTGAACTTCGATATAAAAATATGATTTTTATATATAGAACATCGAAAGAAAAATATGATTTTATATATTGAATAGCGAAGTAAAAATTCGATTTTTATATATGTAGTGGCTACGGACGACGAAGCTGACGAAGATGCGAAAACAATGAAGATTTCTATCAAAGAAGAGTCAAGATGTTTGGATAGCTATAAGTGAGAACTTCTCACCTTTCAATTTCTTTTTCTAGTTATATTTATATATATATACTAGGATGCAGACGGTGCTTAGTAGCACCCGACACCCGTCCACATACCATGGACTTGTTTGTTTGGATGTTTGGTGATTGATTGAGATATTGGTTTGAATGTGGTTTGTGGTGTGAAAAATCAAATCGATAAATTGATTAGGATTAGACGTGCGCCGTTATAAGGCGAAGGAGTAAGGCTAGGTTAGACCCTTACTCCAAATTTTGTGGTTTGCATAACGAAAGTGAATTTGATTGATGTGTGAATGGCGTGGGCCTTCACTAGACCGGGGATAAGGCTGGACCTTGTCCCGTTTCTAGTATCGTGCCGTTATGCCGCCGAAATTTTCTAAAATATGTTAGAAAAATAAAAATAATCATTTATTGAATAAATGAACTGAATAGATATTCATGTGTTAAGATAAATTGTTTTATCGTTAAAAATATAATTTTTAACGTGAATGCGAATAAATAAAATATTCATTTACAAACCGGACGGTTTGTTTATGTACACCTATTTGAATGACATTGATTGGGTCGATAAATTTTACACATCGCCCAACTGCACAAATAAAATCTGTGTGTGATTGTTTGAAACCCCACACGGGTGTTGGGATGAAATATGAGTTCACTCATCCTGATTGATAAAGTATGTCGATCGATTGATTGACAGGCTGTTATAAGCGTTAGATATCTATATTTGATGCTTATACAGTGTAGTGCACTTTGGTTGATGGTTGATTATTCTTCAATGCTATCTTATACATGTGTTGTATGAAAATCCATATAATTGACTTTATATGGTAATTGATTAGGCTTCATTCCAATTTGAAAAATAAAGAATATTATAAAATAACGGTTCATGTGTTGACTATACTCATCCGTTGATATTAGTCATGTGTTGAACGAAATATTTTTATAATAAAATTTATATCTTTATCAATATAAAATAACGGTTCATGTGTTGACTATATTCATCCGTTGATATTAGTCATGTGTTGAACGAAATATTTTTATAATAAAATTTATATCTTTATCAATATAAAATAACGGTTCATGTGTTGACTATATTCATCCGTTGATATTAGTCATGTGTTGAACGAAATATTTTTATAATAAAATTTATATCTTTATCAATATAAAATAACGGTTCATGTGTTGACTATATTCATCCGTTGATATTAGTCATGTGTTGAACGAAATATTTTTATAATAAAATTTATATCTTTATCAATATAAAATAACGGTTCATGTGTTGACTATATTCATCCGTTGATATTAGTCATGTGTTGAACGAAATATTTTAACAAAAATAGTCATACACAGACGGTACTCATTCGTTGAGATTAGTCGTGTGTTGACAAAAAGAAATATTTGAAATAGGATATATAAAGCCGTGTTGAATAGTGATGCGCCATTTTGACGCGAACGATATATATAACGATTTCGAAATGAATTGAATATATAACGATTTCGAAATGAATTGAATATATAACGATTTCGAAATGAATTGAATATATAACGATTTCGAAATGAATTGAATATAAAACGATTTCGAAATGAATTGAATATATAACGATTTCGAAATGAATTGAATATATAACGATTTCGATTTGAGTTGAATATAAAACGATTTCGAAATGAATTGAATATATAACGATTTCGATTTGAGTTGAAAATAAAACGATTTCGAATTGAATGGAATGGAAAACCAATTTGATCTCAAATTGAATATATAATGAACTTGATTCAAATAGAAAACGAAACGAATTTAATTTGAATAGGAAATGAATTTGAATCGAATAGAAAACCAATTTGAATTGAATTGAATTGAAAACGAATTCAAATTGAATTGAAAGCGAATTGAAACGAATTCAAATTGAGTTGAAATTTGAATTAAATAGGAATGAATTTTAAACCGAATTTTTAAAGAAGAATTCAATTTTGCTTTGGATTGAAATAGAAGTTGAAATGGTTCTTGAAACGAATTTAAAACTATTTATATAGTTCGTTTTAAATAGAAATCGACGAAATATATATTATATATATTATATATATAATATAATGGCCTGAATAGAACGCGCCGCGCCGCGGCAGTTCGTAAATTTCGACCATTTATTTCAAACGGACATTACGGGAGATCCGACCGACGGATTCTCCTAAAACCGGAACCGTTGGGTTCGTATCGAAAAGAGCTTTCTAACGAATATTAGAAATTCAAAATCTAACGGTTGGATTTGGAGATACGTCCAAATCAAATTCGAAAAAGGTCGCTGTAAGTGCAGTTCGATGGCCATTGTTGGAAATCGACTGTACGGGCCTTGATAAAATTATTAAAAATAGTAATAATTTGTATAAAATCATAAGAAATGATTTGGGAAAATTTGGGATGAAAAACTCCACATTTGAAAAGATAAAAATGGTTTTTATCGAAATGCACTAGTTTGAACTAAATTTGAAACCCAATTGATTCTAATAAATAAATTAGATTTAAAAGGGGTTTTAAATAATCGGGATTTCTAATATACTTGATTGAATTTGAAATGGGTTTATCGTGAACTGTGTTTTAAATAACACTAGTTCTTTAACCCGATAACAAATAGAATGTGATTTGGGTTTGTCGTGAACTGTGTTTTAAATAACACCTAGTTCTTTAACCCAGTAAAAGGAGTTTAACAAATCTGCAATTAGATTGAAATGCGAATGGATAATCTAAATTATCAAATTTAGAAAATGAGCGAGAATGGAGTATCACCAGTTTTGCTCCAAAGCGATAGTTAAATCTTTAATTAGATTTGAACGGGAAATGGTAATTAATTTTACCGATAACACCACGGTGTTAGATATGGAGTACTACCAGTTTTGCTTCATGGGATGAATAGGTTGGGATTGGGAAATAAAATAAATAATTACTTCGTTGTGGTTCGCTAATCTCGACTAGTTGGAAAAACCATAACTTGGTTTTAAATGACATCCAAAGGAAGATTACAGGATAAATTTTAAAGAATTTATCTTGGATAAAATTAATGGGAACCTTTCCCTAAGAATGTGGAATTTAGAAACTAGCTGTAGGTTGGCTAAGAAGAATGGTTTCCTGGGTATTAATCTGATGTTGGTTTCGGCCTTCGGGGTTAATGTTTGGGAAATTGTTCTCTTGCTGATTTGCGGTTAGTGACTAATGAATTGGAATGAGGCGTATGTTGTGTTTGTGTAACATTTGTTTTAATATGCGCGGGTTGTTCGGAAAGTCCGGGTTTACACCCATTCTGAATAACCGATTCGACGATATGTCGAAGATGAAGACGGTGGTTGAAGACCGGAAGTCTTCACATCGTAGGGATAATTACTGACGATCCTGATTGGGCTGTACACCCAAGAGGATGGAAATAGTTGGTGGTTGTCCAGACGTATTTGGAGATGGATGGATATGCGAGGAAAGTGCCTCCGGTTTCGTTCAGACCCAGAACGGACTTGTAAATGGATTGGGTGTCTGACATTGGATTTTATTCTGTGTTGATTGATTTCTATTAAATATATATCTGTTTGGCGGCGGAGAATTTATTCTCTTGCTTAACGCCCTTCTCTGAGACGTACGAGCTTAGAGGTTATATATCGATAGATATCAATCGCATGGCATGAATTGCCTGTGTGGCATGCTGAGTTGCATGGATCAAGGCTTCTGTTGAAAAGCAAAGTCTTGTGGTTGATGATCAAAGCACGCCTACGTGGCAGCTTTGTGTATAGCGTGTATTCGCGAGCCTCACACCTCGGTATGAGTTAAAAACGGGATACGGACTGCAGGGAGAGCGCACGTTTCTTTCTAGCTTTGGTGGTGTCAGTGACTTACCAGCCCTGACATATATATACTTTTCACCTTTGTGGTTGTTGGATGAGGCGCCTCGATTATAGGTCTGTAAGGACCGGGAAACGTGTGTTCAGGAATAACTAATCCTCTAACGTAAGTGAGGACCGGCCCTGAAGATCCAGGGGTTACCCAGTGTGCGTAATCCCGGGGACATTTGCTAGAGTGTCTCGAACGCGGAGAGGAGCTTGCCCCTTGCCTCGACTCATGACGGAAATCCAATTTCCAATACGTGTAATTCGGTTTTAATTGTAGAACTAGTATGGCGGCATGATATATGGTACCCATGCCGTCTATGATTTATATTTATGATTGAAATGTTTTGACACTATACACTTATCATAGTATCAAATGATTTGTTTTAAACGTACCAAGCATGTTTGGCTATTATAAGGGAAAACCCTATCCCCCGGCTTGCGTTGCATTGTATGATAGGACCTGGGTCTTATAATAGCTTCATTTTTCGAAAAAGCATGGCGTTGTCTATTCTATATGCACTAGTATTCTTGGGAGGAAACCCGTTCCGTGTTATACGGCGTGGTCCCTTGAATTACTCTCTTTTAAAGTAAAACTTTAAATAACTGTATTTGAGTTCTCACACCAGTCACATGACTGACCTGGAGTTTATTGTTTTAACCTAAACTCTGGGTGCCCCTATTTTCCGCACGGGCAGCTAGTAGTTTTGGTTTTGCAGATTTATATTCACAGGATCCTGGTTTACAGCTGGAATGATATCCGGAAAGCTCTGTATCCGTATATCACCTTCAGTTGTGCTGTATATTATTTTTCCGCTGCTATGTATTTAAATGTAATTTAAATCTCTGATATTTCTGTGTAATATTTATTCATTTATACTCTGTATATTCTTGTAATCTGATGCATTGTTGTAATATACAAATGAAATGTTCTTCTGTTTGTGTTCTGATTTGTCATGTTCTCAACGTTCAGGGGTTTCGAACGGTCTAGATCGGTTTAACGACTGATTCAGATCGAGCGAAATTCCAGGCCGTCACATTTGGTATCAGAGCTTTGGTTTACAGAGCTCGAGAACAAGACACATTAGAACCATACGAAAGAATTCATCAGATATTGGATTAGTAACATCCAATTAGAATGACTCGTTAGAGATAGGATCAGTAGTATCCTAGAACGAGGGTGAAGAGTATATTTTTCAAATGAAAACAATTTTGTTTTGAAATTTAAACCATTTTAAAACGTATTTGACTATTTATTTATTTTGAATATGGACAATCGAGTATATATAGATTTCGCGTATACGCGTCATGAACGTATATTCGAAGTGTTAATATACTGGATAGATATAGAATCATACTCTAGTGGCCCGAAGATGATTCTGATGATTGACTAGTTGTCATTAGTATTCATGTTCGAGTAACGAAGGTGTGATATCTATATATTTCCATTAGACTGGTGTGAGAACCAAAACTAATATAGTTAGAACACATTGTTGGGAATTGGCATCAAAAACATGATTTTCTTTATATATATCAAAATTATGAATTTAAAACTCTAATCCACTAATTGATTGATGTTTGTGTTGTTTGTTTAATTGTTTGCTAATTTTTAACCATTTATACCTAATATAACCAAATATTGAATTATATTGAAATTGGTCGCATTTGCTTCCATATACATATACTTACATTGAACAGGTCATAGCAAGGAGGCTAGAGCAGAGAATAAAATTTGTTTGCCCGACAAATAGGTACATGTTTATTACATAATTTACTGTTTTGTTTGGGTGATGATGATTTTGTGAGCCTATTGGCTAGCCGCTTGGCTTTTTCTTTTTTTTTGAGATCTGAAGGACCGGGGAAGCTATTTGAAATTCCCCGATGCTCCCATTGCAGGGGAGGTTATGGCGAAATTTTTCAAAAATTTAGGGTGTTAGCCAAATTTTTGAAATTTTGGAAATTCTCAGAAACTAAAGAGTTGGAGAATGGAAGCCAGATCGAACATAGAGTTGAATAATCAAACCACTTTCGACTTTGTTCCTTTTCGGGGACGAAA
This sequence comes from Allium sativum, assembly GCA_030737875.1. Lineage (NCBI taxonomy): Eukaryota > Viridiplantae > Streptophyta > Magnoliopsida > Asparagales > Amaryllidaceae > Allium > Allium sativum. The sequence continues at coordinate 237,771,732 of CM060925.1, forward strand.
AGTTTTAAGTGGGGGAGATTGTAATAACCCGGAAAATCTGGGCCAGTTTAAAATTTTTATTTTGGCAATTTTGGCGAATTTTGAATATTTAAAGTAGAGTATTTTAAATAATATCGACGAGAAAATTTATTTTGAATATAATTCGACGTATATATTATATACGTCGTCGTTAGAATATAAATAATTATATATAATTATAAAAGGAATTGAAAATGGCGCGGTAGTTCGAAAATTCGATTTCTAATTTCAAATGAATATACAGAATTCAAAATAAGTCAGAATTGAACGAAACAAGAAATATTTGAATCTGTATAACTATATCTTTGTAACGAAGTTAACAAACTGAGATTTCATTTTAGAAATGATGAGATATGTCCAGTTGAAAATTAGAAATAGTCGCTGTGGAATTTATATATATTTTAATATAATATATAGCCCTTAAAAATAGCCATTTTGCAAATGACCTCGGATTTCGATGAAACTAGTTTTGTTAGGACCGTATCGTCAATACGAAGCTAGAAAATATTTTTCTGCAATTTTTAGAGTTAGTATGTGACCCCGGTAATTTGAAATGTACGTTTAAAATTCAATATAAGGATTTAAATGTAAAGTCAAAAGGAAAACTGATTGTAACAATCGAATCAGCTTGCGATACATATCCCATTGTGTTCGGAATGGGGGTGAAACGCTATGGGCGACAGGCGGTGGGTTTCGTTTTGAGTTCGAAATAAAAAGGTACTTTTTAAATTAAAATAATAAATAATATAATTAAATATATAACTACACCCTCCTTTTTTTTTCTTCCTCCCTCATTTCAGTCAACTCCGAATAAAAAAAAAAAAAAAGAGAACCTAAAACCCTAATCGGAGCCGCCGCCTGACCGACGAAGCCGCCGCCGAACCCTTCGCCTGAGCCGCCCTCGACTCCTCCTCCTCCCACCGAACGAACCATCGAACAACCCCTCGAGACACCCAATCGCGACATCCAATCGAGCAACCCCCGAAGACATCGCGGCACCTTCGAGCGTGACCACCAACCCTGCCGCCGACTCCTCCCATTCGAAATCTCGGTGAGCTATTTCATTTTTATTTTGATTTTTATTTTCGAATTTATAAGCTAATTTCTGATTTTTTTTGTTTGTTTTAAGTTTTAAAAACTGTTTTTAAAAAAGGAAAGTAAAACAGATTTTTAAAAAGATTTTTAAAAAAAACAGAAATTTAAAATTGAAAACTGTTTGTTTTAAAAGGAAAATAAAAACAGAAATTTATAAAAGAGTTTTAAAAACTGCATTTTTAAGAGTTTTAAAAACTGCATTTTTAAGAAATAAAAACTGCATTCATTTTTAAGTAATAAAAACTGCATTCATTTTTAAGAAATAAAAACTGCATTCATTTTTAAGAAATAAAAACTGCATTTTTATAAAAGAGTTTTAAAAACTGTTTTGAAAAATAATTTAAAAACCGTTTTGAAAAGAAAATAAAAACTGATTTTAAAGGAAAAGAAAACTGATTTTATTTTAAACTTTAAAATAGAAAAAGGTTTTAATCTTTTAAAAGAAAAAGATTAGAACGTGCAAAAATAAAGATCATATCTTTAAAAATATAAAGATGGAATTTTTGTTAGGTAGAAAAAGTAAGGTATGATTCTTATATTTTTAAAGCAATAAAAATATAATTTTTACATCATAAGAATAACAAAAATATAATCTTTATATTCAATAGCGAAGTCAAAATGCGATTTTTATATATTGAACTTTGAAATAAAAATTCGATTTTTATATATTGAACTTTGAAGTAAAAATTCGATTTTTATATATTGAACTTCGATATAAAAATATGATTTTTATATATAGAACATCGAAAGAAAAATATGATTTTATATATTGAATAGCGAAGTAAAAATTCGATTTTTATATATGTAGTGGCTACGGACGACGAAGCTGACGAAGATGCGAAAACAATGAAGATTTCTATCAAAGAAGAGTCAAGATGTTTGGATAGCTATAAGTGAGAACTTCTCACCTTTCAATTTCTTTTTCTAGTTATATTTATATATATATACTAGGATGCAGACGGTGCTTAGTAGCACCCGACACCCGTCCACATACCATGGACTTGTTTGTTTGGATGTTTGGTGATTGATTGAGATATTGGTTTGAATGTGGTTTGTGGTGTGAAAAATCAAATCGATAAATTGATTAGGATTAGACGTGCGCCGTTATAAGGCGAAGGAGTAAGGCTAGGTTAGACCCTTACTCCAAATTTTGTGGTTTGCATAACGAAAGTGAATTTGATTGATGTGTGAATGGCGTGGGCCTTCACTAGACCGGGGATAAGGCTGGACCTTGTCCCGTTTCTAGTATCGTGCCGTTATGCCGCCGAAATTTTCTAAAATATGTTAGAAAAATAAAAATAATCATTTATTGAATAAATGAACTGAATAGATATTCATGTGTTAAGATAAATTGTTTTATCGTTAAAAATATAATTTTTAACGTGAATGCGAATAAATAAAATATTCATTTACAAACCGGACGGTTTGTTTATGTACACCTATTTGAATGACATTGATTGGGTCGATAAATTTTACACATCGCCCAACTGCACAAATAAAATCTGTGTGTGATTGTTTGAAACCCCACACGGGTGTTGGGATGAAATATGAGTTCACTCATCCTGATTGATAAAGTATGTCGATCGATTGATTGACAGGCTGTTATAAGCGTTAGATATCTATATTTGATGCTTATACAGTGTAGTGCACTTTGGTTGATGGTTGATTATTCTTCAATGCTATCTTATACATGTGTTGTATGAAAATCCATATAATTGACTTTATATGGTAATTGATTAGGCTTCATTCCAATTTGAAAAATAAAGAATATTATAAAATAACGGTTCATGTGTTGACTATACTCATCCGTTGATATTAGTCATGTGTTGAACGAAATATTTTTATAATAAAATTTATATCTTTATCAATATAAAATAACGGTTCATGTGTTGACTATATTCATCCGTTGATATTAGTCATGTGTTGAACGAAATATTTTTATAATAAAATTTATATCTTTATCAATATAAAATAACGGTTCATGTGTTGACTATATTCATCCGTTGATATTAGTCATGTGTTGAACGAAATATTTTTATAATAAAATTTATATCTTTATCAATATAAAATAACGGTTCATGTGTTGACTATATTCATCCGTTGATATTAGTCATGTGTTGAACGAAATATTTTTATAATAAAATTTATATCTTTATCAATATAAAATAACGGTTCATGTGTTGACTATATTCATCCGTTGATATTAGTCATGTGTTGAACGAAATATTTTAACAAAAATAGTCATACACAGACGGTACTCATTCGTTGAGATTAGTCGTGTGTTGACAAAAAGAAATATTTGAAATAGGATATATAAAGCCGTGTTGAATAGTGATGCGCCATTTTGACGCGAACGATATATATAACGATTTCGAAATGAATTGAATATATAACGATTTCGAAATGAATTGAATATATAACGATTTCGAAATGAATTGAATATATAACGATTTCGAAATGAATTGAATATAAAACGATTTCGAAATGAATTGAATATATAACGATTTCGAAATGAATTGAATATATAACGATTTCGATTTGAGTTGAATATAAAACGATTTCGAAATGAATTGAATATATAACGATTTCGATTTGAGTTGAAAATAAAACGATTTCGAATTGAATGGAATGGAAAACCAATTTGATCTCAAATTGAATATATAATGAACTTGATTCAAATAGAAAACGAAACGAATTTAATTTGAATAGGAAATGAATTTGAATCGAATAGAAAACCAATTTGAATTGAATTGAATTGAAAACAAATTCAAATTGAATTGAAAGCGAATTGAAACGAATTCAAATTGAGTTGAAATTTGAATTAAATAGGAATGAATTTTAAACCGAATTTTTAAAGAAGAATTCAATTTTGCTTTGGATTGAAATAGAAGTTGAAATGGTTCTTGAAACGAATTTAAAACTATTTATATAGTTCGTTTTAAATAGAAATCGACGAAATATATATTATATATATTATATATATAATATAATGGCCTGAATAGAACGCGCCGCGCCGCGGCAGTTCGTAAATTTCGACCATTTATTTCAAACGGACATTACGGGAGATCCGACCGACGGATTCTCCTAAAACCGGAACCGTTGGGTTCGTATCGAAAAGAGCTTTCTAACGAATATTAGAAATTCAAAATCTAACGGTTGGATTTGGAGATACGTCCAAATCAAATTCGAAAAAGGTCGCTGTAAGTGCAGTTCGATGGCCATTGTTGGAAATCGACTGTACGGGCCTTGATAAAATTATTAAAAATAGTAATAATTTGTATAAAATCATAAGAAATGATTTGGGAAAATTTGGGATGAAAAACTCCACATTTGAAAAGATAAAAATGGTTTTTATCGAAATGCACTAGTTTGAACTAAATTTGAAACCCAATTGATTCTAATAAATAAATTAGATTTAAAAGGGGTTTTAAATAATCGGGATTTCTAATATACTTGATTGAATTTGAAATGGGTTTATCGTGAACTGTGTTTTAAATAACACTAGTTCTTTAACCCGATAACAAATAGAATGTGATTTGGGTTTGTCGTGAACTGTGTTTTAAATAACACCTAGTTCTTTAACCCAGTAAAAGGAGTTTAACAAATCTGCAATTAGATTGAAATGCGAATGGATAATCTAAATTATCAAATTTAGAAAATGAGCGAGAATGGAGTATCACCAGTTTTGCTCCAAAGCGATAGTTAAATCTTTAATTAGATTTGAACGGGAAATGGTAATTAATTTTACCGATAACACCACGGTGTTAGATATGGAGTACTACCAGTTTTGCTTCATGGGATGAATAGGTTGGGATTGGGAAATAAAATAAATAATTACTTCGTTGTGGTTCGCTAATCTCGACTAGTTGGAAAAACCATAACTTGGTTTTAAATGACATCCAAAGGAAGATTACAGGATAAATTTTAAAGAATTTATCTTGGATAAAATTAATGGGAACCTTTCCCTAAGAATGTGGAATTTAGAAACTAGCTGTAGGTTGGCTAAGAAGAATGGTTTCCTGGGTATTAATCTGATGTTGGTTTCGGCCTTCGGGGTTAATGTTTGGGAAATTGTTCTCTTGCTGATTTGCGGTTAGTGACTAATGAATTGGAATGAGGCGTATGTTGTGTTTGTGTAACATTTGTTTTAATATGCGCGGGTTGTTCGGAAAGTCCGGGTTTACACCCATTCTGAATAACCGATTCGACGATATGTCGAAGATGAAGACGGTGGTTGAAGACCGGAAGTCTTCACATCGTAGGGATAATTACTGACGATCCTGATTGGGCTGTACACCCAAGAGGATGGAAATAGTTGGTGGTTGTCCAGACGTATTTGGAGATGGATGGATATGCGAGGAAAGTGCCTCCGGTTTCGTTCAGACCCAGAACGGACTTGTAAATGGATTGGGTGTCTGACATTGGATTTTATTCTGTGTTGATTGATTTCTATTAAATATATATCTGTTTGGCGGCGGAGAATTTATTCTCTTGCTTAACGCCCTTCTCTGAGACGTACGAGCTTAGAGGTTATATATCGATAGATATCAATCGCATGGCATGAATTGCCTGTGTGGCATGCTGAGTTGCATGGATCAAGGCTTCTGTTGAAAAGCAAAGTCTTGTGGTTGATGATCAAAGCACGCCTACGTGGCAGCTTTGTGTATAGCGTGTATTCGCGAGCCTCACACCTCGGTATGAGTTAAAAACGGGATACGGACTGCAGGGAGAGCGCACGTTTCTTTCTAGCTTTGGTGGTGTCAGTGACTTACCAGCCCTGACATATATATACTTTTCACCTTTGTGGTTGTTGGATGAGGCGCCTCGATTATAGGTCTGTAAGGACCGGGAAACGTGTGTTCAGGAATAACTAATCCTCTAACGTAAGTGAGGACCGGCCCTGAAGATCCAGGGGTTACCCAGTGTGCGTAATCCCGGGGACATTTGCTAGAGTGTCTCGAACGCGGAGAGGAGCTTGCCCCTTGCCTCGACTCATGACGGAAATCCAATTTCCAATACGTGTAATTCGGTTTTAATTGTAGAACTAGTATGGCGGCATGATATATGGTACCCATGCCGTCTATGATTTATATTTATGATTGAAATGTTTTGACACTATACACTTATCATAGTATCAAATGATTTGTTTTAAACGTACCAAGCATGTTTGGCTATTATAAGGGAAAACCCTATCCCCCGGCTTGCGTTGCATTGTATGATAGGACCTGGGTCTTATAATAGCTTCATTTTTCGAAAAAGCATGGCGTTGTCTATTCTATATGCACTAGTATTCTTGGGAGGAAACCCGTTCCGTGTTATACGGCGTGGTCCCTTGAATTACTCTCTTTTAAAGTAAAACTTTAAATAACTGTATTTGAGTTCTCACACCAGTCACATGACTGACCTGGAGTTTATTGTTTTAACCTAAACTCTGGGTGCCCCTATTTTCCGCACGGGCAGCTAGTAGTTTTGGTTTTGCAGATTTATATTCACAGGATCCTGGTTTACAGCTGGAATGATATCCGGAAAGCTCTGTATCCGTATATCACCTTCAGTTGTGCTGTATATTATTTTTCCGCTGCTATGTATTTAAATGTAATTTAAATCTCTGATATTTCTGTGTAATATTTATTCATTTATACTCTGTATATTCTTGTAATCTGATGCATTGTTGTAATATACAAATGAAATGTTCTTCTGTTTGTGTTCTGATTTGTCATGTTCTCAACGTTCAGGGGTTTCGAACGGTCTAGATCGGTTTAACGACTGATTCAGATCGAGCGAAATTCCAGGCCGTCACATTTGGTATCAGAGCTTTGGTTTACAGAGCTCGAGAACAAGACACATTAGAACCATACGAAAGAATTCATCAGATATTGGATTAGTAACATCCAATTAGAATGACTCGTTAGAGATAGGATCAGTAGTATCCTAGAACGAGGGTGAAGAGTATATTTTTCAAATGAAAACAATTTTGTTTTGAAATTTAAACCATTTTAAAACGTATTTGACTATTTATTTATTTTGAATATGGACAATCGAGTATATATAGATTTCGCGTATACGCGTCATGAACGTATATTCGAAGTGTTAATATACTGGATAGATATAGAATCATACTCTAGTGGCCCGAAGATGATTCTGATGATTGACTAGTTGTCATTAGTATTCATGTTCGAGTAACGAAGGTGTGATATCTATATATTTCCATTAGACTGGTGTGAGAACCAAAACTAATATAGTTAGAACACATTGTTGGGAATTGGCATCAAAAACATGATTTTCTTTATATATATCAAAATTATGAATTTAAAACTCTAATCCACTAATTGATTGATGTTTGTGTTGTTTGTTTAATTGTTTGCTAATTTTTAACCATTTATACCTAATATAACCAAATATTGAATTATATTGAAATTGGTCGCATTTGCTTCCATATACATATACTTACATTGAACAGGTCATAGCAAGGAGGCTAGAGCAGAGAATAAAATTTGTTTGCCCGACAAATAGGTACATGTTTATTACATAATTTACTGTTTTGTTTGGGTGATGATGATTTTGTGAGCCTATTGGCTAGCCGCTTGGCTTTTTCTTTTTTTTTGAGATCTGAAGGACCGGGGAAGCTATTTGAAATTCCCCGATGCTCCCATTGCAGGGGAGGTTATGGCGAAATTTTTCAAAAATTTAGGGTGTTAGCCAAATTTTTGAAATTTTGGAAATTCTCAGAAACTAAAGAGTTGGAGAATGGAAGCCAGATCGAACATAGAGTTGAATAATCAAACCACTTTCGACTTTGTTCCTTTTCGGGGACGAAAAGTTTTAAGTGGGGGAGATTGTAATAACCCGGAAAATCTGGGCCAGTTTAAAATTTTTATTTTGGCAATTTTGGCGAATTTTGAATATTTAAAGTAGAGTATTTTAAATAATATCGACGAGAAAATTTATTTTGAATATAATTCGACGTATATATTATATACGTCGTCGTTAGAATATAAATAATTATATATAATTATAAAAGGAATTGAAAATGGCGCGGTAGTTCGAAAATTCGATTTCTAATTTCAAATGAATATACAGAATTCAAAATAAGTCAGAATTGAACGAAACAAGAAATATTTGAATCTGTATAACTATATCTTTGTAACGAAGTTAACAAACTGAGATTTCATTTTAGAAATGATGAGATATGTCCAGTTGAAAATTAGAAATAGTCGCTGTGGAATTTATATATATTTTAATATAATATATAGCCCTTAAAAATAGCCATTTTGCAAATGACCTCGGATTTCGACGAAACTAGTTTTGTTAGGACCGTATCGTCAATACGAAGCTAGAAAATATTTTTCTGCAATTTTTAGAGTTAGTATGTGACCCCGGTAATTTGAAATGTACGTTTAAAATTCAATATAAGGATTTAAATGTAAAGTCAAAAGGAAAACTGATTGTAACAATCGAATCAGCTTGCGATACATATCCCATTGTGTTCGGAATGGGGGTGAAACGCTATGGGCGACAGGCGGTGGGTTTCGTTTTGAGTTCGAAATAAAAAGGTACTTTTTAAATTAAAATAATAAATAATATAATTAAATATATAACTACACCCTCCTTTTTTTTTCTTCCTCCCTCATTTCAGTCAACTCCGAATAAAAAAAAAAAAAAGAGAACCTAAAACCCTAATCGGAGCCGCCGCCTGACCGACGAAGCCGCCGCCGAACCCTTCGCCTGAGCCGCCCTCGACTCCTCCTCCTCCCACCGAACGAACCATCGAACAACCCCTCGAGACACCCAATCGCGACATCCAATCGAGCAACCCCCGAAGACATCGCGGCACCTTCGAGCGTGACCACCAACCCTGCCGCCGACTCCTCCCATTCGAAATCTCGGTGAGCTATTTCATTTTTATTTTGATTTTTATTTTCGAATTTATAAGCTAATTTCTGATTTTTTTTGTTTGTTTTAAGTTTTAAAAACTGTTTTTAAAAAAGGAAAGTAAAACAGATTTTTAAAAAGATTTTTAAAAAAAACAGAAATTTAAAATTGAAAACTGTTTGTTTTAAAAGGAAAATAAAAACAGAAATTTATAAAAGAGTTTTAAAAACTGCATTTTTAAGAGTTTTAAAAACTGCATTTTTAAGAAATAAAAACTGCATTCATTTTTAAGTAATAAAAACTGCATTCATTTTTAAGAAATAAAAACTGCATTCATTTTTAAGAAATAAAAACTGCATTTTTATAAAAGAGTTTTAAAAACTGTTTTGAAAAATAATTTAAAAACCGTTTTGAAAAGAAAATAAAAACTGATTTTAAAGGAAAAGAAAACTGATTTTATTTTAAACTTTAAAATAGAAAAAGGTTTTAATCTTTTAAAAGAAAAAGATTAGAACGTGCAAAAATAAAGATCATATCTTTAAAAATATAAAGATGGAATTTTTGTTAGGTAGAAAAAGTAAGGTATGATTCTTATATTTTTAAAGCAATAAAAATATAATTTTTACATCATAAGAATAACAAAAATATAATCTTTATATTCAATAGCGAAGTCAAAATGCGATTTTTATATATTGAACTTTGAAATAAAAATTCGATTTTTATATATTGAACTTTGAAGTAAAAATTCGATTTTTATATATTGAACTTCGATATAAAAATATGATTTTTATATATAGAACATCGAAAGAAAAATATGATTTTATATATTGAATAGCGAAGTAAAAATTCGATTTTTATATATGTAGTGGCTACGGACGACGAAGCTGACGAAGATGCGAAAACAATGAAGATTTCTATCAAAGAAGAGTCAAGATGTTTGGATAGCTATAAGTGAGAACTTCTCACCTTTCAATTTCTTTTTCTAGTTATATTTATATATATATACTAGGATGCAGACGGTGCTTAGTAGCACCCGACACCCGTCCACATACCATGGACTTGTTTGTTTGGATGTTTGGTGATTGATTGAGATATTGGTTTGAATGTGGTTTGTGGTGAGAAAAATCAAATCGATAAATTGATTAGGATTAGACGTGCGCCGTTATAAGGCGAAGGAGTAAGGCTAGGTTAGACCCTTACTCCAAATTTTGTGGTTTGCATAACGAAAGTGAATTTGATTGATGTGTGAATGGCGTGGGCCTTCACTAGACCGGGGATAAGGCTGGACCTTGTCCCGTTTCTAGTATCGTGCCGTTATGCCGCCGAAATTTTCTAAAATATGTTAGAAAAATAAAAATAATCATTTATTGAATAAATGAACTGAATAGATATTCATGTGTTAAGATAAATTGTTTTATCGTTAAAAATATAATTTTTAACGTGAATGCGAATAAATAAAATATTCATTTACAAACCGGACGGTTTGTTTATGTACACCTATTTGAATGACATTGATTGGGTCGATAAATTTTACACATCGCCCAACTGCACAAATAAAATCTGTGTGTGATTGTTTGAAACCCCACACGGGTGTTGGGATGAAATATGAGTTCACTCATCCTGATTGATAAAGTATGTCGATCGATTGATTGACAGGCTGTTATAAGCGTTAGATATCTATATTTGATGCTTATACAGTGTAGTGCACTTTGGTTGATGGTTGATTATTCTTCAATGCTATCTTATACATGTGTTGTATGAAAATCCATATAATTGACTTTATATGGTAATTGATTAGGCTTCATTCCAATTTGAAAAATAAAGAATATTATAAAATAACGGTTCATGTGTTGACTATACTCATCCGTTGATATTAGTCATGTGTTGAACGAAATATTTTTATAATAAAATTTATATCTTTATCAATATAAAATAACGGTTCATGTGTTGACTATATTCATCCGTTGATATTAGTCATGTGTTGAACGAAATATTTTTATAATAAAATTTATATCTTTATCAATATAAAATAACGGTTCATGTGTTGACTATATTCATCCGTTGATATTAGTCATGTGTTGAACGAAATATTTTTATAATAAAATTTATATCTTTATCAATATAAAATAACGGTTCATGTGTTGACTATATTCATCCGTTGATATTAGTCATGTGTTGAACGAAATATTTTTATAATAAAATTTATATCTTTATCAATATAAAATAACGGTTCATGTGTTGACTATATTCATCCGTTGATATTAGTCATGTGTTGAACGAAATATTTTAACAAAAATAGTCATACACAGACGGTACTCATTCGTTGAGATTAGTCGTGTGTTGACAAAAAGAAATATTTGAAATAGGATATATAAAGCCGTGTTGAATAGTGATGCGCCATTTTGACGCGAACGATATATATAACGATTTCGAAATGAATTGAATATATAACGATTTCGAAATGAATTGAATATATAACGATTTCGAAATGAATTGAATATATAACGATTTCGAAATGAATTGAATATAAAACGATTTCGAAATGAATTGAATATATAACGATTTCGAAATGAATTGAATATATAACGATTTCGATTTGAGTTGAATATAAAACGATTTCGAAATGAATTGAATATATAACGATTTCGATTTGAGTTGAAAATAAAACGATTTCGAATTGAATGGAATGGAAAACCAATTTGATCTCAAATTGAATATATAATGAACTTGATTCAAATAGAAAACGAAACGAATTTAATTTGAATAGGAAATGAATTTGAATCGAATAGAAAACCAATTTGAATTGAATTGAATTGAAAACGAATTCAAATTGAATTGAAAGCGAATTGAAACGAATTCAAATTGAGTTGAAATTTGAATTAAATAGGAATGAATTTTAAACCGAATTTTTAAAGAAGAATTCAATTTTGCTTTGGATTGAAATAGAAGTTGAAATGGTTCTTGAAACGAATTTAAAACTATTTATATAGTTCGTTTTAAATAGAAATCGACGAAATATATATTATATATATAATATAATGGCCTGAATAGAACGCGCCGCGCCGCGGCAGTTCGTAAATTTCGACCATTTATTTCAAACGGACATTACGGGAGATCCGACCGACGGATTCTCCTAAAACCGGAACCGTTGGGTTCGTATCGAAAAGAGCTTTCTAACGAATATTAGAAATTCAAAATCTAACGGTTGGATTTGGAGATACGTCCAAATCAAATTCGAAAAAGGTCGCTGTAAGTGCAGTTCGATGGCCATTGTTGGAAATCGACTGTACGGGCCTTGATAAAATTATTAAAAATAGTAATAATTTGTATAAAATCATAAGAAATGATTTGGGAAAATTTGGGATGAAAAACTCCACATTTGAAAAGATAAAAATGGTTTTTATCGAAATGCACTAGTTTGAACTAAATTTGAAACCCAATTGATTCTAATAAATAAATTAGATTTAAAAGGGGTTTTAAATAATCGGGATTTCTAATATACTTGATTGAATTTGAAATGGGTTTATCGTGAACTGTGTTTTAAATAACACTAGTTCTTTAACCCGATAACAAATAGAATGTGATTTGGGTTTGTCGTGAACTGTGTTTTAAATAACACCTAGTTCTTTAACCCAGTAAAAGGAGTTTAACAAATCTGCAATTAGATTGAAATGCGAATGGATAATCTAAATTATCAAATTTAGAAAATGAGCGAGAATGGAGTATCACCAGTTTTGCTCCAAAGCGATAGTTAAATCTTTAATTAGATTTGAACGGGAAATGGTAATTAATTTTACCGATAACACCACGGTGTTAGATATGGAGTACTACCAGTTTTGCTTCATGGGATGAATAGGTTGGGATTGGGAAATAAAATAAATAATTACTTCGTTGTGGTTCGCTAATCTCGACTAGTTGGAAAAACCATAACTTGGTTTTAAATGACATCCAAAGGAAGATTACAGGATAAATTTTAAAGAATTTATCTTGGATAAAATTAATGGGAACCTTTCCCTAAGAATGTGGAATTTAGAAACTAGCTGTAGGTTGGCTAAGAAGAATGGTTTCCTGGGTATTAATCTGATGTTGGTTTCGGCCTTCGGGGTTAATGTTTGGGAAATTGTTCTCTTGCTGATTTGCGGTTAGTGACTAATGAATTGGAATGAGGCGTATGTTGTGTTTGTGTAACATTTGTTTTAATATGCGCGGGTTGTTCGGAAAGTCCGGGTTTACACCCATTCTGAATAACCGATTCGACGATATGTCGAAGATGAAGACGGTGGTTGAAGACCGGAAGTCTTCACATCGTAGGGATAATTACTGACGATCCTGATTGGGCTGTACACCCAAGAGGATGGAAATAGTTGGTGGTTGTCCAGACGTATTTGGAGATGGATGGATATGCGAGGAAAGTGCCTCCGGTTTCGTTCAGACCCAGAACGGACTTGTAAATGGATTGGGTGTCTGACATTGGATTTTATTCTGTGTTGATTGATTTCTATTAAATATATATCTGTTTGGCGGCGGAGAATTTATTCTCTTGCTTAACGCCCTTCTCTGAGACGTACGAGCTTAGAGGTTATATATCGATAGATATCAATCGCATGGCATGAATTGCCTGTGTGGCATGCTGAGTTGCATGGATCAAGGCTTCTGTTGAAAAGCAAAGTCTTGTGGTTGATGATCAAAGCACGCCTACGTGGCAGCTTTGTGTATAGCGTGTATTCGCGAGCCTCACACCTCGGTATGAGTTAAAAACGGGATACGGACTGCAGGGAGAGCGCACGTTTCTTTCTAGCTTTGGTGGTGTCAGTGACTTACCAGCCCTGACATATATATACTTTTCACCTTTGTGGTTGTTGGATGAGGCGCCTCGATTATAGGTCTGTAAGGACCGGGAAACGTGTGTTCAGGAATAACTAATCCTCTAACGTAAGTGAGGACCGGCCCTGAAGATCCAGGGGTTACCCAGTGTGCGTAATCCCGGGGACATTTGCTAGAGTGTCTCGAACGCGGAGAGGAGCTTGCCCCTTGCCTCGACTCATGACGGAAATCCAATTTCCAATACGTGTAATTCGGTTTTAATTGTAGAACTAGTATGGCGGCATGATATATGGTACCCATGCCGTCTATGATTTATATTTATGATTGAAATGTTTTGACACTATACACTTATCATAGTATCAAATGATTTGTTTTAAACGTACCAAGCATGTTTGGCTATTATAAGGGAAAACCCTATCCCCCGGCTTGCGTTGCATTGTATGATAGGACCTGGGTCTTATAATAGCTTCATTTTTCGAAAAAGCATGGCGTTGTCTATTCTATATGCACTAGTATTCTTGGGAGGAAACCCGTTCCGTGTTATACGGCGTGGTCCCTTGAATTACTCTCTTTTAAAGTAAAACTTTAAATAACTGTATTTGAGTTCTCACACCAGTCACATGACTGACCTGGAGTTTATTGTTTTAACCTAAACTCTGGGTGCCCCTATTTTCCGCACGGGCAGCTAGTAGTTTTGGTTTTGCAGATTTATATTCACAGGATCCTGGTTTACAGCTGGAATGATATCCGGAAAGCTCTGTATCCGTATATCACCTTCAGTTGTGCTGTATATTATTTTTCCGCTGCTATGTATTTAAATGTAATTTAAATCTCTGATATTTCTGTGTAATATTTATTCATTTATACTCTGTATATTCTTGTAATCTGATGCATTGTTGTAATATACAAATGAAATGTTCTTCTGTTTGTGTTCTGATTTGTCATGTTCTCAACGTTCAGGGGTTTCGAACGGTCTAGATCGGTTTAACGACTGATTCAGATCGAGCGAAATTCCAGGCCGTCACATTGTCAGATAATTTAAGCTTAGTTTGTTCAGCAGTGAACGAAGAACCATTGTCCAGATCAGATGGAGAAGAGCTATCTGAGTTTCTTTGGTCTACATTGGTTTTTGAGCAATTTAACAGGCAAAATTCTATCATGTTAGGTATTGATAATTAACTCATAGAACAACGATTTGTGGTAAGGAATTTTTAATAGTTAATTGACATACAATGCGTCAATAAGCACTTATTATTTTTTAAACGATAAATAGATATGTTTTCGGAATTTGTAAGTTTTTTAGTCCAGTCGATTAATTAAAAATAGTTTTTGCTTCAATGGTTTTGCATTTTATAGATCGAACAAGATATGGCCAGTGAACTTGAATATGATAATATTATCAGTAGTTTTACAAGTCATATGAATAGACAAATGTTCATAACTAATTACTAATTTTTTTTATAACATTAATTATTAATAAAAATAAATTTCTTTTTTCTCTCTTCTCGTTATTTTTTAGCAATATAAATTATTTTGTTATATACATTAGCTTGTGTACAAGGGCCTCGGGTTCGCTCTTTTGCTTTAGGCCCCAAAAGTCCTGGGACCGGCCTTGATGACGAGCACACAAATCTATACAAATCTGGGCACAATAGAGTACAAGGCCAATTCAGTCAACATGGACAAAGGGTGCATGGAAGCATACAACAAGAAGAGGTGATCATATGCATATGTCAGTTCCTTACTACATAAGTCAGATCTGCCCAGAGAAATGACAAACACATTTCAAAGCAGCACATAAACAAGGCAGTTCACAGGAACAAAAAGTGTTACAGATAAGAGATGTGGCAAGCACATATATGGCAATTCCTAAAATGGTCAAGAGCACAGTCCATCAACCAGAATGTTTTAAAGCTTCAAACAAATCAAGCCTAAGAAATCTTAAGTGCACCAGGCATACAAACCAAACAAGGAGCAAATTATGCAATACATGAACACATGCAAGTACAACATGTACAGGCACAACAACATGGTGCATGGATGATAGCAATATGAATAACAAGTAATGGATGTCCAGAAATGAAGTTTAAGGTTCGAGATGTTCATGCAAACACATGTACATGGCAAAGTAAAAAGAGACACTATAAATCATGTAAGGTTCATATGCATGGAGTATAGCAACTGCCTCAACCACAAGCAAAGCCAAAAATTGGTAGCAGCATGCATGGTTCAATCAGAAAGCTTGCTCAAGAAACAAGTGCGGAGAAGGGACAAACACACGTATATGGAAAAACTTTAATGCAGCATTGAAACAAATATACATTCAAAGGTTCAATGGAGCAGCAAATAAATATTTGCATGGGTATTAAAGGAAAGGCTTTTTCTTTCATAAGTGACTGGTTTAAAAATTGGAAATGTTTTCAGATCTTAATTTTCATTTCTGGCTTCTTCTTTTTTTGAAAATTGGTACGCTTTTGTTGAATTCTGAAATGCAATACATAACTAGGTTAGCATACTAACCTGTTAGGGATAAAAAACACTTAAACTGGAAATACATGAAATACAAGCCAAAGTACAAGAAGAAAAAAAGCTAAGAAATAAATATAAGAAATCCCCATGATGAGTGCTGCTGTAACCCAAACCACATGTCGTGTATATCTTGCACTGCTCCATAAAAAGCTCCACGTCTCCCATAATCCTAGGACATAATCTGTTCAAGATAGCTAGCAGTACTCCACAATATCCATAACTGTAGCACATGTTCTTGTGACTATTTCCAACCGCCCATTGGGAACAGGTAGCAAACACCAAATATTGAATCATTATGGCATTTAAAGATAGTTCAGTTTCATCAATATTGACTGCAGGATTAACCTTTTTGCATATTAAACTGTAGCATCAGTAACTTGTAGCCGCTTCCATGCTTGTATTGATAACTGCCATTACTGGACTCAAGGATAGCTGATGCCCATAAACAAGACCATGAAAGTAGATGCCAAAATAGAATTATAAAATTCCCAGCTTCATGAATTCAACATCATCACATATATAATAAAATAAACAAACTCCAAGTACAAAAGAAGCAATGTAGATGACTAGGCACTATAAATCCTTTGTTGTTGTTCCTAGCAGAGGAAATGAAATGCCCCGCAATTCTAAATTAAGAAATATGATAATCATTTTGCTTCAAATTATCATGGATTTTGTAGCCTTGAAAAACAGTTTTGCAAATTTTCCACTAATCTATATAACTTGTTGTTCCAAACTAAATACCCTGACCTAACCTATAACGCTATCAAATAGCAAACATTTATCATGGATACTAGGAGGCAAAACCATTTGTATAATCCATGAATTATAACCTATTCTCATGTATCACAGTTTACATCCAATGAAACTAGGCGATAGTCGGGAACAATGATCAGGTAGCGATGAAGATATTGAATTAACTCAGTTTGTCAATGCGACCTTTTTTGCGAGTTTGGTAATCTGTTGAGCATTAAAGAACAATTTACAGTAACATCAGTAGAACTTCATAAAACATAAACTTCAATTTACAACCAACTATCCAAAAAGGTGTAAATCCGATTAAAATATCCTGGCAATTTGTAGGATTCACTAGTTGTTGATGGTGAAAATAACAGGAAACTAAAAACACCATGATATTGGTTCAATAACCATAGTCGAAGTAAAATCCATTAGTTAAAATTTGAGAAATCAAAAGGCCCCACAAAAAAATTTAACAACAAAACCGCAATGGACTATAATGAGAACTGGTTTCGAAAATTAAAACATGGTAGTTAGTCCCAAAATATGCTCTTAATCATCAAACAGTGGCTCGCTTTACAACTTAGGGGGTGTTCTTTGTGTCCAAACGGAGACGTTGGCTAACGGCCAACGGTCCTATTTGGTCCGTTGAGCCAACGGCTCAATTTTGAGCCGTTGGGTCTACGCCTTCATAAACCCCCCCTCCCCCCCCTTCCTTCTTTTCCTCACTTCTCCTCCTTTCTGCTTCTGCCAAGGTACCTTTTTTTTTATTTTTCCGTTTTGTTTTTTGTTCATATTTTTCTGCTTTCCAGTCTAATGACACATTCGTCTGCTTCTGCTTCTGGCTCTTCCAACGCCCCAAATGCGTTATGGCCAGTGGACCGCACTGAGGCTTTTATAGATATTTGCCTCAACAATATTGGTCTTCGAGGAACCAACAGATTCATCGGTGCGGTGCAGGCTGAGTTCAATGAGATGTTTGAAGACGAATATACGCAGATACAAATAAAAAACAAATGGGACAATCTGAAGAGGGTTTGGACAGCATGGAATGCGCTTTTACAAATACCTGGCGGTTATTGGGATGTTGTGTAGGACCGCTTGGATGGATCAGACGACTGGTGGAATGGGCCTGCACGCTTGTATCAGAAGTTTAGGAGACAGCCACCTCTGAAGTTTCGTGAGCAGGACCAGCTTTTTAGGGGCTGCATTGGCGCAGGAACTTGCAGTTATGAGATCCCCCTGCTCCAGGGGCCGGTTCAGATAGTCCACCGCCGGTTCAGTCTGCCCGGAGGCAGTCGGCGCGCGCCACATCCAGTAGGGCAGCTCCTTCCGAACCCGCTCCTCCCGAACCGGTCTTCGTACAGACAGACCGTTTCGCCGCGGCAATCGAGAAATGCTTTGTCCTTCTGTCGCCCATAATTGATGTAAGCCGGTGGGAGATCGTTGAGATTTTTCGTCGTGACAGGTCTATTATGGAGGTGGTTGAGACCTTGTCTGATTTGGATTTGTTGGGGTTCATGTCTTATCATCTTTCTGTATTCCGCAGACAATAGTAGTTTGTTGTACGTTTTTATGTTATTATTAGATAGTTGCTCGCATGTGTCTATTATTATGTAGTGAACTAGTATGAAATATTATTATGTACTGAACTGTTATGTATGGTTAAATGTGTTATTTTGCATTAATCATATTGTTAAGTTTTAATCATTTAATAATTAAATTCCGAAATAAAAATAAAATACTCCGCTTAAATGCTCCGCTAAAATTCTCCGCTTAACGCAAAGAACACATTCTCCGCTAACTACTATTCTCCGCTATAATACTCCGCTCAAATTCTCCGCTTAAATTCTCCGCTTCCGCTTGCAAAGAACACACCCTTAATGTGTAAACCAATTTTCAATGAAAAACTTCATAACATATGTCTTTAATTTACACCCATTGGAAGGTGTAACTGTAATTTGTATTAAGATGCAGAGAAGCCAAAATCACCAATAAAATCAAACCTATAATCTAGATAGTACCGAATTTCAGATCTAGAGACTAAATCTTCTTACCATTTCTAGCAGATCTGATGGTTGAATCGGCATACACCCATTCTTCGATCTAATCGACCTCGTTGATCATCGGAGTAGAAAGCTCGAATCATCGGAACGACTAGTTAGAGGAACTTTGGAACTAAAAGAGATTCAGTTACGTCGAATCATGCCGGAACCCAAATCCTTAAAGGATTGGTCTTCCGTATTCGAATAAACCCCTTATCGATCTGACGGTGGCAGGAATTGGGTAGAAGAACGAAATATGGTGATGCGATTTTGAAGATCCTTGGCAATTTTGAAGATCTTTAGCGATTTGGAATTGAATATTATGCGTTTGGGTATTTTCACAGATTTGGCTTTGAACTGTAGTAAGAAATGGAATTTGTGAGGTTTATCAATGGAAGATCAAATTTCCGTTGAAGTTTGACTAAGGAATAACTTCAAAGTGTAAGTGGTTTGCGTTGTGTTTTAGATCACATTTCCACTCTCCATTGGAAAGAGGAAGGATAAAGTGTCATTCCTGGCATATACATACATACATACATATATATATATATATATATATATATATATATATAGAGAGAGAGAGAGAGAGAGAAAAAAAAAATTTGGCATGTTTCTTTTGCAATCTGCATATATGACAAGAAAAGATTTTTCCAAGGATCAAAATGGTCACAACCGAAATTGTTTAGCAATTTATTCTCAAATGCATAGCAACCAAAATCTCAGCTCTATTCATCAAGCATGTAGCATGCAAGAATATAGAAACATACTCAAAGAAACTTCTATCAATCTTTTCCAAAATTGAATGGGGAAATCAGGGCAAGAATTACTCACTAGTGTTTTCGATCGCAATCCCAAATCATTCAACAAGAAGCAATAATTTCGAATCCATCAGAGACATAATCAAAGAACATTTGAAGTCGAGATTTTATTTGGGGAAGAAAAACCCTAATCTATTGATTGGCCACCATTGAAGCAATGTTTGAAGCCAACATATTTTCTTTCAAGTCATAAAAGAAATAAAGGGGGTGACTCTTTCATTCTTATGTGTTAAGGGGGTTTTGTTTTATTTGTTTTTAACCTGTTTTCCTTTGTAAATCAATTTATAGTTTTCTAGTTTTGAAAACTAAGGAGTTTTAGCTATAGGATTTTGTAGTTAAGAAAATCACAACTTAGGATTTAAGTCATGTCAAGATTTTGAGCTTAGGATTAGAGCAGTAACATGGTTTGCGAGTTTATAGAGTTTTTTAAAGTGGGAATCTATTTTAATACCTAGTAGAAATCTTGGGAATGCAGCAGCAGGCAGGGTTTATCGAAATTGGGTAATTCTTGTGTGTGATTTATGTTTTCTATAGTTTTTTTATTATTCTGTGATAGCTTTCATTTTAAATTTTCAATAAACACTATGCATCCCCTTGTAGGGTTAATTTAGATCCAACAATTGTAGGCTACATTGCGACGACCGCGCACAACTCCTGCACTTAACAACGGAAATAATGCGCTGAAATACATGCCAGATAGTTGTGGACGACCATCAAGGTAGGATAACATAAGCGAAAACAGTCGTACAACTCACATTGCGGAGATAAAATATAATAGAACATATACAACATGCAATAATAGTGAAGCATAATTGAGCAAAATCTTAAACTTTTCCATAACACCATAAAAATTTCCATATAACTTTGATAACACTATAAGAGTCTGTACAATAAACCTTGCTACAACACTCAGAGAATACATTAAACATCGGAAACCACAAATACTATGTAAAAGGAAATAATTCGCCAGCCTCCTTCTTGTTATCGCTCAGCAACATCGTCCTCATCAAGATCTATCACATGTCACCTGTTACTCAGTCTACCAATCCACAACCAAATGAACATCCCAAGGCAATAAGAGGGAGACATAAACCATGAATCAGACAACAGTCTTAGTGGGGGATAAAACAACTATCTAATATCATTAACAAAATATATGAGAATATACAGATTAATCAACTAATCTACCAACAATAACAGAGAAGAACCAAACATGTCTTCCCCACATCCGACAGAGATAGCCTTTACAACACTGTAACACCCCACCTCCATTAAGGTCACTGACAAAGGGAATGCCTTAACTTCAGTGGAGTGCTTTTGGTAAACAAACACAGAATATCACAAGACAGATATAAAAATTTTGCAGCGGAAAATAAACAACTTTATTAAATCACCAAAATACTTTGTTACATAATACCATGAGTCATAAAACCATTGAAACACTCCTGTCTTACATCATCGGAGTACATAGGTATTTAAAAGAAAAACATCATTCCCTATTAAAGAGCAAGCCATATAAGAGACAGAGACTCGAGCCATACTTCAGAAGTAGCTCCTAGAAGATGATATCCAAATCTTGACTAAACCTAGGTGTTTCCTCCCTGAGAACCTGGGGGGGAATGGAAGAAAAGAGGCGAAACAAACTAGGTCAGACATACATCTGGTGAGTCCAGTAACTTTTACCAATAAATAAATAAAGGTAAACATGACAGACATACAAAGTGGATAAGAGGATTCATGGTACAAATGACAGGTATGACAGGACAAATAAGGTAAGGTTTATGCATGCTTCACTACTAACTACTCTGCACTATTACTAGTCAAATCAAGATGTGATGATCCCTTCCGCTAATGATAACGATGATGGTAGTTTCGTGTATTCCTAGCTGCTTTCATAGGTACCGCCTGCTCCTATCTCAACTAGTCGTACCCACTAACCTCCTACTATAAATTGGTAGACTTAGGGCATACGTCAGGGTATACCCTAACCACTACCCTAATCGATCGGTTCCCTACTCTGTAGATACCCTGTGCTGGTCCCACAACTAGGGGGTATCACTTCCCTAAAGTGGCAACCTAAGGTGTGCACAGTTATACCTACTGGTGTCACGGTCGTCTTATCCCCCTATGCCCGGCCCATGCACACACATGTCCCCGGTCGGTTTGCGCCGCCCACACCATCCGTCTCGTTTTGGGTCTCTTACAATCAATCAGTAAGCGTGCCCCTTCCCCGCCTAGTACGGAGTTCTTTACTTTGATACCCCTCCAGGTTACTGACTGAAATGGGTCCCACACAACATGATACAAGCTCTCCCCTATGTCTTGTATCCCCACTAGGTTTTCTACTGACTATGTATACCCTAAGGTGTCTTTTAATTACATAGCCCTCAATCAGTTATGCGTACCTATAGGTATCTTTAATACATAACCCCTACCCTACCTATCAGTTATCCGTACCTATAGGTGTCTTTAATACATAACTCTATATATTCCCATTAGTTATGCGTACCCCTAAGGGTGTCTTTAATACGTAACTTTACTATTTTGTCCCGGTTATGTATACCATTAGGTGTCTTTAATTACATAACCCTTTTTACCCAGTTAAGTTTGTGGGCCTATATGTATTAATATTACCCACCTACCCTTCAGTTGTACTTAACCCTCCCACTGATTTAATCCTATTTATTTAATGGTTAAGTTTGTGGGCCTATATATATTAATATTACCCACCTACCCATTAGTTGTACTTAACCCACCCACAATCCAATTCGTGTTACTTAATCCTAACTTATGCCTATCATCATACACTCCCTATGTATTAAGTTAGGTTAAGTAGTCTTTAATCAACATTAATTAATTATTGAGAAACCTAAGCGTATTTCACATGCCACCCAAGGCACCCACTTAATCCCTCATGTCCCACTACATGTTTATTTGGTTAAGTGTTTTTTAATTCATTAGTACCGTAACCTTATAAAGACCTCCCACATTAGACTGGCATTTCTGGCAGCTGGATTTGCCGGGCGGGTCCGGTCAGTCTTACACCACAAAAGATCCTAACCTCGTGTCTTTACAACTGTCATGCATTTAATTTATGCCTAAGACCTCCTACATTAGACTGGCATTTGTGGCAGTTGGATTTGCCGGGCAGGTCCGGGCAGTCTTACACCACAAAAAAGCCTAACTTCGTGTCTTAGACGATTAATTACACAAGATTAATTATTTCCCAATTTGAATTAATATCCCTATTCAAATTATCAATCAATTCCAAATTCAACTATGGCCGTAATTGACTCAATTATGTCCATCTATTTATGTTATGCAAAATCATACCAATTTCATCACAAATTTATTTTATGCCATTTAAGGCATTTATGCCAATTCTCAATATTAAATCTTCATACTTCAATTGCTTAAACATTCCTCTTTTGATTAATTAAGTTAATTAATTAATCCTTTCCTTTTTATAGGTGTTAATACCTATCTTATTAACAATTTGAATTTCCTATTCATAAATGGTAAAATTCAAATTATACAATTTTTACCCAATTTTACCCATGTCATAATAGGTAATTATTTATATGTTTCCCTACTAGAATCATGTGTCCAACTTACGTAATCACTATGCCTATTACAAATTCCCCTTTTTTCCCCATTTCTTAACTAGCGTGACCATTTGCGTTTTTGGCGTCATCGAGGCTACAAGGTAGCCTCGCCATAACAATAAAATAAAGGGAATGACAAGGTGATCGTTTCAGTACAATTTTGGCATAAGCATGACAACTAGGGAAAATGACATGATAACTTCACATATAATTATGATTCACCACATAATTAACAACTTGCATAGATTCATGATTTTGCAACATAACAACTTGCATAGGTTCATGAATTGACAACAGAAGTAACACTAACATTGGTTCATGATTCACAACATAACAACTTGCATAGGTGACTTGCATAGGTTCATGAATTAACAACAGAAGTAACACTAACATTGGTTCATGATTCACAACATAACAACTTGCATAGGTGACTTGCATAGGTTCATGAATTAACAGCATAATTAACAACTCACATAGATTCATGTTTTACAACATGTTTGACAACTTGCATAACACAACAACTTGCATAGTTTCATGAATAATAACTTGCATAGGTTCATGAATAATAACTTGTATACGTGACTTGCATGATCTCATAACAATTTGCATAGGTTCATGATAACAACTTGCATAGATTCATAATAACGACTTGCATAGATTCTTGAATTCATCACACAATAACTTACATAATTTCATGATCCACAAAAACATTAAACTTGCATAACTACAAACATCATATGCCGAAATCATAGTCTACCACGATTCACTTTTATTTATTTAAACCTAAAAGTGACTAGAACTCACCGAAAAAAGGGTTCTTGAGTTTTGGGATCCGGATTCTGTAATTGATTAGCGTTCTCTTGTCGTAGACAATTTCTTTGTTGTAGTTTTAGGCTTGATTTGAATTGAATTGTTGTCTTTAATTTGCTTCTACTTGGTGGCGGCTACTATAGGGTTTGGAGTGACAACATGATGGCCATTGATCTAATTTTGATTTGATTTTAGGGTTTGAGTCTACATGTCTTTTTATAGAGTTTAGGATTAGTTTAGGCCGTCCGATCAACCAAGAATTAATCCCAGCCAATCAGGGCAGATCAGAAACCCTAATGAGTCAGCACACAGTCATAAACAGGTCACCAAACAAATCTGCCCGGGGGAGGGGGGGCAGGTCGACCCCCAAGTCGACCCTATGGTCGACCTGGTTAGGGTAGGTCGACCCCCTGGTCGACCCTATGGTCGACCCCCAGGTCGACCCTATGGTCGACCTGGCCCTGGCGGGAATTTTCCCACCTAGCGCGTCTGACCTTGAATTTTGAATTTTCGAAATTTGTTTTGAATTTTCTGAAGCTTCAGATGGCCATAACTTCTTCATACGAAGTCCAATTCACGCAAACTCGGACTCTGTCTCAACCAGAATTCCAAGACAAACACAATGGCGCAACCTGTTTCCCTTTATTCTCACGTCTAAGATTAGTTATTCTTTAATTTGTGAACATTAACATTGAAATTTACGGGGTGTTACATTCTCCCCTCCTTAAAGGATTTCACCCCCGAAATCTCCAAGTTAAGGAGTATGCATATCCTAACATCCAAACAACCATCTACTCCACCATCAAACACAGGCATCCATTGTCCTTATAAAATTCCTAATGTTGTATGAACATATGCAAGAAGTGTGTGTATATGTTCTCTATCTAATGCAAAATCAGGCGGTCTACTGATTCAATTGACCTCCTTAATGCAAATCATGATAGTGTCATGCGTCCATTATGTATGCGAAGAAATCCTAAAGTTACATGTTATTTCTACATGTGTGCACAACCATTCGTCAAAATGCAGCATCCATATGATAACACAACCATTGTTCATCCATTAACGTAAATATGCACACACATTTATAAGCAATATGAAAGTGATTTGAGCCGACCTAGTGCCTAATGTGTGTATAAATGCATCCACGAGCAACCACTAGCAAGCACTTGCATCCACTTGCAACCATCAAACATAACATGTCCCAAGCACATGTTTACATCCATGGATTTCCTATCTAAAGGTCGAAGATCCGGTCGATGGGATATAAACAAACGATATAACTAAAAAAAAGTTATGTTCCCATTTGACATTGGTTAAGAGAATAATTCCCTAAGTCTCAGCCCCGAAGACCGAAATCAACATCAGACTGACACCCAAAGAATTAACCCCATTAAACAATGTCAAAACGGGAGATCTACTTCATGCTTCGAGTTGAAACCCCTATCCCTCAGAAATATCCAGATACTTACAGACTACTGGTACAGATCAGATTACAGAATGATTCTCAGAAAGCTAAGAAGAAGAAGGGAGAGATTTTAGAAAAAGGACCGAAAGGTACTACATATGGCTTTTCGGGGAATGTTTTTCAAAACAGGCTTTCGTTTTTTGAAAATACTTTCTTTTAAAACCTTTTTGAAAAATATTTTCAAAACTTTTATCTAATCTGGTAACCTTCAACTCTGATACCAAGTGTAACACCCCACCTCCATTAAGGTCACTCACAAAGGGAATGCCTTAACTTCAGTGGAGCATTTTTGGTAAACAGACACAGAATATCACAAGAAGGATATAAAAATTTTGCAGCGGAAAATAAACAACTTTATTAAATCACCAAAATACTTTGTTACATAATACCATGAGTCGTAAAACCATTAAAACACTTATGTCTTACATCATCAGAGTACATAGGTATTTAAAAGAAAAACATCATTCCCCATATTAAAGAGAAAGCCATATAAGAGACAGAGACTCGAGCCATACTTCAGAAGTAGCTCCCAGAAGATGATATCCAAATCCTGACTAAACCTGGGTGTTTCCTCCCTGAGAACCGGGGGGAGGGAACGGAATAAAAGAGGCGAAACAAACTAGGTTAGACATACGTCTGGTGAGTCCAGTAACTTTTAGCCAGTAAATAAATAAAGGTAAACATGACAGGCATACAGAGTGGATAAGAGGATTCACGGTACAGATGACATGTATGATAGGACAAACAAGGTAAGGTGTATGCATGCTTCACCACTAACTACTTTGCACTATTACTAGTCAAATCAAGATGTGATGATCCCTTCCGCTAATGATAATGATGTTGGTAGTTTCGTGTATTCCAAGCTACTGTCAGAGGTGTTGCCTGCTCCTATCTCAACTAGTCGTAACCACTACCCTCCTACTATAAATTGGTAGACGTATGGCATACGTCCGGGTATACCCTAACCAATACCCTAATCGATCGGCTCCCTACTTTATAGATACAATGTGCTGGTCCTACAACTAGGGGGTATCACTTCCCTAAAGTGGCAACCTAAGGTGTGCACAGTTATACCTACTGGTGTTACGGTCGTCTTGTCCCCCTCTGCTCGGCCCATGCAGGCACATGTCCCCGGTCGGTTTGCGCCGCCCACACCATCTATCTCGTTTTGGATCTCTTACAATCAATCAGTAAGCGTGCCCCTTCCCCGTCTAGTACGGAGTTCTTTACTTTGATACCCCTCCGGGTTACTGACTGAAATGGGTCCCACACAACATGATACAAGCTCTCCCCTATGTCCTGTATCCCCACTAGGTTTTCTACTGATTATGTATACCCTAAGGTGTCTTTAATTACATAGCCATCAATCAGTTATGCGTACCTATAGGTGTCTTTAATACAAAACCCCTATTCTACCTATCGGTGATGCGTACCTATAGGTGTCTTTAATACATAACTCTATCTATTCCCACTAGTTATGCGTACCCCCAAGGGTGTCTTTAATACATAACTTTACTATTTTGCCCCGGTTATGTATATCATTAAGTGTCTTTAATTACATAACCCTTTTTATCCAGTTAAGTTTGTGGGCCTATATGTATTAATATTACCCACCTACCCTTCAATTGTACTTAACCCTCCCACTGATTTAATCCTATTTATTTAATGGTTAAGTTTGTGGGCCTATATATATTAATATTACCCACCTACCCATCAGTTGTACTTAACCCACCCACAATCCAATTCGTTTTACTTAACCCTAACTTATGCCTATCATCATACAGTCCATATGTATTAAGTTAGGTTAAGTAGTCTTTAATCAGCATTAATTAATTATTGAGACACCTAATCGTATTTCACATGCCACCCACTTAACCCCTCATGTCCCATTACATGTTTATCTGGTTAAGTGTTTCTTAATTCATTAGGACCGTAACCTTATAAAGACCTCCCACATTAGATTGGCATTTGTGGCAGCTGGATTTGCTGGGTGGGTCCGGGCAGTCTTGCACCACAAAAGAGCCTAACCCCGTGTCTTTACAACTTTCACGCATTTAATTTATGCCTAAGACCTCCCACATTAGACTGGCATTTGTGGCAGCTGGATTTGCCGGGCGGGTCCGGGCAGTCTTACACCACAAAAGAGCCTAACCTTGTGTCTTAAAAGATTAATTACACAAGATTAATTATTCCCCAGTTTGAATTAATCTCCCTATTCATATTATCAATCAATTCCAAATTTAACTATGGCCATAATTGACTCAATTATGTCCATCTATTTAAGGTATGCAAAATCATACCAATTTCATCACAAATTTATTTTATGCTATTTAAGGCATTTATGCCAATTCTCAATATTAAATCTTCAGACTTCAATTGCTTAAACATTCCTCTTTTGATTAATTAAGTTAATTAATTAATCCTTTCCTTTTTATAGGTGTCAATACCTATCTTATTAACTATTTGAATTTCCTATCCATAAATGGTCATATTCAAATTATACCATTTTTACCCAATTTTACCCATGTCGTAATAGGTAATTATTTATATGTTTCCCTACTAGAATCATGTGTCCAACTTACGTAATCACTATGCCTATTACAAATTCACCTTTTTCCCCGTTTCTTAACTAGCGTAACCATTTGCGTTTTTGGCGTCATCGAGGCTACAAGGTAGCCTCGCCATAACAATAAAATAAAGGGAATGGCAAGGTGATCGTTTCAGTACAATTTTGGCATAAGCATGACAACTAGGGAAAATGACATGATAACTTCGCATATAATTATGATTCACCACATAATTAACAACTTGCATAGATTCATGATTTTGCAACATAACAACTTGCATAGGTTCATGAATTAACAACAGAAGTAACACTAACATTGGTTCATGATTCACAACATAACAACTTGCATAGGTGACTTGCATAGGTTCATGAATTAACAGCATAATTAACAACTCACATTGATTCATGTTTTACAACATGTTTGACAACTTGCATAACACAACAACTTGCATAGTTTCATGAATAATAACTTGCATAGGTTCATGAATAATAACTTGTATACGTGACTTGCATGATCTCATAACAATTTGCATAGGTTCATGATAACAACTTGCATAGATTCATAATGACGACTTGCATAAATTCATGAATTCATCACACAATAACTTACATAATTTCATGATCCACAACAACATTAAACTTGCATAACTACAAACAACATATGCCTAAATCATAGTCTACCACGATTCAATTTTATTTATTTAAACCTAAAAGTGACTAGAACTCACCGAAAAAAGGGTTCTTGAGTTTTGGGATCCGGATTCTGTAATTGATTAGCGTTCCCTTGTCGTAGACAATTTTGTTGTTGTAGTTTTAGGCTTGAGTTGAATTGAATTGTTGTCTTTAATTTGCTTCTAGTTGGTGGCGGCTACTCTAGGGTTTGGAGTGACAACATGATGGCCATTGATCTAATTTTGATTTGATTTTAGGGTTTGAGTCTACATGTCTTTTTATAGAGTTTAGGATTAGTTTAGGCCGTCCGATCAACCCAGAATTAATCCCAGCCAATCAGAGCAGATCAGAAACCCTAATGAGTCAGCACACAGTCATAAACAGGTCACTAAACAAATCTGCCTGGGGGGCAGGTCGACCTCTAGGTCGACTATATGGTCGACCTGGTTATGGTAGGTCGACCCCCAGGTCGACCCTATGGTCGATCTGGCCCTGGCGGGAATTTTCCCACATAGCCCATCTGACTCTGAATTTTGAATTTTTGAAATCTGTTTTGAATTTTCTGAAACTTCTGATTGCCATAACTTCTTCATACGAAGTCCAATTTATGCAAACTCGGACTCTATCTCAACCAGAATTCTAAGACGAACACAATGGCGCGACCCGTTTCCCTTAATTCTCACGTCTGAGATTAGTTATTATTTAATTTGTGAACATTAACATTGAAATTTACGGGGTGTTAAAAACACCCAAGAAGAAATAACAGTACATTCATGGCAATCAGTTATTGAGCGTAGACCATCCTAATCGATATCGATATCTCCCAAGCACAAGCCTCATAGGTCTAAACCAACATCAGACAAAGTACCCAAGAGATATCTCCTTCAATGTCGAATAGTCTACACAAGACGATACAAGCAAACAATCATCCATGACTCTGGCTATTACCGCCAATCCTGCTTCAAAACCATCGTTAATCATATGACCTGCCAAACACCTTGCCATTCATCATGGGCTAATGGTAAACCCTAGTTCTAGAAAAAATCCATATGCCATATGACGAAACGTATCTAGGCCCGTTGAGTTGCCCAGGGCACTCGACCAACCACTTCTAGATTTTTGGGCGTCCCCATTATACCTGATCGCTACTTTTCTATGAATAAAAAAAGCGCGAATTCTGAAATAAATATTGCAAGCGCACAGGTCGCGTAATATGCTGGTCGAATCACAGGGAGGTGTTTTAAATCTTATTATTTATCTATTCTTAGGCAAGTTAGACAAAATTGGAGATGTTTTTTTAATTAATGCTATTGAATTTACTATGGATCCGAATCTAATCGGATCAATATCAAATTCAATAACCGAAAAGAAAGGAACCAATTACTAGAAAAAGAAAATAACAACTAGAACAATAATATAAAATTAAAAGTAGGATTGCTATTGAATCTAATCAAACGGACAATCGCTAACATGCAGTAACAAAAGGAAATAACAATATGTGGTCTAACAAAACTAACTGAGTAGACATACAAATTGTTATGAAAGAAAAAGGCAATCAACTAAAATAAAGAAAAACTTTTATTAGAATAAAAGAGAATACAGATTGATGGCAATAAAAAATGGGATTCTTTTTACAATGACACAATGGTCTTTTTATACAGGATGAAGCCCTCGTCTTACTATGTGAATATAGGGCCCTCATTCTTTCCAAAGATGAAGGAATATTCCTTCCGTGACGCTTGATTGAAGAATTCACATCAAAGCCTTTCTTTTTTGATGAATGGCACGGTCAGTGGGAAAATAAGGATAAGCTTAATTGGAGATATGCAATCAAAACATTCCCTCTAGATTATCAATTATTCCTCCCATATCTTAATTAACAATTATTCCTCCCGTATCTTCCTTGTTTGGCACGTGACTAATTGAAGGGAGATAAGATTTCATGTGATTAATTCTTCCAAACAAGGACGCTGATTAGACTCCAAAAGCAACATAAGATAATATCTTTAAAATTGATCTTCTTCTTGTGTAATACCTTTGCTCTGAGTCCGCTAGAACCTACGACAATGATAATTCCTCGGCCTTCGATATCTCCAGCCGTCCTACCTGATGATTGTTCTTGAGCTCAAGCCACTTCTCGAGCAACCATTATCCACTGACTCACTACCCTGAGTCATCTTCACATTCATTGCATTTCGACGATTAATGAACACATCACAACATTTTGACATTCCTGCTTGAATATAACTCGAAGCCATAACCATGATCGTCCTAAAACATGCATCATTTGGTCGACATTCCATTTCATAGCATTTTCAACCTTCATGCTATGAAAAACAAACCACAGCTTTTAAATTTCCTTTCACAGCATTTACAAACGCTGTCATATATTCTGCTGACCCATCAAGGGCGACCTAATGCTTATGGTCATGAACAACCTAACACCTTAGGTCATGAACGAACGACCCAAGTACCATCGATCCACCTTTGCATTACACTTGCATTCTTCCTACGACTCGAGCCATGCACAAATGGCCTAGGCTCCAACGACCCGACTTGATCCACTTTCGAATGACCCAAAGCCTTCGACCCATCCATTAATTGAGCATTAAGCCATTGACCCAAGCCTCATGCCACATCATCAACGGCCTAGCAAAAATGACATGACTCCTGATTTGACCAATCAACTTCCAATCTTGACCAAATCATCACCAAATGACAACATCAAGACAAACATCTCATCCAATTCAACCATCATCATATTGTGAAATCATCAACAACACTAAAATGACAATTATTCATCAATAACCATGTAGAATGCACCAAATAATGATAAATCAATGAATAAACAAAAACAATGCATCTAAACTTGTGTAAACATATGATTTAACATAAGAATTATTGATGTAAGTTGCCAGATTAGATCCTATAGTGCTTCAAATGAAAATATACTTACCATGATGTAGATCTTGGAGAAAATAACTTAAAATGATGAAAACAAGATAAAACAACCCATATACCTGATTTAATCCATGTGAGAGATGCTTATCACTCACCAATTCTTCGAAATAACTTGAAATCGCTATATTCCCAATCCGGACATCGAAGGATATCCTTCAAACCTCTCAATTTGATGTGATCTCCCTTCACTTGATGTAGATTTAGCTTTGCTTGATGTAGATCTTCAATCCTCTTGCATAGATCTAGAGTTTTATTGGTGGAAAGGCGTATTTTATTGAGCAAGGAGGATCACAGGCTAAAACAAATGAGAGAATAAAGAAAAGTAACCCTCTCTCTGTGCCTCTAATCCCCTATTTATAACCTCAAATCACCCCACTATTGGGTCACTCCAAAATATCCTATTAGTGACTAGCCAAAACTGAATTGAAATTGTGCAGCACTAAAACATCGATTCCTTCCAAATTGCTGAACCAATTCTTTAGTGTGACCACTCTACGGAATCGGCAATACCATTTCCTTTCCAATGAATTCAATCTCAACACTTATTCAATTCCAAACAAAAGTTATTCCCTATCCAAAACTGGCAGGGGCAAAATGGTCACAAATAAAATTGGTAAAAATTATGGACATGTCTCACATCCCCATAAACAACATATCAAAATATGAGGATGATCCAACCCTCAGGGAATTAAATACAAATATTTTATGATCCTCCGATACGTAAAATGCGGGCTGATACATTTTACCCTCTCCCCCCGGGAATTTCTCCCCTGAAATTCCAAGAAAAGACAAGCAAACAAAACCATTCCACATGCTTATCATCCACAAGCAGCAGCCAAATTACCATCCAAACTAGCATCCATCAAGCCAAGCATCCATAGCCATATCCTAGCATGCAGAATTCTAACAATAATAGCACAAGTTACATTGATGTAAGGTGACACGAAAATATGGGTCATACTGATAAAGAGCTCTGGATGAGTCGTCTTCATACTCTCTTCCATTTCCCACGTATAATTGTCATCATTCTCACTCCATTACACCATGACAAGCTTAACCGTATTCGTCCTAAGCTATTTCTTGTCATTCCCTACAACGCGAAGCGGCTTACAAGGTCTCGTAGCTACGCTCTCTACTTCTAGGTCTTCGTACAGCTCTGGAGATACCACCAAATTCGAATCATGTACACACTTCGGTAGAAACGACACGTGGAAAATGTTATACACACTCGACATCATTTCGGGTATATCCAACATATACGCGAGCTTTCTAATCCGCTTGACTATCGGAAACGGTTCAATGAATCTTAGAGCTAAATTTCCTTTGTTTTCGAACCAAATAACATTGTTCAATGTCGAAATCTTCACGACAATCTTATCGCCAACGTCGAATTCCAAATCTTTTCGATGCTTTTCAGTGTAACTCCTCTGAAGATCTTGGGCTACCTTCATTCGTTGCTGAACGATCTCGATACAATCCAATGTTTCTCTAATCATCTCTGACCCAAGTATCAACATATCACTAGTCACTAACCAACATGTTGGAGAATTACATAGTCTTCCATACAACGCCTCGTATGGTGCCACCCTAATGCTCGACTGGTAGTTGTTGTTGTATGCAAACTCACCTAAATGTAGATGGTCTTCTCATGATCTCCCAAAGTCAAATGCACAATCTCTTAGGAGATCTTCCAAAACTCGGTTATCCCTCTTGGTTTAACCATGCGTCTGGAGATGGTAAGCCGTACTCAAATACAACTCGTTTCCCAAAGTCTCTTGAAAACTCTTCTAAGATTTACCCATGAACAATTGATCTCGATCACTCATTATGCTCTTCGAGATACCATAGAATTGAACTATCCATTTTATATAAAGCTCAGCCAACTTCGATGTTGTCCTAGTCGATCTGACAGCAATAAATCTTGCACTCTTGGTCAAGCGATCCACAATGACCCAAATTCCTTCGTTTCCTACACTAGTTCTAGGTAGTCCATGGATAAAGTCCATCGATATCCGCTACCACTTCCACGTAGTAACTTCCAATGGCTGAAGCAATCCACTTGGTTTCTTCTATTCAACTTTCACTAATTGACAATTAATACACTTGGAAATGAATTTTCCGACAACCCTCTTCTTACATTCCCAGTATTAGGCTCGCTTCATGTCCTGATACATCTTGTTACAATAAAGATGAATCGTCAACTTCAAGTGATGACATTCCTTCAACTTCAAGTGATGACATTCCTTCAGAACCTCATCTCTTAATCCGTCAGTATCAGGAACAACCAGTCATCCTTGTTTCCAAAACCAACCTTCTCGATCGACCTCGAATTGTCTATTCTCTGGTTCCAACTTCTAGATAATCTTGACAAGCTTTGCATCAAGCTTTTGGCTCTCTCCAGTCCTTTCGATGAGAGTAGGTCTTACCGATAAGCTTGCCAACATTTCAGGTTCAAACACACACCGTGGTCTGAAATCAAATCCTGCTAAGCACTTGAGGTGCTTCCACTCAAAAACATTGCTCCCAAACTTGTGTTTCTTCGACTCAATGCATCTACCACTATGTTACT
The DNA here is from genome assembly GCA_030737875.1 of Allium sativum. Classification (NCBI taxonomy): domain Eukaryota; kingdom Viridiplantae; phylum Streptophyta; class Magnoliopsida; order Asparagales; family Amaryllidaceae; genus Allium; species Allium sativum. Next base: position 237,806,322 of record CM060925.1, read on the forward strand.
TTAACAGGAGTATAGGCTATACTAAAATCATACGATGCTAGAAACTCTAACAACCATTGTTGACGAATATTTAGATCGTTTTGGGAGAAAAGATGCTTCAACGACTTATAATCCGTAAACAACTTGAATCAAACACCCAATAGATAATATCTTCACATCTTCAGAGCAAATACAATCACTGCCAACTCCAAATCATGAGTTTGATAATTCCTTTCATGCGGCTTCAGCTGTTGACTCACGTAGTCCACAAATTTATCCATTTGCATCAGCACTGCTCCAAGTCCAGTACCGCATGCATCGGTGTATACCACCACCTCTTCATTCCCACTTGGAATGGTCAAAACAGGAGCACTCATTAGTCTCTCTTTCAGGATTCCAAAAGCTTGCTCACACTTTGCATCCTATCTGAACACTTGATTCTTCTTCGTCAATCATGTTAATGGTGCATCTATCTTGGATAAATCCTTGATAAAACGATGATAATATCCCGCTAACTCAAGGAAACTACGAACATCCATCACATTCTCTAGTCTATCCCAGTCTTGGATTGCTGCCACTTTAACGGGGTCAACCGCTATCCCATTTCCAGAAATAATATGGCGTAAGAACCTCACTTCTCTCTTCTAAAAGTGACACTTTGAAAACTTAGCTCCCAATTGATACTTTTGCAAGATTTCCAAAACAACTCGCAAGTGTGTCTTACGCTCTTCCTCATTCCGGGAGTAACCAATATATCAACCATGAACGTAAGCATAAACTTGTTTAATTAATATTTGAAAACCCTATTCATAAGATCCACAAAGTACGTTGGCGCACTAGTCAACCCAAATGGATCACCGACCATTCAAAGAAACTGGATGGCGTCTTAAAAGCTATCTTCGGTACATTATCCTTTGCCAACCTTTACTGGTGGAATCCCATTGCCAAATCCATCTGAGAAAACACCTTGACCTCGTGAAGCTGATCAAACATGTTGACTATCCTTGGCAATGAATACTTGTTCTTCTTTGTCTCTTCGTTCAGCTCACGATAGTCCACACACAATCTCAAAGATTCATAGCCTTGTTTGCAAACATAACTGGTGCATCCATTCAGATACACTTCTCCGAATAAACCATTTTCCCAAAAAGTCACATACTCGCACCTATAAGTCTCATTGTTCCTTAGGCACCATCTGCTAAGAGGCATGACGACAGGTCCAGCACCTTCGACCAAATTGATTCTGAACTCAATCTCATGATGCTACGACAGCCCTTTGACCTCTTCTAAGACATCACTAAACTCACTTGCAATCGACACCGATGACAAGTCTTCCCATGGAATCACAAGCGAATATAAATAGCTCACAAAGACACCATCTTTGGGCTTACGTCGAATCACAACCATTTTCCCATCCATATTCCTGACAGTCACCTCTAGCTTCTCACAATCCACTTTTGCTGCATACCTTTTGAACCAGTATATACCCAAAATAATTCCAAACCCAATGAAGTTCAAAACAAAGAAATCACACACAAAGAAGCAACAATGACTCGACAATACTAGACCATGACAAATCATACACTAATTGGACAAACCCCCAACTAGATTAGTTATAACAAAAGGTCTATCACAAATCTCGGGTACCAAACACAAGTGGAAAACAAGCTTGTTAGACCAAAAAATGGTCATAATGCCCAATTGATCATATTTTACAAAGAATAATGAGGAATCATGAACTAAAAGCAAAAAGAAATCAATCAACACACGAGATTTATAGTGGTTCAGCGTTAATGTGCCTACGTCCACTTCATAGTTTCTCATTTCATTCCAGAATTACAATTATAATGAATATTGGCACTCAATCACTCAAATACAATGAATAATTCTTTCCGAATTCATTGATTTTCATTGGAGAAGAAGGTGGTTATTGATTGAGGAATTCGACAATGGCTGCCATTAATGAATGAAGTGCCAGAACCACCTCAAATGATGTGTTATATGTGTATTTGTAGGTGTAAAATTGGTTGGGATGTGTGGCCACGTGGCAACATCAGGGAGGACTTCGAAAGTAAAGGAGAAGGTGGGAAATGTGGCTTCATTTGTGATCTTACAAGTGTCAATCGATCTGGGTAAATAGGCACAAGAATAGGCCTCCAGTGAAGTGAAGCTGCGTACTTCAGGCAGTTCGGTTAGGAGGCTTAGATCCGATCTGAACTGGTGCTGCTATCCCATCCGATCTGAGCTTTCCTATCTGATCCGAGCTTTCCTATCCGTTCCGAGCTATGGTTTTAGGGCATATGAGATATTTAACCTCTAACATATGTAACCCTGATCATCTTAGTTTTGGGTGGCTGGTCACAAAACAGGCTAACAATTTGCCCCCCAAAGTACGTCTTATCGAAGATGAGGCGTGGCTTTGAATATGCCAAGATGAATATTTTTGGAAAGTCACCCGTCCTTGAGAAGGCATTACCAAATTATTGCACTTCTTCCATGGGTGCTAGTGAGTGCAAATTCTATGGAAGGAGTAGTCGAAATGATCTGGTAACCGTTTAAACCTCGTCGAATCAAGAGGTCTAATTCCTTCATCATAAGTAATGTTGGATCGTTGGCTCCTATGTGAGATCATACATGCATAAGTTAATGTCAAACGATGCCTCTTCCTATGCAAGTCAAGTGTATTACAGAGTCGGACTTTCATTTATGTATAAGCCAATGTAGGAAATAGCCATCCAAGTCATAGAGTAGTATCAAAATCTTCGGGCCTTAAGCTAGCATCTGGACCATTGGGAAGGAGTGCATCAGAGTTGGCATATGAATCTATCACTTGTGCTTGGACTATCTCGATATCAGGATATTAATCTAGGGCTCCACGATCGCCTCGAATCGCAAAAATAAGGTATCTGAAAGCCATTATCACTCCGGATCGTTTTATAGTCCCGTGATCACATACGAGTCAGTACGAGATGTTGTTGGAGATATGCAACCCAATGGATGATATTATCATTTAAATCCTAAGGCAGTAGAGGAGTTTATCACACTCTCTATTTGATGCAATTGTGGGTCATGACTTTGGAATCATGTTTGATCCGTTAGTTGGTTCACTTGGATGGTCGAGATGAATCATGTCATATTCCAGAGGTATAGTGTATATGTTCTAAATTATGCACAAAATCAGGATCATGTTCAAAGCTAGTCTAGTTGAAGCTCATGCTCCCAACCTCAGTGTAAGATGAGTGAAGTCTGTGCTTATGCCCTCGGCATTGTTGGGGATTGGTCTAGGTCAATCGGATATCCAGTCTTCTAACTCTTAAACTTTCTTTCTTCACATCAGGTTAGAGCTGCAGGTTCAACAATCTTGGTCGACTCATGTCGTTCTGCACTTCTTTCTTAACTCGTCAAGCGTTAGAGCTGTATACGTGAATGGTCGAATAACATTCGTGTCGGTATCATTCCATCTCTTTAGTCAGAAAGAGAGAATTGCCTCATCGAGCGATAGTTAACTTAGATACTCTACTTGCATCATCCACGAAGTTGACTAAGCTCGTCAGTCATGCAACCGAGCGAGCATTGTTAGGGAGTTATTTGAGCTTCTTCGTTCATGCTTTGTTATAATCTGAAATAGCAGTCATAGTCCTGATGAGTCATCTCTCATGCTTGGTTCCATTGAGCCTAACAATCAAAATCACCGGTTCGATCAATGAAATTGGTCCTTTTCGGAATTGTGCATTCCTATCAGTCTTTTCTGGGGATTTCCTTTTGTCTTTATCGTTTCGAGTGTTATATGGTGCTCCATTCTTTGTCATGAAAACATTGAGATCTTCCATCTCAACAATAGTATCATTTTGCTGCAAGAATCTGTCTGTCTTGGGATAGAATTCACCAGCGTTTCCAGGAGAATTTCATGGTATAAAGATATTAAGGTTTGCTCCAGAGGTGAATTTGCCAAGGCCTTTTGATGGTCTTGTTGCAGAGAGATTTTGAATTTTGAGTTATTCATAATATCAGATACTGCTGCTATCAACACCATAGATGGTTCAGTAGATCTACTGGTGCTGCTGTGGCATTGAATCTTTTGGTGAATGAATGCAGGGTCTCGCCGAACCTTTGCCTTATTGAAGTGTGTGACCAGCGCGTTCCAGCGGTTGATCAATCCGGATGCATGCCACCAAAAATTATATAACAACAATGCGATCTAAGATCCTGAAATGGTAGCTTGAAGTGCAGGGATTTGCTAAAATCCCTGTTGTCTCAAGTGAAAAAGTTTTGATTGACATTGCTTAAATCGCCTTTGAGGTGTGTCGCCTCTGGTGAAGCCTCAATTAACATTAGCAATCTGGTCTTTGTCTTTGAGGAGTCATCGCCAATTGTCCAATTTAGCACTGGTGCCCCTAGCATGAAGTCTTGAAGTTGGTGAAAGTTGGTCTTTGGTTTCTAAGGTCCGCATATGTTGTAGTCGGCAACCAAGTTTCCGTCCTGTAATTCTGGATGGTGATTCGTGGCTCGGATGTATACGGGATAGTCTTGGGTCTCCCATCTAAGCTCTGAGGATCGGAGTTGGGTGGCGATAAGATTAAATTATAGGTGGCTCAAAAGCTTCTACTTTCCCCTACATTAATGAATGGGAAGCTTCATGTCGAGGTTGAGTTGGGTTGGATTTGAAACATTCATCCGAATTGGAGCAGAGGTTAGTTGGACTCCGTTTAAGTTTCCAGTGGCTCTTCCATTGCCATCGTTTTCATCCAGAATGTTATGTTAGAAGTTACATGCTACATATGTCTAGGAGGAGGTTGATTTCCCCTTGTTTCATCCAAGACGACGTTGTCAACTTTTCATAGGGTCTCGTGCGGTATGAACTACAAAGCAGGGAGTGTTCGAGCCAAGTTCATTGTCGCTTGAATTCCCACGGTGTTCACTCCTGGAAGTAAATCGTAGTTTCTCGGCTTTCCATTTATCCAAGTAAATAAGTTATCCATCATTTTCCATCGTTTCTGGAGAAGTTCATTTTTTTCGAGAATTTGGGTTCTCAATTCAGCAATGGCACCATCCATTTCATATCTAATATGACATGCTGAGGGATCATTGTAAGAAGAAATATGCTGACTTTCTTCATTCCTAGAGCCTTCTGCACCAGCATCCTCAGCATGGAAGAAATTTGTATCTTCCTTCTTCTTAGCCCTTGAGTTGAAGTATCAGGCAATTCGCTTCCTTGCAAGCTAGAATTCAAAGTAATAGTGGGTCCCCTCATCCGGGTTGTTTCAATCGGAAAATCGGTCGAGACTAGCAAATGGACGTTCATCCTGCATCCATTCTGTGGCCCTCAAGCAGCCTGTTAAGATCTAGCATAAGTTAGACATAGACACATAAGTTATGCCATTTGTAAATATTTTCAGCGTTATGCCTCCAGTCCAGCGGTAGTGGCATAAGACAGGCGGTGGTTAGATCACGTCCTTTTCAAATTTAGACGAAGGGAGGCATATCCTAGATAGTCAGGGAAATCTTCAATCCATAGAAATCCTGAATGTCACGACCTTGTCGGATCGTATTAAGATTGGAAAATCGACAATCACTCGAGATCGTATTAAGGCCGGGTAGAAATCCAAGAATCCCAAGGCTTCACTGGGTCCTTCCTAGCCGCGAGTATTAAGTCGCATGACATGTCAATGAATAATTAACTCTCAAGGCCTCTTTTGGGTTGCCGCCTCGAGTTACGTAGGATGCTTATCATTAGGCATCAACATCGGCCTTCTAGACGTGGCCCTTTATTTGTTTTCTACTGGCCTGTTGTTATTGCAAGTGCGGGCCTCGCGTTCTTGACCAGTTATCCTTTGTAAATCTGCAATCTGCAAACAAAGTGGTATTCCTGCAATATCATACATTTGCAAGTTTGTTATATATTTCAATTGAATATATTTGTAGTCAGAGCATTACTACACTGAGTAGTAAGCAATAAATCACACCACAAATCAGATAAGGGTATCAATTCGGTATCCCTACAAATCATAATCCCTGCAAATAAATAGCATATCATGTTGCAGCCATCATAGGGGTGTGATGTGTGTGTATACCCCAATCAATAGTGAATAAAGTACCTGGCCAGGTCTTGTTTGGGATTGATTAGGATTGACAGTGCATCGACCCCTCATGTCTGGAAATGAGGGGTTCGGGCTCAGCTTTCGTTCATGCCCCCGATCCTGCAGGGGGGTAGGAGCCTTTCCATGGCATTTAATCGCAATGACTTTACACCCTCCTGTCGTATGCCCAAGGTAGAGTTCGAACTCAGCTTTCAGTATGCCCTCCAATCCTTTAGTGGGGTAGGAGTTCATTTGCAGTGCTCAGTCCCTGGCGCCTTTATACTCTCCCGCCAAATGCCCAGGGTAGAGGGGAATCAAGGTGGTCTTTTAATCGTGATGCACCGTCACGCCTTGGGGACGTCGTCTTCCCGTCCTTTATGCACTCTCTCAAGTCATGAGAGTTAGAGTTGATCAGGCGAACGGTCATGTCATTCGCCCCGGCTTTCCTTCTGCACTCTAATTCCAAGAGCAGGATTCTACCGGATCGAGTGTCATTCTCAAACTCGATTTTGATCCATACTTCCCACTTCGCTCTGACAGATGTACATTATCGGGCAATTGGTCGGGCCACACTTGCCGAATCTTTGCGTTCCTCCATTCAATCTATTAGAGGATTAATTGGCACCAAACTTCAGGTACCATCATCAACCATGTTGCATGAGTTAGTCATGTCAATAATTCAGAAAGCATGAAAAGGTAGATCACATAATTGAAAACTAAGCATATCAAGGGGCAGTGTTGTCTCCTTTATTCGGATTAGTGGCATCGTGCATAGGATCGAGCCATGAAGCTAGTCGGGCTGCATCTGTATGGAGTTAGATTCCGACTTTGAGCTATACAACTCTATTTAGTTGAAGGGTGTGGCTTTGTATACGAGCAGTTCAGTCGGGCCCGTTATGAGTTTATTCCATAAATCCTTATGCGAGTGCTAGAAGTCTGATCGATGTCAAAACTGGGGTACCTACACCATACACATATTAATTCATCTGAGTCAATTACATCAATAACTTATAAAGCATGAAAATATAAGAGTCATGGTTAAAGAGCAATCCTCTTAAAGGAATGCATATCATTCAGAGCGAAAATGGCATTGTAGTTTCTTTGTAGGTCCATTTTGCCTCGCCTAATGTCTTCCAAGGGATGGCTTGATTGGTGTCTTGGAGTGATAAAGGCAGCTAGGTAAATACTGTAAGCGAATGACGAAGTTGCAATTCCTTTGAATCGCCTTCTTGCCCCCCATACCAAAGGCAAGGATTGAGTGTCAGGGAGTCACATCTGTACCACTAATAGTAGCACATCATCATATTGGTGCTAGGACGGTAGTTGGAAGGAGAACAATAGATCTATGGTTAAAAATGGGTCCATTCTCAAAGGATCTTAGCCCCTTTCATGCCAGGAAGTTGGTACGAGCGCCATAAGGATAAACATGCCTCATCCGTCTGCAGACATGCCTTTGATCTCGCGCCGAGGATAAAAGCTTATATACAAACAATCAATCAGCATCTAGGTTTAAGCGTTCCAAACCCTTAACTCGCCACTCTTCGAGAATGGTAAACTCAATGATGAAGTCGGTTAATACTTTCCCTCATATGGACTTCTTTGGGAGGAAATTAAAACCAAACTGGTTCAGCTCGGTGTTTCATTTGAGCAATCTTCCAGATGCCTCGGGCTGTTGTAGGAACTGCCGTAGTGGCTAATTAGTATGTATCACAATCATATGAACTTAAAAATAGTGGCGGAGTTTTCTCAAAGCAATCAACAAGCTATAAGCGAGCTTTCCAATCTTTGGGCAGTTGCTTCGTTGGATGTCGCCCTCCTGCATCCCGAATCTTCATTTTCTCTAAGATATATGTCTTTGGGCAGATCATCGGGTAACTCTTTATGTGATGTTTCCTTTGCTTGCTAAGCCAATGCCTCCTTCGCACTCCATCTCATCAGAAGGGGAAGCGTATTTGGGTTCTATCTCTGATGTGTAGCATATTCCATTTAGGAAAATAGTAGGATCTTCTAGTAACTTAGTCACCACGGACCATTCCCACTCCAGTTTCGGTTGGGAATTTTAGCAATAGACATTAGGCTACAACGTAAGTTCTGAATTCTGTTGGAGCTGGTTAGTCTAGACCTTGATCATATTAGCTTGAACACGACAACATAGTTTGCGAGACTTTAAGTTATATTCATGCATTATGTCATAATGGAAATAAGACGTATGGAGCTAATGGTTAATTCATATTTTCTTTAATCTTGAGCTCTTATCACATGACCAAGGTCGTATGGTGGCTGGTGAGTAGTCAAGTTGCCATAGTCCAAGAGAGGACCCATAGGTCCAATCATGGCGTGTGGAGGTTCAACTAGTACCTAATTCTGAGCACTAAAGTGTGTTGACCTAACCCTTATTCAATGGAAATTAGTCTTCCTCAATGCATTTGACAGCAAATAGACATTGCATAGGTTAGTCGAGTTTTTCGGGAGGTGAACCACAGGACATATTTCATTCATCACATCATACAATTGAAGTGTAGCTTTGGGATGTTGGGATCCTTGTTTGCTTTCTGGTGTCCCATTATTGACAATTATGGTCACTAAGATCATATGAATCATCTTCGGTGTAGTGTTCGGATTGTTCCATATAACCGTCATTCGATGCTCCGTCGATCAGACATGTTTAAGTTGCATAAATAAGGTGGTCACTTCTCGTTAGGGAACAACATCAGTTGCACTGATTAAATCAACACACCATCGGAGTTATGGAAGAGGAAGCTTCTATGAGACAATCATTGCCTCGTATACTGTCGATGATAACAAGCTAAATCCGATTGATAGCTCTTCACACTGGCTTGCTGATGTATGTAGGTGTCATGGCTCTGGGAAAAATCCCAGTTGTTGTCATCTTGATGCGATATTCTCAGATTACCCATCTAATCTTTATTGACAAGCTTTGATGACTGCTGTTGGCCAAAATATATTTCGAGCTGAAGGCGAGCCATGCTTCAAGCCGAAGGCAAGGCCGTCAACGGGTCCGGGCGCAGCGCCAGTGGAGTTCCGGGCCCCACACTCCCGGCGGTGATCGACCTAACCGAATCAAAATTTCAGTTTTCTATTGTTCGATTTTGGAAGATGGAGCCTTTTCTGAAATGATCTAAAAAATGTATTTTCTCCAAAAAACAGTTGTTTCGGGTCGAATCGGAATTTCAGTTTTCTGTTGTTCTAGGTTGCGGTTCGGGCCAGTTTCTGGATTGGGTCAAGTCTAATCATCTGGGTCGAATCGGTTCCCTAATCAAACTTGTTTTTATAGCGATTAAATATGTAGGTTAGTCCCAGATTTCAGATGTCAGGTTGGTTCGGTGAAAAGCTATATCTGTTTCGAACCGAGCATCCTTAACTCAATCCGAACCGAACCGAACCGAGGAGAGCCAACATAGCCGTTACACTCCACCTTCCTGAAGATGCAGAGCGGTTTCCTTCAATCTTCTCATGATCTTTGATGCGCTGTCATAATCTCCAAGCCTCCGATCGTGAACCGAGCGGGATGATCGCTACGTGGCACCGATCCGAATGTCATCAGCTTCAGAAATCTTCATACCATCTTCTCTATCCGATCTAAGATGCATTTGAACATAGTTTGTTCGCACCAACCCCATCCGAACACAGCAGTATATAAACTTGTCAAAGGCAACGTGAAGTCAATCCGAACCAAATTCTCAACATGTTCAGAATTTGCGACCTTCTTTTCTTTTGTGCCACGAAGATCGATGCACTCGAGTAGTAATCGAATCGATCAAGAAAGATATGGATCTCCCCTCAACGAAACACGACATTCGTTAGTAGATGAGAAGATCTATGATTGAGAGCTAGTCCATTCTCAGTGAAAGCACGAAAATCTTAGACCAAAAAAATGGCCCTAACACCCAACTGATCATATTTTGCAGAGAATAATGAGGAATCGTGAACTAAAAGCAAGAAAAATCAATCAACACATGAGATTTATAGTGGTTCGATGTTAATAAGCCTATGTCCACTTCATAGTTTCTCATTTCATTCCAGAATTACAATTGCAATGAATATTGACACTCAATCAATCAAATACAATGAATAATTCTTTTCGAATTCATTGATTTTCATTGGAGAAGAAGGTGGTTATTGATTGCGGAAATTGACCATGGCTGCCATTAATGATTTAAGTGCTAGAACCCCCTCAAATGATGTGTTGTATGTGTATTTATAGGTATAAAATCAGTTGGGATGTGTGGCCACGTGGCAACATCAGGGAGGACTTCGAAAGTAATGGAAAAGGTGGGTAATGTGGCTTCATTCGTGAGCTTACAAGTGTCAATCGGTCCGCGTAAATAGGTACAAGAATAGGTCTCCAGTGAAGGGAAGCTGCGTGCTTCAGGCAGTTCGGTTAGGAGGCTTAGATCCTATCCGAACCAGTGCTGTTATCCCATCCGATCCGATCCGAGCTTTCCTGTCCGATCCGAGCTTTCCTATCCGATCCAAGCTTTGGTTTTAGGACATACGAGAGCTTTAACCTCTAACATATGTAACCCTGATCATCTGAGTTTTGGGTGGCCTAGTCACAAAACAGGCTAACAAAGCTCATTGCAAATGAAAGAATGCGATGCTCCAGTATCAAACAACACACAAACTGAGACATCTCTAATGGAAAGAATATCTTGAATGACGACAACCTTCGCTTTCTCCTCTAACGTAGGAGCCCTTAAAGATCATGACATGACTTCCAAAGCACACGCCTTCACAACCTACTTACCCTTAGCTAGTTCTGGATAATCCTTTAAGTCATGCCCAGAATTTCCACACTTAAAGCACTTCTTTTCAACTTTTGGATTCTTGCAATCCTTGGAAAAATGGCCCTTCTGCCAGTAGTTAAAGAAAGTCACTTCATCCTTTTGCTTTTTTTGACCATCTTTTCCATTCTGCTGTTGTTGCTTCCTCTTTTTGTTATAACCACCCTGTTGTGGTTTCTGTTCTTCCTTAGCTGCAACAATAATCTCTTCCTTAGGAAACAAACTCTCATGCTTCAGAGATTTTCCCCAACCTTCTCATGAGTATCATCCAAGTGAACAACCGGCTGCTTCCCAAGATATTTTTCTAAGCCTATGACAAATTTTTCGTTCTTCTGATAAGGAGTCTCGAAAAATGAACAAGCATACTTCGAAAAAGCTTCGAAGTCAGAAACATACTCCAGCACTAATCAACCGTTCTTCTTAAGCTCAACAAACCTATTAAACATATTATTCTTCTGAACGATAGAAATAAACTTTGTCTTAAACTTGACTTGGAATTGATCTCATGAAATCTCATCTTCTGGAGTCTCAAGAGTGATAGAGTTCCATCAATCCATGGCTCTGCCTTGTAGTTGTCTTGATGCAAGCTTTCTCTTAGTCGCATCATCAATTCCTAAGTCAACAAAGATCCGAATACAAGTATCAGGCCACTCTTGAATATCTTCAATCAGTCCGTCTCCTTAAACTACTTCCCTAATAGAGTGGTGAAGTCTTTACATAACTTTGCGAAATCCACGGCCCTAGGAACCAACACTTGAACTCCTACACCTACTACGGCTGTCTCCTGAGTAGGTACCCTCCTCATAATCGCTGCCATCATGGCCTCGAACATAGCTGGGTAGTCTGGTATACCGCCATTTTCTCCTACAGGAATAGTCTCCTCCCTAGCAGTGTGTCTCGATGGTCGACGAATCATTTTAAATATGTAATATAGAATGATTAGTCCATATACGAGAAAAACCGTAAATGGAATTCAAACGCTATTACACTGTACATTTATATATAGTATACATCCATTAAAAATCTACAAATACGTCTCTCTTACGTAATTAGGCCCTTGAACTTTGGCTAAAATAAGTAACTAGAGCTCTGATACCAAATGTGATGATCGCCCACAACTCCTTCACTTAGTAAGGAAAATAATGTGCTGAAAGATGCTGAAAGATGCTGATAGCTGTTGACGACCATCAGGGTAGGATAATATAAGCGGAACCTGTCGTATAACTCATAGCGCAAGGATAAAATATAAAAAACATATACAACAAGCAATAATAGTGAAGCAGAGTTAAGCAGAATCTTAAACTTTTCCATAACACCATGAAAATATCCGTACAACCTTCGATATCACTATAAGAGTCTGTGACTCATTACAACATTCAGAGATACATCAAACAACGAAAACTACAAATACTAGATAAAAGAAAATAATACGCCAGTGTCCTGCTCGTCATGGATCAGCAGCATCATCCTCATCAAGACCTATCACCTGTCACCTGCTACTCAGTTTGCCCATCCTAAACCAGATGAACAACCCAAGGTAATAGAGGGAGACATAAAACCTTGAGTCAGACAATAGTCTTAGTGAGCGATAAAACAACTATCGAACATTATCAATAAAATGTATGAAAATAGGTTGATTAGTCAACTAATCTACCAACAATAACAGAGAAGAACCCAAACTTGTCTTCCCCACATTCGACAGTGATAGCCTTTACAACACCTAAGAAGAAATAATAGTACATTCATGGCAATCAGTTGTCGAGCGTAGACCATCCTAATCGATATCGACATCTTCCAAGCACAAGCCCCGAAGGCCTAATCTAACATCAGAAAAGCACCCAAGAGATATCTCCTTCTATATCGAATAGTCTACACAAGACGATACAAGCAAACAATCATCATATATGACTCTGGCTATCACCACCAATCTTGCTTTGAAACCATCGTTAATCGTATGAACGACCAAACACTTTGTCGCTCGTCAAGGGCTAATGGTAAACCCTAGTTCTAGCAAAACTCCATACATCATAGACGAAACATATCTAGGCCCATCGAGCTGCCTAGGGTACTCGACCAGCCATTTCTAGTCTTTTGGGCATCCCCATTATACCCTTGTTTTGAGTCCGCTAGAACCTGCGACAACGATAATTCCTCGGCCTTTGATATCTCCAACCATCCAACCCGATGACTTTCTTGAGCTCACGCCACTTATCGAGCAACCATTACCCACCGACTCACCACCTTGAGTCGTGTTCACATTCAATGCATTTCGACGATCAACAACCACAACACTTCGACATTCCTGCTTGAATACAACTCGAAGCCATAACCATCATCGTCCCAAAAACATGCATCATTTGGTTGATATTCCATTTCATAGCATTTTCAACTTTCCTGTTATGAAAAACAAACCACAATATCTAAATTTCCATTCACAACGTTTATAAATGCTATCATATCTTCTACCGACCCATCATGGATGACCTTACACTTCTAGTCATGAACGACCTAACACCTTAGGTCATGAACGACCTAATTCCATCAACAACCCAAAGACACGCGACTTGGATGCACACGATCCAACCTTCAACATGCATGCTGACCTATCATCCTCTCAAATCCACCGAGCCAAATTTACCGATGCTTCCAAATCTCCATAAACGACCCGTTAAATCTCGGTCGACCCATCTGGTGACTTCGAACGACCCAACTACCATCGATCCACCTTTGCGTTACACTTGCATGCTTCCTGCAACCCAAGCCATGCACGAACGACCTGGGCTCCAATGACCCGACCTGATCCACTTATGAATGATCCGAAGCCTTCAACCCATCCATTTCAGGAGCAATAAGCCATCAACCCAAGCTTCATGCCACGTCATCAACGACCAAGCAAAAACGAATTGACTCCAGATCTGACTAACCTACCTGCAATCTTGACTAAATCATCACCAAAAGACAACATCGATGCAAACAACTCATCCAATTTAACCACCAACACATTATGAAATCATCGATAACACTAAAATGACAATTATTCATCAACAACCATGTAGAATTCACCAAATCATGATAAATAAATGAATAAACAAAAATAATGGATCTAACCTCGCAAAACATATGAATTAACATAAGAATTACTGATTTAAGTTGTAGAGTAGATCCTACGGTGATTCAATTGAAATTATATTTACCATGATGTAGATCTTGGTGAAAACAACTTAAAATGATGAAAACAAGATCAAACAACCCATATACTTCATTAAATCGTGTGAGAGATGCTTATCACTCAACAATTCTTCGAAATAACTTGAAATCACTAAATTCCCAATCCAAACAGTGAAGGACGTCCTTTAAACCACTTAATTTGATGCGATCCCTTCACCTGATGTAGATCTAGCTTTGCTTGATGTAGATCTTCAATCTTCTTCCATAGATCGAGCTCAACCAAATGAGAGAATGAAGAAAAGTAACCCTCTCTCCATATAACCCTCTCTCCATGCCTCTAACCCCCTATTTATAGCCTCAAATCAACCCACTAATGGGCCAACCCAAAACATTCCACTAATGACTAGCCAAACCTGAACAGAAATTGCGCAACACTAAAACATCGATTCCTTCTAAACCGCCAACCCAATTCTTTATTGTGACCACTCTACGGGATTGGCAACACTGTTTCCTTTCCACCGAAATCAATCTCAGCACCTTATTCAACTTCAGTCAAAAGTTATGCCCTATCCAAAAATGACAAAGGCAAAATGATCATAAATAAAATTGGTAAAAATTATGGATATGTCTCACATCCCCATAAACAACACATCAAAATATAAGAATGATCCAACTCTCAGGGATTTAAATAAAAATATTTAACGATCCTCCGATACATAAAATGCGGGTTATTACATGCACCATATGTGATGCACGGAAAGCACCATGTAAAACAAGTGTGTTGTGGATGAAAAAAAAAAGAAAATAATATAAAAGAGCTATTTCAGTCCTTGAATTTTTCCTAGTAATTATGGGGTACTCCTCAATAATCTTAGAGGTTTGAAAAGAATTTGCCAAAGTTTCTTTTGCCACATTCTCGTCTTCGGATCTAAATGTTTCATCAATTAAAATCTCATTTTCACACTTCAGATTTTCTTTTTTTAGTTCTCCCTACTCTTGGCCCATTATTATTTTGTCCTGCATTTCTTTATTTTATGTTTATTCAATCAAATCTTGACCTTGTACTCCGACGTCTTATGTTATTTTAAACCTTCCTCCGTGAGCGTCGATTCCATTTAACTCGCTGTGAATTCCCTCGCCTTTCTCCTCTTAGATCCAAGTGTAGAGCCATTTTCGATGTCTCCTTACTTTCAGTGTTCGCCACTACTTCCTGGTAATGGATCAGCTTTTCGGCATGTTGAGTCTATGACAGGTTTTCCAGTTTTTGAAGGCTTGGGATAGAGTAGAGGACTGAGTTAGTCACTCTTGATGGACTTTAGTTTGGTTTGTTTAGGGATTGAGCGTTCGGTCGGTTTTGAGATAAAAATAATTCAGATCGACTTGGAACCAAAAATTTAACCAAACTGAAATAATTTTGGCAATTCGATTGATAATCGATTTAACCGAACTTGAAGGATATCTTATTATTCAACTGATTAATTCACTTGAGGTCAAGCATAAATTTATGTTTGAAGATAATTTATTCATTATATTTTATGTTTACAATAAAATTTGACTAATTTTTAACAAATGCTTTTGTATGTAATTGCTAAACCAATAATTTAAGGTATTACAATATCATTAAATTGGATAATACGATAAAAGCTCGATTAATTCGGTTAAACCGATATCCAAAGAAAATTATTTTACAAACCGAATTAGTTTCAAAACCAAACTTAATTGGCCAAAACAAAAAGGTACAGTTAGTTAATTCGGTTCTAACGAAATATTGCTCACCCTAGGTTTGTTACTAGGTTTGGCTTTGGATGTTTTACTTGCAGGATGACCTTGTCTTAGGTGGTTTGGCTTTGGATGTTTTACTTGCAGGACGACCATGTATTAGGTGTTCAGTTGTCCTTTTTTTAGTTAGGATTTGTAAATCTAGAAATTTTCTTCTGCTATGTTATCTTTAGCTTGGTATGCACTATTACTGCCCAGTTCCACCCTAGCAAACCATGGCATTGCTTTTGTTAGATATTCCCATTCCACCGCAAGAGAAACAATAATTTCTAATGGAAATTTGTCATCGACGCCATCGTAAAATATCGGATAAACTATCGGAACACAGTTGTCCTTTAAAGATGACTTTCTACGAAGATGATGTCCATATTCCCAATGACTTCCCACTCTCGTAGAGATTGTTTTTAGTGGCTTAACTTCGATAAGTATCATTGGAAACCATTGGAAAAGATGAGCTATATTACGTCGGCAGCCGTTGGAAAACTTGAGTTTTTTATATCCTTTTGCACTTTCCACCTTCCAACCTCCTATACATATCACAATCAATCTTATGGCTCCATTTCGAGCTTAAATATATTACAAACTCAATAGAGCATATATACATAAACAAGTATAAAATAAACACAACACCATCTTCAATATACACAATATAAACATCAAAATATAACCAGAACAATAAATCAACCAAACTAACTAATGTATACAACTAAATAAGTCTAAAGTCGAGCCATACAGCTATATTATCCACAAAACAAGACCAAATCATCGTCAGCAATATCTAAAACCAATAATATTCTATCAACATAATACTTACCATCTCATAACGTATGTATACAAGTCATATACAAGTCTAAAATAAATAAATAAATCAAAACAAACCTATCAAGCTACAGCTGAACCGATATAACAACTAGATGAAGATAATGTCTCATGAAGCTCGATGTACTTGGCCAGGAAATAGTTCAGCTACTACATCTCTATAGCACGACGCCGGTCTAACTTTTGCAGCTCTACGATCTGGGCTCATAGCACTACGAACACCGCTTTATCCTAAACCTTATGATATGCCTTTTATGTGACCTAACAGACAAATAATACAAGTTGTTGTACATAATTTCAAGAAATTGGAAATTAGTTTATATTTATCAAAATATCTTCTTGCATATAGATATTTAATTACGAAATTACAATATCATATTAAATTGTTAATGCCAATATAACACAACTTAATCACAAACCACAAATAACTACTAAGAACTAACTAATTTATATAATCACCACTAATTTATATATCGCTATACGTTTACATAGAGTACAACATAGCTACTATTGTCATATGTTAATTATACACGCTAGTTTTCAAAATATGAGAATAAGCGAGTTGATTTTCAGAATATCTTTTACTTGCATGAATTGATAACTATATAATTTATATAATCACTGCTAATTTTTTTTCTTTACAAATATTTGTGGCCCTCATAATTCACATGAGTGGGATGACCTTTGGAAGTTTTGTTTGGATTTCGCCTCATGAATCAATGGCCCATGGCTCATCGGAGGTGATTTCAACACAACCAGGTTCTCAATGGAAAGAAATACGGGTAACTTTTCTCAAGATTATGTAGTCTTCAACTCCTTCATCCAATCATGCTCACTCATCGAACCACCTACAAATAATCGGCTTTCCACCTGGTCATATCAAAGAGTTGAACCTTCTTTGGCCAAACTTGAACTCTTCTTATTTAATTTGGTATGGAAAGACCTTCATCCACTTTCGTTGGTCAATAGTCTTGCTATAGTCATCTCTGACCACTGTCCGCTTTTGTTAGATACTGGTTCCGTTGAAAACCTTAAACGTCCCTTTAGAATTGAACGACTATGGCTACTAGAACCATCTTTTGATAATTTCATCAAACTGGTCCAGGCTCAACCATCTCATCTGCAGTCTTCCACTTCAATAGTAGTCTTTAAACTTCGATCATTATGTAAAACTATTTGCCCCTGGGCCAAAACGATTTGGGGATCCCTTAAATATCGTATTTCCTCTACCTAAGAAATGATTTTTAACCTCCACATTCTTGAAAAATCCTATCCCCAT
This sequence comes from Allium sativum, assembly GCA_030737875.1. Taxonomy (NCBI): domain Eukaryota; kingdom Viridiplantae; phylum Streptophyta; class Magnoliopsida; order Asparagales; family Amaryllidaceae; genus Allium; species Allium sativum. Next base: position 237,824,228 of record CM060925.1, read on the forward strand.
AGTGAGGCAGAATCACTTACCCTAAAGGAGCTAAAACTGGAACTAGAAAGACTTATCAAACAAGAGGAGATAGGATGGAAAAATCATTAAAAAGCAAAATGGATTGAAGAAGGAGACAAAAACACTACTTACTTCCATAGTATAACAAATGGCCATCATAGATCCACCTTTATTTCTGAAATTGACCACAATGACATAATCTTCTCCAATCCATGTGACCTTCACTGCCTATTCATTAACTTCTATCATAACATCCTTAGCAATAACTGCCCTTCCATTCCAATTATCGATTGGAATCGCCTCTATCCTACCTCTTCCCCTATTTAGACTGACCATCCCTTCTCCGAGGAGGAAATTTGGTTTGCGCTAAAAGAAATGGCATATGACAAGGCACTAGACCAAAAGGCTTTGGTCCCCTTTTCTTCAAACATTTTTGGTCCACTACCAAATTCGACATTTTGAAAATGTGTGATGAATTTTAATCTAACCCCTTATCCATAACTAAACTCAATTACGCCAATATCATTCTTCTACCCAAAACTCCTGGTGCCAATACACTTGCTTCCTTTCATCCTATCAGCCTTCTCAATACACCATTCAAGATCACCACCAAAGTTCTTTCCAATAGACTTTGAACTGTTAATAGATTCTCTGATCGGTATCGAATAATCTGCCTTCATTCTTGGTCGTAACATACTAGATTGTGTAGCAGCCACGTAGGAAGTTATCTCCTTTTGTCACTTTACATCAACACCTGGCATTTTGCTTAAACTTGACTTTTTAAAGCCTTTGGTTCAGTTAAATGGAACTTTATTCTTGAATTGATAACACGTTGTGGTTTCCCCGTTAAGTACTGTAACTGGATCACATTCTAAATACAATCTTTTCATCTATCTCCATCAATGGTGAATCAGGAGGACTCATTAAATCAAAACGTGGTTTAAGATAGGGTGATCCACTTTCACGTTTAATTTTTGTTCTCATCGCTGATGTCTTCAATCAAATGGTCAGGGTTTCAACGACAAATAACATCCTTGTTGGTATCAGTCTTCCTAACTCTAATTTGATGACCTCCGATCTCCAATTTGCTGACGATACCATCCTATTTGTTTCACCTAATACCACTTTCGTCCACTATCTCAAAGTCCTCCTCTACACGTTTGAACTAATATCTGGTCTCTCGATTAACTTTAACAAAAGTTCTATTATCATGTTGGGCAACTCCACTGGTTTTGGGCCTTCCATATCCACCTACTTAAACTGCAAACTTGACACATTCCCAATCACCTACCTGGGTATCCCTCTCCACCCCACCAAACTCTTCAGATCTGACTGGCTTCCCCTCATCACAAAAATTGAATCCACGCTAGCTTTATGGAAAGTGAATTCCCTGTCCACCGCTGGACGTCTTGTCTTTGTCGAATTCTTCCTTTCAACCATCCCTTCTATTGGTTGTCATTTCACAAAATCGTCTTGGGTCATCAACAAAATCGATGCTATTAGAAGTTCTTTTCTTTGGAATGGAAGCAAACTTAAGCGTTTAATTAACTAGCAAACAATTTGCTTACATTGTGAACATGGTGGTCTTAGTATCATCAACCTTGCATTGTTTAATCTTGCCTAGTTTGCAAAATGGCTCTGGCATCTCCTTGCTTTGGGGATCCTTATATGGAAAGACTGGATTCTTTTATGCCTGCATAACAATAACCCTATTCTCGTGCTTCACTTTCCCCTGAATTTTAGACCTCTCCCTTTCTGGGATGGCGTTCCTTCTGCGATCCCCCACATCAAATCCCTCTTTTATGTTAAGATTGGTAATGGTAACAACTGCCTTTTTTGGCTTTATATTTGGCATGACCAACTTAATCTCGTTCACTCTCTTCCAAACTTATTTTCTGTTTGGACTTTTCCTGACATATCAGTCTCCAGCACTTTAGGCCTTCGCGCAATGGGCCTCTACCCGTCTTCTCTTTTTGGGATTGACGTACTAAGTGAAGTTTTCTCTGTCTCGTACATCTTGCAATCACTCCGTTTTTCTGACTAACCTGATGGTTACTACTGGACTTTGGGCCCAACAAAAGGTTTCTCAGTTTCAGCATGTTATAAGTTCCTTTCTCATCCTGGTCGATGTTTCTCTTTTGCTCGAATATAGAAATGCCGTCTTCCTCCTCATTTAATTTTCTTTTAATGGTGTTGTATCTATGCACGGATCAACACCACAGACGAGCTTCATCGTATGAATACTGATGTAAATCCATTGTGCGTCCTTTGTTCCTTACATGAAGAAACCATAACCTACCTCTTTATGGAATGTGATTTCCCCTATTCTATTTGAGTTGTGACTAACCCCTTTCTTCTTAGTTTCATCCCCACTATTCCCTCCTTTGTGTTTTGGGATGAAAACTATTGACACGCTTTTTGATCAAAGCCGTCATCAAGATTTTGGTTAGTGACGCGCTCAAGTGTCAATAACGTCGTCAGAAAATACAAAGTGATTTGGTCGAAGTCGCAACACGTTCAAAAAAGGATTGGAAATGGCGTCGATTTGTAAAATCATCATCGATGGACATGGAAAAACTGGCCCAGCAAAAATACGTGATCGAATCGGTCCGATCAACTCAAAATTCTTTAGCGCGTCATTCCGATCACATGGCAAACTCATCGTGAAAAAACATATTGATTTCGGCAAAATTGTATTTTGGGCATCCAGAAGCAGCTGCTCTGCATGGCATGATCACAAAAAATGGATTGCGCGACTCACGACGCGATCAAACTGAATAAAATAGGCATTTGACAATTAATAGTGTCGCACACTCAAAAGTAGTTAAACGGCATGGCACAATCACGAAAATAGCCTCTGCGACTCGCAGCATCAAAATTTGGCATTTGGCGAAAAATAGCATTGCACGTTCAAAACCAGCTGATTGACATGGCACGTTTTTGAAAAATGGCTTGCATGACTCAAGACATAAAAATCTAGCAATTTGGAAGGATTTTAGCAAAAACTGGATTTTCACGTGTTGATTATCTCAAAACAGCTGGTCGATATGGTCAGATAAGGCTAAATTATTGGATCTGATAAATTAGCAAAGTTGGTTTGGCACATCCGAAATTGAGTGATCAACATAGACAGTTCGTGAAAAAATGCGTGCGCGCATCGGCCATATCACGTAAAAAAATTGGCTCAAAGAATGGGTTTGATAAACCACTTCAGAAACTTCAAATCCCTCAAGGGATTCGAAATCACCATGTTGCACCTTACCCCGGTAAGCTTTTCCCCATCTTGCGCAAGAGATTCAAAATCTACCAGATCAGGGGATTCCATATCTGGCATACAAAAAATGGCAGATCGACTCATTGAGCTTCAAAATTCGGACGACTCCGTGCTATGGATTTTTGATACGAATTCGTACCAGATCAGAGGGATTCGAAACCCTTGGATTTTGCCAGACCACCTTGGCACGATGCAAAACACGTACAGATCATCAGATTTTGCTTGCCAAACACGTATTTTCACTGGATTTTAAGGATTCGAAATTTATAAGTGGAAAATGTGCCATAAAAGTGGCAGTTCATATTTTTTTTGAGTTTTTACCTTGTCAATCGCCAATTTTGGCCTGATCAACATACTTTTTAACCAGATTTTCCAAATTTCATGATTTTTCAATAAAACTTTAGTTTTTCCACTTCGATTTTAGGATATGAATTTCATATCCCTCAGGGATACGAAATTTGCATGACATACCCAAAACTCACCAATAAATACCTCCAATCTTGGCATTCAAAGGGGTTGGTTCTCATTTGGTATTTAGAACTACATGAAGCTCTTAAACATCATTAATGGCTACCACCTTCTTCCCCTTGGAGCTCTAAAACGTTGCACAAATGTTTTCCGTCAACTTTTGGACATTCACAAGGACTTTTTCATTGCTTTTGGACTCTTTTTGACATTTTTGGATTTTTTTGGACATTGAAGCTATATTTTGGACATTGTTGACAAAGTTAACACTTTTTCCACTCAACAATGAAGAAGAAGGGCATTTGGGTCAAAGTTCAGAATTAACAAATATTTTGTTGTTCTACTACACATCTTTGTATAAAAATATTGTCTGAACTTGTACACTAATTGTAATCAGCTATTATATGATGAATGACTACTATAAAGGTGAAGTAGACGTTAGTGCCAAAAACACTATTAAAAGTTATGTTCTCCCTGCATTTCATTATTTTAGATTTGGATTACTATGTTTGTACTAAACATACACTCGGGCGTTGGCGTGCGCAAATCAGCGGCAATTTCCTACGTCAACAGGAATAATCATACTTGAAATCGATGAGGATTATGGAAATAATAGCAAGCTTAATGGTGGTGGCTAACGACGGCTAAGAAGCGGGTGACGACTGTAGCATCGACGTCGATGACGAGATAGGGTTATTTTATTTTAAGTTTTTGCATAAGAAAATTTTTACCTTGAGAAATTTATGAAATGTTGTTTCTACTATTCGCAAGTCTATATCAGGCTAGGCGATCGCTTGTGATGACTAGCGTTGGCAGCTTTTTTTAGCCATCACCGATTATCGCAAATGTCTATCTCTATGACCAGACTTTCTTCTTGTCTGTTTTTAATCACTTTTTATTATGTATATTTTTTTTTCGAATTGGGGTATTAAATATAAAAAATGACAAAAGATCTAGACAATCTTAAAGGGAGCAAAGATAACTCATAGAATCAAGGAGAAAACATTATTTTATTTTTCTTTACTATTATTTAATAGATATGAAGCATGTTTTATAGCAAGGACAACCTTTTAAAAAAATCATTATCACAAAACTCTTCTTATTTACATTCTCCATCCAAAGTTATGATTTTACATCAAAATACACATGTCTACTCCCTATTATTTACCGTGTTGCAAAAAAACACGAGAGAGCTTCTAATCAAAAAGGAAAGAACAGTTTGCGTGATCTTTCATCCTAGTATTTATTTCATATCCTCATCTTACGTAAACCGTCTTGAACATGTTCTTCTCTCCGCTATTTGTTAAGTGATAAGTGGCGGCCCAATAGAGCTGGTTTCCCTAGCCTAAGAAAAAATAATGTTACCCTAAATTGTTTTACAAAAAAATTCCATATAATTATAGTATAATTCATATAATTTCTACATTATCATAATATAATAAATATACAATATATGTATATATATCTGACGTTACTTTTTCTATAAACTGAGAGTGTTAAAATTATAAGAAGACAAATCAGATGAAAATATGATATTTGATGATGGTTTTGATAAATTTCTCATCTACAGAATTTTCTTATCTCAATGAGTAATACATTAAGTTATTTGAAAGTAAATGACAATGATCTATAAATATTATTTTATTAGTTACTTCAAACAAATAGTTAGAATGATTAAGCTTTTAATTTTTGTTTAGTCATAAAAAAAAATTGTTACATTATAATGTTAAACTATCATCTTTCTAGTTACATTACTGGAGAATGAAATTTTGATGACAACAACCTTGTTTCAATGAATACATTATTATTATAAAATATATACTAACATCTTTGTCCAGAATATATATATATATACAAATATATATATATATGCAAGATAAAAATGCAGGATATAAAATATTGAAGGCTGTACAGTATTAGAGATTCAAGATATCAAGGAAATTAAGACTCATGAGAATCAAGAATATGAAGATTTCAAGAGCTCAAGATTATCAAGTAATAGAGTCTAGTTTATATGTTGAACTCCAGTTAGCACTTTTAAATTCTATTTTCAAATTCTGTTTTCAAATTTCTTTTCAAATCAATTTCAAAATAAATTCAAACTCCTATCCTAAAAAGATTTCAAATTATTTAGATTTTACTTATGATTTCAAATATATAAATGCTTATAATTTATAAATTTTTATAAATGTATATATATATATATATATGTTCATAATATATATAGTTTTATATTATAATTTTATAAATATGTTTATGTTATATATCACTATGTTTTTATACTTTAGAAACTTCATTTGAAACATTAGTTTTGATTCAAGAAATTCCATAATAATTATATTAATTTAAACACTTGAAAAATGATTTTAAATATAATAACATATACTACATATGTCGACATACATATATGAACATCTCGATATATAATTGTCAGATTTTAAATTTTCACATGAAGTGCTTTTTATATTTGAAACGTTTCAGAAACGTTGTACTATAAATAAGGTTAAATTCGATTTTTTCATAACTTCTTCTCGATCTTCATCCTATCTTTAACCACCATTATATTCTTTAATTTCTTGATTTCTATACTTATACTCTGCCGATTTCGAAAAAAATTATATCATTCTCTTTCTCTTCTCAATCTCAATCAACTATTATCTGTTTGGAAGTGTTATTGAAGAGCTTTAGGGCTGTCGTAATCATTTAGGAATAGTTTGGGAAAGGATGTGTTCCTTGTCGCTTGGAAATCGTGGAAATGAAGCAATGTGAACCTTGCAGCCATGAAATCAAGGGTAATGGTCGATGTTAACCTTGTAGTTGTGAAGTCAAGGGTGTTGTATGAATGATACTAGTATTAATAAAACTCTACGGAATCCAGCGTTGCATGGGACCAGACGTAGGAGTAATCTGAACCAGCATAAAATTCGGTGTGTTCTTTCCTTTTCTGCATTTTATATTTACTTATATCTGTATCTATGATTGTTTCTATGTTTGTGATCATTTCTGGTGTGATAATCAATGTGTGAATTATCTAGCAATTCAAGATTATTTAAATTTTTCATAATCTCTTTAAACACTATTCACCCCCACTAGTGTTTGTTTTTCCTTAAGATCCTTAATCCACAATCCTTAACAATTGGTATTAGAGAATAGGTTTTTAAAAGTTCATCATATGAATTTTGAAAATATTAAATGACAACCAACACTGGAATTGCTAATTACAATAGTTCATTTGTAGAGTGTCGGTCCACCGTTAGACCACCTTTATTTAATAGCAATAATTATTCATATTGGGCACATAGGATGAAAATATATTTGCAATCCGTAGGATATTACGCTTGGAATAGTACATAGCCTGAATATGTTGAACCCACTATCAATTTTGCATAATGGACTAATGAACAAAAGGCTGCTGCATAAAGTAATTCTAAGGCTATGAATATGTTATTCTGTTTATTAGACAGATATGAATTTAACAGAGTGTCAGTTCGTTAATCTGCTCATGAAATATGGGGAACATTGCAAGTTAATCATGAAGGAATTAATAAAGTCAAACATACCAAGATATCTATGTTAACAAATCAGTTTGAGTTATTTTAAATGAATCAGAATAAATTTGTCTCTGATATGTACTGCAGGTTTCAGAAAATCGTGCATTCATTAATGGCTTCACGAAAAAATTATTCTGAGGAGGATTAAGTCAAAAAGTTTCTCAATTCACTAACTCCAGGATGGGATCAAAAAACAATGGCCATAGGAGAAGCAAATAATGTTAGTGAAATCAAGATTGAGGAGTTAATAGGAAATTTGTTGTTGTTTGAAGTTCAATTACAGAAAAGAAAGGAGAATATGTCGATAGAAAAGAAATCCATAGCACTCAAAGCAACAACTGATGGTTCTCATTCAAGTAGTGAGGATGATGAAGAAATTGCCTTAATGATAAGGAATTTCAGAAAATTTGTTAGATATAAAAGGAGAAATAATTTTTCGAGAAATAATCAAGGAAGTTAGGGTAGAAATGATGACAGATGTTACAAGTTCAACAATCTAAGTCGTATAAAGGGAATGTGTCAATATCTAGATAAATCAAATCACCAGATAGATAATAATAATTTATTAAAGAAAATAAAAAGGGCATATGCCGCAACTTTAGATGATTCAGACTCATATTCAAGCGATGAAGAGATTGAAATAGGAAATTCAAATATGTGCTTCACAACGATTCAAAATTCTGAAATATTACAGAAATGGATCTAAAAACTAGGTACGCCTTAATTAATTTTGATTGAATTGGTTGAATGGATGCTTTTGAATGTTTTTGATTGATTGCGTTATTTGAATTTAAAATTAAAATTTAAAAATTCAATATTAAACTTTAAAATTCAAATTTGAAATTTGAATTTCGAAATTCAAATAATAACATAATAACTAATAATTAATAATTTAATAAAAATTAATTTTAGATGTTTGTTAGGATTAATATTATTTCAGGAAATAATGAATCTGAAAATATAAAACATTAAAATAAAAAACAAAGTAAAAAAGAAACATGTGTTTTCAAAATACATATATATGTCGACATACCCAAATCGACATATATGCCAGAAAATGAAATTCGAATTTTGAATTTCAAGAGTTTGTACTTTCAAACTTCCCTCCATCTTTTCACCAACTCCCAAGGTCTGAGAAAGTGTCCTTATTTTTAATAAGTAATTACCATTCACTCTCTATTTATTTATCTATTCAATTCTATTCTTTCTACCTCTCATTCAAAATTCAAAACAACTATCTTCATTCTATTCTCTTCAAAACATAGCTCCAATAGATTCCTCTAGCATAACAAAAACCATGAGATTGACCAAAACTCTCAAGTGTCATCTCTATGATGATCTAGAAACTATTTATGTCTATGTTGACTATATGGCAATTGGAAAATTCAACACGAGAGCCTTCGCTATCTTTGAAGATTTTCCTTCTTATGATCTTCGTTCACTTTTTCATCAAAATGAAGTTCTAAGTTTGATTGACGCTTGGGATAACGATGAAGTATGTTACCCAAATCTCATCAAAATGTTTTATGCGAATTTGAATTGTGGCTTTTACGAAGGAGATGGGAATCAATTATGGAGTAGCGTAAAAGGCACTCATTTGGATTGTAAAATTTTGGGTACTATTTTAAATTGTAAGAGTACGGGCTCGGATTTTTCAGAATTTGAAATAGCTGAAACTGATTTGCAAAACTTTCATCACATATATGAAAGCGATGATCATTTGGAATTTAAAAATCGATTTTTCCGCCTAAAAGAAAGAATTGTCAACCTCCTTCTCCAGCATACCCTCACTCCTCATTCCCGAAATTTCAATAACCCTATGCTCAAAGTCCAAAAAGCACTTTTTGCCATCTTTGGCACTTATGATATTAATTGGGCCGATGTTATTTTGAAAGAGTTTAAGCCCAAAGAAATGTCCATCAAGGAAAACACTCTACTTCATGGATTTTATCTTACTCGTTTCTTTAAATATTTTGTAGTGGATCTCAAAGGAGAGGAATTTTTGCCAAGAAAAGTTTTTAACTCAGGAAATATAAACCTTATGCAAATTCAAATCATTTTTAAGCCCTATGAAACTTTTGAGGATAAACAAACTCGAATGCAACAACAAGAAAAATATATATAATGGAAATCGACGAAGAAGAAGAATACTCTTCGGAAAGTGTTGAGTGTCCAACAAATTTAGGAACATAACCAAAGAAAGACTTGTCAAAGACCAAGCTAAGTTTGCTAAGAACCAAAAGAAGATCAAGAAGACTCTTACGCAAATGTATTCTAAAGTGAAAAAGTTCTTTTTCAAAGTAAGAAGAAAACTTGGATTATCATCTTCCTCATCATAATCCACCGAAGTCTAAGCTTATCTAGTCTATGTTATCTTTCATATTTGTTCGTATATGCTTTTGAATCTCATATTTAGTATCTTGTATTATTTGAATGTATTTGCTTTCAAGTAGCAATGGACAATGTTTACTTCTATCAAGTCATTCCTTAATCTACTATAAAAACATTAAAATTAAATAAAATAATATAATATAATAAGAAAAAAATTCAAAAATTAAGCAAAATGTCAAATACCCAAAAATTAACATGGGTCTGTCGACAAGTAAATATGGACATGTTGACATATAATTGCTAGAAATTCAAATTTGTTCAAAATTAGAATTTTAAATAACCAACAGGTGTTTATTCAATTTAAACAAATTTTAGCCTCTATAAATACCCAATTCTTCCGGAAAAAATTATTCTAAACTCTCTCTCCTTTTTCTTTGATCATTCCTTAGATATATACGTAAATAAATATATATATATATATATATATAATCAGATAATGGCCAATCATATACACAATTTGAGTAAGAATCTTGAAGAAACACTCAATTCAATCAACAATATCCTATCTATAATACTTCGTAATCAGTGTCATCTCGAATTGAGTCAAAAAAAGATGGCTGAACATCAAGAGAAGCATTTTTATGCCATTCGTTGGTTAATCTCTTCTCTTTTCAGAGATGGAAACAACAACCTCGCTAAAGCACCACTCACCAAAGAAAATTAAGGTGGAAAGTCATCAAGAAGGATCCAATCTTTGGAGGAGACAGATGAGTTGAAGTTCCAAGAGATGTTCGAATTTGTTTGAATTAAATGGTGTTCCTTGTTTGAATTTGGTTGAATTTGAAAACTTGAATATATTGATTGGTCTGAAATACTTGAATTGATTGAAAATATTTTAACAAATTATTTGAGCATATCTTATTGGATTGTTTGAATATACTTTTGTGTCTTTAGAATTATAATAGAGTAGGGGGGAGTTATTTAGATATAGTTTAGTATAGTAATACACAAATTTAGGGGGAGTACAATTTAGTTAAGACTAGTTTAATATACGATAATATAGGTATAATATAGTATAGTTTAAGTTAATTTTTGATAATGACAAAGAGGGGGAAATTATAAAAGGGTGTGTTTGGCATAAATCGTTTTTAAGTTTCAAAATTAGGCTCTGGCCCAATCCAAAACTTATTATAAAATACATCCCTATTTTTCGAAAATTGATAAAAAAAATCACGTAAATTCGTATTAAAATAAAACACGAAAATGTAAAAAAATCAGATCAAAAAACACGTCAAAAACCAAAACTATAGAAAAACAACGAAACTGCAGTTAATTACATACTAGTATGCGCATATTTTGAATTTCATGCATACATCCGTGCAAGTATTTCAGCCATGCATCATTGTTGGTTTTTTTGCATATAAGCTTGCAAGTATTGCAGAAATATAGCATACAAGTGTGCAAAAATTAACATGCATGCAAATCAGTTCATATTTATTTGCATACATGCATGCAGGTATTTCAAAATACTTGCACATATGTGTGCAACAATACGTAGGCATATTTTTCAACATGAAACCTTCATGCAATATTTTCATATATGTGTGCAAATATTTTAAAATAGCTGCACACACATATGCAAGAATTCACGCAGCTTTTCAGTGTAATCTGCTTCGTGAATACTTGCACTCATGTTTACAACTATTGTATATACTTGCACACATGTATGCAAGTTTTTTTTTTGTTTCCGTGGTCTTGTGGGAATATTTGCAGAATTTAGATTTTTTTTATCGAACAACGCTTTTTTTTGGGAAAATACGTAACTTTGATTGTAGGAACCCGCTTTATATTTAAAACTTACAATGGATTTCGTTTATATTTTAAAACATAATGAGGACGTTAGCCTAATTTCCACATTATAAAATATATGATAGAGTTAAGATGGGCATAGTTTAAGCAGGAGTCAGAAAAGATTCATAATGACAGAGGAAGCAATCCGGGAATCAGATCAACAGGTGATATCAGGTATAAATATGTTATAAACCAAGGTTGTAATCATCAAAAAGGTGGAGATTGTTGGAGAATGGAATTTTGATGACAACAACCTTGTTTCAATTAATAACATATTATTTATAAAATATATATTAACATCTTTGTCCAGAATATATATATATGTATATGCTAGATATATATGTAAAAAAATATTGAAGACTGTACAGTATTAGGGATTCAAGATATCAAGGAAATCAAGACTCATGAGAATCAAGAATATCAAGATTTCAAGACCTCAAGATTATCAAGTAATAGAGTCTAGTTTATATATAAAACTTTAGTTAGCACTTTCAAATTTTGTTTTCAAATTTCTTTTCAAATAAATGTCAAAATAATTTCAAACTCCTATCCTAAAAAGATTTCAAATTATTAAGATTTTACTTATAATTTCATATATATATATATATATATATGCTTATAGTTTATAAAATTTTATAGAAATATACATATGTTTATAATATATATAGTTTTATATTACAATTTTATAAATATGTTTACATTATATATCACTATTTTTTATACTTTAGAAAGTTCATTTGAAACAATAGTTTTGATTCAAGAAATTCCAAAATATTTATATTAATTTAAACACTTGAAAAAGGATTTAAATAAAATATAATATACTAGTATGTCGACATACATACATGAACATGAAGACATATAACTGTTAGATTTTCAATTTTCAAAGGAAGTGTCTTTTCATATTGGAAACATTTCAAAAATGTTGCAACCTTTCAAACACAATAAGTAGGGGTTAAATTCTAATTTTCCATAACTTTTCTTATCCATCTTCATCCTATCTCTAACCACAATCATTGTTCTTTAATTTGTTGATTTGTACACTTATAACCTTCAATTTCATCAAAAATTATATCATTCTCTTTCTCTTCTCAATCTCTTCCAACTACTGTCTGTTTGGAAGTGCTATTGAATAGTTCAAGAGCCGTTGTAATCATTTGAGAATTGTTTGGGAAATGATGTGTTCCTTATAGTCAGGAAATCAAGGAAAGGGAGCAATGTGAACTTTGTAGCTGTAAAATCAAAGGTGGTGGAATAGGTGTTAAGTTGTACATTAGTAGAGAAACAGTGTATTCCAACGCCCAGTTTCCAACGGCCGCCAACAGCTAATTAGAATCCATGGTAGCCGTTGGAAGCTAATATAATAAAGATAGTTGGCGGTCATTGGAAACCATTGGAAAGTTTCTTGCATATCTTCCAGGGAGCACAACATGTTAATCATTTCTTCGTCCTTCATACCCAAATCTGATTTTCCTCCCCTTTCCACCACTTCACCTCCTTCAATTTCGATTCCTCTGCTCAACAACCACCGCAACCGCCTCTGACGTCAACCGCAAGCTCCTCCAACCCTTCTCCATGCTTGTTGCTCCTTGATTTAGGTGAAGTTCTTAAACCTAATTTTTAGTTTTTCCACTAATTTCGGTTTTATATGAGTTGTATTTGATTCCTAGTTGTTTGCGTACATATATTACATCTTATTATTCTCCAATTGCTATTGTTATCACCGTAATTATCAAATTCGTAGGGATTGTTAGCATGTATAGCAAATGCTTCGTGTTACCATGTAATCGAACCCTTAAATGAAAACATTTGTTAACATGAATTGTTAGCAATTTAAAAATAGCAATGTGTTAGTGAAATAAATAGATAAAGATAAATTATTAAGTTATCAAAATAGGATTTTCTTTTTCAGTTTTTATCGCTTCACTGTGCATTGGAGTTATGGTTGTCATAATTTATTCGTAGGTATTGTAACAAATGTATGTGATTCATATATTATAAAATATTTATCGTATACTAAAAATATTTCACATTCTTACTTGTAAATAAATAAAATGATTTAGGTGAATACTAAAAATGAGTTTATAAATAAAAATTCTAAAAATATTTTTCATATACTAAAAATATTTCACATTTTTACTTGTAAGCAAATAAAATGATTTGGGTGAATACTAAAAATGATTTTTATAAATAAAAATATTTCACATTTTTACTTGTAAATAAATAAAATGATTTGGGTGAATATTAAAAATGATTTTTACAAATAAAAATACTAAAAATATTTTTCATATACTAAAAATATTTCACATTTTTACTTGTAAATAAAAAAAAAACTGATTTTGGTGAATACTAAAAATTATTTTTATAAATAAAAATACTAAAAATATTTCACATTTTTACTTGTAAATAAATAAAATGATTTAGGCGAATACTAAAAATATTTTTCATATACTAAAAATATTTCATTTTGACTTATGAGAATTTAGAATTAAATCATGTTTATTCATTCATGTTGTGTTGCTCAAAATGAATCTTTATTCATTCATGTTATGTTGCTTATATTTATAATATTTGCGCGTTTTAATTACATATTCTCAAAGTCAATGCTTATATCTATGTGCAGGTATATTATGTCTAACCCTGCTTCTGGCTCTGGCTCGGGCTCTAGCTCTGGCTCGGCCTTTGGCTCTAGATGCCATAGCATTACCCCGCATGCTGGTGAGGGTAGTAGCGGACAGCGAGCTCGTCCGGTTGTTTATTTGAAGCTTAAGGTTGACATGGCGTAAGTGGTAAAATTAGCAGAATACCAATTATTTTTTTACATAATATAATTGTATTTCATGAAGTTCTAATTTATATTTAACGCAGGGGATTTGATTTAGAGACGTCTCAGACGGTTTTAGATATCTCTAAGGACGCGGCCAGAATGAGCGATTTCTGGCCTAAGTGGAGTAGGGTCCCAACAGACGTTAAAGAGACTATCTGGTAAGATTTTCTAGTACGTTTATACCGCTCGGTACGTCAAAGAGACTAATTAATTAAACATAAATATGAGATTAGTAAGATTTTCTCATTATACAGGGAGCAGTAGATGTGCAGAAGGCTGATATGAGGCTAGTTCAGTGACACTGGAACTCGAAGGTCATCAAGAATTATAGAGAGAAGATGAACGAGCTTAAGAAAAAGGGAAAGCAACCAAATAGATAAGAGATGAATTGTTTGAAAAGATGGTTGCGTAGTGGGACATGCCTGAGTTCAAGGTATACTTATAACGAATCTAATTTATTTTTTTGCCGATTTTAAATAATTTTCAACGTACATTTCCAGGCCAAGTCAGAAAGGAACACCGCAAATAGGAAAAAGAATCCAGTAACTCATCGCGGAGGATCCAAGTCTTTCCAACATCACCGCGAGGACTTGGTAAATTTGTTAGTTATTACATTTGTATATTGATTAGTTTAGTGATTGACTATGTGAAACTGAATTATTCAAATTATCAACTCCAGGAATGAGCTTATGGACATCCTTGTCATACATGGACGTATTTACTAACACCCATGCATTCAGGAAAAGAGACGAGGCTGGCAACGTCACGTATCAGTAGGATGATCAGGACAAGGCGACAACTGCATATGTATGTGTATTTTAAATATTACAAGCCCGAATCGATTAGTTTATTAATTACTAGTTAATGTAAAATAAAATAATCATTTTATTATTTTTGAAATGAAATTATTTTTTACATTATAGGCAAAGTTCCAGGAGGCTCGGACTCATGCGCTTAAGGAGTCGGGCCGTGATGAGTTGACGTAGGGGGAGGAAGACAACATATTTGATGCTGTTATGAAAAAAACACAGCGGAGAAAGCGTTATGGATTTGGCAATCTGACTGTCATATTCGTATACCATAAATTATTTACATCTACATTACTAAGTGTTTTCTTCTCTGTTAAGATTTACTTCTACTTGAAAACCTTAATCTTCGTATTTTAAATTATTTACATCTATAATTATTAAGTGTTTCTTTCTCTGTTAAGCCTTACTTCTACCAGAAATGCCTTCATTCACTAATAACGATATATGTATAACAAATTACTTGTACAAAAATTGTATGTTATAAAAATTGTATGTTCACTAATATGATTTTGTTATGAATTCATTTTGTATGTTATAAACATTGTATGTTAGCATTGTTATGATTTCAATTCATTTCCGTCCAAGAATATTATTAGCATTGTTGTAAAAATTGTATGTTAGCATTGTTATGATTTCAGTTCATTTTGTTATAAACATCCTGCTCTCATTTTGTTATGATTTCAAATTCATTTATGTCCAAGAGTATTGTTAGCATTGTTATAAAAATTGTATGTTAGCATTGTTACGATTTCAATTCGTTTTGTTATATACATCCTGCTCTCATTTTGTTATGATTTCAATTCATTTCTGTCCAAGTGTGACTTTTGATCGTTTTCTTCTATACTTGTATTTGCAAGTTCGACAAGATAAGAAGGCACAAGACAAGGAAGAAATTTTAGAGTTGTGAGCGTTGATTTTAGCAGTTGCAGCACCAGAATCGCGTGTAGGGTACACAAATTGAGCAGCTAAATCAAACGCAGAGTACACACATAATCATGGTGATGTTCCTTCATCGTCTGCTTCTGGAGATCATAGCGACGATGCAGCTTGAGGTATGTGTTTTGATGCTCGGTTGGGGGATGTGTTTTATTTTGATGTATGACGAGATAAGTTTGGATGTGTTTTGATGGTTTGTTTATATTAGTACGCTTTGTTGACATGTTAGGATGTTTTTTGGATGTTAGAATATATTGGTACGCTTTGTAGACATGTTTGGATGGTTTTTTGAACGTTTAGATAGTTTTTGTTGTATATATTGATGTTTATGCATATTATTTTGGTTGTTTGAGTTGGTAATGGTATATAACATATGTGGAACTGGTTGGAAATAGATTGGAAATGAAAATGGATTGAAAATGAAATGAATTGGGGAGGCTGGAAGGTTGCTTGCTTGTTATTATATAAAAAAACCAATATTTTCAACAGTTATCAACGGCTTCCAACAGCAATATGGTTATTGTTTTTGAACGGTTTCCAACAGTTTGTTCTGTTGGAATCTGTTGGAACAACTGTTGGAAATTATGTGTTGTATCCGATGGAAGCCGTTGGAAGTCGTGAACTCTATTGCAACAGTTGTTTCAACGGCCGCCAACGGCAGATAATCGTTGGAATAACCATATATTCTTGTAGTGGTAGCCGTGAAATCAGGAGTATTGTAAGATTGATACTAGTATTGATAAAACTCCGCAATACAGCGTTGTGCGGAACTGGACTTAGGAGAAATCTGAACCAGTAAAATCCAGTGTGTTATTTCCTTTTCTGCATTTTATATTTACTTATATTTGTGTTTGTGATTGTTTCTGGTATGATAATCATTGTGTGAATCATATAGTCATTCAAGATTGTTCAAATTTTCCGTAATCTCTTTACAACACTACTCACCCCCTCTCTAGTGTTAGTTTTGACTTAAGATCCTTAATCCGCAATCCCTATAATATATAAGAATACTTGTAATACATGATTCTTAATTTTCCATTGAAACGCTGACTGGAATGAATAACAAAATGCACGTGAATTTATTATATATTTTAATTTGTCAGACATTATTTTCTTTCTAACAAATTTTCCATGTTGTTTCGAAAGGTACTAGATAAATGCAGTTTTGCTTTAAAATTTTCGAAATCTAAAACATATTTTTCATATGAAGACTTCAAATAGCCTTTGAAACTAATATTTCTAGAGCTAAAGTATTTGATTAGTATAATTTTAAAATAAAATATGCATTAGGCATATAATATCCTTATGATCAACAATGCATGCGCAATGAGCTTAAAGAATATTCCATCAACGTTTCCGGACCCTACAATTAGTAAAAAGAAAAATGTAAAAATCAAGTTACGTAACGTTAAATTATTGTTGTAGTATGGAACATCTATGGTATCAAAATCAAATAACATAACGTTAAATTATTGTTGCAGTATGGAACATCTACGATATCAAAATCAAATTATACTTTTAAATCTCAAATATATATAAGTATAAAATCCATAAAGACATTAATTGATCTCTCAACCTCAGGTCACTGTATCATCAGGTAAACACCTATTGTCTATTGTATTTATATTATAATTTTTTTTCCTATCCCAAGTGGTTTCCTCTATCCGTCGGTTTGATGGGCCGCCCACTTGGCAACCCCTGAAAGTGGTCAAGCCGATTTTGTCCAAGTCTTAGAGAAAACATAGCTTTCTCAGTTGCATGCCATGTGAATGGCTTGTACAAAGGACTATTTTTAGTCAAGATCGTCTCGTGGTAGGTGCTATTTGATGCATAAGGTGGCAGTACAACAAAGCATAACAAATACTTTAGGCATCTCCTGTTTGTCATGGTTTCATTCACAGAGCATAACAAATACTTTAGGCACTGAGATGAACAACTCGCATATGTTTGTAAATGAAAAAAAAAATGTTGAAATTATAGTGGGAACACCACATAAATTACTAAGTCAAATTTTTGCAGCTCACAGAGGCAAATATAGGGAGATAGAATTATACCTGGAGCACGTCACCTACATGCACAAAAATGCCATGGATGCCCACATCTAGTTATTGAGTTCATTATCTACTGACCCCAGCTGTTAATCACAACTGTCTCAAGATATATAGGTCAATACAGTATGCTGTACTCACCGAATTCAACTCTATATTGATTTTCATTTATGTTGTTACCATATTGTTCTGGTGGATGGGGGTTGTGTTATGCAAAAATTGCTCTGATACCAAACTGCTGGGGTTTTGTGCACAGCGAAAGTTTGAAAAAAGCCAAGAAAAATAGGATCTTTATCACCCAATCACTTGAAGATGAAGTGATTGAAAATAAATAACACAAATAATATTGGAAATATGAGCACATGATATTCCACCCAACCACCCTCTTTATTGATTCACTAATAAAAATTGTTTACAAACGATCTCAACTATCGTTACAAATAATTACAACTTGAACCAATAACCTTATTGAGAAATAGGTAGAGAACATCTAATGGCTAAATAATTTGAAGGAGAACACCCAATTTGGAATAGCTAGAATGATCACTCTTGGTGGCTCTCAACCACACCTTGGTGGCTCTCACCCACTCTTAGTGGCTCTTACTCACACCTAATGAAGATGTTAGCTGACCCTTTTTATAGAGAGAATTGCTTTATACCCAAGAAAACTTGGCATCCAAATTATCTTCATATATGTTATAAAACTATTTGAATAAGCACCAAATATCCTTGCAATAAATGTCCATAAATATAGCAACCAATATCTCCATAAAATCTTGCACCAAATCTCTTCATCAAATCTAGCACTAAATCTCTTCATTAAATCTAGCACCAAATCTCTCCATAAAATCTAGCAACAAATCTCTCCACAAAATATGTAAGATTATTTGTTGCCCAAAATTGTGATTTGCGTATCCCCAATTTTAACACTCCACCTTGATACTAAATCACAACATCATCTCCTCCACTCAAACAATAACCCCTTTGCTCTCACTTTCAACCTCTTCTTTCTCAATTAACACCATCTCGATTTTAACGGCTACGAGATAAAACCATCCTGTCTTCTCTTCAAGTCCAGGCTCAATTGATTTACGGGCTCAATACACCTTCTTGAATTCATCAAGCCATAAGATTACCTAATTGATTTCCAGACTCAATCACGCCTTCTTGATTTCATCAGGCCACAAGATTACCTAACTGATTTCTACGCTCAATCACACCTCCTTTTTATCGATATACGCCTACCACTTGATCCCTCTTCATCTACATGGATCCCTCGAGAATTATCAACGTGAAGACAACAATTGATAACATGATCCTCAACGGATCCTCAGCAGTGATCAAAACCAACCTCTACACCTTTCTGCGGACTAGGTTCTTCATTTCAAATTCTCAAAATCTCCTACTCCACAATAGCCATCCATGAAAGCAACATCATCTTCGACATCTACAATTTTCAATCCAAAATCACTTCAAGCTATGCGATGAAATGAACTCCGATACCAAATTGTTATGATTTTTGTGTGCAGCGGAAGTTTGACATGATTGCCAAGAAAAATAGGATTTTTATCACCCAATTATTTGAAGATGAATTGATTTAAAATAAACAACACAAATAATATCGGAAATATGAGCACACGATATTCCACCCAGCCGCCCTCTTTATTGATTCACTAATAATTTTTTTTTACAAACGATCTCAACTATCATTACAAACAGTTATAACTTGAACCAATAACCTTATTGAGAAACAGGTAGAGAATATCTAATGGCTAATTAATTTGAATGAGAACACTCAATTTGGAATAGCTAGAATGATCACTCTTGGTGGCTCTCAGCCACACCTTGGTGGCTCTCACCCACACCTAATGAAGATGTTAGCTGGCCCTTTTTATAGAGATAATTGCTTTATTCCCAAGAAAACTTGACATCCAAATTATCTTCATATATGTTATAAAACTATTTGGATAAGAACCAAATATCCTTGCAATAAATGTCCATAAATATAGCAAACAATATCTCTTCATAAAATCTAGCACCAAATCTCTTGATCAAATCTAGCACCAAATTTCTTCATCAAATCTAGCATCAAATCTCTTCATAAAATCCAGCAACAAATCTCTCCACAAAATATGTAAGATTATTTTTTGCTCAAAATTGTGATTTGCGTATCACCAATTTCAACATCTAGTTATTGAGTTCATTATCTGCTGACCCCAGCTGTTAATCACAACTGTCTCAAGATATGTTGGTCAATACAGTATGCTATACTCACCGAATTCAACTCTATATTGATTTTCATTTATACTGTTACCATATTGTTCTGGTGGATGGGGTTTGAGCTTAAATAAAGAATCACTTTTGATGTCTTCTATTCTATCGGTTTGCGGAACTTTTAGCGTTTGCTAAATTTAGTCCCTAACTTAACATTTTGATTAAAACAACAAAAAGTGATTAATTATATATGCACATGGCAAAGTGAATGCAATAGAATTCGACTGTTCACTTCCATATATTTGTCATATGATATATATATATTTCGTTGGTCTATTTTCACTCATGACCATCTCCTGGTAGGTGCTATTTGATGCATAAGGTGGCAGTACAGCAAAGCATGTTAATGATATTCACGCGCACTAGAAGTTCAGTATTGCTCTGTGC
This sequence comes from Allium sativum, assembly GCA_030737875.1. NCBI lineage: Eukaryota > Viridiplantae > Streptophyta > Magnoliopsida > Asparagales > Amaryllidaceae > Allium > Allium sativum. The sequence goes on from CM060925.1 coordinate 237,844,981, forward strand.
CTCAGACTCAAACATCTTCTGTTTGTCATGGTTTCATTCACACTGTGTAACAAATAGTTTAATCACTGAGGTGAACAACTCGCATACGTTTGTAAATGAAAAAAGAAAATAAAATAATGATGCAATTGTAGTGGGAATACCGAATAAATTATTGAGCCAGATTTTTGCAGCTCACAGAGGCAAACATAGGGAGATAAGAATTATACCTGGAGCACGTCACCTACATGCACACAAAATGCCATGGATGCCCATATCTAATTATTGAGTTCATTATCTGTCGACCCCAGCTATGCTATGCTCACCAAATTCAACTCTATTGTTCTGGTGCTTGGGGGTTGAGCTTAAACAAAGAATCACTTTTGATGTCTTCTATTCTATCGGTTCGCGGAAGTTTTAGTGTCTGCTAAATTTAGTCCCTCGATTAACATGTTGACTAAAACAACAAAAACTGATTAATTATATATGCACAAGGCAAAGTGAATGCATTAGAATTCGACTGGTCGAAAGATCTAAACAAAGTATCAGGACATCCTGTTTTCGTTGGTCTATTTGTAAAGTATGAAGAAAGCTTCTGATCTTTGTTCACTTCCATATTTTTTCATATGATTTTGATTTCTATTCAGGTAATTTATGTACTATTGTCATAGTCAGCTCTAGTTTCTGTTTGAGATATAAAATGCAAATAAGATGCCTCACCTACTAAAAGACTAAGCCAACGAAGAACAAACTATTTTCAGTAGACCTTTATATATATTGGCAATTTTAGCTATCGTCAACAGCCTGAAAATACATGTTGCATCTACTTTTGTCCTCTGGTGGTATGAAAGTGGCGAGAAAGCTTAATGATTTAACGTAAGTGCAACATTTGCATCCATTATCAAATCAGCAAATTTAATTTGTCCCAGAAAGATAATGCTATAAGAGAATAGACTCATGCATTCATGTAGTAACTATGAATAATGAACAATAAATTCTTGTAGTTTCTGAAAATCGCAAAAAACACAATAGAAGGTAACATTACAGAACATGGTACGTAGTCACAAATTACTACTAAGCCTTAGGTGCTAGACCAGTTTTCTTCTGAGTGAACACCTATAATTTACATTCCTTTAATATTAATTTAACATCAATTAAACGCAACGTCGTCGTACTTAATAATTTAGCTTTTGGTTTCTTTTGATTGAAATACTATAATCAATTTAATCAAAAGTTTAATTAATAATAATAACACATGCTTATGTCCATTGATTAAATTATAAAATTTTAATCTCAACTATTTTATTCAATATTTCAATCAATTTAATATTATAAATCCAGTTGAAATTACGGTTCCAGATTTTCAAATACAAGGCGCAATCAAACCTTACATTGCCAGATTATTGGGTACATACGAAGAAGCGATATACATTTGAGAACCATAACAAGGGCTATTATAATTTATAAGATAGTTGTTTTGTCCTTGTATCTTTTTGTCTTCTGCGGGTCAATTTTATATTGTTGTTTTTACCGCGTTTCCTTGATATATTCGGATTGGGCTTCCTTAACCCATTTAACTTTAAAAAATTGATTTAAGTTACTAAATATAATATTACATGTGTGTGTGTGTATATATATATATATATATATATATATATATATATATATATAAGGACATATGTGTATATATAAAAATTGATTTAAGTTACAAAAAGGGTCTGGACAAATTGAAACGATCTGCTTCAAATTCCATGTGGTGAATGGAATGCTGCTCAGGACCACCTCGACGGCTCAAACGAATGGTGGAGCAAGCCAGCGCGCTTGTACCAAAGATTCAGGAGAAATTCTCCTTTAAAGTTTCGAGAGCAATATAAGTTTTAAGGAGGCTGCATAGGGAAAGACACCTGCAGTTCCCAGATCCCCCCTCCACCACAACTCTTTACTACGGCCGATTCAGCTATGTATCGTGATTTTCTGAGTGGAGGGAGTCCACATCAGTTCAGTCTATAGGCAGACGGACGTCGCGCAGCACATCTAGTAGACAATCTCCCAGACCACCATCGTTCGTTCAAATAGATCATTCCATAGTCACGGTGGAATGTTAGAGCATCCCCAACCGGGAGGTTGGGAATGATCGATTCATGGTGAATCAACCAAGACCAACCCCCAACGGGGGAAGGTAAAAATGGATGGTTAGCCGGCTTATTTTAAGCCAGCTAGCAAAACCCTCGCGTGGATTGCAATTCACGTGAAGGTATGGATGCAATCCGCACCTTTCCCTTGGCCGGCTTAAAATAAACCAGCTAAGGAAAAGTAATATTTTTTTAATAAATTAACGCTATGCCAGCTTATTTTAAACCGGGTAAGCTTAACTGGCTTAAAATAAGTTAGCTAAACGCCATATTTAAAGCAACAAAGCGGGTTGCTTTGGCAACCTCCGGGGTTGCCAAAGCAACCTGGAACTGACGTGCCGACCCCCCGTTGGGGTCGGTTCATCCCCAACACTGCATTGGGGATGCTCTTAAAATCACATTGGCAGAAAATAGAGTTGTCTCGTATGTAAAGCTTTATTACATTATATTAGTAATGACTCATAAAGAATCAATAAATAATATTTGACATACCTGTGAAGTGCTCATTCCAATTATAATGTCCACTGCACTTGAAAAATTAACCGAATATAATTTATTACTTAACTTACTAAACAATGTCATGCTCACCTTACAATCGATTGCTCAACTTCTACCGTTATGATGTATAGTATTGATTAACATTGCACAACAGCAAAATATTGTATGATTAAGTAAAGAAAAATTGGCACATATATATTCATAGAAAAAATTTGTAATATATATTACTCATTATAATGACGATACTGTGGTGGCTAGTTAGAGAACATTGTACACTCAAAGGCGAGTTAAGGATTCATAAGGATGTTTCTCCTATAACGAAGAAATAATTTATGTTATTCGAACATCGTACATAGCAACATAATTTTTCATAAATACACACCACATATGCTAATCAATCATCTAATCATAAAGTATATCCAGACATGAAATATAACAACATGCATCTGTCATCTTAGTTAAAATGAAGAAAGCAGGAATACAATTCTATTAGAAATCATTAGTTATATTGAAAGATTCGTTACTTGATGTATATATTGAAAGATTGGTTGCCATATGAGCATTCAAAGATACAAACCAAAGAAAAATCCACCACTTTAGAAGGTTACTTAATGTTTTTATTAGAAAGATCGAAATCTAATACATCCCGATATATGCAAAGAAATAACCTGACAATTGACATACATTACTAGAGGATTACTAAAATCATATTTAAAAAAGATAAAGTTGCCTCATATGCAAAGATTTATTTCATTATTATAATTGACTAACTAAGAATGAAAAAACGAATATTTGACATACCATGTAAAAGCACAAATTTGGATTATAATTGCTACTGAACTTAAATAATTAATCAAATATAGTTACTCAATGAAAGAATATTTGATATACCATGTAAAAGAAAATTATTGTATATAACGTACCATTCAATGTATATAATAACACTGATTTCATGGTAGTAACATATTAAGATAAAAACTTACAAATGAATTATTGTAAGGTAAAACCACAAAAGTTTGAAGAAACACAAATTAGGGAGCACTACTACAAAACAGTCATGTTGCATCGGTTATTTACCCCCATATTGCATCGGTTCTATAGCCGATGCAATTGCAGACGATGTAAAAAACATTTACCTGTTGCATCGGTTATAAAACCGATGCAAAACCATTTACTTGCATCGGCTTTTTAAAATAAGCCGATGCAATATACAACATTTTTGCATCGCACTTCAAAAACAGTCGATGCAAAAATGTATTTTTTGCTTGGTAAAATCTTAACTTTTTCACTGGTTGTTTAAAAAATCCGATGCAAAAAAATTACCATTTTGCATCAAACTTTATTTTAGCCGATGTAAAAAAAAAACATCATTTTCAAATTTTTTTTTTTTTTGCATCGCCCTTCTGAAATCCGATGCAAAATGTTCTTTTTGCACAGCCATCGCTGCCTAAATCACCAAAATTCTCAAATATTATAACTATACACCCACATATATATATATACATATATATATATGTATATACATATATATATGTATAGTTGACAAGCTGCTGATAATTGCATATAAAATACAAATGACATACAAATTGAACATATATATTAATTTCAAGTAATCAATGTTTTCGTAATCCATACAAAATAGTAATGTGTTTCAAAACAAGAACCGGAAATAAAATGTTTTCAAGTACAGTCATCAAAATGTAATATAGTTCACATTGCTAGCCAATATAATTATGAAGTAGTCAATGTAATCCATAGATGTGTCGTCATCTCCTTCTAAGCGACAAATTCAATCCAAAACAAGAAACTGAAATGAAGTAATAGAGATATATAATCAGTGACGATGTATATTTTCAGTATGATAAAACTGAATTATTGCACAAATATTTAACATAAAAAGATAAAAATATGTGATACAAACAGTTTTCTAGATCAGGCTTTGCAAATAAGAACCTGAAATTAAATTAAATTTCAGGAACCTGAAATGAAGGACCATGTTTTTGCTACTTTTTCCTCCAGCTTTTCTTTTTTTTTTTTTTTTTTTTTTTTTTTTTACTTGCACGTTATGCATCGATTCAGTTTTGCAATATAGAATAGGTTTTAAGAGTTAGAATTTCCTAATTTGTCATAAGTATAATTCCTGTATTTATTTGCAGGAAGAAAATTCAGACTCCACAGGCCAAGTCCTAGTTCAACCACAACAGGCCATTAAGTATAATTTCCTAATGTGTAAGACATGGCAAGTAATTGATAACGACAGATTTTATGTTCAACCACAACGGGCCAAGTCCTAGTTCAAATCTTGTTTTCTGCGATACCGTTAATAAAAATTCCTTTGGCACTTCGAATTGGAAGTTGTTCTCCTGTGTTACCAAATTTCAACCACAACAGGCCAAGACCAAGACCAATCAGTCCAAAGACAACCAAATTTCAAGTAAACACTTGCAAAAACTCAAATTTTCAAAAGCTAAAGCAAATGCAAAGTCGTTTTCAAATTCTAAAACCTTTAAAGTTAATTTCAGGTGCTTGTTTTTGTCTTTTAATGTTAAATATTTGGGCCACATATTTTTATCTTTTTATGATAAATATTTCAGGTTCCTGAAATTAAACTTAATTTCAGTTTTGTATAAAGAAGGTCTCAATTTTATGTTCAACCATAATAGGCCATGTCTGTTTTCTGCGATATCTTTAAAAAAAAAAGTCATTTTGGCACTTCGAATTGGACGTTGTTCTCCTGTGTTACCAATTTTCATCCACAACAGGCAAGACCAAGACCCATCTGTCCAAAGACATTCAAATTTCAAGTAAACACTTGCAAAAACTCAAATTTTTGAAAGCTAAAGCAAATGCAAAGTCGTTTTCAAATTCTAATACCTTTAAATTAAGTTCAGGTGCTTGTTTTTATCTTTTTATGTTAAATATTTGTGCCACATATTTTTATCTTTTTATGTTAAATATTTCAGGTTCCTGAAATTTAATTTAATTTCAGTTTTGTATGAAGAAGGTCTCAATTTTATTCAGTAGCATAGAAAAACATAGAGGATAGACTTTGATGAAAACACAAGCAACCCACAGCCTCAATCACTCACTCAAGACAGCCACACTCGTAAAAAAATCCATAACCCAAATAACAAGAAGCCTTATCCAAAACCACATCAAACAACAAGCAGTTGAGTAAGCTCGTACCACTAACCAAGTAATATGTTGAAATTGCTTAAGCAAGCAAGGGTATAGGGTAAGACGCTAATGATTAAGTGATGAAACTTTCGTTTTGCATAATAATTAACTTAAATAAGTGACACATAAATGCCTTTTCAGACATTCAAATCCTAAACTTTGCTCAATAACAAAGATTTCTACATGGTTAGACTGGCAGTATAGATTTCTATATGACTAGTTCCGCAAGAATGTAATAACAGTAAAGAACCAGTTGAGTTTTAGGGCATACCATTCGACATCAGAGCAAAACAAATAACGCCTTTTCTTCAGTCTTCATGTACACCACCACCGAGCCCTAAAAAACACATAAATGCCTTATCAGTCTTCATGCACACATAAACTCATAAAGTATCACTGGCACCTTAATAAATGGATAAAAATTTCATAAAATATCAGCGACAAAATAAACATTAAGTAGATTGCATGCTTTATATTCCAAAAACAGGCCAAAGGCGAGACATTTTTTTAGAAGGAGCAATTTATAAGTATAAATGACCCACCTCATGGTACTTTGCAACATTATCGTAAACTGAGTGGTTATGTTGTTAACTTGAAAGTGATAGATGAAATTAGCAGCATAGCAATATAGTCCATGTTCCAAGGATACAAAGTCCAACATGCATATAAGATATTAGAATGATCCGACGCGCTGTATGTATGATTGTTGGTGTATACATTACTGAAATTCATTCTAACAACATCAGGTAGGAAAAAGTTCAGAATTTAATGCAATCGTGGATGAAACTGTTTTTAAAGTTTTTTGTCTAACTATTTTTTAAAAAATATGTTCAAAGAAGATCAAGTGAACACATAATAACGTCTAAAAGTGTAAAGTTTCAAATTTTAATATCCAAAAACATCCTTCCGTATTTCAAATGATGGAAATTATCTTGTAAGTTATTTGTACATGATAGTTGTTTTTAGCAAAAAGGCTGAAATTTAAATTTCAATCTCTTTCCATCAAAACAAAGACATGTTTTCGCTGTTAAATCATAAGCATCAAGCCTTGCCAAAGACAATGCCCAGTTGCATATATGAATGAATATTTAACTTTTCCTTAATCCTCCCTTTTTTTCATTCTTCATAAAAATAATTGATAAATCATAATTTGCAAGGAAATGATGTATAACTACGAATAAATTTTCACCCTACCTCATCTAATTTATAATACTTGGAAGTGATGCATACATTAATTTGGTTATTACGGAAATTCTTATTTAAGAGACCACTTGTAGGTTGCTATTCAAAAGAAAATGACCAATGCAAATCCCCCAAACCAAGTTTGCTAAGGCGACTGTGAAAATACATATTCACTACTATGTTGAAATGAATACCTAAGCAAGTCTAACTGTAATCTGATCTTCTCAGTTAAAATAATCCTGATATTATCAATAACTATAGACGAACAGTTCTTCTCTAGTCCATGAAACTCAAAATAGGGGAAAGAAAGAGAAGCTAACAATCGAAAGAACATAAAAATCATAAGCTACATAGCCGTAAAAGAACGTGATTATAGCGAAAAACAAATTGTTCCTAATTTATCTATCAACGATATTAGTTTTCACTTGCAAGCTGCTTTATATTCCAAAAAGTAGATTGCATGCTTTATATTCCAAAAACTGAAATTGATGTATGAAGCCAAATTTCAGCAGATTTATATTCCAAAAACTGAAACTGAGACCTTCTTTATACTAACCATTTTAACTCATGTAATGCTGAAAGCAAGAAAGAGACATGAATAAACTCACCATATAGGAAGACTACATCCAATTGTGCATGAAATATCTAGCTAAATTATCACGAACCTCGTCCATGGCTTGTTGGCTATAAGAATCATTTTGTCCAAAGTACTGCAATTAATTTCAACACATTAATCGTATAAATACTTAACATAAAGCATAAAGGAAAAATAAACTAAAATGGTACCTTGTGTAAATCAGTTGATTGGCGGTGGTTTTTTACGATATCATACATATACCTCATCACATAATATACACAATCCGTCGCTGTAGATTGTTTCGAACACTATAACATACAAGATTTAATAGTTTAAAATGTATTTATATCACAAACTGCATACAATTTTTTTAACAAAACAAATCACCTTAAAGGTATTCCATTTCATGATAGCCGATCGACCCTTGCCGCCCAATTGCTTGTATGTTTTATAGGCCCTACACATGCATGAAAGAAAATGTTAAATATAACTTATACTTTAATTGATTTTATCATATATGCATCTAGCAAAAAAGATATCAAAGAACAAATAAATATGACATACATGTTCGCTTGCGGCTTAATTTCCAGTGTAGGTTTGCAGCTGGGTTTGGGATCCAAAACATAAACCTCGCTCTTTTGTATACTGAAAACAAGCAATAGACAATTTTTCCAACATTGAAAGATTTATAGGAAATTAAAATCAACATTAAAATTGTAAAATAGTTTCTAAAAGTGTAACATTCATACTCATCGTAGTATGGGGCTAAGAATAAGGTCTTAGATTGCAACGCATGCCATGTATTCAAGATATATGTATTTGTGGCATCCAGAAATTTCCGCACATGGGAAAGCTTACAAGGACACATAAATCCGATGGTCTCCACTCCAAGATCATTGCACAATTGATCTAAGCACCTACACATTATTTACACAAATAATTATCATGTATTATTGCTCAATTGAATTACATAATCGCAACAGGACAAAGAACCCTGATTTAATGACTTGCTATAATGTCAAGTGCACTGTCAAAGCTAATAGACCAGTTGAGAGTGTAAACTGTCACTTATTGGTTTTCCAATAGCAACGAGTCACTGAAATTTCACTCAATAGCTCTCATGGCATTCCATTTTGGTCAAAGAGAATGAAAATTTCTGGCCTATTTTGACAGCATCAGAACTTCTTGCATATTTTTACAGTATCTGCGGTCGGAACCAATTATCGGTTGGTATAATGTATTTATTTGTAGTGTGATGGATTGTAGTAGGAACGGCGCAGGTATTTTCAGCTATCAAAATTTTTGTCAAGTAAACCAAGAAAAAAAATACCAACATTACGCTAAAATAAATAGACAGAAGGGATGATGTCAATCATGTCAGAGCATGACATATATCCTCAATGACTACAGAACGTATGGTATCTTAACAATGTATATTGGTATCTTAACAATATCAGTCAAGAATAAATATCAGTCTTAGCTCCTAAATATATTGGTAATTTTTAATATTCAAATATTTTAACTAACTGGGGTTTCTTATTTTAACTTTTTAAGAAAATACTTTAGATGCCAGAAACAAAATCATTTGTGTAATAGACTAGGGTAGGTCTTCTGATAGAGACACATATTAGTTACTGCTAAAAATAATAGTGAAACAATGATAAACACAGTTACAATATTAGCTAAATGTGATATGCATTTTCTTTTCAAAATTTGTCATAGGTAACATATCAATGTAGTGAAACATTTGAAGTAAGGTTAAAATTTTGTAATCATACTGCTTTTATTTTTTTAATTTTTTTATTTCAATTTAGTGGACAGCAGACATAGTTGGAGTATGGACTTGAATGAGTGTAAAAAAATTCCACATAGCCCGTTAAACTACTGAAATAATGTTAGACCTTGATTATAACCCTTTAATAGTACTAAATATATCAAAATAGCAAAGGAGGGGACGAAAAAAATATTACATTATATAAACCTGCAACCATGATCCATTCAACGTTGACATGCTAAAAAATTGGATGACGTCGTCCACTGTGATACTGATTTCAAAGTCATCATCGTGCATAAGTAAATTCTTGCTCACATGAATTGTATTGATGGCAGTATCATCGAATGGTGCTTGAACTATAAGGTCATATAAATATCTACACTGGTTCGGTAAATTTCTAAGTGTCTCTTCATCCACGATTGGTTTTCGTTTTGTAGGCTTGTTTGTCATCGTATTCATGACCTTTTCATTATTTTCCACGACCTTAGTGACATGCTCTTTCACTTTGTTTTTGCTCACAATAGGTGTAGCCTGCATACGCAATGATTGACATAATTAACTTACATTAAATATGATTTATTTCAAGGGTTGAATTAGTAATTAAAATTATATGACATTGAGGAATGTGAAACGAAGGTTGTCAGACCACAAAAC